>CM053792.1:947698275-948898275 GCA_028749045.1 Cupressus sempervirens | reverse complement strand
CAATACAAATCAAAACCAAACTCTACTAAAACTGAAAACACTGTTGTGACTCAGTTAGCACTAAGTCACTCAGTAAACACTAAGAATTATTGTAACTTGGTAAGCACTAAAATATTACTTCTTTAGATGTTTAATGTGATTAACCACAATTAACTTAGTTTCAAAATAGAAAGCAAATAACATGAACACATATCACACAAGGATTTAATGTGGAAACCCAATTTGGGAAAAACCACGAATTGTAACTAGTTATTATTTTTTGCTCTTATGAAGTGATCCCTTTTAGGAGCCAACCCTGTTAAAGGTTACAAAATACACTATTAGGTGTGACCCTATTAAATAATTTCATCACCCTGTTAGGAGTGGCCTTGTTAGAGGTCTTTAGACACTTCAATCTAGAAATGCCACCTTGTTAGAGGATTTGGCAAATAGTTCTTAAGCTAACTCTGTTAAGATATTTGATACACTGCTATAATTATTAGAGAGTAACAATGATACGACCTGATTGTTGATGCAATTGTATTGTTGATTTCATATATCTATTCTGGCTTGAATACTTGATCCTCCTTGATCAGATAAAACTTTGCAGCTTAGTCAACTTAGGATACTTTGTTATCCTTTCAATTCACTTCCTTGGTTTATCTTTTCAATCCCATGCTTCTCTCTTATAATCCCACAACTTGACCTTATATCTTTTGCATAGTCAAGATAGCTTGAATCTACTTACAAATATTCAATATTCATCCCTTAAGTCAGCTAGACTTAACAAATAAATTCATCAAACTAAATATGTTGATTCAAGAAAATGCTTTGTTAGTTGACCTAGCTTAGTCAACACTAACTTAGAAAAGACTTTCTTCATATTTCTTTTGTTAACCATGTGAACTCAGTTAACAATGCACCCTACACTAAATTTCTTTGGTAAACACTAGTTCCATGCCAACTTCTCTTTGGTGCCTAAGTGAACTTGGTAGACATTGTCTTCCAGCAAAATTTCTTGGGTACTTGAGTAAAGCTCGGTACATACTATCTCTAAACTTGGTATACTCTAGAATGCTTGGTAGTCACTAAAAATTGTCTTCATCACCCAAGTGAGCTCAACAGACACTGATTGGTAAAGACTTGACATTTTGTGTAACATCAAAGACAATATACAATTGAACAATTATTTTCAACAATCTCCCTCTTTGGCATTGATGGCAATACAACATGTCATAATACAATGAAATTTTAGAGAAAAATAAAAGTAAGGATAATATCCTTAGTTTCATTCTGATTCTCAACATGAGAACTCCCTCTGTCAGTGTGAACTCCCTTTGACATCAATTTCTGATTGTTTTGACTGCAATATCAAACTCTCCCTCTTTGATATCAACTCAAGTTCATTCTCTCTCTTTGACATCTCTTACATATATAAAAATATCTCTGATATATGACAGAAAACTCTCTCTCTATCAGACATAAAATTTCTCTCTATGATGTATGGTAAAACTCTCCCTCTTTGACATCTCATGCCAAACATAATATTTAGTGAACTTCCATGTACCTCATGTATTGATTCATATGCAATCTTCCCTTTACAATATTGCATCAACTTTGACTGATCTTCAACATGCTTGGTCGATGCATCACTAAAATCTAATTAGTGAGCTTCAAATAAGGGAATGACCCCTAGCTTACCTCTTAGATACAAGAATACATCCTTAGGTAATAGCTTGGTGAATATGTCTGTAATTTGTTCTTTTGTATTCACATATTCCAATCTTGCCTCCTTATCTTGTACCAATTCTCTTAAGAAATGATACTTAATTATAATGTGCTTGGTTTTGGTATGCATTAGAGGATTCTTGGAAATGTTAATTACATTAATGTTATCACATAAAACAACAACTGGATCCTTGATCTCTTCCTTCATACCTACCAATAGTTGTTTAAACCAAATAATATTTGAACAAATGACTATTGCAACAACATATTTTTCTTTTGTTGTTGACTGAGAGATACAATTTTGTTTCTCGCTTGTCCAAGATACTAGCCTCTTTCCAAGAAATAATACTCCACCACTAGTGTTCTTCCTATCATCAATGCTTCATGCCCAATCAACATCAGTGAATGCTTTCAATTCAAAGTTGCCTCCTTTCTTATACAACAAACCATAATCTTCAGTACCCTTTAGATACTCCATGATTCTTTTGATTTCCATCATATGATTTTCTTTTGGATTAGCAGATAATCTTGCCACCATTCCAACTACTAATGCTATACCAGGTCTTGAATGCACCACATACTGAAGTTTTTCAAACATTGATTTGTATGTAGTTTGATCTACTTTTTTTGAATCACATCTTTGGAAAGCTTATGTCCAGTAGACATAGGTATTCCAACTAGTCTAGAATCTTCCATTCTAAATTTCTTTAGTATCTCCTTGATGTATTTTGATTGACTAATATAGATACCATCCTTCTTCAATTGAATATACAAGCCAACAAAGAATTTGATCTCTTTAGACATTGACATCTCAAATTCCTTACTCATTTCCTCATAAAAAGATTTATACAAATCATCATTTCCAGTAAATAATGTATCATCCACAAAAATTTATGCCAACACAATCTTCTTATCTAGTCATTCTTTGATGTATAGGCTATTGTTGTCATTAGTTCTTTGAAAACCAATATTTATTAGATACTTGTGAAATCTCTCATACCAAGCTTTGGGGGCTTATTTGAGACCATACAAATCACTGTGTAGTCTACAAACCATGTCCCCTTTTCTAGGATCAACAAAACCTTTGGTTGCTCAATGTAGACTTCCTCTTCTAAGATTCCATTTAGGAATGTTGATTTCACATCCATTTGATACAATTTGAATCCTTTATGTGTTGCATATGCAAAGAGTGTTCTAACACCTTCAAGTCTAGCAACAGGAAAAGTTTCTCCATAGTCAATACCTTCCTCTTGAGCACAGCCCTTGCAAACTAACCTTGCCTTGTTTCTTGAAACTTCTCCATTCTCATTCAACTTATTTTTGAATACCCATTTTGTGCCAATTACATTCTTATCCTTGGGTCTAGGAATGAAAGTCCAAGTCTTCTTCCTTTTAATTTGATCAATTTCTTCATTCATAGCTTCAATCCAAATTTTATTCTCTACTGCATCTTTTATAGAACTAGGTTCAAATTCAGTAAGCAAACATGTACCTTTTAATTTGTTCCTTATCATTGTACCAACTGATTGATCTCCAATAATTTTCTCAGGTGCATGATGCCTTCAGACATATCCAACAATTTTGGGCTCCTTCTTTCTAAAATCACTAGGTTCACCATGATCTTTTGTTTCATGCTTGGGTCCCATTGTTTGTGACTCGGGTCCATTAGAGTGTGACTTCGTTCCCTCTTTCTGAAACTCAGTTCCTTCTTATGACTAGGGTTACACTTGTTGCAACTCAGTTTAAAATAGAGATTTTGTGGACTCGAGTGGTGAAGGTTGTTGATTGCCACTTGCTTGAATATTAGAAATAATATCATGCTCATAGTAAACAAAGTTTCTATAGTCTTCAGGTTCCTTACTACTTTGCTCTTCGCTTTTTTTTGCAAACTTATCAATGTTCACATGTGCACTTTCTATAACTTTATGAGTAGATAGATTTAGACATTTATATGATTTTCTCTTATTGGAATATCCCAAAAATATTCTTTCATCACTTTTCACATCAAATTTTCCTTTTCTAGACACCTTTAGAATATAACATTTACTGCTAAATACTTTGAAGTAACATACATTAGGTTTATAACCATACCATAACTCAAAAGGTGTTTGATTTGAATCCTTCATCAACTAAATTCAGTTCAAGTTATGAACTACAGTGTTGATTGCTTCCTTCTAGTATTTGATAGAAACATTATTTTCTATCATAAGGGTCCTTGCACAACCCATGATTGACCTATTCCTTCTTTCAAAAATGTCAGTCTATTGAGGTGTGCTAGGTGTAGACACTTGTCTTTTGATTCCTCTCTCATTGCAGAATTCATTGAATTCATAAGAAATGAATTCTCCTCCTCTATATGATCTCAAACATTTTAGTTTCTCTCTTTTTTCTTTCTCCACTCTAGCCAAATACCATTTGAACTTTTGAAAAACTTCTAATTTATCCTTCAAATACATAGCAATCATCATTCTAGAACAATCATCAACAAATAAAACAAAGTACCTATCTCCTGGGTAGCTTTCTGTGTCAATAAGTCCACAAAGATCTATATGGACCAGCTCAAATACTTCTTTAGAATGATAGTTCTTGCTTTTAAAACTTGTCTTTCCCATTTTACCAATTTGACAATTCTTGCACATGCCCATGTCAGGTTTCTTTAGGCTTGGAATGCCTCTAACCCTTTTGTTCTTTCTTATTTTTATCAAGTTGTCAAAATTCACATGACATGACCTCTTATGCCATAACCATCTTTCTTCTACTTGAGCAATGAAACATGAACTTCCATTAAGATCTAGGTAGAATAGATTACCTTTTGTTTACTTGCCAGTCTCAACCAGATTTCCTTTCCCATCTAGCAAATTGGCCTTTCCATTCATGAATTCTACCTTGATTATTCAATTGAGCCACACTAAGTAGATTATGCTTCAATCCTTCAACCCAATAAGTAGTATCACATCTAAGATCATCGATTAGTGCTATACAACCTTTACCTTTCACATAACATGGTTCATCATTGCCAAATCTAACACTTCCACCATCATAGTGTACTAAGATCTCAAATTTAGATTTGTCACCACTGATATGATGAGAATAGCCACTATCAATATTCCATGTATCATTCTTACTAATATGTGAGATAAGTTTCATTTTATCATTCTCATCATCTAATTCATCCTCAATAGTAATGTAGACCATGTCATCTTCTTCTTCACTACTTTCAAAATCTTTAGCAACATAACAAGATTTCTTACCTTTATCTTTGTAGTCCTTGTAGCTTTTGAAGTCCTTCTCGCCCTTGTACTTCTCATTCTTCTTTTCTTCTTTGCCTTCTCTATTTGGACACCTTGTAGCAATGTGACCAACTTCTTCACAAGAAAAGTAGATCAAAGAAATTTTGCCTTTGTACTTCCCTTTGCCCTTGGGAAATCTTCTTGAAAGTATTGCTTCAATGACTTCAAGATCTTCATCAGAACCATCTTCATCCTCATTTTTAGATTGCCTTTTAGATTCTACAGCTATCTTCTTTAGTGATAACTTGGCTTGAAACGCAGACTCAAGGTTGCAAGTGCCAAGAACATAATTGTCATAGTTATCTAACTCAAATATTGTCAATCTTCCCACTACTGCATCTAATGTTATATCATTCTTGGGATTGCATCTCATCTCTTGAACCGCTAACACTCTAATTGGATATATAGGAAGAAGTTTTTAGAGAGCCTTGCTTACTACTATCTCATATTCTATATTTCTTCTTGAGGCTCTGATTGCACACACACTAGCTTTGACTCTTTCACTATTTTTTGCAATATTCTCATCTTCTTTCATCCTCATTTGATCAAATTGACCTTTGAGACTTTTTGCCTTTGTTGTCCTCACATTATCATCTCCTCCATAGATGGCCTTTAGCTTGATCCACATCTCATGAGCAATGTCACAGTCTTTGACTTCATCAAATTTAGCATAGCTGAGAGTTGAAGCAATATCAATCATCATAATGTTATGCTTCTTCTTTTTTGTAATTTCTTCAATGGCCATAGTTCTACTAGGTGCCACATACTTGGTGTCTAGGTACTTTAGGCATGAATCTCCAGTGGTTTCCAAATGCAATCTCATGAGTTCCTATCATGCCTTGAATTTATCTCTATTTAGCTTAGGGGTCTCCCTTTTGTAAGACTTCCCAATCTTTAGCTTAGGTCCTTGAAACCTTCTCTACCAGCACCAAAAGCTTTGATACAAATTATTGGAAATATAAGAGGAGTAATTGAGAGGGGAGGGGTGAATCAGTCAACATAAAAATAAATCCCAGATCCCTTAGATGTCAATACAAATCACAACCAAACTCTGTTGAAACTGAAAATAATGTTGTGACTTGGTTAGCATTGAATCACTCGACAAACACTAAGAATTATTGTAACTCGGTAAGCACTGAACTATTACTTCTTTAAATGTTTAATGTGATTAACCACAATTAATTTAGTTGTAGAAGAGAAAACAAATAAAATGAACACATATGTCACCAAGATTTAATGTGGAAACCTAATTTGGGAAAAACCACCAATTGCAACTAGTTACTATTTTTCACTCTTCTAAAGTGAGCCCTATTAGGAGCCAACACTGTTAAAGGTTACAAAACACACTGTTAGGTGTGACCCTATTAAAGGATTTAATCACCCTGTTAGGAGTGGCCTTGTTAGAGGTTTTTAGACACTTCAATCTAGAAATGTCACCTTGTTAGAGGATTTGGCAAATAGTTGTTAAGCTAACTTTGTTAAGAGGTTTGATACACTGCTACAATTATTAGAGAGTAACAATGATACAACCTGATTGTTGATGCAACTGTATTACTAATTTTAGATCTTTGTTTTGGCTTGAATACTTGATCCTCCTTGATTAGATAAAACTTTGCAGTTTGGTCAAATCATGATACTCTACTATCCTTTCAATTCAATTCCTTGGTTTATCTTTTCAATCCCATGCTTCTCTCTTTCAATCCCACAACTTGACCTTATAGTTATATCTTTTTCATAGTCAAGTTAGCTTGAATATACTTACAAATATTAATATTCATCCCTTAAGTTGGCTAAACTTAACAAATAAATTCATCAAACTAAATATGTTGATTCAAGAAAATCCTTCGTTAATCGACCCATCTCGATCAACACTAACTTAGAAAAGACTTTCTTTAGACTTCATTTGTTAACCATTAGAACTCAGTTAACACTGCATCCTAAACTAAATTCTTTTGGTAACCAAGTGATCTCGGTTAACACTGGTTCCATGCCAATTTCTCTTTGGTGCTTGAATGAACTCGGTAGACACTATCTTCCTGCAAACTTTCTTTGGTTCCCGAGTGAAGCTTGGCACATACTATTTCTAAACTTGGCTTACTCTGGAATGCTCGACGGTCACTGGAAACTATCTTCATCACCCGAGTGAGCTTGGCAAATACTGACTAGTAAAGGCTTGACATTTTGTGTAACATCAAAGACAATATACAATTGAATAATTGTTTTCAACAAATAACATTAACATTTTTTTGGCATTACTCATCTTATTAATACGCATGCTAAGACTTTGAAAAAATGTGCTCAAGAGTCAGGATACAATCCTCCTTCCCAAATTATTGAACCTTCCATTCCCATTTCAACTTCTATTCCTAGCATTACCACTTATGGGCCACCTCTTATGATGACTTATACACAAGTCTTTAAACCTCTAAGTGTTGGACTTCCTCACCCCACAATTCCCACAAGTATTGCTCCTACTACTATACCTTCTTTATTGCCTTCATACAATGTTGTGCCTTTCACATATTCCAATCCTCTTCCAACTTTTTCCAAACTTTCACCTACCACTTTGCATTCTCTATGTGCTTCTTACAACAATCTTGTTAACACATCTAATGTGTCTAAGCCTATTATTGCATCATCCAGTCCCACCATTAGTATCTTTCTTCAAAGTGTTTCAAATTCACAACAACAACTAGCTCAATTCATTCAATCTAAATACAACATTCTTACATGTGATATTTATAATCCCCTCTCTAGACATCCTTTGTGTTGTTATCCCACAATATGTTGAGATACCTCATTTTGAGACTTATCATGGAAAGGGTGATCCTCTAATTCATTTTAGGACTTTCCAAACTATATGTAGTGATTTTTCTCATGACTAAGTTGTTCACATAAAAAAAGGAAAGTAATAGTAAAAGAAATGATTTGGCATAGGAAGATACACCTAACAGGTTTGAGGAAGGAGAAAATATATTGGTTAGGAGAACCTTATGGAATGAAGAAATAGTTGAACCCTATTCTGAGCAAAAGTCTTTTCAAGACCATATGTAAGGTCATAGGTAAATGTTGCAAAGTAACCACAGAAAATAAAAGTTTAGATAATTTGGCATTAGAAGAATTGGTTACAAAGTTATAGTTGCAGAGATTGAACCGCCCTAAGCCTTATCAAACATTGCTTGGATTAAGGATATAAATAAGTTGTTGGTAAGTGAACAATGCCCTGTGAAACTCAAAATTGAAGCATTTATGATGAATTCTTGTGTGATATTATGCCTATGGATTGTTGTCACATCTTATTGGGCATACCTTGGCAATATGATAGATAAGACTTGCATGATGGTAGATTGAAACGTTATACTATTTGAGCTAATGGGAGAAGATAAGTTTTGTTGCCTTTGATTGAGAAACCTAGGGATGAACTATAAGGAAACTTATAACAAAGAATATAACTATTTCCACAAAACCCATAATAAATCTAAAAAAAATATGCAATTAAAATCCTCATGCAAGAGAATAGACAACATACCCACAAAAAATGGAACACAAGATATACCATAGGAAACCCTCATTAAGGGAAAAGCCTAGCCTCAAAAAGCATCCATCACCATGTATTATTCTACAAAGCACCATTGCAATACAACTATGGAAGCTTTCAAAGCCATAGCCACTACCAAGCAATTTATGTGAACAAACATGAATCCACACATCCCATGCCATGCTTCCAACTTTCACAAATGCTCCCTTGGCTAACCTGTCAAGCCTTGTCCTGCTTAACTCTTGTCTTTTTGCCTTTTGTCTTTCTCAAACCAACAACTTCCCTTGTGGATGCTTATATAGTAGCAAGTCCTACAAAACCACCAAGTGGTATTACATAAATAATGTGCTAAAACCATGTGCTACCTAACCCATTGACCCCACATTTAATATTAAAAATTTAATTTTTTCCCCAATATTAAATAATTATATAAAATATTATCACAATGTTATAATACAACTCATCAAGTATATCCCATGGAAATCTTTACATGTTGCATGTCCATCTAGGTGCAACATTACATAATAAAATAAAATAATCATGCAATATGTGCAACACCCATTATCTCAACAATCTCCCACTTGTTGTATACATTGCATAGGGTCAATCTGGTAGCCACATAAATGAATAAGAGAACAATCTCTCCCAACACATCCACCATCATGAATAAAAGTACACCATGTGCTCCATCTTGGTACCCGCAACAAAATCAAAGTATCTAGCATCTCAAATATGAATGAAGCCACCTCCTATTATGCCACTGCCACTAGACATACATAGAAGTCATCAAAAGAGAAAGCCACCCAACCTATTGCATTCGAAGATCATAACATCATGTACCAATTAAAATATCAAGCACAAACACCTGATCTAAAGGTAATCACATGTATCCATAGTTGGAAAAATATCCATAGCTTAAATAGCACCCACATCAAGTGCCAAACCCATCCAACTATCCATACCTCCAAAGGTATACTAAGTGAATCTTACATCATAAACATATCCAATATATAAGCTACAATCACAAGCCTCAAGAGCAATACCTTCCACATATATACCAAGAAGCTGCCACTATAAAAGATAATGTCAAATCTATAATCAATCCACTCACAACATCTCATACAAGTGAATTCATGTAGTCTCAAGGACATTCACAATACATAAACCAATAATCTGCAAGAATAATTCTCATAACCAATCTCCAATGCTCTCCCAAGTTCTCCACAACCAATAGAGGAAAGAGATAAAGGAATAACCATGTCATCTCTCACATGACATACATGAACACAAACTAGTGATCACAATCTCAAATCCAATGTAAGAGTGAATATCCAAGAAGATAACCAAGACCAAAGAGAAACCATGAAAATCATAACCTGTATCATGTCCTTCTACACACACCTAGATGTAAACTATGAAAGTATGATCTCCTACATAGTACCCCAACCAAGAAGCAATAGCAACACCCAAACCATACAATATAACTAATCATGGATGTAAGCCTCTCACAAGAAGATCAAACTCATAAAGCATTCCTAATCTAAGGAATATGCCCAATATAAAACCATCTCCCAAACTAAACTAGCATAATAAAAACATATGCAAATGGAGATAACCAAGGCTACACCATCTCGAAAATGGACCCTTCAGAACTAACTCATGTACTATAGTTCAAGATCTATATCAATGAAAGACAAGCATAAATAAAATGCACCTAAGAGAAACAATGAGCTATACCTCTCAAATAGCAAACCACCAAGTATACCAAGAGTGGGGAATGAGAATTCTCATCAAGATATCCAAGTCTCCAACCAATACTCATCTAAGAAAAATCTCCTCTCAAATACATGTCAGGTGAATGCCCCTCTGACTTCCTGCTAAAACCATCAATTGTCTCAACAAATACTTCTCTAATCCAAGAGAAATTAGCATCACCACTATCTCTAAGTATCCATGAGTACCTATAACCAATCAATCCATGCTAGAAATATCATGAAATATCCAACTTATGATCAGTGTACTCAATACCAAGAAAATAAATCAAGATCATTGTCAAAGTTCCAATCACAGCATCAGGAACATAAACATGACAACATGATCTAAACCATCTCAATTAAAGAGATAACATGCTCCATATGAATATAACATAATATGTCAAAACTCTAAACACATATAAAAAATGAAACCATCCTAACACCAAGGATAACATGTCAAATGAAAGCGTAAACCACTCCTTTACCAAGAATCTCATAAGTCCTCAAGATGCAACCATCTCTACACACCATGAAGAAAACCATCTCCACATACCATGAAGAACCATCCCCATACACCATGAAGATAACCAAGAACCCCATGATTCCTCATGATCTACCCATCTTCATACACCATGAAGATAATACGTGCACCATGCAAATGTCAAAGACATTTCTACAGTAATAGGATCTAAGACAAACCTCCAACATCTACAAACACTAAATAAATATATCAATGCCAAAAAATCCCACTCAACCATGGTATAAAGTAACCCATGACATCACAAAATACATCTCCTACATGAAGATACTCTAGGTCTACACTCACACAACCAAAGTGTTAATACCGAGTGAAACCAAGATCTCTAAACCTAAAAGATACGTACCAAACCAGGAACTAATCATGTACTGTCACCTCATCACTGCCACAAAGCTCCCACCAAACTATGTATCCAAGCTATCCATGACATCATGATAAACAACTATCCTCTAACCATGAGAATCAACCAAGGCATCAAATTGTCAAAGAAATCAAAGTGCACATCATGAACTCCTAAAAAAAACCAAATAACCATGATCCTCAACCAAGAAGATATACCACCATAACCAAATCAGGAATCCAAGCCAATGAACATCAAGGATGTACCTATATATCCAATCATGTCATGCCAAAATCTATGGCACCATGATCACATCCATGAACCAAGCAACTAACTCTCAAATTTTCCAACCTGTCAGCATAAAATAATCAACCACAATCCTCCACCATGACTGTACCTGGTAACATCTCATCCCTTCTACATGAAGAAATAATTAACAAATATTGTGACTTGGGGTATAAACAACCCAAATCCAAGCCACCAATCTAAATATGCATCAATAATGAAAGATCAGTGGGAAAAGACAACTCATAACCAAGCTATAAATGCAACCTATAAGTATAGACCACTTACAACACTATACAACTTGCAAACCCAACAAGTCATCATACATATCCAAACCAAATATTGATAACCATATCATCATGAGACCAATCTAAAATATGAACTGAGTATACAATGACATCAAATCTTAAATCTCCAAACATACAATGTCATAAACTCACAATTCTACCATAGTCAATATATACCATAAACTATTTAGATTAATATATCACCAAATAAATCATGCCAAACCTACACCAAATCTGAACCAATTTATAGATCTCTCTAAGAGATTTTCATTGACTACTCGAATTCCAAAATCTAACTTCGTATGCCCAAGTTATGCCTTATTTTGTGCTCAAAATAAACAACATCTACCTTTCAGGATCTTAAAACCTAATAAAATATCAAAATCACAAAACCAAACCTACACCAAATTATAGTACTCTGAATTAGCTTTCCAATGCCTATAAGAAGTCTAAAATCTGATATCTTGAGAGAAAGTTATGGTCATTTTACTATGATAGTCTTTTTACCATTTTCACTGCAACTTTTCATTTTTTTATTTGTGACAAAAATTTTGACGAGATTAAATTTTATGGCCATTACGGGCTGAAACTAAAAAACGTTTTCATTTCCTCTGAACATGGCCAAACTAGGGCATATTATATATCAAAATTTATGAAGACATCGACCCGGATCCAATGGTGAGGTCTATTTTTACCCAAGAGATGATTTTTGCAAGCTGCCTCCTAAAACCCTCATTTAAATGAAACATCCAAAAAATTCTTTTGTCCAACAATTTCACATGCCCAAAATCTACCAATATCCCATCATAATAGCAAATACAAAACCATCAAATTTGCAATAAACAACTCATATATCTTGCCCTTTCTTTTATCCTCTCATGCATTCCCATGGA
Organism: Cupressus sempervirens; assembly: GCA_028749045.1. Lineage (NCBI taxonomy): Eukaryota > Viridiplantae > Streptophyta > Pinopsida > Cupressales > Cupressaceae > Cupressus > Cupressus sempervirens. The sequence continues at coordinate 948,885,643 of CM053792.1, read as the reverse complement.
TTCAATCTAGAGTTACAATAACAAAACCATAGCTCTGATACCAATTGTAAGGGAATTTGCAACAAAGAATATAACCATTTCCCCATAACCCATACTAGATCTAAAACAAATATGCAATTAAAATCCACATGCAAGAGAATAGACAACATACCCATAAAAAATGTGACACAAGATATACTTTGGGAAACCCTCATTGAGGGAAAAACCCAGCTTCCAAAACCATATATCACCATGTATTATTTAGCAAAACACCATTGTAATACAACCATAGAAGCCTTCAAAGCCATAGCCAATACCAAGCAATTTATGTGAACAAGCATGAATCCACACATCTCATGTCATGCTTCCAACCTTCACAAATGCTCCCTTGGCTAACCTATCAAACCTTGTCCCGCTCAACTCTTGTCTTTTTTTCCTTTTGTCTTTCTCACACTAACAACTACACTTGTGGCTGCTTATATAGTAGCAAGTCTTACAAAACCACCAAGTGGTATTACATAAACAATGTGCTAAAACCATGTGCTACCTAACCCATTGACCCCACATTTAATATTGGAAATTTTAATTCTTTTCCCCAATATTAAATAATTACATGAAATATTATCAAAATGTTAAAATACAACTCATCAAGTATATCCCATGGGAATCTTTACATGTTGCATGTCCATCTGGGTGCAACATTACATAATAAAATAAAATAATACAATATAAAAATATTCTGCAATGTGTGCAACACCAATTATCTCAACATGAACAATGAATATTGTACTACTGTTGGAGTTTGTTTAGTTGAAGGACATTAATTCATTAGGGATTTTAAGAAAGATAATATGTGTTTTTCCTTGATTCCTAGAAAGACAAAAAAAAGAGATGAGGATGAACAAGCATATGAAATTAAAGCATTATTGTGAGGATTTTGTTGGTGATTCTTCAGTTTCTATATGTTTTCCCTTATTTTCAAAAGTTTTTTCTCTAAGTGTTGGCCTTGAGATCCTCTTGTTTGTCAGAAAAACCCTAATTGTAAACCCTAGGGAAGAGAGAAAAAACATTGTTATATATTTTTTGCCCTAGGTCACTTCTATTTCTTCATTACCTTATTTCCTTAGCCGTGAGGGTCCCTTTTTGCCTTTAAGTTGTACCCTTTTGGTTAAGATTGATCACTTTAAGTCTTAACCCTGTGCACTTTCCTTTATTTTATTTGTTTCATATCTCCTACGTTATCCTAAGTATAAGCGCCTTCATTGGGCCCCCTCTTTATATTTTTATGAGACTGAAGATTCGATGGTTTGCGTTGCATCTCAACTTTGATACTTCTTATGGAAATACGCTAGATGCAAACATGTAGAGGCAGGCATGACCAACGTAGAAAATAAAGAAGACAAAATCTATGGTAGCGAAGAACTGGGATTGTGACACATTTCATAAAGGGCTCCATATCTTCTCTCAATTAACAAAGGAAATCAACAGTGCATGTTTAATTGTAGATCTGACATTTCTCATGGCGACTGCACATGATGATGACACATGGACCCTGACAAAGTCTAGTTTCAATGGGACCTGGTGTTGTCAACAGTGACCTCAGATACAATTGGGCCACATAGATGCTAACAAATTTTGGTGACATGTCTTGATTGCAAGGAAAATACTAGGGTGATCAAACGGCTTGTGTTCTCTCACAAAGGATCTTGAGCTTATAGCAAATAAATGAGATGAAGCCATGTGTCTCATATTTGATAAAGATCCCTCACATTGTTTTAAAATAAAAGGTTAAGAATGAAATCACATTGATGGTCATGATATAATATTGTGATTCATCTGAGCCATTGGTTTTGCCCAAAGTAATAAAGAAGGATCGATGGCTCATGTTGCTTTGCAAGCCTGGCACATGAAGTTTGAGACTACGTGAGACGTTGTCATGTGACACTCTTTAAAGGGTGATCATGGCAATGGGACCTAATGAACCAATGGGACCTGAGTGCTAATTGGTCCATGTTTGTAATATGTTAGAGGGACCCATATGCAAGGAGAAAATAAGGTATAACTTGTGCATGATAAATCAACAACCCACATTATCTTGCAAGCCTATAGGCTTTTCTTTGAGATAGAACACGATTGTGCGATGTGTCCCATTCAGTGTTGAAATCTCTTAAGTGATTATTTATGCACGAGGATATTTTGATGGTCTAGATTTAATCTATGATAAATCATAGTTTTCCATCCACTCACTATATGAATAGAAGACCAATGACTCTCATGCTATCTCAAGGAAAGGGCACTTGTATGGCGATTGAATGAGATTGTGACACATGTCCTGCTCTTCCCAGTTTCAAAGAGTTTTCAACATTTTCTAGTGTGGTTGTTGTCTTCATTTCTATTGGCTGGAAATTGGGCCCAAAGGGAAATGTAAAATGTCAACAAAAGTCAAAGAGAGATTTAGATCATCTGATTTGCTAGCAAGATCTCATCTACGGTCAAAATTCAAAATTAGAGTTCAATACGATGAAGAAGCTTGCCAATTCAAAACTTATAGACATTGTATCACATGAATTGGTGATATAAATATTGTAATAAAGAATGTCATCCTTCATAAATGGATTTTTTTTTGAATTTTGACATCAAATGCAAACATTTCAATTTGCAGAGTGGTCGAGTTTGCTAAAGCTATTGGTTGGCAAAGATTTGAGGAAGATGCATGTAGAGAAATCACAAGTAAGTAAAATCAACTATGTTGTCTCCTTTCTGTGAAAAAAGAACTAGGTGAATCATAGAGGATCATTTGTGATATTCAAGGCCCTAGTTAAAGTAAAAACTATAAGGAAGAAATAAACCCTAGTTGTGATCAAATTTCAAAGTTAGAAAAGATGCCTCCTAGAAAGTATTCCAGTAAATTTAATTATGATGATAGGAGATTGCAAGATGATTTCCTTGAGCAATTGCCAAATTCCAAGGAGGGTAAAGAGGCAACTAAGTTCTGGAAAACCCTAGGAAATTGTAATAACCCCAATAGGTTATAACTTCTTCAAACACCAAAAATCTTTATACTTCAGTTGTTTGACATTTTGTCAAACACTTTGCAAGCAAGCTCTGATACCACTGTAATGGCCCTCCTCAAATCTACTTGCAAAAATGTTGATGAAAGCTTAAGGAATTTCATCAAACAATCCACATGCAAGGGACGTATGATTGATATAGTATTTCAGCTGACTTCAAATGACTTTTTCTTCAATTTGCATCAATGAGAATCTTGTGCTAGAAGACTACAATGGACTACACAATGATCTAACATGAGTGTGCTACTATTTTTGACAATATTTAGTGCATATATATGATCTAAGCATGAGAAATGAACACTTACAACCAACTGGCATTTTTACAAACAGTTGGTATGCAAACTAACTAGCTGATAAATAATGATATTGAATTGCTTAAATGACACCAGCAACTATTATCTTCTTAATAGCAATGAAATTACAATGCTCATGAAATATGGCCAAGACTTTGGCATTTACATGGATTACAAAATGATAATGCTGGTATAATGCACACTTTCAGCTGAAAGCTTATAACACCCTAAAAAACAATACTAACAAAAGAACCTGGTTGTAGATGGTTGTAATAATTTCCTTCTATGCTGCCCCTTCTGCTTTGCTTTTTTCGAACTGCTTTTTCAGCTTGCTTTTTTCGGTTCTACTTTTTCGGACTGCTTTTTCGTACCCGCTTTTTCAACCTACTTTTTCAATTTTTCTTTTTTCGTACTGCTTTTTCGTACCCGCTTTTTCAGCTTGCTTTTTCAGTTTCGCTTTTTCGGACTGCTACTATGTTGAATCTCAAAACCATATCTTTCAATGGCGTCAAGATTTCCAGCTTGAAGGGATTTCGTCCTCCAAACTATTGAGACATAATCTCCAGAAAATTTCCTAATTTCTTTGATATTTCCAAGCATGCTAAAAAGAAGCTCTTTCATTTCTTTTATAGTGTTCTCACAAGAGCTCCATCTTTCGTTTTCTCAATGTGGGATAAAATATAACTCCCTTTATGTAACTTATGTCTCTAATGTGTTATAAAATAAAGGGGACTCTTTTAATTTAAATATTTCTCACAAACTATAGTCTATGCATTAATAAAGTTAAATATTTAAATTTAACTTTATAAAATAACTTTATCAATGCATAACAAATCTTATCAATGATAAACAAGTTTTCTTGTCGATTTTAAACAATTACCATCGACATACTACTGCCACTGGATGTCCGACCATATCCAAGATGACTTACTATAAATAGTAAGTATGCCCAAAGTTGCCTCAAAACCCCTTAGAAAGACCTGCAACTGAAACTATCTAGGCCAAATGGCCTCTAAGTCCCTTTAATGTCCTGGTTAGGCTACGGGACCATGGGGAAATAGGCTAACGACAACATCATGCTATGAATGCTAAAAAGGGGACATTACAGAAATAGGAAATGAAACCCACCTTGGTTTAAAGGATAGGTTTGGAAACATTGCTAATACTCATATGCCAACCAAGGGTTTACAAATGTTTAGGTGGTGGTATGACCAGAAAAATGTGGGTAGTCCACTCAATAATGTATGGCAACATGATTTAGGTAAATTGGTAGCCCCCATTTTATTTTTAGACATTGACATACTATTCGAAATGATTGAAAAGGCCATAAGGAAGATTGTTGGAATGATCATATGGAACTAGTAAAGAATGCTCTCAATCATTGTTTTGCCATTTATGTCAAACTTGCTACTTGCAGGAATGACAATTGCTTTAGTGATCCAAATACTATCAATTAGTTGATTAACAAGGAGGAGGAAATCAATAAGATGTAACTAGAACATTTAGAGAAAGGTTGAAGTTATGATGTTGGAATGAAGTAGAAGGATCAGTCAAGCCATTGATGAAATAATGTACTAATGACATACTCTAAGACATAGAGAATGGGCACACTGAAACATATCAAAGATATAAGGTTTTAGCTAAGACATTTGTAAAGCCTAACTAAAGTTCATTAGAGAGAAGGAGCCAAGCAAGCTAGTAGGTGCCGAATAGATTCCTAGTTGAAGCTGAGCAAGTTCAACTTCAAGTGCCGAGTGAACTTCAGGTGCCAAGTGATATAGAGTTTATCAAGTGTTGAGTGATATCAAGTGTCGAGTGATCTAGAGTAATCAAGTGTCGAGTGATATAGTTTTATTTAGGTGTTGAGCTATCTAGGAAACAGATACTGAGCATCAAAAAACCAATAGTGTCGAGTAACACAGAGATGTCGAGCATCAATAAACCAATAATGCTAAGTTGTTGCATTATTTCGATAATCGAAGATTTTCCAAATCTAAGCTGACAAGGTTGTTATCTAGAAGTCTGTGAATTAAATGGAAGATAAGAATGATGAGTTGGTGGCACAGAACACCATGTAGAACGTTTTTGAGGTTACAACTGGAACCTAGACAAAGTCTCTAGATAAGAACAAGATATGAGGTAGATACATTATATCCTACCTAATCCATTTGAAACCCTACAAATTGGAGAGGGAAAATTGAGCGAAAAAGGAAAATTAGATTTCTATTTAAGGACTCATAAGGTCATGAAGCAAAGAGAGAGAGGTGGTCAAGCATGAAAGCATAATTGTTGAAGAAGGTGCTAAGGAGAAGAAAGCATAGAAATATTGTTTGGATAGATGACCATAAGGATGATTGCATTGGCATGATGAGTAAGAAGACTCAAGGAGACAAAGCTTGAGAGGAAGACAAGCTGTCAGAGCTGAAATGATTAAAGCCAAGAAATAGGACTAAACTGAAGAAGTGATCTGAAATCTGCAAAGTATGTTGTAAGTTGTATCAGATCAAAAAGCCATTATTGTTACTCTCTAGCAATTGTAACAGATAGTTTAAATCCTATGGACTTAGGTTGGTTTAATAGCCATGAGGTAAATCCTTTAACAAGGTGACATTCCAAGTGAATGTTCAGAAGTTCTTTAATTAGGCCCATTCCTAACAGTTTGGTGAAATCCTCTAACAAGGTCACATTTAACAGTGTGTTGTAAGCCTTTAACAGGGCATCACTTTAGAAGAGTGAAAATCAAGTAGTATGTTACTGGTGGTTTTTTCCAAATTGGGTTTTTACGTAAATCATTGTGTCATGTGTTGATCTTGTATGTTTTATCTCTGCATGTTGATTTATTGTAACTTGCTAATATGGTTGATTTAAGTTTGGATGAATGAAAAGTGTATGGATTCATTAAAAGTAGTGAAAAAGTGTTATCGGGGCATTTGGACCTTGGATAACTAATTCACAACCCCCCCCCCCCCCTCCCTCCCTCTCAGTTATTCTAAAAGAATTCTAACAATTGGTATTAGAGCTAAACTGCTGATTCAGTTTAAAGGGACTATAAGCAGAAAAGATCAAAATGCCTAAGAGAGAAGTTCCCAAGCTCAACAAAGACAACTTTGTTGCATGGAAAAGTTTGATGAAGCTACATCTTGGATCCATAGGAGATTATGCCCAAAATTCAATTGTTACTAAACATGTTGATCCAACAGGTACTCTTACTGCAGAAGACAATCAGACATTGCTGGAGATTGCTTCTGCACTCAACTATGATAAATTTGATGATATCAAAGGATGTGACACTGCATTCAAAATGTGGAAAACCCTATCAAACATCTATGGAGGAGATCAGAATGTACAAAGAGCAAAAAGAGAAAGTCTCAGAGGAAAGTTTGATGATATAAAAATGGAAGAAAATGAGAATGCTGCTCAGTATGGCGCAAGAATAAAGGAAGTGGTAAGTGCAATAAGATGCTTGAGTGGTCAATTGGATGAAGATACTGTTAATAGTAAGTTCTTAAGAACCTTTCTCCCTATCTATGCTATTAGAGTATCAACAATACAAGAGTTAAGATGTGTACCAGGAAACAATCTAAGTTTTGAAGGTATAGTGGGTAGACTCACTGCATTTGAGTTATCTAATTTTGACAACTACAGACCTGAGAATGTTGAATCTGCATTCAACGCCAAGCTATCATAGAAAGATGTTGAACAAATGAAATCAAAGAAAGGAAGAAAGATGAAATATGTATCCAGTGACAGTAGCACTGATGAGGAAGATGTGGAAAAATTGGAAGCACTACTTGCTAGAAGATTTCACAGAGGTAAAGGAAAATTCAAAGGTAAGATGCCTATCATTTGTTTCAATTGCAATGAAGTAGGTCATATTGCTGCCAGGTGTACACAGAAAAAAGATTACAAGGAAGGCAACAAATTCAGAAGAGAAGATAACAAGAGAGATTACAAACATAAAGGTAAGAAGTGTTATAGTGTTGAAGAAAATTCTGATGATAATGATGATGAAGTTGTTTATGTAGCCATGAAGGACCAATCTGATGAAGAAGAGCCCACAGCACTGGTAACATGTATGAACAAGAATGACAGGTGGATCATAGACAGTGGATGCTCACATCACATGATAGAAGACAAAAGTAAGTTTGTTAACTTTACTCAGTATGATGGAAATAGTGTTAGATTTGGTAATGGTGCTCCATGTCAAATCAAAGGAAAAGGTTCCATTAAGCTCACAGAGAAAATTTCATATGATAATGCATACTATGTTGAAGGATTGAACTACAATTTGTTGAGTGTCTCACAGTTAGGCAGTATAGGATGCAAAGTAAAATTTGGAAACAAAACTACAAAAATCTATGATACTGATGGTAAACTGATAGAAAAAGGACATCAAATAAGAAGTAATTTGTTTTACCTTGATATGGATGATGTTTCTTGTCTCATTGCAAAATCTGATGATGAATGATTATGGCATAGAAGGCTATGTCATGTCAACTTTGAAAATCTGGTCAATATCAGTAAAATGAAGAAAGTCAAAGGTTTACCAAAATTGAAGAAGCCTAACAATATCATGTGCAAACAGTGTCAGCTAGGAAAGATGGCAAAGTCAAGTTTCAAAAGCAAAAACTATACATCTAGAGAAGTACTTGAGTTAGTTCATACTGACTTATGTGGTCCAATGGAAGTACAAAGCTATAAAGGAGATAAGTACATAATGTTGTTTGTTGATGACTATTCCAGGATGATGACTGTTATGTTCTTAAAGCAAAAATCTGATGCTTTTCAAATGTTTAAGTGGTATGTGGCTAGAGTTGAAAAGGAAACAGGAAAGAGCTTGAAATGCCTAAGATCAGACAAAGGTGGTGAATTCACATCAAATGAATTCAAGATATTTTGTAATGATAAAGGAACCAAAAGACAAATGTCAGCTCCTAGAACTCCCCCACAGAATGGAATTGCTGAAAGAAGAAATAGATCTATGATTGACTATGCCAGAACATTAATGATGGAAAAGACTGTTGCTCTAAAATATTGGAGAGAAGTTGTAAGTGTAGGTGTTCATACACTGAACCGAGTACAAGTCAAGAAAGGTACAAATACAACACCTTTTGAATTATGGTATGGTCACTCACCCAATGTAAAACATTTCAAAGTATTTGGTTGCAAATGCTTTATCCTTTAAGATGCTAGAAATGGAAAATTTGATGCAAAAAGTGATGAAGGCATATTTCTTGGTTATTCCACTAGAAGTAAGGCATACAAGTGTTTGAATACTAACACTAACAAAATTGTGGAAAGTGCAAATGTAAACTTTGATGAACATACAAAAGTTCAAGCTGAAGAACCAAAGAGAATGGATGAATACAGAACCTTTGTGTATTCTTATGAATGAATTATTGTTGACAAGGATGATGTCAATCAAATTGAAACTCAACAACAAGTTTTAGTTTTAGCCAACTCACAACCAGTAAATGCCAAGTTGCATTCAGAAGCTGAGTTGCAGAATGAAGGAATTACACAATCTGATTCTGAAGTCAGTACAAATGAAAGAGATGAAGAACAACTTGAAAACTCAATACATAGTGACCCTGAATCAGAAAGATCAAACATGGAAACAAGGACAGAACCAAGATTATCCAAATATGTAAAAAGACATCACCCTGCTGAACAAATAATTGGTGACAAAGATGCAAGACTAATGACAAGGAAAAAACTGAGACATGAATCATGTCTGATTAGCAAATTTGAACCTAAGACAATATATGGTGCATTACAAGATGATGACTAGTATAAAGCTATGGAAGAAGAGATTGATCAAATAAAGAAGAACAAAACTTGGAGTTTGGTTCCCAGACCAGTTGACAAGAATGTGATTGGCACTAAGTGGGTATTCAGAAATAAGCTAGATGAGAATGGTGAGATTATCATAAACAAATTTAGACTAGTATGCAAGGGTTATGCTCAAGAAGAAGGACTAGACTATGGGGAAACATTTGCTCCTATTACTAGAATGGAAGGAGTAAGAACTTTACTTGCATATGCTGCATATAAAGATTTTAAAGTCTATCAGATGGATGTAAAGTCTGCTTTTTTAAATGGAATACTAGAGGAAGAAGTCTACATTGAACAACTAGAGGGATTTGTTGATGAGAACAACAGGGATATGGTTTGTAAGCTACATAAAGCACTCTATGGTTTGAAACAAGCACCTAGAGCATGGTATGAGAGACTTCAGAAGTATCTAGTGCAAATAGGATTTGAAATAATTGATGATAATAGCAACATGTACATCAAAGCAGAAGAAGGTAAGGATATTATTGTATCTGAAATCTTTGTGGATGACATAGTGTTTGGTGGAAAGGAAGTGCTTTGCAAAGGCTTTGCTGACAAAATGAAACATGAATTTGAGATGTCTATGTTTGGAGAAATCAAATTTTTTGTTGGATTGCAAGTACATCAACTCAAACATGGTATATTTGTGACACAATCAAAGTACATCAAAGAGATTCTTAAAATGTTTGGATTGGAGGAGTCCAAACCAGTCAGCACACCAATGGCAATAGGAAATAAGCTATCCAAAAATGATGAATCAGCTAAAGTCAATCAAACAATGTACAGATCCATGATTGGAAAACTACAATATGTTGTACATAGCAGACCAGACATAGCATTAGCAGTTGGAATAGTGGCTAGATTCTCTACTAATCCCAAACAAAATCATCTCATAGCAGTAAAAAGAATAATGAGATATCTTAAAGGAATTGATAACTTTGGTCTATACTATAAAAAGAATGGAAAGTTTGAGCTCAATGCATATACAGATGCAGATTGGGGAGGCAACATTGATGACAGAAAAAGCACAAGTGGAGGTGCATTATTTCTAGGCAAAAGGCTAGTTACTTGGACTAGCAAGAAACAAATATGCACATCCCAATCCACTACAAAATCAGAATATGTGGCAACAACAGTCAATTGCACAAACATTGTGTGGCTCACACATCTATTGAAAGGAATGAAAGAAGAGGTAACAAAACCTGTGATATTGTATTGTGATAACACAAGTGCTATAAACATATCCAAAAATCCAGTAATGCATGCAAAAACCAAGCACATCGCAATCAAGTATCATTATGTCAGAGAATTGGTAGAAGACAAACAAGTGAAGTTAGAATACATTCACACAAAGGAACAAACTATAGATATCTTCACCAAACCATTGCCCAAGGATGCTTATGAATATCTTAAAGGCAAGTTGGGGGTAATACCCCTAACTCAAGCAGTTTAAAGCAACAAGGATGATGCCTTGCATCAACAGGAACAAATCATTGAAATATCAGAAGAATGATGCAGAGGATGACAACAGGAGCAGAAACTCCAAATTAGTCACAAGCATGGTGATGGAGGGAGAAGACATCAAGAAGCCAAAGCTTATATTTTGCATGATAAATATGCTACATCTTTGGCATTTATGACAAAGAGGGAGAAATATGTAGAAACCTGATCAATACAAAGCAAGAGGGAGATATATATGAAAGAGGGAGATATATGAGATCAGTAGTAAGGATGCAGCAGCCAAGAAACGTAGTAGACAATGTATACAATCTTGGTGGTAACTAAGTTGATCAATTTATCAGTTTGGTTTGCCATCAATGCCAAAGAGGGAGATTGTTGGAAATGATTAAAAAGATCATAAGGAAGATTTTTGGAATGATCATATGGAACTGGTAAAGAATGTTCTCAATCATTGTTTTGTCATTGATGTCAAACTTGCTACTTGCAGGAATGACAATTGCTTTAGTGATCCAAATACTATCAATTAGTTGATTAACAAGGAGGAGGAAATCAATAAGAAGTAACTAGAACACTTAGAGAAAGGTTGAAGTTATGATGTTGGAATGAAGTAGAAGGATCAGTCAAGCCATTGATGAAATAATGTACTGATGACATACTCTCAGACATAGAGAATGGGCACACTGAAATATATCAAAGATATAAGGTTTTAGCTAAGACATTTGTAAAGCCTAACTAAATTTCATTAGAGAGAAGGAGCTGAGCAAGCTAGTAGGTGTCGAACAGATTCCTAGTTGAAGCCGAGCAAGTTCAACTTCAAGAGCCGAGTGAACTTCAGGTGTCGAGTGATACAGAGTTTATCAAGTGCCGAGTGATATCAAGTGCCGAGTGATCCAGAGTAATCAAGTTTCGAGTGATACAATTTTATTTAGGTGCCGAGCTATCCAAGAAATAGATGCCGAGCATCAGAAAACCAATAGTGTCGAGTAACACAAAGATGCCAAGCATCAGTAAACCAATAATGCCGAGTTGCTGCATTATTTTGATAATCAAAAATTTTCCAAATCTAAGCCGACAATGTTGTTATCTAAAATTTTGTGAATTAAATGGAAGATAAGAATGATGCTGGTGGCACAGAACACCATGTAGAACATTTTTGAGGTTACAACTGGAACCTAGATGAAGTCTCTGGATAAGAACAAGATATGAGGTAGATACATTGTATCCTACCTAATCCATTTGAAACCCTACAAATTGGAGAGGGAGAATTGAGCGGAAAAGGAAAATTAGATTTCTATTTAAGGAGTCATAAGGTCATGAAGCAAAGAGAGAGAGGTGGTCAAGCATGAAAGCATAATTGCTGAAGAAGGTGCTAAGGAGAAGAAAGCATGAAAATACTGTTTGGATAGACGACCACAAGGATGATTGCATTGGCATGATGAGTAAGAAGACTCAAGGAGACGAAGCTTGAGAGGAAGACAAGCTGTCAGAGTTGAAATGATTAAAGCCAAGCAATCGGACTGAACTGAAGAAGTGATCTAAAATCTGCAAAGTATGTTGTAAGTTGTATCAGATCAAAAAGCCATTATTGTTACTCTCTAGCAATCAAGTAACAGATAGTTTAAATCCTATGGACTTAGGTTGGTTTAATAGCCATGAGGTAAATCCTTTAACAAGGTGGCATTCCAAGTGAATGTTCAGAAGTCCTTTAATCAGGCCCATTCCTAATAGTTTGGTGAAATCCTCTAACAAGGTCACATTTAACAGTATGTTGTAAGCCTTTAACAGGGCATCACTTTAGAAGAGTGAAAATCAAGTAGCATGTTACTGGTGGTTTTTTCCAAATTGGATTTCCACGTAAATCATTGTGTCATGTGTTGATCTTGCATGTTTTATCTTTGCATGTTGATTTACTGTAACTTGTTAATATGGTTGATTTAAGTTTAGATGAATGAAAAGTGTATGGATTCATTAAAAGTAGTGAAAAAGTGTTATTAGGGCATTTGGACCTTGGATAACTGATTCACCCCCCCCCCCCCTTCTTAGTTATTCTAAAAGAATTCTAACACATACTTCTTGAATTGGCGGAAAAGTATGACCCCATAACACATGAGATCAGAGATGTAGATGGCAATGTCCTCAAAATTGATGCAGATTCAATCAGGAAAGCCTTCAACTTGCATTTAGCTGATGAAGTAACTAACAAAGTTGATTTCAAAATGCTTGATGAATCTTCAAACCATGTAGGGGCTGATAGACAATAAAAAATAATTATGTCCTTTGTTAAAGAAGGGGATGGTGTAAAATTGTCACATTTGGCTATCTCACACAGTTTGGGAAATTGTGAGCATTACAATGATGCCTATGTGAATACACATGCAACCCTGTATTAGGTTATAGGATTGCCAAATAACAGGAAATTCAGTAAAGCTACATTGTGGATGTGCTTTGGACTAAAAAAGGATGGAGAAGTAGTGATTTTTTATTTCTTATTTAGAACAATATTAATGAGTCATTGGCAATTCTAAAGATAGGAAAATCCTCAAACTTCAGATGGTTCTCATTATTGATGCATTTGATTCTTTTTCATAATAAAGATTATTTTGCACAATATATGAATTTAGAGTTTGAAAGAGATGGTGAACCACTTCTAGTTCAATTATGGACTACCACTTTATCTTCTAATTGGGAGGGATCTAATGTTATTCTTTTTGAAAATGAGTTTGGATTAGTATTGAGGAAGATAATCTTACAAAATGTGAGGAATTTCCCTCAAGCTTTAAGGGCATTTTTTAGGCCAATTAACTATGATGTTAGATCGAAATTGTGTCATTATTGGGGGGATATCTACTTTTACAAGCACACAATAGTAGTTAGAATATATGGTTTTCCAAGGAGACCAAATGTGTTGCCTAGGTATGTTCCTTTAAGGATGGGATTCTTGGCGGTCATCAAGCAGATTGCAATGTTGCAAGACACTAATTTCCCACCAAATAAAGAAAGAAAAGGAACTTTCTTCCCTAACCTCACCTCATTCCATCACTTTGCAATAATGAAATAAGGTAGGAATCAATTGGTTCATTTGTTAAGGCCATATAATATGGATGTCAGTTCAAAAAGGTGAAATGATATCGAGGATTTTTATGCTAGGTTAATATGAAAGATAAACATGAACCCTAGGAGTGCCCATGAATTTGGTTTTCCTAAAGATATAATCAGAAATGATGAAGATTTGGAGTCTCAAAAGATTAAAAAATATTGGATGGCATGTTTATCAGGATAGGTTGAATGAGATCCATGAAGAAGACCTAGCTATGACCCTCTCTCAAATTGCAAAATTTTGGAGCAGAGATTGAGGATAATTTTGAATAATTTTACATAAATATATAGCACAATGAATGAGAAGTTAGGGAAGAGAAAGAAGACAAAGCTCACAGTTGTGGACAATGAAGAAATCCTTAATGCTTTATTACAATCAACTAATATAGTCCCAAAGGAGAAGAGGGGACAAAAGAGGACTAGAAAGGAAACAGTAGCCCATGTTACTGAAACAAATGAAGATCCCAAAGCTCAAAATGATTTAAGGATATATCAAAGGAGAAAATTGGGAGAGAAGTCTGTTGACCCAAACATATTTGAAGTCCCAAGCATTAAAGCTATCACAACATAGGATCTCGAAAGGAGATATCCATCCCCTAAATCTCCTAGTGTACTATTGTGATATGGAGCCTAATCAGACTCAGAGGTTTTTTCGGCATGGTTTCCTCCCCATATTATTTCTACAAAGGTTTAGGGGCAGTGCCTCGCAGACGAGGTCAAGGGGAAGTGCCCCTACAGGGTCCTAGGGTGTTGGCTGTTATTTTCTTATTGGACGACTTATTCTAGCCCTAATTTTGTAAGCGGTAAAAACCTTGTATAAAAAGGCTTAGGGTTAGAGATTTCATAATGTAATGGTGATATTGTAGCTTCTTGTGGCAGTATTGAGTTGTAAGGGATTGTGGATTGTAATCACTGGATAATAATAATATTGGACTTGTTGTTAGTGCACATAGCCCAGGGATTGGGTGAACCACGTTAAATCTTGGTGTCTTATGTTCTCTTTTATGGGATCTATTATTTTCTAATATTGTTTATATTTGCATGTAAGTGTTATTTATGTCCGAGGTTAATCCTAGCAAGTGGTATCGAAGCTAGACGATTGTCACTTTTTTTAAGATAGACCGTCGTCATTTCTTTTTAGCGATCCTCTGTAGGAAGGTCTGCACTTGAGTGAGAATCTCACGATTGAGTGGGAGCTATGGAAGACGAGGGTTACCTAAAGGTTGAGAAGTTTAATGAGCAAAACTTTTAGTTGTGGAAGATGCAAATGGAGGACTATCTTTATGAAAAGGATTTGTGGAAGTCATTGAAAAGAAAATCCAAGAAACAGGGAACTATGACAGATGAGGACTGAGAGATTTTAAACAGAAAGGCACTTGGAAGCATTTGATTAAGCTTGGCACCATCAGTGACATTTAACATTACAAAAGCAAAGATGATGAAAGAATTGATGCAAACCCTAGCAAAACTGTATGAAAAGCCCTCTACTTCAAACAAGTTATTTCTCATGAAGTGTTTATTTAACATGAAGATGATAGAAGGTGGATATGTTGCAGATCATTTAAATGAGTTTATTACTATTACTAGTCAGTTATCTTCTGTGGGTATTAATTTTGATGAAGAAATTATGGGTCTCTTGATTTTTTGTTATTTGCCTAAAAGTAGGAATGACTTGGTAATGGTTGTGAGTAATTCTATTTTTGCATATAATACCCTAAAATTTGATGATTTGATTGGTGTTATTCTAAGTGAGGAAACTCATAGGAAAACCTCATGTGGATCTACATCAAGAAGTGCTTTGAATGCACAAAGAAGGGGCGAAATGACTAAGAGAGGAAATAATTATGGAAATCATGGGAAATCAAGAGGAAAGTCAAAGGGAAAGAGGTCTCAATTCAAAGGACTATGAGATTGCTGGTAGTATGGTAAACTAGAGCATAAGAAGAAAGATTGTCAGACTCGAAAGAAATATGAAGGAGATAAACTAGGAGGGAACAAGGAGGCAAATGTGGTAAGTAACAAATCCAAAGAGGATGTTTTGCTTATTTCTTTAGAAAGTATTGATGATTCATGGGTTTTAGATTCTAGTGCTTCATTTCATGCTACACCTCATAAAGGTTATTTCATTGATTATGTCCAAGGAAATTTTGGACTTGTTTATTTGGGAGATAATAAACCTTGTCAGATTGTTGGAAAGGGAAAAGTTAAGATTAAGTTATAGAATGAGAATCATTGGCTATTACATGAGGTAAGACATGTTCCAAGGCTAAGTAAGAATTTAATTTCAACAAGGCAACTCAGTGATGAAGGTTGTGTAGTTACTTTTAATGATAGAAATTTGAAGGTTTCAAAAGGTTCCCTTGTAGTAGAAAAAGGTGTGGAAGTAGGCACCTTATATGTTTGTAGAAATCATATTGTTCTTTCTACTTTGATTGTTTCAAAGAAAAATGAATGTTCAGGAATAGTTGCCACAGTTGAGTAGGGAGAACAAACTATTGTTGTAGATTCTAATACAACGTTATGGTATGACAGACTTGGGTACACAAGTGAGAAAGGTATGAAAGTACTTCATTCAAAGAAAGTTTTACCAGGTCTAAAATGTGTTAATATGGATTTATGTGAAAGTTGTGTGTATGGAAAATAAAAGAGAATGAGTTTTGTGAAGGCTGGGAAGGAAAATAAAAGTGAGAGATTAGAGCTTGTGCATACAGATGTATGGGGACCAGCTTAGGTATCTTCCCTTGGTGGCTCTCATTATTATGTTACATTTATTGATGATGCAACTAGAAAAGTATGGGTTTATTTCCTTAAACAAAAATCTAATGTATTTCAAACATTTAAGACATGGAAATGTTTCGTTGAAAATGAGACTAGAAAGAAATTGGAATGTCTCGGATCTAATAATGGTGGTGAGTATTGCAATCATGAATTTTAAGATTATTTCTCCACTAAAGGTTTTTGTAGACAAAAAACTATTCCAAGGACTCCACCAGAAAATGGAGTGGCTAAACGCATGAACAAGACTATAATGAAGCATGCAAGGAGCATGAGGTTGCATACAGGGTTGCCCTTAAATATGTGGGTAGAGGTTGTCAATACCACTATATATTTGATTAATAGAGGTCCCTCTACTCCTTTGGGTTGTGGTATTCCAGAGGAAGAATGGAGTGGTAAGGTGAGTTATTCTTTTTTCAAAACCTTCGGTTGTGAAGCATTTGCTCATATAGATTTTGACAATAGAACCAAGCTAGAAGCTAAGTCAAATAAATGTGTATTTTTTGGATATGGCATTGATGAATTTGGTTATAGGCTATGGGATTTTTAAAATCATAAAATTGTAAGAAGTAGGGATGTCATATTCAATGAGAAAGTGTTGTACAAAGAACTGTTGCAGCAACATGAGAAGAAACAAGATGATTATGTAGTGTTGAATGATAATCCAAAAGATGATGTTCCAACAATTCCTCGTGATTTGTAACAACCATAACAACAAACACTACACACCCTAATGAATGTTAGACGGTAAACAACCTCCAGAAAGATTTTATCCTTCTTTGTACTCTATTTTACTTATTGATGCCGGTGAACCTGAATGTTATCATGAAGTTGTGCAGGTGGATAAAGATTCAATGAGAATTTATAATGAAAGAAGAAATGGACTCTTTGCTGAAAAATAAGACATGGGATTTATGCAAGTTGCCTGTAGGTAAAAGGGCTTTACAGAATAAATGGGTTTACAGGTTAAAAGAAGAGAATGGAGGTAAGAAATAATTTAAAGCCAGGTTAGTGGTAAAAGGATTTGCAGAGAAAAAGGACATTGATTTTGATGACATATTTTCTCCTGTTGTTAAAATGACTTCTATTTGCACTGTTTTAAGTATTGTGGCTATTGAAGATTCACATTTGGAGTAGCTTGATGTTAAAACAACCTTTCTTCATGGTGATTTAGATGAAGAGATATATATGCCCTAGCCATAGGGATTTGAGGTCAAAGGTAAGGAGAACTTAGTGTGCAGATTAAAGAAAAGTTTATATGGCTTGAAGCAAGCACCTCGGTAATGGTATCTGCAATTTGATAGGTTTATGCATGAGCATGGATACAGTAGGTGTCATTTAGATCATTATGCTTATTTTAAGAGGTTAGATGATGACAACTATATTATTTTATGCTTATATGTTGATGATGTGCTTGTAGCTAATTCTAACATGGATCGCATTAAAGAGTTAAAGGAATAGTTGGCACATTCATTTGCTATGAAGGATTTGGGGGCAGCAAAATAAATCCTTGGTATGAAGATTTGCAGAGATAGGAAGAATTGGAAATTGACATTATCTCAGGTTGATTATATTGCAAAGGTGTTGCAACTTTTCTCTATGGAGAATGCTAAAGTTGTCAACACACCTTTACCTAGTCATTTGAAGTTGACTAAGGAGATGTGTCCAAAGACAAAAGAAGAGGAGGATAAGATGTCAAAGGTACCTTATGCTTCAGCTATAGGAAGCTTGATGTATGTTATGGTATGTACAAGGCCAAATATTGCACATGTAGTGGGAGTCATTAGTAGGTATATGAGTCATCCAGGGCTTGAGCATTGGAATGTTGTAAAATGGATTCTCAAATATTTGAGAGGAACATCCAATAAGTGTCTACATTTTGGGGGCTCTACTACTATTTTACAGGGATATGTTGACTCAAATTTGGCAGGGTATGTTGATACTAGGCGGAGTACTACACGTTATGTGTTTACTATCAGTGGGGCACCCGTGAGTTGGGTTTCTCATTTGCAGAATATTAATGCTTTATCCACTACAGAGGCAAAGTATGTTGCTACTATAGAGGCAACCAAGCAAATGATATGGCTTTAGTTCTTCCTAAAAGAATTGGGACACCCTGAGAAGGATAATTAATTGTTTACAGATAGTCAGAGTGTCATTCATCTTGCAATGAATTCAACTATGCATTCAAAGACAAAACACATATAGTTGTGGTACCATTTTATTCAGTCAGTTTTGGATGACGGAGAGTTAAAGCTAGAGAAGATACATACAGATGATAATCTAGCATATATGTTTACCAAGGTAGTAACAAGAGAGAAGTTGAACTCCTCTTCAGCTTTGGTTGGTCTTCTAGACTAAATAGAATAAAAGAATAGTAGAATCCATGGTGATTTGATATATTCATGTGGGAGCTATAGGTTTAGTAGTGCTATGATCAGTCTCCAAGTGGGAGGTTATTGTTGTGGAGTCTGATCAGTCTCCAAGTGGGAGATTGTTGTGATGTGGAGCCTAATCAAACTCAGAGGTTCATTCAGCACGATTTTCTCCCCATATTATTTCTATGGGGGTTTGGGGGCCACACCCCCAAGATGGGGTCAAGGGGCAACATCCCAGGTGTACTCCCTGTCTCAATAGAATAAAAAAATAGTAGAATCCCAGGTGATTTGATATATTCCAGTAGGAGCTACAAGTTTAGTAGTGCTATGATCAGTCTCCAAGTGGGAGGTTATTGTTGTGGAGTCTGATTAGTCTTCAAGTGGGAGATTGTTGTGATGTGGAGCCTAATCAAACTCAGAGGTTTATTTGGCACAATTTTCTCCCTATATTATTTCTATGGGGGTTCCAAGATGGGGTCAAGGGGCAACACCCCATGTGTACTCCCTGTCACAATATAGGGTGGGGTCGAGGGGCAACTCCCCCATGGGGATTTTTTAGGGGCAACACCTCCAAAGTGAAAAATGACCTTATATTGTAAAAGGCATCAACTACTATTTTCCTATTGGATGACTTACTCTAGCCCTAATTTTGTAAGCAATAAAAAACTTGTATAAAAAGACTTAGAGTTAGGGATTTCATAATGTAATGGTGATATCATAGCTTCTTGCAACAATATTGAGCTATAAGGGATTGCAGATTGTAATCACTAGCTAATAGTAATATTGGAGTTGTTGTTGGTGGACATAGCCCAAGGATTGGGTGAACCACATTAAATCTTGGTGTCTTGTGTTCTCTTCTATGCAATCTATTATTTTCTGATATTGTTTATATTTTCATGTAACTATTATTTATGTTTAAGGTTAATCCTAACATGCATGTCCTATAGCTCCTCATGCCATAGAAGTCCATGTTGAAGATGTATCTAAAGGAAAGGAAGTGAAAACTCAAGGAGGGAAGCTTGCTATAGAAAGGGAGCATACTCAATAGGTAGAATAGTCAAGGGGACTAAACTTGCCTTATGATGAAGAAGAAGAAGAAGAATATCTTAATGGTCCCTAAAGATTTGTTGAGGGGAATGGATCCTCAAACCCCTACAACCCCTATTTTTGGCATCACCACACAAGAGGTAAAAGACAATGTCCCTAGAGAATTGAAGAAAGAGGCATGTGATGTAAATGTGGATGATGATGAATTCATAAAATCAGCAGTGTTCAAGTAATTGATGTGGCAACATTATAGAGAGGATTCTCTGAAGAGAGTTGAGGAAAAGAGAAAGAAGAAACTAGATGCTGACCCAGATGATTTGGAACAAAAGGTGAAGAATGAGATGACAATTATGTTTGAGAAAATTACTCTAAAAGAAGGGAGGCAAATAGTCAAGCAAATAGGGGTCCAGCCGGCACCTAATCTCATGATTGGTGATGCCATTGAATTTTATTCAATCATGAAGAATATGAGATTGAAAGGACCACATCTAAAGGGGTTAGAAGATATGTCAAGTGGCACATGCTATAGTAAAGATTTTGGTTCCTTGGCAACATGGAATTTAACTGCATGTCAATCAGAAAGAGGAGATGAGATAGGCACTGGGGTCAAAGGAAATATCATTATACAAAGGGTAAAGGATGCTAAGCTCTCTAATTCAACCATGATTCTACAAGAATAAGTTTCTTATCTTCATGATGTTGCCCTAGACAAAGAAAAGATATATGAAGATATGCAAGAACAATACAAACATGTCTATTACGCTTATGAGCAAAGAACAAAAGAAACAATCAACCTACAAAAAAAAAAACTTATTGGAAGGAAGAATATCTGAGTTAGAAGTTGTTAATTTCCTAGTGTCATCAAGCCATCTGTCACAAATCAGGGAGGTCCATCCAAGCAGCTAAGCATTGTGCCATTTTCCCAACAAGGTTGGTTGCAACAGACCCATGGTAAAAGAAGTAAAGTGGATGATGCGTTGATAAAATAAGTGGTAGACTTGAAAATGTAGTTTTAGAATAGTAAATACAAACATGACTTTGATAAAGAAATCATCATCAGAACTACACAGATGGTGTTGTGTGAGAGAATAAATGTAAAATTATTTAGCCTTTATAAAGTATATAAGATACTATACTTGGCAATCAATAAGATGGAAGATGACGGGATGTTGGTTAAGCCTACCTATCAAAAATGGATCACCTGGGTGCAGAAATGAAGAAGGTAGAATTATGTACAAGGATATTTACTAATGCTTCCCAAAATGCCATGCCAACTACTAAGATTCTCAAGTTACTGAAGAATTTCTCAAATTTGCTTGATCATATTGAGAATAGACTGATGGAGCTAAAAGATGCAATAGAGAGCTACTAGGACACCTTGGTCCCAACACATATGGATAAAAATAAAAATATCAAAGAATTCACTGATTGAAAAATAGAGACTATTAACAAGGTAAATGATATGGTAAAAATTATAGCAAGTGATGTGAATATGACACTTTTTCAAGAGCGTATTTCCAAGTTGGTAAGTTCTAGCACTTTTTATGAGAATTTTGAGAAGGTTACTCAGGCTATAGTAAGGTATAATTCCTACAGACAGGTGGCAGATTAGATCATTGAGAACACATGGCCAATGGATGAAGAATAGCATGAATAGGTAAAGAAATATGATCCTGATGATGATTAAAATCAAGAGGACCCACTAGAATAACTAATTATGAAATTAGTTTTGTCTCATGGGTAGGGAATATTTTGTATAAAGGTGGTTGTATCTTGTATGTCACATCAAGACTATTTGTAATTTTGGGAATTGTTTGTATATTGATGTAAGTCACGTGCTCTAGCTGTAACAAGTAAATTGTCAAATCAATGGATGACATGTGTCCTTCTTTGTAGCCTGAAGCTTGTTTGCAACTCACCTATATAAGTGAGTTTCTAAGGTTTTCAAAGGGTCCGAGAATCATTTTCTTGAATGATTTTTTGTTCATTTTCTAAGTCGGTCCATGTATACTGTATAGTGGCTTTCCAAGATTAGAATGAAAAACAAGGTTAATAGTTTTGAGTTGAATTGTTGCAAGAAATTGACATTGAACTATATATTTTTTTAAGGAAGATAATACAAAGACATTAATATAATGGTTGTTCAATCTAAATCTTGTCTCTTCTTTGTAACTTTTGATTTTCTAAGGTTTGGTAGCAAAGTTACTGAGTCCCGGTTATGATTCTTTCTGGAATTGTATTTCAATTTATGTTTTGCTGATAATCCAATGGATTATGTAAATGCTTGATGTGGGTTGAGAGAATTACTAGTTATCATAAGAAGATTTTGATGAGAATGAGATTTCTAATTGAATATTGATTTCTTTTCACAAAGTGTTGAGATAGATTTGATAGTAAATGTCAAGTTTCTATAAGATAGTAGCCCAATGGATAAGGCATTGATCATCATCAAAATTGAAATAGCTTGGAATTTTATATGGTGTATCAATTTATAAATCAAATCTTTTAATTTTGCTTTGTTAAAGATCTAAAAGCGAGACTGTGCTTGATTCATGGAGTCTTAAGGCTCGATAGACTATTTATTTTTCATTCCTTTGATAATCCTAGAATTAGAAGAATATGAGGGAAATTATCTGTTATATTGGAATTCATATTGAGACGTGAGAATTGGAGGAAGAGAGTGAATTCCTAGGTAAACCCACCTAAATTTTGTAAAGTTCAAAGTGAAGAAGACATTGTAGTGTCTTTTCAGTTGGTCCTTTTAATTTGTTCCTTAGAATACTTGTTCTAGTTTTTAGCCAACTTCTAGGTATCTTTGCTTTTAAAAACGTTGTTAAAATTCTGTCAAATCAGAAGCCAATAGATTCCAAGATATTATTTTAAATAATGTACCTAATGGATTACCACCTGTTAAGATTTATACCATATTAAATTAGACACACTCCAATTTAATGAAGGTTTATCACCTATTAAATGCAAGGCCACTAATCTCCTTGTGCCTTTCATTCCTTCTTCCTTTTTCCATCCTTCCTCTTAGGTAAAATTTTGGTAAAACCTAATAGATCCTCTTTAAAGCTCGTATTTTCATAGCATCAAGCTCAAGGTAGGATATATTCCTCCTAGGTCCTCCCTTCCCTTCATCTATCCACTTGGAATATATTCCTTGCAATGTAATGGCTATATCTCAGACTCTACACCTGCTTCTGGAGATCTAGGACCTATTTTGGGATCCCAAAGGGATCATAGAGGTTATGAGACCTAGTTGTCAGGGGTGGAATGCACCCCTAACCAATCAAGGGTGTAGTGTACCCCTGATGGGCCAGTCAGGGGCACAATGCATCCCTGATTAGGACCTATTTTGGATCTTGTGTCCGAAAATATTTGGGGTGTTAATTTCTATGTAGGTTAGCCTGCGAGAGTTAGTCAATTCTAAGATCTATATAAACCCTTCCATTTACTTTGTTTCCCATCCATAATCTTCACATGAAAGAATCTACAAGAATTCAAGCACTTATGCTCCAGCATTCAAGGCATTTAAGCTATTTCTCCATTGAAGATTAAGGGTTCATGCATTCAAGCTATTGAAGGATTTTATGCAAGATCTATCATTACAACATTCAAGATCTCCCTTTGTACATTCAAGATTCTTTATCGTATCTTCTACATCCATCTTTCAAGATCTACATTTACCTACATCCATTCCCAAGGCATATTTTTAGCACATTCATTCATGAAGGTTTTGATATCACTTTGATTTCCTTTCTAGGGTTTTGAAGTTGAGTTAAAGCTATTACATCTACATACTTGATTACATTCAAAATTCAAAAGCATATTTATATATTTACATTACTTTTATGTTAGATCTATCACTAATTTCAATTCAAGGTTAATTCCTAAATTGGGATTTGACTGAGGCAAAGCCCCCTCCAACAATAAACAAACAAAGCCTTTATTTTTTAAGTTTCATATTTTAGATCTCAGATCAAAGAACAAGTCAAACATTCAAATACTCTTTTTTTTGTTTATCATAATCATGAAATCAAAATCAACATCACACATAGTCCATCAAGGTCATAGTGCACCCCTGATGAGCTAATTAGGGTTGTAGTTCATGAAAGGAAACTTAGGTGCGAAAACAGCTTCCTACACTAATCTCTTAAGAGAAGTATGGTACAAATCCTATTAAAATCTTTTACACTTACAGATTCAATATCATGTAAGCAACAATATTATAGCAAACCAAGCATAAAGAAAATAGACAGAGAAAGAAAACACATAACACAAAGATTTGCTGGTGGGGAAAAACCTTTCGATAAAACAACCTCACCCCTCTAGAACCTGCACAATGTGTTATCTTCAACACAAGGTTACAATACACTTGTAATGCAAGTTCAACAATGACAAAAAAAGACTCCAGTAGCAACTCACAATACTAACAATACACTTTTTCGAATCCACCTCTTCGCAACCCTAAAAATGCTTATAAAATGCGCTTCACTTTTAGGGCTACTCCCAAAGGTAACCATATTAGAGTTTATAGTACTCAAATTTATCAGTTGCCACATGTCTTCACCTGTCATTGAATCTTCCTACATAGCTCTTACGTGTCATAGGAGTCTGTCATAATTGTATTAGCAATGATCTCCTTATACACAATTCAAGATGCCGACACATCAACATTATTTGCAAGAAATACATTTTACAAAGAAAATAATAAGAATAGGAATTATCCAAGGTTGAGACACCTTATTCCTAATAGTTCACCCCTAATTTATCCAGTTTTCCCCTAACAAATCACCAAATTATTTATGGGTTTTGTCCATAGTGCAATTTTCGAACCGAACAATGGGAACCAACCCTGTTAGAGGTTGTTTGACAACCCATTTTTAGGTTTGTATTTCACAAGGTATATCATCTTCCTCTCTATCATTTCTATATACTATATTATTTTTCTCATATCTTTATATCTCATTTCTATATTCATCCCTTTTGCATTAGGTTTTGGATTTATACTTCCTCTTGTATTAATCAAACCTAATCCAAGGGGTGGATCTTGTTCTTCCCCCTTTATTGATGTATGATTGGATTGCTTCTATTTTCCTACCACACAAGAGTATCAGTCATTATATGAATCTTATACCTAGAGCTACTTTTCCTAACAAAAAACCATATAGATTGACACCTATAGAGAATGAAGAATTGAATAGATAAGTTCATATATTATTGTAGAAAGGTTTGATTAGAGAAAGTTTGAGTCCTTGTATAGTATCTATAGTACTGGCACTTAAGAAGAATGGAGAATGTGCATTGATTCTAGAGCTATAAATAGAATTACAATAAAGTATAGATTTCCATTACCTGGGATGGATGATGTTATGGAGTATTTGAGTGGAGCAAAGTATTTCACGAAGACTTATTTGAAGAATAAGTATTGTTATATAAGAATCAGAGAAAAAGATAAATATAAGACTAATTTTAAGACAAATGAAGGTTGGTATGAGTGGTTGGTTATGTATTTTAGTTTAATCAATACCCTCAGCACTTTCAT
This sequence comes from Cupressus sempervirens, assembly GCA_028749045.1. Classification (NCBI taxonomy): domain Eukaryota; kingdom Viridiplantae; phylum Streptophyta; class Pinopsida; order Cupressales; family Cupressaceae; genus Cupressus; species Cupressus sempervirens. The sequence continues at coordinate 948,860,160 of CM053792.1, read as the reverse complement.
GAGGTTAATGAATGAGGTTCTGAAGCAATTCTTGGGTAAGTTTGTGATTTTTTACCTATATGATATTCTAATGTTTAGTAAGACTAAACAATATCATTTGATGCATATAAAACAAGTGACACATGTTACTGAGGCTAAAGGAAGAGAATTTGTTGATTAACTTGAAGAAATGTTCTTTTATGAAAGAAGAGATAGTGTATCTAGGTTTTATCATTTTAGTTGATGGTTTAAGGATGGATCTTGAGAAGGTAAAAGTTATTTTAGATTGGTCTACACCTAAGAATATTGTTAAAGTTATATCTTTTCATGGATTGGCTAGTTTCTATAAGAAGTTCATCATAAATTTTAGTTTAGTTTGAATTATGATGATGGAAACAATGAGGGGTGATACAAAAGAATTTAAGTTGAAAAATAGAGAAGATAAAAGCTTTGAGACTTTGAAACAAAAGGTCACAAAATTGCCTGTTAGCTTTGATTGATTCTACTAAAAAATTCAAGTTGAATGTGATGTAAGTGGGAATGCAATTGGAGCCATTTCAATAAGGTAAACATGTTGCTTTTTATAGTGAAAAGTTGAATGATGCTAAAAAGAAGTATTTAGTTTATGACCAGGGATTCTATGTTATTGTTCAAGCTTTGAAGAAATGGAGACATTATTTGATGCCTAAGGAATCTATATTGTGTATTGATCAAAAGATATTACAATATTTGGGTAGTTAGATTCAGTTGGATTAGAGATATATGAAGTGGGTTGAGTATTTGCAGAATTTCACATTTGTGTTGAAACATAAGAGTGGTTAATCAAACATAGTTGTAGATGCATTGAGTAGAAGAAAGAACTTTCTAACAAAGATGAAGGTTGAGGTACTTAGTTTTGATGATTTGAAGGCTTTGTATGAATCTGATCTTGACTTTGTAGAACCTTGAAAGACTTTTAAAACACATGTAGCAGAGAATCAGAGTGAGTGGGTTGATTATTTCATTCAAGAAGGACATGTTGTTCAACTGAATTCAATTATGTATACCAAGAGGATCAATGAAGGATAATATAATAAAGGAGAATCATAGTGGTGGACTTGCAAGAGACTTTGGATTTGACAAGACAATAAGGTTGACCTTTGAAAGATACTTTTGGCCACAAATGTATAAGGATGTTTAGAAATTTGTGAAAAATTGTAGAATTTATCAAGTTTTCAAAGGAACAAGTCAGAATGTGAGATTATACAAACCATTGCCTATTCCTTGTAAACCCTGGGAAGACATCATTATGTATTTTGGGTTACCTAAAACACAAAGGGGTAATGATTCTATCTTTATTGTTGTTGATAGATTTTCTAAAATGGCTCATGTTATACTATGTAAAAAGAAATCAGATGAAATACATATAGAAAACATTTTCTTAAGAGAGATTGTGAAATTGCATAGATTGACTAATACTATTACTTTTGATAGGGATATTAAGTTTAGGGGTTATTTCTAGAAGACACTTTGGAAGATGTTGAATACCAAGTTGAACTTTACTTCCACATTTTATCCACAAATTGATGGACAGAATAAAGTTTCGAATTGAAGCTTTGGTAACTTGTTGAGATGCTTGGTTGGAGATAAACCTAGAAATTGGGATTTAGTTTTGGAACAAGAAAAGTTTGCAAATAATAATTATGTGAACATGAGTAGTAAGAAGACACTTTTCAAGATTGTTGTAGGCATACATCTTAGAGGAGTTACTGAACTCCAAAATCATGATCATGAAGAAGGAAGAAGTGTTAAAGAAGAGGGATATATTGATTTCATGAGGAGTTTGAATGATCACGTAAGATATAACTTAGAGCATACTAGTCAGAGATAGAAGGATAAAGTAGGCAAAGTGAGAATACATAAGGATTTTGTAGTCAGTGATGAAGTAATGATTCATTTGCAAAAAAATAGATTTTGTATTGAAACTTATAGAAAATTAAAAATGAGGAAGTTTGGTCCTTCTAGGATTTTGAGGAAGTTTGATAGTGATCATTCTTTTGAGGATTAGTTACTTAATGATATGAATATTTTACATATATTCAATATTTATGAGTACTATGAGTTAGATGATGAGTTAATTGATAAAATTGATTATCCTAAGAAGAAAATAAATGGAATTGAGAGAATCTTATATAACAAAGTTAGTCAGAGCAGAAGAGGAAAGGATTACATAGAATATTTAGTTCAATGGCATAATAGACTAGTTTAAGATGGTAAATAGATTTCTTAGTTTGACTTGGATCGTTATGATTTTTCTCAGAGTGTGTAGGTTTTCTGATGTGGACATCATTTTTTCTATTTACCCCATGTGTCTGATCTAGGAGCATCTTGGGTTCGTTGGCAATCTTGCATCATCCAAAAAAAAATTCTTTTTTTTTTAATGTTTCTTGTAAGCTAATCGTGTGAACAATCTTGTGTTCTGGCTTTGTTTCATCTACGAGCACAATTTATTAAAGCAAATCAACCATGGATCTTAAACCTTTGATTGCGATTCTTAGTGTTTCATCCCTAATATTCTCTCATTCATTCTTGCTCGTGACATGTTAGTCATTGGCACCTCGTGTAGTGTGTGGGAATTTGCTTATGAAAAATTTATGCATGCATGTGATCTCATGTGGCTTCAAATTTGGATTCTTGGATCTTCTTTGGACCTTTCTCAAAGATCACATCTCTTCCATATGCTTACTTATGTGGTCACTGATTTTCCCTTGTGGGATATGACCTATCTATTGTAACACATTTCTTGATTTTAAGAAATTGTGATTCCTGAGCCGATCTATGTGGCCTAATGGCTATATCATGTAATGTAGTTGATGTCTTAAGGTAGTAATCTTAGAAGACAAGATCTAGAGGTTAATCTCTTGAGCTTTCATATTGGATTTTCTATTGTAATTAGAAGGTTGGAACCATGTAGGCCTTATGCCCAACATATTGTAATCAAATTGCATTGGATCTACATTGTATTAATTGTATCCAGTTATTTTCACTATGTTGTATTATGCTTCCACGTGTTTACTCTTTCTACTTGATTTAAGATATTTCCTTCAGGGATTTCCCCTACCTATCCTGCATCAATTTTCCCATCACACATTCCTTGCACATTATGTTGGTAGGCTCCATTATCTTACATAAATATCTAGCTACATTTGAATTAGTAATATGTACCACATTATCAAAGTTTGCATGACAAAATATCTTGCACCACAATCAACCATCATTACTATTTGCAAAAAAATTAATTACTTTTAGAGGGATTTAACTGAAATAAATTACCTTTGGTACCATATGCGTTCATATTTCCTAACTAGTCTCTGATTGTACATCTTCCATCCTTGAACTGCAAATGATAATCCTTGTCCACAAGTTGACTAATACTTAACATATTATGTTTCATGTTAGTTTGTGGTCACTGATAAGGGAAGTACTATACATACTCCATAATTCCTCGACGGGGTTCGGGGTCAAGCTATTTTATTGGCATTTTTGGGTTGCCATGTTGTAACTAATTTTATCCCTAAACTGACAAAAATACTTGTACAAAATGGCTTAGGGTTAGGTATTTCATAAGGTGTGATGTGATTATTGCTTCTTGCAGTAGTATTGAGCTATAAGAGATTACAAATTGTAATCGGGTTGTAATCACTAGATAATAATAATATTGGACTCGTTGTTTGGTGGGCATAGCCTAAGGATTGGGTGAACCACACTCAATCTTTGTGTTTCATGTTCTCTTCTCTGTGATTTATTATTTTCTAATATTGGTTATATTTGCATGTAATTGTTATTTCTATCTGCGGTTAATCCTAACAAGTGGTATCAAAGCAAGGTTGTTTTTCAGTTATCCTCTACAAAAAATCTCACGATTGAGTGGGAGTGATGATAGATGAGGGTAAGTTGAAGGTTGAGAAGTTTAATGGGCACAACTTTTAGTTATGAAAAATGCTAATAGAGGACTATCTTTATCAAAAGGATTTATTGTGGCCATTGGAAGGAAAATCCAAGAAACAAAGAACTTTGATAGATGAGGAGCGGGAAATTTTGGATAGAAATGCACTTGAAAGTATTTGATTATGCTTGGCACAATCGGTGACATTTAACATTACATAAGTGAAGATGACAGAAGAGTTGATGCAAACCCTAGCAACACTGTATGAAAAACCCTCTGCTTCAAATAAGGTATTTCTCATGAAGTATTTATTTAATACGAAGATGATAGAAGGTGGATCTATTGTAGATTTTTAAATGAGTAATAGAGTTACTACTCAACTATCTTTTGTAAATGTTAATTTTGACGATGAAATTAGGGCTTTTAATTTTGTGCTCTTTGCCTGAAAGATGGAATGACATAGTAATGAGTGTGAGTAGTTATGTTTCTGGATATAACACCCTAAAATTCAATGATGTAATTGGTGTTATTTTGAGTGAGGAAACTCGTAGGAAATCCTTAGGTGGATCTACACCAGGAAGTACTTTGAATGCACAAAGTAGAGGCAAAATGACTGATAGAGAAAGTAATTCTAGAAATCATGAAAAATTAAGAGGAAAATCAAAGGGGAAGAGGTCTCAATCCAGAGGACCAATTTTGTTGGTACTGTAGGAAACCAAGGAATAAGAGTTGGACTTGAAAGAACAATGAAAGAGGCAAACCAGAAGGGAACAAGGAGGAAAATGTGGTAACTAACAAATCTAAAGATGATGCTTTTCTTCTTTCTTTAGAAAGTGTTGATGATTCTTGGGTTTTAGATTTAGGGGCTTCATTTCATGCTACTCCCCATAGAGGTTATTTCCTAGATTATGTCCAAGGGGATTTTGGGCTTGTTTATTTGGGGGATAATGAACCTTGTTAGATTGTTGGAAAGGGAAAAATTAAGATTAAGTTGCAGAATGAGAATCATTGGCTACTAAAAGAGGTAAGACATGTTCTGAAGCTAAGTAGGAATTTAATTTCAGTAAGGCAATTGGGTGATGAGGGTTGCATAGTTACTTTTAATGAAAAAAATTGGATGGTTTCAAAAGGTTCCCTTGTAGTAGCAAAATGTGTGAAAGTAGGTACCTTATATCTTTGTACAAGTCACACTATTAATTCTACTTCAATTGTTTTAGAGAAAAATGAATGTTCAGGAATAGTTGTTGCAGTCGAGTAGGGACAACAAACAGTTGTTGTAGATTCTAATACAATGTTATGGCACAACAGACTTGGGCACATGAGTGAGAAAGGAATGAGATTGCTTCATTCAAAGAAAGTTTTACTAGGTCTGAAATGTGTCAATATGGATTTCTGTGAAAGTTGTGTGTATAGAAAATAAAAGTCTGTGAGTTTTGTGAAGAGTGGGAAGGAAAAGAAAAATGAGAAATTAGAGCTTGTGCATATAGATGTTTGGGGACCATCTCAGGTATCTTCCCTCAGTGGCTCTCAATATTATGTTACATTCAATAATGATGCAACTAGAAAAAGTAGGGGTTTATGTGATGTCCCCAGTTTTACACTCAATTTTAATAAGAGTTAAATAATAATATTCTATTAAATTTAATATATTTATATAGATAAATATATGATATAAAATCATCTAATATATTATTTATACATTTAAATATAATGATAATATATTAGAATTTACTAATGATAATATATCATTATTTACTAATATAATAATATTACAATATATATTTACCAATATAAGAATCTTATGATATATATAGTAATGATAATAAATAAGGATGGTACTAAATGAATGGTGACAATATTATCTAAATGGCTTATATTATCCATAAGCCCAAGGATACACTACAAATATGGAAATTTAAATAATTAGTAAATGTTATACATATATAATACATATTACTGTATATTATTAAATATATGTTAATAAATCACTATTAAACCTTAACCATAACAACTAGGTTAATTATTACTTGAAGAGATGCAACCATCCATGACCATTCACTAGTAATAAAATATATAAATAGGAGGACGAATGATATATTAAGGGATTATGATGAAGAATGAGGAGGCGAATAAGAAAATGCCTTAATCGGGACATTACAAGTGGTATCAGAGCATCTTTCTTGCTAGCCTATAGAAAGTAGTTAATGCTACCAGAGACTAGGTTGCAAATGTGAAGCGAATGAGTGAAGTGGACCAACTAATGCTACTAGTATATTTTATTTATAACTATGCTATCATTCATCCCTATTAGCAAAATATCTCATTAATTCTTTAGTAAGCCAGGTTTGTTTCAAGTGAAAACTTTTTGGCATTTTGTATTGATAAACTCACTTGAAGAACACGTCCATTTTGTATGAATGTCAGTGGAGAGAAAAGTTTCCTAATCGCACTATGCCACTTATTCATGTTGGAGAAGAAATTGCCATGAACCAACTCACGACAACCATTCAATATTTACTTGACCTGCTTAAGCAATTACATCATCCTGCCATTCTCAACTAATCATTTGCATGTTCTACTCCACCGATATATTTTATTTTCATCATGACTGGATGTTAGCGGAATTGTAATTGAGTGGTTTTCTCTAGGGGTTGGAACAACTAAGCTAGCACTGATAATAACATCTTAAGGCGTAATAGCAAAATATCTCATTAATTCTTCGAAGCAAGCAGTAGAGGACATCTTTATCCATCTCTGCCAATGCCACATAGCTTTTCTATGGGTAGATATGTACTTTCCTAGGAAGACACCTGTCTTCTTAAAAATCACTGCAAGATAACCTTCCTTATAAAATTGCATACAATGCCTTAGTTTTGGTCGTCAATCTGATCGCAAGATTCCTTATTCCTTTGTATTTGAGTCTGTAAGGAAGATTCTTTACATTATTTTTTCATAAACATCTGAATTGGTCTTTATTTGAGGGGCGTGGTCGAAGATGGGTCTTAGAGCTATTTTTGAAAGGTTGATGGAGGCAATAGCAACTACTCACCAGCCCAAGAAACTTAAGCAATTTCAGATGATTGACTTGAGGGTTCGTATGGACTGCAACGGGTGCGAAAGTTAAAATATTACTAGCCTTAAAAAAGTCAAATTGATCTGGAGTGAAACCATTCAGTAGTGATCCTTACTAGGTTACTAAATTTTGTTCTACTTCACTGAATAAACAATTTGAATTGCAGTCATAACAAAAAGAGCTATTGCCACCAGAAGAGAGACAGTATACTACGGCTTTGAAAAATGTGTCTGTCGAAACTCATTCATCAACACCTTCCATTTAGTGTGATTGTTAAACATGCGAGCTACAACTTCATCATTGCCCATGAAGCTCTTAATGACTTTGGACTCTCAAAGCACACAAACATCCTTCTCTGAATTAATTAATCTGTCCAAGAGACACACATGATTTGATATCATTGTAATTTTAGAACTCAAATGAGCACCTTTGACACTCTTCATAGGCCATCAGGTTGCGCAGCAATGTTTCTGTCCTATACTTCCACTTTGATTTTAGAAAGGAAAAGACTAACAAGAGGTCTAAACATAATCTTGAACACATCCAAGAGAGTAATGAAGATCAACAAGAACTAGATGAGCCACAAATTTAGTGGTGATTCAATGAGAAAAGGGTAAACTCCAAAAAAGGTAAACTTTTTATGAATTTATATATACAATTTATGTACTCATTTTGTAAAGAAAAAAATTACAATAATTAGAGAATCAAATTACCTCCTAAGTAGACCACTTTGATGGATGTCAAGCGCTGCCATCAAGGCCGAGAGGGCCAAAGTTTCGCTCTTGGGCTTAGGTAGGATATTTAAGATGGAAGAGAATTCCATCTAAGTAGATCACCTTGATGGATGCCAAAGTGTGGCTGTCAAGGCCAAGAGGGCCAAAGTTTCGCTCTTGGGCTTAGATTGGGAAAAGACTGTTACGATGGACATCTAAGTAGACCACCTTGATGGAATGGTAGAATATTTCCATCAAGGCCAAGAGGGCCAAAGTTCCACTCTTGGGCTTAGATTGGTCAAGTTAAGAAACATTTGACATCATGTCAACTTAATTCAGTTAAGAATCTGCCAAGTAGACCACCTCATTTGATGACTGATGCCTTCCATTGAGACCAAGGAGGCCAAAGTTTTGTGCTTGAGCTTGGTAGGATATTGGTTTAGAATTAATTTATCATGACTCAACTTTTCTTTGGAGCTATTATACACATGTACACACTAATGATTAATTGTGCTTGTAGGATCCATGATCAAAAAGCGTACTAGGGAAATATATTTTGTAAATCATTCCCTTTACTCTACTTCATTGTGAAAAATAAATTATAGAGAATCAGTAAAGAATGTATGATGTGTCTACATCGTGTATGCTTCATGTCTTCATCTGTCTACATCATGTATGCTTCATGTCTTCATGCATTTATGTGTTTACTTCATGTCGACTTTGTGTATTTACACAACAATATGTATACTCAATATATTCTTATGTTTTCTTATTTCATACTTTTTTGGATACTAACTTTACATGAAAATATTCGTATAAGCTGTCTTTGCTTGAGGACAAGCAAATTTTGAGAGGGGAGGACTGTGGTGTCCCCAGTTTTAGACTCGATTTTAATAAGAGTTAAATAATAATATTCTATTAATTTAATATATTTATATAGATAAATATATGATATAAAATCATCTAATATATTATTTATACATTTAAATATAATGATAATATATTAGCATCTACTAATGATAATATATCATTATTTACTAATATAATAATATTAAAAAATATATATATTTACCAATATAAGAATCTTATGATATATATAATAATGATAATAAATAAGGATGGTACTAAATGAGTGATGACAACATTATCTAAATGGCTTATATTATCCTTAAGCCCAAGGATGCACTACAAATATGGAAATTTAAATAATTAGTAAATGTTATACATATATAATATATATTACTGTATATTATTAAATATATGTTAATAAATCACTATTAAACCTTAACCATAACAACTAGGTTAATTATTATTTGAAGAGATGCAACCATCCATGACCATTCACTAATAATAAAATATATAAATAAGAGGACAAATGATAGATTAAGAGATTATGATGAAGAATGAGGAGGCGAATAAGAAAATTCCCTAATCAGGACATTACAGTTTATTTCCTTAGACACACATCTGATGTAATTCAAACTTTTAAGAAATAGAAATGCTTGGTTGAAAATGAGACTCATAAGACATTAAAATGTCTCAGATCTGATAACGATGGTGAATATTACAATTATGAATTTGAAGATTATTGCTCCACTAATGGTATTCATAGACAAAAGAATGTTCAAAGGACTCCACAAGAAAATGGAGTGGTTGAACACATGACCATGACAATAATGGAGTGTACAAGAAGCATGAGGTTGCATATTGGTCTACCCTTAAACATGTGGAAAAAGACTATCAATACTATTATATATTTGATTAATAGAAGTCCATCTACTCCTTTGGGTTGTGGTATTCCAGAGGAAGCATGGACTAGTAAGAAGGTGAGTTATTATTTTCTCAAAACCTTCAGTTGTGAAGCATTTGCACATATAGATTTTGAAAATAGAACCAAGTTGGAAGCTAAGTCAAAGAAATGTATATTAGTTGGATATGATATTGATAAATTTGGTTATAGGCTTTGGGAATTTGAAAATCGTAAAATTGTAAGAAGCAAGGATGTCATATTCAATGAGAAAGTGTTGTGCAAAGATCTGTTGCTACATGATTATGTAGGATGATACTCACAAGGAATATGTTCCAATAGTCCCTCATGCTCTGCAACAATCGCAACAATAAATACCACACACCTCAGTGAATGTTGGACGACCAATTTAAGGCTAAGTAGACCTCCAAAAATATTCTCTCCCTCTTTGTACTCTATTTTACTAGTTGATGTTGGTGAACCTGAATGTTATGATGAAACTATGTAGGTGGATACTAAGATTTAGTGGGATTCTATAATGGTAGAAGAAATGGACTCCTTGCTAAAAAATCAGATTGGGATTTATGCATGTTGCTTGCAGGTAAAAGGGTTTTACGTAATAAATGGGTTTACAGGTTGAAAGAAGAGGATAGAGGTAAGAAAAGATTTAAAGCTAGGTTAGTTGTAAAATAATTTCATAGAAAAAGGGCATTGATTTTGATGAGATATTGTCTCCTATTGTTAAAATGAATTCTATTCACACTATTTTAAGTATTGTGGCTACTAAAGGTTTGCATTTAGAGCATCTTGATGTTAAAACAATCTTTCTTTATGGTGATTTAGATGAAGAGATATATTTATGGCACAACCATAGGGATTTGAGGTCAAAAGTAAGGAGAACTTAGTGTGCAGATTGCAAGAAAGTTTATATGGCTTAAAGCAAGCACCTCGACAATGGTATTTGAAATTTGACAGTTTTATGCATGAGCATGGATATGGTAGGTTTCATTCAGACCACTATGTTTATTTTAAGAGGTTGGATGATGATAGCTACATTATTTTATGTTTATATGTCGATGATATACTTGTAGCTAGGTCCAACATGGATCACATTACGGGGTTAAAACAACAGTTAGCACATTTATTTGCTATGAAGGATTTGGGGCAGAAAAACAAATCCTTGGCATGAAAATTTGCAGAGATGGGAAGAACATAAAATTGACATTATCTCAAGCTGATTATATTGAGAAGGTGTTGCAACATTTCTCTATGGAGAATGCTAAAGCTGTCAGCACACCTTTACCTAGTCATTTGAAGTTGACTAAGGAGATGTGTCTAAAGACACAAGAAGAGGAGGATAAGATGTCCAAGGTACTTTATGCTTTCGTTGTAGGAAGCTAGATGTATGCTATGGTATGTACATGGCTGGATATTGCACATGTAGTGGGAGTCATTAGTAGGTATATGAGTCATCCTGGAATTGGGCATTGGAATGTTGTTAAATGGATTCTAAAATATTTGAGAGGAACATCTAGTAAGTGTTTACATTTTGGGGGATCTACTACTAACTTACAGGGCTATGTTAACTTAGATTTGGCAAGGGATATTGATACCAAACATCGTATTACATGTTATGTATTTACTATTAGTGGGGCAACAATGAGCTAGGATTGAATAGACATAATATGTTGCTACTACAAAGGCAACCAAGGAGATGATATGGATTCCGTTCTTCATGGAAGAATTGGGACACCCACAAAGGGATAATTATTTATTTATAGATAGCCACAGTGCCATTCATCTTGTAAAGAATTTTTCTATGCATTCAAAGACATAACACATATAGTTGCAGTACCATTTTATTTGGTTAGTTTTAGATGATGGGGGTAGTTAAAGCTGGACAAGATACATACAAATAACAATCCAACAAATATGTTTACAAAGGTAGTGAGAAGGGAGAAGCTGAATTCCTCTTCAACTTTAGTTGGCCTTCTTAACTTAACAAAATAAAGGTACAACTAAGTCCAAGGTGGTTTGATCCAGTGGGAGCCTCATGGAGTAGCGACATTTCTACAAGACCTGATCAGTTCCTAAGTTGGATATGGTTAGTTTGTGGTGACTGATCAGGGAAGTATTGTACATACTCCATAATTCCTTGGTAGAGTTCAGGGCTGGGCTATTTTATCGACATTTTTGGGCCAACATGTTGTAACTAATTTTAACCCTAAAGTGACAAAAATACTTGTATAAAATAGCTTAGGGTTAGGGATTTCATAAGATGTGATGTGATAATTGCTTCTTGTGACAATATTGAGGTGTAAGGGATTATAGATTGTAATCAAGTTGTAATCACTGTATAATAATAATATTGGACTCATTGTTTGGTGGATGTAGCCAAGGGATTGGGTGAACCACATTAAATCTCCGTGTCTTGTGTTCTCTTCTATGTGATTTATTATTTTATGATATAGTTATATTTGCATGTAATTGTTATTTATGTCTGTGGTTAATCCTAACATTTCAAACCACTAGTAACAAATATGATTTCATAAATGTTGGTTTTTCAACAAGAGCAATAGAACCTTTTCCTTTAATCAAACAAGGAGTGTTATCACCAAGTCTAACAATTCCACCATCACACTTATTCAATTGCACAAACTTATCCTTGTAAATTGTCATATGGTGAGAACACATACTATTTATGATCCATTTAGATTTCTTCTCAACATGTGAGGCTAATACTTTTTCTTCATTCTCATGATTTTCTTCTTTAATAGGAACAAAACCAATCTCATCATCATCACTTTCATTTGATTCATTATCCGATGCTCCTTTACTATCATAATATAATTCTTTAGGATATTTAGATTTAAGGCTTACACTTATACTTAATCACTCTAGTTGGACATATAGATGCAAAATGACTAACCTTATTACATGAAAAACACTTAAAAAGGAAAATTTCCTCATATTTACCTTTACCTCTATATTTCCTTTTCACAACCAATGCCCCAAATTCTTCAAGCTTCCTTTCTTCTTCTTCTATCGCTACCCAATCCTTAGCATATTCACCAAGATTTTCAACATCTCTACTAGTACTTGCACTTTTTGTTAGCATCCTCTTATCTTTATGAGCAATATCCTCAAAAGTAGATTCTACTTTAGGTAAAGTGTCTTTTAATCTAGAAGTTTCAAAAGCTGACAACTTACCAATTTATGCTTCCCCATTGAATCTCTTGATGAGAGGTATCACTTCACAATCTTGGTGTCAAATATCTCAGAATCTTTGCCATGATTTCTTCTTCTATTATTGTTCCACTAATATTCCTTATACCAGTAACAATCTTTTTATTATTTGAACATAAGATCTGATAGTCTAATCCTCTTGCATACTCGCACTCTCTAACTTTGCTTTCCAATTCCACAACTTTTTCTACTTTGTATATTTGTCTCCTTCACATAATGCTTCCAACTTAACCCAAATCGCATGAGCTAAATCTAATTCCTTGAACTTAGTGAACTTAGCTCTAGGCAAGACACTAATCAAGGCTTCCCTAGAGCTCATAGTACATTTGAATGCTTTCATCTCCTCATATGTATACGAAGAAAATTTATTCCATGACTTTATATTTTCTTGATTCTTTGTAATAATCTAATAATCAATACCCAAGTAGATCAATTGTGTTCTCATCTTGTTCTTCCAACTATCATAGTTATCATCATCAAATTAAGCACTATCCTTCCTGTAAGCCATCCTCAAAGAGGACCAGAAGCTCAGATACTAATTATTAGTAATAACAGTCCACACCACACAACTGAGTAGGAGGGGGAGGGGGTGAATCAATTGTGTGCAATAATTTTAAACATCAAACTTCTTAACCAAATCACCAACCAAGAATATAATGTGCATAGCACGATGAAAGTCAACACACACAAAGTTTTTTGTTCGCAACCTGAAAACCTTGTCAACGAGAAAAAACCCTAGTGGGGATGATACCTACAAGATCATGCACTAATAGGAAAAATGTTTTTGTTAGGAGACCTGACCCTATTAAGAGTGATATAAAACTTGACAATAGGAAAACACAAGAAACAAGAAATATGCACATTAAGAAGGAGAGAGGCTAATGCTAGGGTTAAAATGAACGCAAAGAGATGTTAAGAGAATGACCACCGAAATAGACGTAAAACATAATATGGAATTAACTAATATTACTACATAATTGATAATAATTCATACTACATAGTTAAATTAATTATTAATACATTTTTAACAATACTTTCAAATCAAAATCATATAAATTAAAATAATTTAAATGTAGAACTATTGATTTATGAATTCTTCATCTATAATTTGTGGTACTTTTTAAATTTCCTCACATTACTATGAAAGATGGATTGAACCATTTGACATCAAACTCATTACAATTATATATATATATATATATATATATATATATATATATATATATATATATAATATATATATATATCTCATCCCCATGTTAAATATAGATATAGTTCTTTTATATTAAATATTATTAAATTGTTATCTCTTATCCATAAATAAATATAGTAGCGACTCTGCGCACAACCAGATTTTTTTTAATTGAATGAAACAACCATAACATTTTACAAATATAAAATCACAATTAAGCACTCTGAAGGCCTATACGATTTCCGTTTGCAATGTTGGCGGCCACCACCATATGATCAACAACTTAAAAGGAAGACATCATTGAATGGAAGTAAGGGAATATTTCAATCTGAAAAAGGTCTAATGTCATAATTTCGTTTCATTTTGAAGAGCCGCTGACTATTCAATGTCCATCCCTATCTCAATACTTTCCTCGTAAACCCTCGCATCTGTAGTCAGAAAAGAATACAAACGCAAACAAACAAGGTAAATTGCCAATTTGGCATCTCGTTGTGACTTGCAGCTGCTGTCATAAAAATATCCCGTCTTCCATTTTGTTGAAGCGACGCATAAATTTGTTCATAGCGGGTAGTGTACGATCTCGAAAATAAACAATATTTATAAAGAAAATCATTTGGGTGTTCTTCAATTTACAATTTTAGATGTGGGTGTGAGTGGATGAGAAATGTGAGAAATGGGCCGTTAGCAAGATTAAAGAAACCGGAAGATCCAGGTCAAACGTTTAGGTTGCTGAGGGATTTTTGTTTCTTGGGTGGAGACTGGCTTGGGCATGGGAAATACAAATGTCAGAGAAGGTGGAGGAAGATTAGTTGAGGAAGAAGCAGGTGGAGAATCCCATCATGGCGGGTCTGTGCACGGGCAGAGCGAAACGGGCAGACTCAGTCATATTGGATCCGCCGAGTCGATGGGGCATTCCCCTCCAGACAGCCCTGGCCGTTCTAGATCTCCTGTAATGTTTGCATCTCAGGTTTGGGAAATTAAAACCCTTTTATTACTTTTACTAGAAATCTTGTGCAATTGTGCCATTATGTAATCTTTGCATCCTTTAAAACATTATTATGTTGTCGCTTTTTATTCACTTAAGCTCAAAGTCAAGGTATGTTTATCTTTCGACGAGCGTTGAATTTTAGAATTGAATTGCCCTCTCTGATGCAGGTTTCTATTAAATATTTTGTGCAACGGGTTATGATTGCGAATATTTTTATTATTGAATATAGTGACTTTATGCAGTGCTAAGTTTAACGGAAGTGTGTAATTTCAACTACATATGTTAGAATAATCTGAATACCATTCTGGAATGGGGAGTGTTATTGCAGAGAGAGCTGAAGCATCGCGATCGGTCTGGGAAATGGGAAATAGAAGAACTAGGGGAAAGATCCATTCTACCGTCCATAGAGGAAACTGTATCCGAGTGTTTTTGGTTTCCTTCATTTAGATTCTACTTTACTGCCTTCTAAAGATGAAATTAAACCAAGAACTTGCAGATTCGTCGTTTCCAAGGCGTGTTTGGGAGGTTCCTAAGATTATTTCACTTCGTAGTGTGTGTTGGTTTTTACTTTGCAATTATGCTTTATTTGGGGGTGGCGTAAATTGTGCTGATAAATTGTGGGTTTGATGATGCTTATGGTATACCGGTATCTATTCTCATTTTTGAATTATAAATGCCTTGAATTCATTATTTACACTCCAGTACAATTAGGATGACTTGCCCATTACGTATATCTATTGACAAATATAAATGGAATATAGCTTTCCATCTGTGATCACTTAGGATATATTGGAGTGAGCCGCAGATGGATTTCTACCTGTATGCTTGAATTCTAGCGTTGCTATCTTTCCAAGATTAACTATAATGCCTTCATTCTTGAACCCATCATTGTTTTCAAGGCTTAAACAAAGAGGGTTACTGTAAAATTGGATGATTAATTTATTTCTGTCCTTTTGAAAAATCAATGGGAATTGCTATTCGTCTGTTGAATGGATTCCAACAGTGTTCATATCTGTTTAATAATCTGATATTTTCTCAGCTAAATCATAATGCCTTTATTCTTGGGCTATTCATTTTCAAGCTAAATTGCTGGTTTAGTTTCGGCATTTTGTGGATTTTCCTTTTCCCGTGTTGGGAATGAGGCTTACGAATTAAATACAGAATTGAGAACAAATTTAATTATTCATTACTTAATGTCAATTGACAATTCACAAATGTTGAAGATAAATCAAAATGGTTCATAACATGAAATCAGTACAGATTTATAACTATCATATTACTCTTTATCATGAATCATCAGCTGAAGGGCTGCAAGCAATGCCAGTGCCATACCCACTAGCTCAACAGGATTTAAGTCTTGTGGTGCAAGCAGCATTATTGCTGGAGATGAAGGCAATTTTTACAAGAGAAGCATCCATGTTGTTGCTTAGGTGCTATGGCCTAATGCATTGTTGTTACCTCCTCCTACCTTAAATTATGTCTTCAGATGAAATGCAAATTGGAATGCACATGCACCAACTTCTGTCTTTATGGAAATTAGTTAATTGAATTGGCTAAGTGTTACTTAAAAAAGAATTAGCAACATCTAGAGTTTCATGCAACATTTATAATTATTTATTACAATTGCCAAAGGAATGTAAGAAATTATGTTTGATAAACATTAAAAAGGGATCTTGCTTTCTAGCTACTATTAATCACACACTTTTTTTTATGCATTCAATGTTCTTAAAGAACTTTCAAAGATGAACAATCCATATTAGTGAGCATGATCATACTCATGATGAAATCAATGAAAAGAAACACACATTGCAGACAAACCATTGATCCTTGCTCAGGACTATTTTTGCTATTTTGGACCAGTTTGCAGTAGATTGCCTCCACATTCACCAAAGTTTTCTGATAACAATGATCAGTGGTTTAGGCTACTTAACATCTTGTCTTAAGACAATGTGTGTCAGCTGAATTGAGTCTCCTATCAACCTAACATGGCATTAAAAAAGTTGAAACAAATAAAAATCATTCTGAGTTTTATTATTATCTACTTTTAAAAAAAATGACCTGATATGACGTTTAAGAAAACTAAAACATTTAAAAAATAATTTAAAGTTAAAATATTACAAAATCATCTAACGTCATTTTTAGCATTTTAAATATTTAAAACAAAGTACATCCTAAAAAAAGTAAATTATATAATGTAGATGAAAATTTTGAAACTAAGTTAAAACTTAAAAGATAAAGCCCAAAAACTTCGTAAGATGTTTTATGAACATACAATGATTACAAACATAGCCAAAAACATTTGAATTTTTATCAGCCTTAGTGTAAAGTTGTTTCACTTCATTCAATCTCTATGATAAGCGTTTGCATCATCTAGCTGAGGGAGAGGATGATTCATAGTGTACATAATATGTGTCTGTATTTTGCCTCAACCAATAGTATCATGAAATTGTTAGAATTTGAACGATCGGAATAAACATAATGAATATTGCATTAACAATGTACTCTTGAATAGAGTTTACAGATGCTAATTATAGCATAGTCTGAAAATAGACTTAAATGAGAAAAACTGAAAAGAAAGCCTCAATGGCCTTTAACTAGAACTAGCTAAAAATAGCAAGATTCTAAAAATGTTCTAATACCCTTCCTTAATGGTCATTCTATCAACTACCCTACAGAAGACAAAATACATGCCTTGTAATCACAAATACTTCAGAACATTCTGCTGTTGCTGAGGCCCTTCCTAGATCTGCAGAATGTCAATGAGCAACTGTAGCGAAATTTTTTTTTAGAAGGTGATCCCCTTCTTCAGAATGATTTGCAACAATAGAGTATAGCCTGCATAAAATCTGTGAAACTGGTGACCAAAAATGATCAGGAAAACACCCAACCTAATGTTGGATAACTGAACTGTTCTTCCTTGGAACCAGAGATACACACTGAGAACAATTGCAGATGAGCAAAATGCCCGAAAAACTGACTTCAAAATACTATGATTTGAAGAGTACAAAGCATTATTTGTTGGAGAAAAACAATAAAAATTCTGAATGAACTTCCTATGCAAGCTTTGCGCATTACAGAAAACAGAAATAATTTTTGAGGAGAAACATTTAGCAAAACCAAACATTACTTTTGAGGTAAAAAATCAATGAAAACCAAACGAAAGCAAAGATACAAATCAAAGAATACGGATAAGAGAATATGAAGCCCTGTTCTTGGGGAAAAAGGGTGAAATCCAACTGAATGCCCATGTTTGACCTTGTGCTGAGGTTGAAGGCTCAAGGGAAAAAATAATAAACCCATTGCTGAAAATGAAATCTCAGATTAGGATTTGAAGGCAGAAAACTTCAGATAGAAACGCAGGAAAATATCCCGCCTCTGAAACATTAAAAATTGACAGGTCGATGCTGACTGGGCTGGGGCTGAAAATCATGTCATTAGCAGTGAAAGATCTTGGAAAAAAGGAAAAGGCCCTGTGCATGTCAGACTAGACGAAACCCTGAGAACACGTCTGCTGGGTTGGACTGGCAGAAAATGCCAAAAAACAAATCAAACTGAATTTGCAAAATGTTTTTGATTAAATGACAACATGTTTTGAAGGGACCCTGAAACCCAACACAAAGAAGGTTTTAAAGAAAGGGACTTGAAACCCACATTGAAAGATATACAACGATTTCCACATACAGAAACGGAACAAAGACAAAACAGGACAAAGACAAGGAAGGGGGTGTCAAAAAACTTGTAACCCCCACAAACATAAACTGGAGGTCAAGAAAAGAAAAGCAATCAAACACCAGACCGCCCTAGGAAGAAAGACTAACAACAAATTAAGATTTCCCCTTAGATCCATGCATGTGGGATCTAAGAGTCATGTCGAAAGAAGGGTAGGGTTTCTTAGAATGTTTACCTTTTATTGTAAATCATCCATTTTCCACCTTGGCCGCTACAGCATGCCAAGCCACCGAATTGATAAAACCTATTAGAACCAGCAGTGATAGGCTTACCCAAAGGAAGCAGAGCCAACACCAGCTGAGACAGTAGGCTCCCCAGGAGGTGCAGAGCCAACAGCAAGAGAGGACACCGCATTTTCCATTGTAGCAGGGGCAGGGGGCATCATGGGAGCAGGAGGAGAAGTAGAGACAGCGACTATAGTAGAATCAGCAGAAAACCTTTTAGTAGGGACAACAGTTGCACCTACAGCATTGACGCTAGATGGGATACCAGCAGTATCCAAAGAGGAAGTACATTGAAAATGATAATGCTATAGTTCAGTCGGATAAAATCTGTTCATATATACACACATAATCATTATTATGCAATAAATTGAATGACATATACATGTGTGTGTGTGTAAACAAATACAATTGAAAATTATAAATCCAAATCCTGTTTATTGCATATTAATAATATACATTATTATCGACTATGTCAATATGAATTGACCAACTAACTAATAGTTGGTTCAAAGGGCACGATTAATATGTTATCGTGGAAGTCACGTACCCAAATTGAACACAAAGTAAAACAAGTCTTTGTGGTATATCACCTGCAGTCAACGGGGTATTGAAAAGGATTAAAAACAATTTCCATATACTATTACAAATCAAAAGTATTCTGTAATTATTTATAAGAGAGTCATTGGAGATTCAAATATACAGTCAGTTCCAAACTTATCTGCAAGAAATAAATTTTTTTGTTTCAAGTCTGAAGTCAGACTTAATATTTATGGAAATCAAAGTCTGAACTTAGAGTTACTTAAAATTTTAATTTAATATTGATAGACTAATCAATACTTTACATATTATAATCAACCTACATATTATCTGATCATTCAAAGCTCAACATGGTATCAGAGCAGGTTTGAGAGATGATCTAGATCAGATTAATCAAACCAATATTCTGAAATCTTATATCTACTAAAATGGTAAATGGAATGAGACTAGAGGATAGACTTGAAGGTGGCTCAAATTTTGAAGCATGGAAATTACGAATGATATCAATACTAAGAAAGAATGAGTTATGAACAATTGTGGAAAATACTCCTAACTCTATTAAAATTGATGAAAAGAGTCAATGGGAAAAAGACAACACCAGGGCAATGGAATTAGTAGTAGACAGAGTAAAAGATCATCTACTACCTATTGTCACAAAGGTAGGCTCTGCATATGATACGTTCAAAGCCCTAGAAGACACGTTTGAAATAAACAACACTAGCAGGATCTTCGCTCTTAAAAATCAACTCTCTAATATTGAAATGAATAAAGGAGAGACCATCAACTCATACTTTATGAGAATAATGGATTTTAAAAAATAAACTTTCAACCATTGGTCACATTTATGATAGTAAAGGGTTAACTATGGTAACATTAACTGGACTCCCTATTTTGTGGGAAAATTGAAGACATGGAATAAGTGCTTGTTCCAAGCTCCCCAAATTTGATCAACTAAAAGCTGACTGCATTCAAGAAGAGTGTAATTAATAGCTAGAGGGTTTGGTATGGGATCCACAAATGAAGATATTCAGATTCTCACCACTAATTTGAAAAGGAAATTGGGCAAGTACTCAAATAGTAAACGGTCATTCAAGAAACAAAGAGATTACTCTAAAGTACAATGTTATAGATGCGACAACTATGGGCACACTACAGAAAATTGTCTTGATAGACTTAAACATCAAGCTTACTTTGTTGAAGTTAGTAATTCAAACTTGGGTTGAGAGAAATTTGTATTCTAATGGACTTCAAAATATCCATAAAATTTGTGAAATATTGGATTAAGAGGGAGTTCACTGTTCGTTACCATCCTCACCAAACCTCTTGCAGAATAAAGATGAAACACTTCCAAGGTAAGTTTGATGTAATTGTAATTATTACTATTGCATATCAAGAAAACAAAAAGAGTTTTACACAGTATGTCCGTGTTGTCAGCACTAGCCAACCAACCAAACAAGATAATAAAACTCAGCCATTGGGCTGACACAGAGAGTTTAAAGGACTAGCATACTGTTTATACAATAAAATAGAAGGATTACTCTTCCTCCTCTTCACTTGACTCTGAGGTAGTAAACCTCACAGGAGAAGGCATAAATGGCATAGGTGGATCCTCTCTTTCCATTGCTTGTGTCCTCCAGTTACCTTCCCTTCGGATCTTCTGCAAGAGCTGTGTCAAAGGCACATTGAAGTTATCCTCAAGGGTGTTGCTTTCTTTCTTCTTAATGGTTGTGAACCCATACTGGAGATCCTTTTTAGTCAGCAGTCCTTTACCTTCCAGCATGAATTTCCGGAATTGTTCCTCCTTCAGTTTGAAGATGGCTGTTACTTGCACAACAATGTCAGCCCTTACGAGTCTCTTCAGAGACTCGGTAAGGATTCTTTCTTTAGCCCGTTATTCCTAAATTTCCATAGTACCAGAGTATAAGTGAAGAGAAAATAGACCAGAACACATTCAGATTATTGTTGCCACAACAGATTTTACCATATATAATGTCTCAATATTAAAATTGGCATCAAATACAAAACCAAACATATACTAGATATCTTGAGCAAAAGGGCATTGGAAGAATACATGAGCAACAGATTCAGAATGAGCACAAACAACACAGATATTGGGTTCCCCTCCTGGCTTAGTGAAGGGCAACTTATGCAGAAATAATCTCCATGGTAAGCAAACAATTTTAGGCTCAATAGGCCTAGCCCAAAGATGGATAAGGATTTTTTTCTAGTCATTATGGGCAAGGGATAGATTCCAATTGGAATTAAGACGGTCAAGGATAGCAGTGCTGGAGGTAAGGACAGAATAGACATACTTGGACTAAACAAGGTATAAGGGAGAGGAGTCAGGCCATTTCAACTGGAACGAGTAGGTGTCACTAGAGCAACAGACCCTTGTGACCCCTGAAGCATCAAGAGCATTTATAATCATAGAGAAAGTTTTCCTTTGGGATTCTTGCAAGGAGTATCTGGACTTAAGCTTTGTCCAATCTATAAGATTACCATTACACAAAATGTCTTTAAAGGTCTTTATACCAGCTTTGGCCCATTTCTTTGTTGAGCCAACCCTATACAAGGGTTAGAGGCTTAGTATTGCTTTTTAGGTTCCACCAAATTGCACTGTTGCCACACTAGATGTTACCATCCTCTGTTCTCTGAATAGTACCTAGCATGGGATGTAACTGTAATTATTGAGAAAGGATCTTAGCTTATTTGTTCATTATACTAATGAAACATTTATGTTATTTAATGACTATTTGGGCTTGGTGTACGAAGTGATGACTTCCAAATGGTTATCACTTGTATTTATAAAAGCTATTGGAAGGTGACGATCTTTCAATTAATTTTCTATTGTGATTGACATTTTATGATGTCTGAGACATATCATGATAGATTATATCTTGCATGGTGGATTAAGCTCCTTAAATAGACTACAAATGTTTCTATGGTAAGTATTATTGATAATTCATTACCTATGGACATTTTTTGAGTACTTGGTGAATATCATGTGATGTGGTATTAATGAAGGCATTACTCATGATATCATAATAGATGTCAAAATTGGTGGATATCTTTTGATCAAAGATATACTGAATTGTTGCCATTCATGATATTACGTTGAGGTAATATCAGTGTAACACGGGGATGTGTCCCCCCCCCAAACTGGGCCGTTTCGGAGACGGGGACGTCCCTGGGACGGGGGGATGGCGTCTCGGGCAACGCCACTTGGAGTGCCACCGCTGCCGGAGATGGCGAGACGTCTCCGAGACGGCTAGAGGTCTCCGAGTGTGGGGGTGCGGGGGGACGCCAAGGAGTCTCCTTCATTGAGGGGGGACGCCAAGAAGTCTCCTTCATTGTGGGGGGATGCCAAGGAGTCTCCATTGATTAGACATTTTGATTTGGACTCTTGGAGAGTTGTAGTTTTTGTTTGCATTATATACTTATTTTGATATCATGATTCATGGCACATGATACTTATTGTAATCATCTTTATGCCATGACTCATATGATCATTGATTACTATTAGATAGTAGAATTTAGATACTCATACTATTGATTTGAAGGCTGATATATAGAGTTTAGACTAATATTTATTATTTGCTGATGTTCAATATTTAATGTTCATTGTTTGTTTGTCATTTGATCATGAATCATGATATTCTAGTTGATATGGTATATGCTATACCATATGTATAGTATATACACCCCTACTCCTTCTGCCACCCCCCCATCCCCCACCGCCGTCCCCCTGCCGTCCCCAAATCAAGGCCCCTCTGTTCCCCCCGTCTCGGAAACTTGTCCCCCTGTCCCCCCGTCCCCCCGTCTCCCAGGGCGGTGTAACTATGGGTAATATCTAATCATATAATACC
The DNA here is from genome assembly GCA_028749045.1 of Cupressus sempervirens. Lineage (NCBI taxonomy): Eukaryota > Viridiplantae > Streptophyta > Pinopsida > Cupressales > Cupressaceae > Cupressus > Cupressus sempervirens. The sequence goes on along the minus strand of CM053792.1, from coordinate 948,836,941 downwards.
ATCTAAAGTAAGAGGGCGTGTTAATGTTATAGTTCAGTGAGATAAAATCTCATTGAAAATATATTCGACACAAGTATATCTTTTCATATATATACACAATTATTATTATGCAATAAATTAAATGACATAAATGCGCGCGCGCGCATGTGTGTGTGTGTGTGTGTGTATAGGAATACTATTGAAAATTATAAATCCAAATCTTGTTTATTGCATAGTAATAACTCTACACTATTATTGACTGAATTAACATGAATTGACTGAATAACTTATCGTTGGTTCAAAGGGCACATTAATATGTTGACGTGGAAGTCACGTACTCAATTGGACGTGACTCCACGGTGGAGTCACTCCCATCAGGGGCATGACTCCCTATCACCCTTATATGTGGGTGTAAAATTGTAGTGAAAACCATATCGAACACTGCAGGTGATATACCACAAAGACTTGTTTCATTGTATGTGTTCGATATGGTTTTCATTGGAACTTTACACCCACATATAAGGGTCATGTCCCTGATGGGAGTGAATCCACCGTGGAGTCGCATCCCATTGGGTACGTGACTTCCACGTCAACATATTAATGTGCCCTTTGAACCATTGATCAGTTAGTCGGTCAATTCATGTTAATTCAGTCGATAATAGTGTAGAGTTATTACTATGCAATAAATGTATGTATGTATGTATGTATGTATGTGTGTGTGTATGTATGTGTGTGTGTATGTATGTATGTATGTGTGTATGTATGTATGTATGTGTGTGTGTATGTATGTGTGTATGTATGTATGTATGTATGTGGATTTATAATTTTCGATAGTATTCCTTTATATATATATATATATATATATATATATATATATATGGATTTATAATTTTCGATAGTATTCCTTTATATATATACTATCGAAAATTATAAATCCAAATCTTGTTTATTGCATAGTAATAACTCTACACTATTATCGACTGAATTAGCATGAATTGGCTGATTAACTGATCATTGGTTCAAAGGGCACATTAATATGTTGACGTGGAAGTCACGTACCCAATGGGATGTGACTCCACGGTGGAGTCACTCCCATCAGGGACATGACCCCCCATCACCATTATATGTGGGTGTAAAGTTCCAGTGGAAACCATATCGAACACATATAATGAAACAAATCTTTGTGTTATATCACCTGCAGTCAACGGGGTATTGAAAACTATTGCAAACAATTTCATATACTACTACAAATCAAAAGCATTCTGTAATTATTTATAAGACAGTCATCAGAGATTCAAATATATCAGTTTCAAACTTATCTGCAAGAAAATAAAATGTCTGTTTCAAGTCCGAAAGCAGACTTAATATTTATGGAAATCAAAGTCTGAACTTGAGAGTTACTTAAAACTCTAATTTAATATTGATAAATAAATCAATATTTACATATTATAACCAACGTATATATTATCTGATAATTCAAAACTCAACATGGTAAGATGTTACTTTCTTTTTGTGTTCCTGTGACTGCCAGTTTTCAATGCCAGGGTTTTCTGATCTCCCACAAAATTTTGAGTGTTTGTGGTTTTTTTTGATTGGTAATAGGCCATAGCTAATAATTTTATTAAAAATCTTCAAAATCTTACAACTTGGTTCAGTGTGGGCACCGGAGGAAAGAACTGAGTGAAGAAAACCTCCGGTATAGCTCAAAATTTTAGAAGTTCAGATTATCATGAACATACGATTCCCGCATCTACAAATTGCAGAGTAGTGATAATAATATCACTATTTCTTTGCAATACAACCAATGCCTCATTTACAATCAATGGCTTTATGTTACAGAATTTAGGATCCTTTATTGGAGTGGATCAGATTTAGTAGATTATCTTTTACAAATTGCAGAGTAGTGAGAATAATATCACTATTTCAGTAAATCATTCTTTCTTTTTGTGTGCCTGTGACTGCCGGTTTTCAATGCTAGGGTTTTCCGATTTCCCACAAACTCTTGAGTGTTTGTGGGTTTTTTTGATTGATAATTCGCCATAGCTAATAATTTAATAAAAAATCTATAAAATCTTAAACTCGGTTCAGTGTGGGCACCGGAGGAAAGAACTGAGTAAAGAAAACCTCCGGTATTAGCTCAAAATTTTAAAAGTTCAGATTATCATGAACTTACGATTCCTGCTTCTACGAATTGCAGAGTAGTGATAATAATATCACTTTCTTTTTAATAGAACCAATGCCTCATTTGCAATCAAACGGCTTTATGTTACAGAATTTATGATCCTTTATTGGAGTGGATCAGATTTAGGAGATTATCTTTTACATACTTACTCTGATAATAAGACCGTATTGATCCCTGCTATTGTTCCTTGTCCAAGTGATGGATTCATATATGCAGTAGCTCCCATCTTCCAACCTTTTTTCTTTTTAAATCTTTCTATCTTTCTTATTGAGGCTGTAACATCACAGAACAACTATAAAACACTTGTCCACCTGAAACATTATCACATTTCTACAAGAAGACTTTGTCAAACTATAAATTACTACCAGAAACACATAAAAAATTTCCGTTGCACTATGCTCAAACAAGTAGTCTCTTATTTGAATCTATTTTGACACTAACCCTGTCCATTCAAGATTTCTATTTCTTATAGTATAAGAAAATTGACAACTTCAAAGACTTTTGCATCACTGAATCATGTAGACATTCTATCAGAACAAAATCAATAGCCCTTAGTAGACTGTCCAATGTTAGGAGTCAATAGTAGTCAAACAAAAACCTGAAGGAGTAAGATTTACAGATTGTATGACTGGTTAGTCATCAGACCGTATTATTGAGTAGTTAAGCATTTGGAGGGCAATTCTAATTCTTAATCTTAGAATATTATGAGTTGAATATACCATCAACAGTTAAGATCTAGGAGGCCTGATTCATCTTAAATGACCATTATCATCTACTCAGTAATTACCTTTCCTAATCTAGATACTAATAAGGAGCCATACCAATCAGTGATTACTAATAAAGCATAGGGTGTTAGCAAATAGGAAGTCAAAGTATCCTGAGACATTCATTCTATCTTTCATATTTGTATTATATCTATACCTATATGTATATAAACAGACAGTATATATATAGGAAAAGAAACCTGAAAAATGAAATTTGGATGGCTTTCAGAACAGAGCATCTGAAATATCTGAAGAATAACATATAGGTATAAATCATTTCTCAAATTCTCATCAATTTATTTAACTCATACCAAATTTTTGGAGTTTAACAATGTGAACTGATAAACTATAAACCTTTAGATAACAGAATCCATGAACACTCTGTCATAATCCTGCTCTTACTGCAACTTCAGAAAGTATCCAAAATTTGGTTCTCAACCACACAAGGCCTAGGCTGTGAGGCTCAAAACTGTTAGCCCCCAATCAGTCCAATAACATTTTCATCACCAAATGGATCAACAAACTGAACCAACCATATGCCAGAGTCAGATTTCAAAAAGACCATTCATGCTTATGAAAACACAGATTTCTGAAAGGAACAATGTCGACCATTGAAATAATGCCCAAACCAATGCTAAAATCAAGCCTATCTTGGCAGATTATGCACAGAAAGCTATTCTGTTAGAGCTATTAGAAACCATCTGCTAAGTCTTAAGAACAAGCATAGCAGAGCAAAGCGAACTTAAAAACACACATTTACTAAACTTCCCAAGTGTATACATTTGTGTGTGTATATATATATATATACACTTAGTTACTGATTCGAGTTCTCGATTTGAAGTTGAGTTCGAAGACCCAGTTCGCTGGTACGGCAAAATTTTGGAAAGGGTTTTGTGTTCGTTCGTACAAAAACATGTAAAAATTATACACACACACACACACACATATTTAAACACATATTTATGAAGCCTAGAAGCATAAGTTAAAATTAGACTGTCACATAGTATCATAAAATCATATGATTTAATCCTTTAAACAAGAAAACACCATAGGCATAAACTTTAAACTTGTAATCATAGCATCATGAAGCGTGATCGTACCATCTTATATATATCAAGTTCAACATCAAAGACTCAAAACATTAAAATTAAATCATGATTTATGAATCATAACAGCCAGTTCAAGTTCAACTAATGAATTAAAAATGTATTAATATTCATCTTCTTCTTCTTCATCTTCTCCTCCTCCTCTTAGTTATTCGACATTAATTGACTCAGCAACAGAGCTAAGCCATTGTAAGCTTGCAAAGGTGTAGGAATGAGGCACAAGCACTTCAAGAGAGCTCACAAACCAATCTTCCAACTCCTCCTTGCACAGACAAACTCTTGCTCAACCACCTATTTGCTCTTGCTGAAGACAAAATAACCTATTTGCACACCACAAATGAGTGTTAGAAGCCAACATAAGTCATTTACGTTCACTTTTTAGGGTTTAAGAAATTAAAAAGAAAAAAAATGTCCAAAAAAATGACTTAAATGCTGTCCGTGGGGCTTTGTTTGACGTGGTTTGCTGCAAATTTGATTTGTTTGTTACAAATTTGCCTAGGTTTGTTTTTTCTTTGGATCATTTTGAACCATTTTGCCTCAAATCGAACCCTGGTTGTATTTTTGACGAATTGGACCCGAACCAGGTACTAGTTTGAACCCAGACCTGGTGTGGAGGCCATGCCAGTGGACTGGGGTAACTAAAGGATAGCCATATATTCCAGAGCATTTAAAATTAATATAGGTGCCAAAATTGAACAGACAACTGGCATCTGTCAGTCAGAACCAGAAAGCAAGATATATCATAGCTAATCAATATTTATTATTTAGTATTATGCCACAGTATCTGAATTACATTATCGTAAGGGTTTGTGGCTTTTATTTTTAACATTTGTATATAAATCAAGGGTATCTTGTTCTACTTAGCTTCTCAGAACAATACGTATTACAACTTTTCCTCAAAAACCAAGTTTTGTATTCTGAGCATGAGGACATGAAGGATGATATGATTTTTTCCACAAAAATCATGGTGGGTTGCATCTAGATGTTTTTTTTTGTTTTTGTACAATTTTAACATTTCCAAAATTTGAGATCTTTCTCTGCAAAAGTTTTTTTTTTTTTTTTTTAAAATTTTAAAATTACCTAAAGGTTTATAACTTTTTCCTTAACAAACTGTTGGGTTTTCTCTTAAAAATATCATAGTTTGCTATGAGTGATCTTAGCATCACAGCAAGGGTTTGGTGATTTTTCCCCAAAAATCTTGGTTTCTGGTAGTTTGTTTTGGGTCATAGTGCTTCTCTACAAAAGTTTTTGCCACTTTTCAACAAAGTCGTGTCTGTTTTTCTGAAGTAGTAGAGGGGTTTTGTGATTTTTCCTCAAAATTGTGGTTTCAGTTTCAGAAGCTGAACTCAGTGTCTCTAGCTAGGGAGGGGCAATTTTTGTTTTCCCAATAGGTTGGAAGGTTTTTGGTTATCTTTGTCATTTTTAGAAGTTCTGCAAAATCAAGGAGAGTCTCAGCATGAGATTCATTTTGCAGCATGTTCTATGGATTCGTGACCAGAAGGAGGAAGCCTTCTATGCATTTGTGACTAGAAGGGGGTAGGCTTCTATGTGTTTGTGACTAAAAGACCTGCAAATTGTATCTTTTTTTGGGTAGTTAAAATGATGATCACTAAGGGAGGGTATTAAATAATGTTTATTTCTATAATGGTCATCTTTATTTATTTAGGTAGTTTCTTTTATTGACTTCTATTTATATTTGTTTCTTTTAGAAACATCGCAATATAGTTTCTTATATACTATAAATTTTGTTTTCATTAGTCAATAAACAACTTCCATACATTTATGGCGAATATTTTGTTGGAGTAAATAATTATTATTTACGCTTTTACTTAAGTTTACTTAGGTTAATGCATTTATTTATTAGTTGTAGTTTAGGAGTTGTTGACAACACGAGAGTTTGTTCCTATCTAAGTCAATACTTATCTTCTCACCTTGATCGAAGATATCCCACCTTTTGTGGATGTATGCTTAGTTGTCAACCTTATCTCCTAGCACCTTCTAGCTTGTTCTACAAGCTTCCTAGAGGCCTCTATATTCGGGCTCTCTCATTGTATTTCATAACTCATTTTCAAGGCATATTGTATAGCAATACATTTTCATTGTCGCAATATTTTCTCTCTCAGTCCGTTTAGTTTTTCCAAGCTCCACCTCTTCCTTCTTTGGTTTCCTTTCAACAGGTTATTTGCATGCAGGTGATCTTGGCGAGCTGTGAAGTTGGTTTTCATCAACTTCGACATATTTTTCTCCTCACAGATGAACCACTTGGATATATTATGAAGCCCATTTCATTTGGGGCGAATTTGAATAATTTCTTAGCATTTGTGAAATAGTTCAATTTTATGTATGTATCCTTGTGTTACTTCTTCGGAAATGTGAAGCTTGGATGGAAAATAAACTCAACAAAACTTGGATTGGTCAGGATTGAGCCTCGATTGAGACACTTTCTTAGGGCTCAATTTGCAGGTCAAGGCCGGACTGTGTATTAACCTTATAACAATTTAATTTAAAAAACATGGCATAATAGATATGTAACATTTAATATTATAAATGCTAAAATGTAAACCTCAGTTACTTGTCACTGTTACATCCCAATTTTTGACCTGATATAAAATATAGCCGTTGAGGTTCACATGAAGTTAGTTGATAGTTTAATTTGTTATAATCTTGCGAAATGGTAAGATGGTTAGTCGTTATAATTTCAAGTGAGGTCAACAAGTCAGTTGATCATTTATCACGAATTAATGGAATTGAGAAGATGGTTAACCGTTATGATTATTTACGATTAAATAATTTATTATGGTAATATAATTTAATTACGGAGAATTTCCTTGTAGGAAACACGTCAAAGGGGTGGAAGCATTGTTAGAAAATAATTAGGCACAGGAGCATCACCATCACTTAGCAGATGGGTTGAGAACTTAGTGATTTGAAACAGGATACATTTGTGGGACTTGCATGAGCAACTTAAATAAATAAATTGAGAAACATAAAATAATTGAGTTAAAATATAAAACGTACGTACCTCTAAGGATTTAATATGATCTTTCACCTTATTATTATAATAGATATATCTATATACGTACATACAGATATAAAAATGAGATGGCACCATTATATTATAATAATTTAATAAAGTGATGTCACCCCATTAATATTTACATGTACATATATAATGTAAAATTATAATAATATTCAAATATAATAACATTTGAATTATAATAATATTCGAATTATAATCTTCCAACTCTATTCTTTCCATTTTAATATTCTCGTTTTTAATCGATTAACATTTGACATGTTAAATTGAATTTATGTTTTAGAAATTCGAATAGACATCTTGGAAACCGATAGAAGCCGAGGAGTCTCGACTAGTCTTTAAGAGAGCCGTGATCGACCAAGCAACATCATTCTTTTCTCACCTTTCTATTATTTGATACGTGTCATTTTTAAGCCGAGCATAGACATTCTCAGCCGAACATTTTCCCAAATTTTCTCAACCCAGATTACCTTATTCTTCTCAATTCTACTGGTGTCTGAAGTATAAAATCAAGTGTCATTAGCAGGTGAGCAAAGCACCAATAGGAGTTCTTGCCAAGGGCGAGGAGCCACATCCGAAACTCAATCACAGGTCACGAATTTAAGCAATCGCATGTCATAATTTTCCTTATCCTTTTCTAAGTATAAGCTCAACTATGGTCAGCTATTCATTTCCAGGGTTGAATGAAATACAATATAAGCATTTGTAATTCATAGTTCTTTCTTCATTGAGTATAATGTCTGATTGTAGTCGGTACATAATGATAGGACTGAGAATAAAACAAAATAGGTTTTCAAGTTCATAACTTCTTCCTATTCTGATTTGAACATTTGTCCATAGGTGGCTATGCATTGTTAGACTGAGATTGATTATAATACTTGCTATTGGTCCTTGCATTACATAGAAATCATTGAAGATCTCCATTGAATATCCTTGTGATTTACATCATTTATGAATTCAAATGGTGAAGAGGTGTAAATAATATCAGAATGCTCATAACGTTATAGACATCGAGGAATTCACCGGCAAAGAAGCCATGAAATGGTGGAGAGGTGGAATGAATCTACAAGAATGCAGAAGAGAAATTAGATATGATTAAGTTAATTATTTAAACAATAAATTCTGCAATCCTTAAGAATATCTTTTTCAAATCATAAATTGTGATAAGCTAGAGCATATATGTTATTCATGAATTTGTTGGAAATCAACAGACAGAGCCGATTGCTCTGAGATCCGAACATCTACGATTCATCGGCTGTATAGCCATGGAAAAGGGTGAAGAGGTGAGATGGAATCTGTAATGACTTAGAAAATGAAAGTCAGATATGATACATTTAATCTAGAATAATATCATTTAATAGCTCATGCATGGTCATGTTATTGTAATCTCCTGCTGTCAAGTCGAGTGGTGTAGATACCAGAATTGCTTAGTAGATGACTGATGTTCCAAGTCCAATTTCGGGTAGGGAGGGCCTTTCTCGTTAGAGATTTTGTGGGGAATAAGTTAAGGTCCGAGGTTGGGTGGTAAAGCCCTTGATAATGTTTCACCTCTCCTCAAGTTGTCAAATGTACAACAAACAAAGATATGCTATACATTCAATTGTTGTTGGAAACAAGTTTTGTTACTTTTATGATGTATATGCAAGAATGTAAGATTAATTGAGTTATTTTATCATTACAGTTATTTTACACTTAGATGCGAGAGATAGATTTATGAATTGTTTATCATTCATATGAATATCGAATATGAGCATAACTTCTAATCTTGAGTTATTACCATAGTTAAGCAATTGGAAGGAAAGGAATGATATAGTGGTATCTGAAACCCTAAATGATACAGTGGTATCTTAAGCCCTAATTGATTCAGTGGTATCGGGGGCCCTAATTGATTCAATAGTATCTGATTCTCTAATTGATACAGTGGTATTTGAAGTCCTAAATGATCCAATGGTAATCGATGCCCTAATTGATACAGTGGTATGTGATGCCCTAATTTTATATAGTGGTATTTAATAGTAATCAACACTTGATTTTGATATAGCGGTATTGAATGGTAGTCGTTATATGATTTTGTTATAGTGGTATTTGTGGACTAATTTGGGTGATTGCAGAAGCCTTCTTACAATGATTTATCAGTTCAAATTTCACAGTAAGTGGATTTTAATTTTTATGGTAAATTCATTAATGGTATTTTAAGTTCTTAGTTAAGAAATTTTGTCTAATTGATTTTAACGGTAAATCTCATTTACATGAACATGACTGATATAACTGTCTTCCTATGAGATGAAGTAATAACTGATTTTCTGTGAGTATGTTAGTTGTTAATTAAGACCCGAGAAAACTGGTTGTATAGTCGGTATTGGTTTGTGTGAGGTTCAGTTTGCGGGATTGGGCAAAAACATTTTGGGGTTTGGTTTTGTCCATACCAAAATTATAAATATAAAAATATATATACATTTTTGCAGCAGTATAGTTCAAAACACCACAAATTGCATCGTTATAATGCCAATTAGTCAAACTCAAATGTCTTGATAAACATTATATTAAAAAATTACAATGTCAAGCGTCAACAATCAGCCATCACTGAAATAAGAAGTCATCTTCCAGAGAGAAAAACAGGTAAGAATTGGGAAGATTGTTCAATTTGATGATGATACTGAAGATGAGGACTTGTAGGCAAGCTTGGAAGCATAGTTCCCAAACTCCGACTTCTAGAGTACTTGGCAAATCAAATAAATTTGGTGGGGGTTTAGGGGTGATGACCCAAGTAGTAGAGTAGCCAGAAATTGCTCTGTCCATCCTCAAGTGCACGTCTTCCCATATCCAAATGGGATACATATCAGATATGGCCTAGATTCATGTTGAGAACTGTATCCATGCATGCCCAAAAATCCTTAATTTTCCAATTGTGCCAAATAATACGTGATTCAAAATTTGGTGTAAATGTTCCCTAATTTTAATTTAAAAGAACTTCATCCCTGCAATTATATTAATTTTTATAGTATATTCAGTGCCTACACCAAATAAGGACAAATGAAATGTTTTTCTATTTCAGCAACCCCTTTTTTTGGGTTATCTTCCAATGCAGCTCTTCTATTTTTGCATACCGTAAAGTGTTAGAATAACTTATAATTATTTATGTAGCATTTTTTTGTGTCTCTATACGTATTTGTATCCGTGTCCATGTACATGTCCCTGCAACTTTGCCTAGTAGGGTTTGGGAGTAGTGCCCCTTGCAGAAGTCTAGGTGGTAATTTCTCAAGCATGATGAGAGTCAATGCCTGTTGTGAGGGCCTAGGGGTAGAGAGCCCCCAACAGGGTTCAGGGGCGGTGTCCCTTATGGAGGTTTGGGGCAACTCTCCTAGCGGGCTTGAGGGGCAGCATCCCTTGCAGGGTTGGGGTAGTATTCCTGGTGTATTCCCTGTTGTGGTACAAGGTGGGGTTGAGAGCCAGAGCCCACACCGCCAAACACAAATTCAAACATAATAAGGCTGTGCCATTAAAGACATGAATATCATCATTCTTTAATATTTATTTATTTATTTTCTTCTCTGTTTTTATCATTTTAGGAATTTAACAGCAGTCACTAGAATCTCACTAACATTTATGAAATTTTGTTAACACCACCACCAACCTACCTCACAAACATTTATGAAAACCTGACAACGTCCAATGCCATCCCACTCTTATACCACTCTTACCATTTCATCCACTCTCTAGCAAGCTTGAGATGCCAGTGTCATAAGAATTACGAATTATTTGAACACCAACTTCCTTAAGTTAGAGATTTGTGCAGCTGAGTAATCACAAACAGTAACATATGTTTCAGTACTCTATTTGACTGCGATACCAGGTAAACATTCCTTATTTATTTGAAGATCACTCATTTGTACATGCCATGATCTTTTCTATCTAAGCTTATAAAGAATTTAAAATTGTTATCATGACAGACAATTGCAGGGACTGTTATTTTTATGATCAGATTAATGACAAGTCAGATATGAGACAATTTCTACAAATTAACACAGCATATACCCTGGGAAAACCTTCCAATCATGAAGGTGAAAACCCATCAACAATATCTCTTATATAAATTGAAATGACTGATTACAACATGACCAAATACCATTAACAAGACCTGATCTGCAACTCTAGTAATGATATGGTATTACATATATATATTACCCGAGACTGTCTCCGTCGCCTTACTACAATCTGCGATCTGAATATGGTATTGATCGCTGTATATATCGATCTGCAATGTCCAATATCAATATGCAATATCAATCTGGAATATGTTATTGTCTTCAGTGATTTGGTAAGACAAACTTAATGGCTTCTTATACCTGTGAAGATTCATGAGGATAGAGAGAGACAGAAGTATTCAATGGTAATGAGCACTTAATAACATCCCTTCGATTGTGAGCGATAAGTTAATACGTAACTGTTAGTTAACATTAAAGACATACGTTGCAAATTATAATTGCTGTTGGATAGTCAATTTCATACTTAGCCGAGTATGGTGTTGGACTGTACATGCCATCAGGAAGGATGATATGATCGATCTCTTAATGGATCAATATCACTGCTGAAGATGTCTATCAATTGATACATAATAATTATTTTCTCAAGTGATGCGATGAGATGATATAGCAATTTCTGGCTCGTTTTAGCCTCCTGATGCTAGCATCAACACTCCTTGTTAGGTAGGGAGGTAACTTCTTAGATATCGGAGTTATGTAGTGATATTCACAATGGCTTGTCTTAGAGGGTGGGTCCATCATGAGTACTCTCATAAATGGAAATGCAAATGAACACGTGCTCATCAGGAATCACTCAATGTGATGTTGTCATCTCATCATGACATTCACCATGGCTACTCCTAGATGGTGAATAAACACAAGTGCTAAGTCATAGAGTCTCTCACATGATATCCACCATGACAACTCCCAGAGGGTGGATCTACGATGGATACTCCCTGAGCATTATGATAATAGATAGCTTCTATTATTAGTTAATGGTTATTAATTTGTAATCTATTGTAAATATTAGGATGTTTCTAATATTTAGTTAGTCTGTAGTTATCTGTTAGCTTTCTTTAGCTTTCTTTTAGCTAGAATAGAAAGTTTCTATTCTTTATGATCATTTCCTAAGGAAACATCGCTTCATTCTTTTGTATATATTGACCTCTCAGTCTCTGTCAATATTAAGCAAGTATTTTACCAATTACATTGTAATATGGTATCAAAGCCACCTCATTAGATTTTCTCGAAAATCAAAATTTCTTTTTTGAAAGTATCAAACCCTATTTTTGAAATTATTTTTCTGAAATATTTACCTTGAACTAGGGTTTGTTCGAGTCTCTATTCATGTTTTTTTTAGTCGTTTTTAAAAAATGAGACTGTTTTTAGGGCATTTTTGCCTTGAAGTACATGCCTTCACAAATTTTCATGCTTTTTCATTGGAAAACGTGCTATGGCATCTTTGAGTAATATTTTGCTTGAGAGCAATTCCAAATTCAATGGTTGAAATTATGGGACTTGGAAGCAGCGGATAATGATAATATTTGAATATTTGAATATCAGAATACTGATCGGATTGTTCTGGGCGTTATACAATGTCCGACTGCCCCTAGTATTGATCATGATACATGGGATTTGAATAATCGGGAGGCGATGATGCTTCTCAAATTATCCGTAGCTGATGATCAGCTCTCTTAGATTCCATCTGACAAGACAACTGTCGAGATATGGGCACATCTCAAGAATCTTCATGAGACTTCTGACAAATGCAGAGCTTTCTTTTTGAAGAACACTCTATTTTCTATTGTCATGGATGAGCGAATATTGCTTCAGGCTCACTTGAATAGGATTCAGGAAATCCATGATCAGTTGCTTGCCTTTGATCACAAGATCGAGGAAGAGGACATTGTGGTTATCACTCTCCAGAGTTTACCCGAGTCTTACAAGCATTTTATTGAGACTCTCAACATCATGTCTTCTGGTATTGATATGAAGATCACAGATCTTTGCACACTTCTGCTTGAGCAAGATCAGTGGAAACAACACTTCGGTAGCAATTCCAGCTAGGTGATTCATTACAAAGTCTATTAAGATTCCAGCTAGCCTTAATATTATTCTTCTCCCATTGGATTTTCTCAGAATCATTTGAAGGCTCGACAATATTACTTTCCACGAAATCAAGAAGATCAGTCTCCTCTAATACAATGAGTACCTTTGGTTTCCAAGAGTTAAAGTTTGAGGCTCCATCAGGCCTATCTTCTTCTTTGACATCGTGTACCATCTTCTTTTTCATAGGAATTCTCCTTCAAGATTTTCCCTAGATGAAGGCTTGATTGCTTAAAACAAATCTGATTAGATCTTTTCCTAGACCCGCTTTGATACCATGTTTCTTTCATGATCAGATTAATGACAAGTCATATACGATTCACACAAGTTAACACAGTAACTCTGGGAACCTTCCAATCTTGAAGGTGGAAAACCCAGCAACAATATCTCATATATATAGTGTAATGACTGATTACAATATGGCCAAATTATAAGACCATTCACTGTTAATATTTTTGTCTAGATATAAGGATAAACCAGTAATAAAGAGGATAAACAATACACAAGAGCCGATACATTTATCATGGGAAAACCTTTCCACTTGAAAGGAAAAACCTAGCCACACCAGCAAAAGATCTTTTTTATTGATTATAAAATATGTTTGAGTACAAGGCTATTTACTTGATTGATTTACAATATATGAAGCAATCATATAAATAGATCGCATAAGACTCTTGATCTTTCATGCAAAGGTCTCTTTGAGTCCCAAAAATAAGACCCTTCAAATTTCCACATATTCAACACTTCACATTTCCATAAACATGCCTCTTCGCATGGCATATGACACATGTCTTTTTGAATAAAAATTAACTTAAATATAATCACAAATATTGCTTTTAGCTGAAGATGATCATAACGGTCATAACAAATATATTTCCATATCATAAAATCAGAGATAAAGATCTCTATCGCAGCTACAAACTTCAACATTCTCTCCTAGCAAGAGAGAGATCTTTGGTCAGGCAGGCACACATAGTTGCAACCAAAGAACATAGCTACTTCACATAGAATGGAGTGACGCAATGAATTTCATCATGCCTGCTTCAAGAGGGTACAACCAAAACTTTTATCTCAAAACTTCTTCGGAGAAGGATACATTTCCACCATGCCTACTCGTAGAGGGTGGTCCACCATACCTACTCGCAAAGGGTGGAATGAGGGATTTCACCTCAGACTTCTCCCAGAGAAGATTGTAATTCCACCATGCCTACTTGCAGGGGGTGGTCCACAATACCTACTTGCAGAGGGTGGAATGAGGGCATTCACCTTAAACTTCTTCTAGAGAAGAGTGCATTAATAATTGATACTTCATCTTTATAGAGACTCGCCCTTAGCAGGGACAACTTTAATAACTGAAATTCTTAGTAGAAACTCCCCCTTAGAAGGGACATCTTTAATAACAGAGACTCGCTCTCAGCAGGGACATCTTTAATAACAAAGACTCCCTCTCAATAGGTACAACTTCAATTACACAATAAGATGATTGACTGTAAACTTGCAAAGGGTTGGACATCTCCTTTTGTCACATAACCTCCCTTTGAAGCTGAATGATCTTCCCCTTTAAAAAAATGTGCCATCAGTTTAGTATCAAGATTGCAAACAACGTTGCATTATCTCTCACCATCTCATTGCACCCTGCAACCATGAGAGATATTAATCAATGTTAAAAAAAAACAATATTTAAATAATCAATATTCAAGAGATATGATCATCTCTTAGAGATCTTATCTCAACATACACACAAAAGAGATTATTTCTTGCGCCTCTATGGCCAATGTTCAAGGAGTGAAAATTACTATAATACTTATCTCGTCATCATCTAATCTTCCTCAAAATTCACCTGATGACTTGTACACAACATCTCTGTGTAAAGGAAATGTTATTAGAGGGACTCTTTGTTTCTTTACATAAACACAAAAGACATCTTGTCAACAATTATAGCTGCAACTCTAATGTTTGCATTATTCTTTACACCTGCATAAGACAATGACAAACATGCCTCTCACAGATATGCAAGCACATATCAATACAAAAAGATTCAGAATAGTGCCTCTACAACCAATGTAAAGCTCATAGCATCCATATACATTACCCTATAAAAAATCTGATATTAACATCAGAATAATCCTTATCTCCAATTTTGTCAATCAAACAAGTGTACAAAATTGCTAGCAGGATTGGAGTAAGAGATAATCTCAAGGAAATATTGGTCTCCATTAGAGGTATCCTCTCTACAATATCTACTATTCCGTAGCCAAAAACTTGCCAATTACAAACAGTAATGCACCAATTACCATGCAACAGAATGACCCATGAACCATGATATTCTTGTTAGAAATAGGGAATACTGAGATTGGGGGGTGGTGGGTGAATTAGTATTTCACAAACTTTAGCCCAAAACTGAATATTGTTAATTACCTTATAACTTGCATATGAAAGTAAACTAACAATGCTGAATCGTAAACATAACCATAGGCCAAGGGAAAACCCCGGTGGGGATGGTACCCACAAAATGATCTAGTAAACAAAAGTATCCTATTAAGGATGTTGACCCTGTCAGAGTCTATTACATACATATAGTGTCTTGGTCCTTGTTAGAGGACTATGCCCTATTAAAAGTGTTAACCTTGTTAGGAGTTGATATATACAATTACAAAATGTATGCAAGACGAGCCCACTGCCCAAACATGCAATTATACAATATAGATCCTTGATATAAAAGAGATAGTTACAAAAAACCTCTTTACTACTAATATCATAAATCCTCAATATTTGATCTTTCCTTTGCTGCTCTTCGCATACCTCTGATCATACATCTGAACTCGCATCATACAGTTTGCACATCAGTTCGCATATCACATACAACTTACTCATTATTTCACATAATATAATCTTTCCTTTATATCTTAACATTTTACAAAATCTGTCCAATTGGCCTTCAAGCTTTCACATGCTTGGCAAAATACAAGATTAATTCTTGCTTTTGTAGGGTTAACATCTAGGATGTCGTCTCTTATTAGTTAAGTAATTATTTTGTAACCAAAATAATTCCTTAACCTGTAATTCACCATTTACCGTTATGATCTGTTCTATCCTGTATACTGCCTTTACTGGTATTTAATTCGTAACTCATTCCGTATTGACCGTACAAACTTGCGCACTTACCACGTCATCCTGCATACTGTACCATTTGTCCTTAACCGCACACATGCCAATAATATCTGTGTCATCCGTACACATCAAAAGTGTGCCTGTTCTGCTGGATAGATATCTGATACAGACAATTTTCAATGACTAACTGTGGAATCTTCATCAGGACATAGTGCCTTCTTTACACAAGGTATATGTTGCCATAAATGACAACTCCAACAATATAACAACTTATCCTTCTTAGCCATATTGCCAACAATTCCTTCAAGAATGGCAATGCCTGCCAATCTGCAGTTGTGATCTTAGCAAGAAAAACGTCAATAATTGAGAGAGTACACTACACAAAGGTATTACCTTGGTACTCAGCCAATGATGCAAGTTTTCGGTCATAAGTGAAACGTCTTCTTTAAGTTGTTATATCTCTTAACAAAATATGAAGCCAAAGTTTTCTTCTTTTCCAATAGGCATCAAACCTTTTGTTCTTTTGTTCAATCACAGTTTCCTGATTCAAGAAACCTGAGCATTTGAACACTAGCTCCCCCTCTAGAATTTATATAGGTGTCCATGACTCACTCGATGATATGAGCTCACGGAAAATCTATAGACTATTCTCTGTAATGAGATGTGCTTTGGTCTTTATAAAAAATGATCAATCTGGATGGTCCTTTTTGTCTTCAAACTGTTGTGCATAATATGTTCTTGAACAGATTGAGTTGTCATTCAGCTCCAAATAAAATCTTGATCTGATAGAGCTTGATTTTCTTTTCATTCCTACGTGAAGGCTGGTACCAATATCTCATTCCATTCAGGGGCTTCCTGCTATAAGATCATGATCACTTTACTCTGCATTATGACAGACGATTCGAACAAGACTCTAGAAATATTATTCTTGAACACCAGCAACGATTCTATTTGAGGGCCTTCAGGAGCTTCCAATAGCAAAAGATCCCCAATCACTTGAGATAAGTAGCCCAAATGCTACGCACAAGCTTGCCCTTAAGATCGCTTTCTATATCCCTGCGACAACATATTAGAAAGACAACCAACTGGCTCATAGCGGAAGAAAGATGACAGAAGAATCCAATTAGGCAATTAAGTGTTAACGGTTGCAAGGAATTGATGACGGGGGGATGCAAATATAATAGAGAACCGATAGTAGCCTTAGATGCTTCCTCAATAGATCGAAGTATAACACTGCCTCTTGAGAGCCTGATCAAACATGGTTGTTCTTGCCTGCAGGAACTTTAGATTCAAGCGTATGGATAAATCGCAATCACTGCAGAAGATTTTGAAATGAGTCCTGGGCATCCAGTAGTGGATTACGAGCGTCAAACAACAGAAGATACACCCTTTCCTTGAACACACAACCTCAAGAAACTGACGTTACAATTGCAAATTAAAGAATTGACCCCTAGGAAGTAGTCGTGATATTCCTTGTTACAAATGTTGCTTGCCAACAAAAAATAATTGCAACACATAAAATCTATGCTACCAGAATCTGAAGACATCCAATCAAAACAACACGTGAATGAAGCCAAATTTAGGCACAAATCATTGGATTCACTCAACCATCTCTGGTGCATTTATAACAAGAATTAAACTTGTTCTCAATTTGCAGAGAAACTAAGTCGAGGAAGAACTCATGCCTAGAAATAACATGCACGAATCATTGATGATAATAAAAAATGATTCATTGATGATAATGATCGATCCCTGATCACATTCTTCATACATTGCAGAGAAAGATTACATCTCATCAGGTATCTAATGCATGAACATAGCCTCTGGCACAAAGTATCCATTACTGTGTTTTTAGTATTTACAGAGCCTCTGCAACTGACAGAAATAGAATTGAGATAAAGAAACACAAACTGATTGAAATATTCCAACATAGATAACCTCATGAAACATCCAATCTACTCTGACACATTAATACTTGAAAAAAAAACAAGTTAGGAGCCTCTTCTACATACAATCGGCACTAAGATATCTTGGCATCTCAGAACAGCAGTCATCAAAAATCCACGGGAAGGTTTCAGACCAGACCGAATGGTCCAACCAATAATCTTTGGCCCTTCAGCTACAAACAAGTTCTCACATACAAGTGGAGATGACTCAGCTATAAGAGGATTCAATAATGATAGAAACTCTTGTATACTGTTATCTAACCTGCGTCTGATACCATGTTAATGTTTTTGCACAGATATAAAGATAAACCAGTAATAAAGAGTATAAACAATACACAAAAGGCTCAATACATTTATCCTGGGAAAACCCTTCCACTTGAAGGGAAAAACCCAGCCGCACCAGCAATATATCTCTTTTATTGATCATAAAATATGTTTGAGTACAAGGCTTTTCACTGGATTGATTTACAATATATGAAGCAATCATATAAATAGATTGCATAAGACTCTTGATCATTCACATGAAGGTCTCTTCGCATGACATATGATACATGTCTTTTTGCATTAAAATTAACTTAAATATAATCACAAATATTGCTTTCAGCTGAAGATGACCATAACGGTCATAACAACTGTATTTCTATCTCATAAAATCAGAGATAAAAATCTCTATTGCAGCTACAAGCTTCAACATTCACAAGGTCCAATCTGCAACTGAAGTAATGATATGGTGTGTGTATGTGTGTCTATATATATATATATATAGTTTGAGACTCTGTATACATCTGCCTCCTTACTACAATTTTTGATCTGAATATGATATTGATCGCTGTATAGATATATATAATCGCTGTAAGTATATGTCAATCTGTAATGTTCAATATCGATTGGCAATGCCAATCCGGAGTAGTTTATTATCTTCACTGATTTGGGAAGATAAATCGAATGACATTTGTTACCCATGAAGAGTCATGATGATAGAGAGATACACAACTATTCAATGATAATATGCACATAATTACATCCCTTCAGTTATGAGCAATATGTTATCGCATAACTGTTAGTTAACGTTAAATACATCCTTTGCAAATTATAATCACCACTGGATAGTCGACTTCATACTTAGCCAATTACGGTGTTGGTCTGTACATGCCATCAGAAAGGATGACATGATCGATCTCTTAATGGATCGATACCACTGCAGAAGATGTCTATCAGTTGATACATCATAATTATTGTCTCATGAGTCACATCACTTGAGATGATATAGTAATTTCTGGCTCATCTCGGCCGATCAATGCTAACATCAGCACTCTTTCTCAGCTAGGGAGGTATCTTCTCAGATATCTGAGTTGTGTAGTGGTATCCATCATGGCTACTCCCAGCAGTGATGGATGTTGTGCAGATGTCCACTGCTTCAGCAAGGCAATGCCATCACTCTAATTTACCTTTTAAAATATTTGTCTAAGCTTTTGACTTACAAAGTGTCTTTCATCAAAAGAGTTGTATTCAAAATGGCCATTTTAGTTTTAAATTTCACAAGGGGAATGTAAGTTGCTCTGTTTTATTCTTTGTTGGTGCACTTCTCTTGCATTATCATTTGGCAGGGGAAAATATATATTTTTTAAAGGATTTTGATGATGTGATATTGGCACACAGGAATCACATATTTTAAATGTAGTTTCTATGTTTAAAGGAAAGAATACTACCTGATTTGACTAATCTATTGAATTTGAAGTGTTTTTCATCTAATGAACTTTTTGTTCAAATTGCCTATTTTAGTTTTAAATTTCAGATACTTAAGTTTTTTTAAGAGTGAAGTTCAAGAGTTGGTTCTTGAAAATGTACAAGAAGTTAATAACCTGTTCTTCGAACATGAGACAATAATAGCATAGACCTGGGTCCTGTATTTTATGTAATATTGTTTGTTTTCCAGTTTCCGACTTATCCATGTCACAAAATGAATTAGATAATATGATGTGTATGGGATTGGTTTGAGGATTTATATATGTTGCTTGATTGTTTTGTTCAGGGGTGGTGTCAATATTATGCTTGTGTGTGATTTTCTGTTTTTGCTAAATGGTTTCCGTTGGTTCACTTTCATCAAAACATTCTTCGCTAAGTGCAGTTCCATGATTTCAGCAACACTAGTCAGTAAATTTTGTGTAGGTGCACGAACTCAAAACCAGTGGTAATATTATTCATCTTCACTCATACATACATACATACATACATACATGTGTGTGTGTATGTATGTACGTATGTAAGCATATGTGAATGTCATATATATACAATAGAGACCCATGATAGATGATTGCAATTTAAATATTTTATCATTGTTTATAATAGGTAACACTCTTTGAATGCTCTTTGATGAGTGATTTAATCTTCTACCAAAATCCATTATTCTGTGGGGTAAAAGTTTAGGAATATGAATTATCAACCTGCATGACCTCTCTTTCTCTATCTACAAAAATGTTCATTTTTACAAGAGATACAAAAAGGCACATGTTATCCATGTTATGATAAATTGATGTTGTTAAACAAAGGAGAGAAAGCTCCTTGTATAGATTTACAAAGACAATGTTTCTAAAAGAAATAATTGTGAATTAAAAACGGTATTTAAAAACTACCTAATAAACAAAAGACTAACCTCTGTTTAGATATTGACTTAGATGGTTTCAATTTTTGTCTTTAAATTAAGTCCCATCGAAAGGCTTGGAAGTTGAATGTGGATATTTGTTTGTATAAGATTAGGAAATGGAATGTGTAATAGGTGGGTGCAAATCCTCCTTTATAAGATACATGACCTCTCTTTCTCTATCTACAAAAATGTTCTTTTTTAGAAGAGATACAAAAAGGCACGTGTTATCCATGTTATGATAAATTGATGTTGTTGTTAAGCAAAGGAGAGAAAGCTCCTTGTATAAATTGACAAAGACAATGTTTCTAAAATAAACAATCATGAATTAAAGACCATAATAGAAACTACCTAATAAACAAAAGACTAACTAAGATGACCATCAAAGAAACATTATAATATTGTAATAGCCCCCTTGATGGCCATTGTCTAATTGTTGTCATTTGGTCATAAATTCTTCAAAACATTCTGCTGCTGTTGAGACCCTCCTTGGATCTACAAAATGTTAATGACCAAGAAGCCTAAATCCATTCAGAAAAGGACAGAGAAGAGTGCCCTCCTTCTGCAGAATGCTGTGCAAAATGGGACGAGTTTGTCACTGACTTTGCCACTGAGGTGGGTCTGCCACTAACCCTTCTAGAATTAGCAAAACATCTGACTAGAAATCATCACAAGACATCCAACTTGATGTTGGATAATGGAGTTGCTCTCCTCGGGAGACATAGACAAACACAATTTCTATGAATCGATGTATTGTAGATAAAATTGAACATCACTCAAATGAAAATTAACATGGCAGTGTGAATGCTTCCACATTTTGCATACATTTTACCAGTGGACATGCACTGGTAGACATGTCTGCAAATATGGAAGCAAGTGAAAAGTGGATGCCATAAAACTTAAGCTGCAGGACATAATAATATTAAAAACAAACAATCACAGCCCCAGACTATAAAAACTATAACAGGTAATAATGAAAAGTTGGAAACAAACACAGGTAATGGTAAAAAAAAAAAAAAATTTAGAACTAAAATTCAGTAACCAACCTTGATTCTCAGCCTCCAGCTGTCTCCATTTTGGACCTGGGCTAAAAAAATGATTTTTTTGTTAAATATGCTTTCTCCTCTGGAGGTGCACGGGAGATGTCAAAATATGTGGTGGGAGACTTTGACACAAAGTCTCCACCCAAATTTGAAGTCTTCGGGTATGTGCAATGTCTTGGTGACGCATCCTGGAGTGGTGGAGATGTTTCTCCCAGTTACGCTGACTGTTGGAAATTTGGAATGCTATGTTGGTGGCAACATTGGATGTACATTGGAAAGATTAGGATGCAAATTAGTAATAATGATCTGGGAGGTAGCTCAGCATCGCTTAGGGCATATAGACAAATTTTCAAGGGTAATTTTGTATGGAAAGCCTCAAGGGCCAAAAATGCAAAATAATAAAATAATAAATATAGAAAATACCAAAAAATATTTTCTGAAAATTTGAAATTCTGCTCAGAACTGCTTGCCAAATCGTTGGTGAAGGAATAATCAGGCCAAAGTATTTTGGTTAAGGGCAATACTTTGTCTTCTACAGAGCCACGATTTCTTGGGCTCTTGGATCTCCATCCTGCATTCATGTGAAAGGAAATGCATTTTTTTCTTGAATCATACAGGTTCAGGGTATAGTAAATACTAAAAAGTTCAATTTAAGTCTAACTTGTAATCTCTGTGAAATGTGAGATGGATTTGGCAAAGGGGGAACACAAAAAACCACTACTTTTTTCACTTTAAAAAATGGAGAAGGATGCTTTAGTCCTGAATTTCTTAATGCAATATCCTACATCAAAAAAACTAAAAGAAATAAATATAAAAAATAAAGAAATTATATTAATCATAATGCCCACAAATGACCAAAAATATGTCTATGGTTCTGAAATTCAGCTGGTACAATAGCAAAAACCTAATGCAAAAAAGAGAGGCCATAGACAAAGAAAATCACAAAAGTGGGCTAACCAAAGAAGGGGTGAAAATCCCCATGCAGGTAACCCCATAACATACTAAACAGAAGACCATCTAAATGACAAACTGAAATCCTTGAGTGTTTGTGTCCTGAGACATTTTGCAGGAGCACAACAACAATAGTATTGAATGGGAATACCCATGCATAGGTTGAGAAAGTTTGCTGGAGAGAGTTGAGAGATTTGTGGGCCAGCGAGACAACCTGGATGTAGCCACTGGTCTGCCAACGGTGTGTAAGAACCTCCTCTGGCATTCAGGTCCAAAGGATTGCAACTGCAGGTAGTGGGGAAAAAACTGGTGATGTGAGCCTGGCGCTGAAATTTGCAAAAAAGAGTGAAGCATGGGAGTGCACATTCAAGGGTAATTTTCGTAGTGATTTCCAAGAGTCACAAACCAAGATGTGCACTTTTCGTGTAGATGCTCAACTAGAGATATGCCTTGTATTTAAAAGTCCATTGATTGCTTATCTGTTTAGTAGAATGCATTTCCTTGTTTTGTGTATGACTTAGTTCTCGATCAATTTTGCCAAGGGAACCAGGATAATGTGCAACGCACTAGAGAAAAATAAATTGTTTTCAAATTCAATGTTTCTTCTTCCATGGTTTGTAATTGTGGATTGAACAATTTATTTGTCTGACCTAGCTTTTAAGTTTTGTTATCTGTGATGAATTCCCTCACAGAAAGTGCAATAAGTGGGAGCAAGGGGTATCATCATTGTGACGTTAGTATCATTTTGGACTAAAGACTTGCAAATTGAAAAGTATATCTGGTTCCTTATTTGTTAGATTGAACATGTTAGAACTCGTATAACTCTATTTGAAAGGATGCAAACATTGATCTGGGAAGTAAAGGAGAGTCAGAGATGAACCTGGAACCAAAATTGGGATTCAAAATAGTACAACTAATGCGCTAGGCACCATCATCCTGGTAGACCCCAAAGTAATAATGTCTTAATCCGGAAATAGAATGTTGCTTTGCTCCTTCCCATGATTTTTTTTTGAAAATGTGCCAGAGTAATTAGCAGACTGCAGACTATGGGCACAAGTCGGAAGCGTGTCAGTCATCTCATCTTGGATGCTTTTTTTAAAATTCATTTTTTTTGGTTCTTATAATCCCATTTTTCTTTGGGATTGTCATGATCTGTGTATAAATAGATTCTATACTTAAGTTTATTGCAAACTGTCCATGATTTTGATAGCTCCAACATGCATTTTTATGTTTATATTATTCTTTAAACTCAATAAACTGCATTTTGAAAGAACAAATGTTTAGTAAAATTGCTATTCATATGGGCAGTAGAAGCCGAGAAACTATCCCTTGGACTAGTTAAATTTAAAGTTTTTGCTGATGATAGCTCTAATGGTAACCTATGTTATTGGAAATGCCAAAGGGGTTGGTAATTTGAGTTCACAGTGATTCAGAAACATCTCAGAAATGTAATAATACTGATAATTGACATCTAAAATTGGGAACAGTTTGGTAAAGTAGAAACATTAGTTAAAAAGTGGCCTTGTATCAACTTCAGAATAAAGGTAGTCACGACATGACATTCTTGAATAAGTGTGTTTAGTTCTAGTGTTTATAGAAAACTCAAAAGACATCAATAGTGTAGAGCTTCAATGTGATAATGTTATATATAACTACATGGATAGAAAATTCAGTGTTTAAGATGCATTCGTACATATTTTTAAATATTGAAGAGATGATGATACAATTTTTGAACTTATCAAATAATGTAAATATCTTTGTACTTCTTCAAAACGATCAATTTCTCATGCTTATTTTTTCTCTTTTTCTTGTAACAAAAAAGTCTTTCATTATTTCCTATATTTGTATAGGGGTTCTTCAGACTTGGAACATAACATTATTGTGTGAGCAGTAAATAATATTTTCATATTTCAGTTACATAGAAATGAAGAAGAGTTTATTGCATATTTTCAGCTTCGGATCATCTAGCTGTTTTAACCAATTTCAATTTATAGGTTCCTGTAGCCCCACTCCAGAATTCTGCTGAACCAGTTCCAAACCAGTCATGGGCATACAATTCATCTGCTTCTGAAGATATATACTATGAAAAAGGCATTCCAACTATGATAACCTGGAGCTATGGTGGCAATGATGTTGCAGTCGAAGGATCGTGGGATAATTGGACCTCAAGGTATGCTAAGGCAATAAAATACAATCTCCAAATTGGCCCAAGACATCTGTTTTCCGGGATTTGCCTGTGTTAATTTTCAGTATTTCTCAAGTTGCTGCACTGATTGCCTGTCTTTTCTTTATGCAAGCTCATCTTTTTCCAGTGAAATGGGTTCTCGTCTCCTGTTTATTTATTGACATTCAGATGGTTAGAAACTTACTTTATGAGTGACTGTTTTAATTTAGATAGTGTTTAGATGTATCGTAACTATAGAAATCTTTTTATTGATAATCAGATATATGTTATTTTTGTTTGACCTAATGCATGTCCTGCAGAAAGCCTTTGCATAGAGCAGGAAAAGACTTCACTATCATGTTAGTTCTCCCATCAGGAGTATACCAGTACAAATTTATAATTGATGGCGAGTGGAGATATGTGCCTGACCTGCCTTGGATGACTGATGAGATGGGGAATGCCACCAATGTTCTGGATGTGCATGTAAAATTCTCCTCGTAGTTTTTTTCTCATCAGGTAATTGACCTCTTTTTTTGACATCTAAACTTATTGTGATTAATTATTATACAGGATTATGTGCCTGAAAATTTGGAAAGTGTGGCCGAGTTTGAGGCTCCTGAGTCACCAGATTCAAGCTACAGTGGTCCATTTCCTGGCCCTGAAGACTATGCCAAGGAGCCTCCTGCTGTTCCACCTCATCTGCATCTCACACTTCTCAACGTTCCTCCGGTGGAAGCCCCAGGGACAGGGGCTGTGACACGACCTCAGCATGTAATTCTGAACCATCTTTATGTAGAGAAAGGGAGAAGCTCGCAATCAGTTCTGGCTCTCGGCTTAACACACCGTTATCGATCTAAATATGTCACTGTTATCCTCTACAAGCCCCTTAAAGCAAAATCATGAGATGTGTGCTAGTGTTGGATGGTTGCCACCTTTCTTCCTTGATTGTGCTTTTTTTTGAATGCACCAGATGAACTGAACTAATATAATTCAGTTCAGATTTAATCTTTTGTATGTTTTACATGATAAAAGAAAGGCTTGAGCATGTCAAGTTTACCCCCAAGTTTTGCTGTGTATTAGGTGTAAAAATAGTTTCTGATTGACGAGCTTTCTCTAATTGTGAACAATCCCCGCTGAAATCAATGGACATGGAATGCCAATATGTTTTTCCCTGGACCACACACAAAAGCATTTACTACTGGTACACTGCTTTCAAGTTAGATAACAAAATATCTACGCCAAAGTAATTGGATATGGAGCTGCTCCTAACTTTCCCTCTTTATCTTGGATAACAACCAATGATGTTTGCTGGAATAAAACCAAATTTATGTTGGCTTTAACTAATGATGTTGGCTGGAACAAAATGCAAAACGAAGATAGACATTGTAATTTTGGGTTAAAGCTTGTATAGTTTTTTTCTGGTCGGTGTTCATTACGATACAGATCTGCAAAGCTAACACAAGGCTGGAGAAAATATAGGCAGATGAAGGCTGAACTTGAATGCTTTTGCTATTGCTGTTATATTTGTCCAAAAATGGAACGGGCTCTTTGTGCATTTTGTAGAGCATAAGTTGCATCTTGTGCTAAAATTGGAAAAAAATTCTCTTGAATGAGCAGAATTAAGAATTACATAGATATATCTAGTTGTCTTGCAAGTAATATTTGTTTTGATTTCTTCATTCAGATCGAGCTGTCACATAAGCAAGCATGAAAAGAAAGTTGAAAGACTGGTCTCTTCTTATATGCCTTGTCATCAGTAAAAGGTCATGAATGCTGACTGCTTTTGCGATACCATAACATCAAGTAAGGAAGCAGTTCTATGTAGGGACATTCAGGATGTGTTTTAATGGAGTGGGAGGTTCTATGAGGATAGAAAAACTGTTCAAGGATAACTTTGAATCTCCTAGAAATTGCAAGGCATTATTTTAAAGTTTTCAGATATCAAATGGCTGTCTTTGGTGTCAGGCTGGAAAATTTCCTCACTAGTTTAGCGATTTTTACAACACTAGAAGCACTATCTTTTCTGATACTAAAGCTTCCAAAACATTGCGTAGTGCGTGCTGCTATAAAATGCATGGGACTACTTATCAAAAATGACAAAACATTTCAAAACCATCAACTGATTTTTTCAGAGAACTCTCCATAGAACTGTTTAACACTGGTCAAGGGCTTATGTTAAGTGTGTTTATCTTATAACTTCTCTAGATGGATTAGTTTTGTATTGACCATGTTTGAACCAAGGCCATTACAGAGTTGAAGCACCCCAACTAAACGACTACACTATAGATGAACTCCATAACCTTATTTTTTCTGGTCTACACAAATGTTACATATAACTACATCTCTTAGTTTCATCCTTTTACTATGCAATCTCAACTGACCTTTTTGAATTGCTTTCAATGTTTGTTTCACACACTAATGCTTGTAGATCTCAGCAACGTATGAAAGTAAACTTCTGTATAGACATTGGCCCTTCATCTCTTCCCTTCCCTCAGGGAATTAATTGCGCTGTATTGTTATCATATTTTTTGAGCTATGTTAATAAACTAATTAGCTATTATAAAATGATTAAACAGTTTGTTTTGTATTTTTAAATGATTAGTATTATTGAAGTCTTATAAGCTATGCTCCATAGAGTTTTGGGGATGGGGATGGTGATTTGAGGAGATGATGGGATCTGTCAACAGTTCAGGTACACTCTTTTGGGCCAAGTTTTTAGGGGATGTTAGGGAACTATTAAAAAGTAGAGAGTTTTTGTATAGATAGAAATTTCAAATATGCATATCATAACAAGAATAAACCGTTCATGATATACATTTTAGAAGCTTTATACAAGTGAATGAACAAAACTCAACTGCTTTCATTGTCAATATATGACATACATATGACAAAAATGCATAAAGGCATCAAGATTAAAGCATAAAATAAAATAAAATATTGAAATGTAAACAATAGACATTATAACTTACCACTAAACGAAGTCGCAACCAATAATCAATTGTCCGTAATAATCATAATGTGAAGGTATAAGTAAATATATGGCTGCTCGTAAACAACACATGGTAGGTCTGGGAACATAAATCAAAACTAAAATTAGAGTTTGAGTCACTACTAAGACCCCAAGCAATCTTGGAGGTGTGACATCCTTCGTGACATGCATAACAATTTTAAGATTGACTGTCATGTCCCCTTTTCAAATAATTAAAAATAATAATCTTTTTCTAAGACAAACATGCACAAAAAGGTGAAGTTTCGGAAAAAGGGGATGATCTTTGGAAGCTAATGGATTAATAAATGAAAATTATTATTAAAATATGTTTCATTAACCCTTTTTGGACGTGAGTTAGGGTTATGCCTTCTTTTAAGGAGTTTGGAGGCATTTTGGGCTCATTCTAGAATTTGATTTTTGCTCATTTTTTGTTATTCTTCAGAGGCTGCCAAACCTGTGGAGAAGAAGACTCAAGAACGAGAGTTTGCAGGTTTCCAAGGAGACCCAAGAATGAGAGTTTGCAGGTTTCCAGGAAGGCTAAGGATGAGAGTTTGAAGCCATTTCATGTGCATGCTCATACAGAGTTTGCCTTTGTGCTGAACAGTGCAGATTTGTGGGTTTTCGGGTGTGTTTTTTGTATGAGTTTGGTGTTTTCAGTTGAGTATTTCATATCAGTTTGGGTTGTTGCTGTATTTCAGACTTTAAGATGTTAAAATAGAGCTGAATATATGTATTGGGACGTGATTAAACTTCTGAGATAGATTATTAGTGTTTTTGTGGTGTTTTCGAGCATTTTTGTGTTAATTTCGGGAGCCCGATCAGTATAGTTTTTGTCCTACATTTATGAACTGTTGTGTAAAGGCTATACAGATTTGGAAATGTCATTTTGTAAGTTGTTATGTTGCTGAAATTTTTGTAAAAATGTCCATTTTCAGATTTATTAATAATAGGTGAAGTTGTGAAGCTTTTGGCACTATTTCGATCATACCCGATTTGGGTTTTATTGAGAAATTGGTGGATTTTTGTAATATTGGTTGTTTGATTTTAAAGATCTGATTTGAGGCTTGAAATATCATTTAAAATCAGAAAAGAGACATTTCAGTGGTATCAGAGCCATGATCTTGCCAGCCTGAGGGTTTGTAGAAGTTTGCATGTCAGTTTTGACAACTACCCAGATCTTGCATGTCAATTTTGACAACTACCCAGATCTTGCATGTCAGTTTTGACAACCACCCAGATCTTGCATGTCAGTTTTGATAACTACCCAAATCTTGCATGTCAAAATTTATGATTGCATTTTACTTCTAATCATTTGCATATTAGTTCTTGGTGAATTTGGTGGTTGCATGTTGCTTCTAATCAGCTGCATGTCAAAATTTATGGTTGCATGCAACTAAGTGAAAGAGAAAAGAGATATTTGCAGCGAGAAAAGAATAAAGAAATTTTGATCAAACCTCCAGTTGAAAGTAAAATTACAAAATTCAAGGAAGGGAAAAGTATGGCTGATCCAGATGAGATGGCAAAGAAATTCTTCCAAGAAATTCTTCCAAGACATCCAAAATACTCAGAAGCAAACAGTGGATAGTTTGGCAGAAACTAGAGAGGCTTTGCGAATATTGATAGAAAAACTACAAGGAGTTGCATCTATTAATGAGAAAGGGAGCACTTCAGAGGAGCCAAGAAATTTGAAATCCACACCATCTAAATCAACCAAAACTATTTTCTTGCCTGCAGATGAGCCACCAGTACCAAATCCAACCATTAATCCTATGAAAGAGGTTACAGGTAACTTGATTACATTAAGAGCTACTTATAATGGCTTAGATGATGACTTTCGTAGTTCGGTTCCTTTTAGAGAATATGTGGATATGATGAGCATTTTGATGCCCAAGAAAGAGTACAGAAGGCAGCATAACATAAGTGGAAGAGAGCTCAAAAATAAAATAAGCAAGTTTATAGCACCTAGTTTTGATGGAACAAATAAAATTTCAGCTAGAGCATGGCTACACAAATTACAAACCTTCTTCACACTTAACCCCATGAAGGAGAGTGATGTTGTTCAAATTGCAAGTCTACACTTGGAAGATGCAGCCTATGATTGGTGGTATCATAGAATGACTACTCAAGGTCATGATCAGGTAACTACATTTGATGATTTTAGTCAAAGAGTGATAGATAGATTTGACCTCAAGGATGATGATTATGAGGATGTTGTTGAGCATGATGGCGAGATACTTGGTGGAGATGAGCAAACATTGAGCATTCATGACTTTTCTGAGAGAGAGTACCAGGCACAGTTAGATGCTTCGTCACATGAGGTTGAGGCTAGTAGTACTTCACATGATTTATCCTGCCAGCTGAAGGTGAGTGAAGACAGTATTGTGACTACATTATCTCATCATGATAGGTATGTGGAGTTAGTTGGTATTGGTCATATTACTCAAGTGAGGATTTTTCTTGAGTTACCAACTGATTCTAGTTTACAGATATGGACTCGAGATTGTTATATTGGCATTTGGGATTCAGTTGACTGTAAATCTTTTAACACTTTTTGGTAGCAGTGATTGTTTGGGTGCTATCATGGATTTGATTAGCAAATTGCACGGTGTTGTCTTTTCTTGTGGTAGGAGCTTATCCGATGTTGGTATTAGTTTTTATACACCGGTGTTGGGCTTTGTTCATATATCCAGTCGACCATACTTGCTGGAATGTGTTGATGATATTTCATATTTGGCAATGTGTACAGATGAGTCCCAGGATCATATTGGCATTGATGACATCCATGAGGATGCAGTGGGTAGTTTTGAAGACTTAGTTTTCTTGGGTACAGAGGAGTTGGACAGCAGTGCTAATGTTTTTGATACTCCATATGTTGATATGAGCTTTAGATTTGATTCACAAGATATGGATGGTAATACTCTAGAGACTAGTAACTTTGAGGATACTCCTTTAGACAGTGCATCAGAGGATGTTTGTAGGAGACAGTCAAGCTAGTGCCATCATGTGTCTAATTAGTTGAGAGTTAGTGACTGAGACATTGCTGTCACTTGCCAGCATTTCGATGCTGCTCGTCAGTTGTTAGCAGTTTATGGATGGGGTTCTCCTACTAGTGATGAGCAGGAAGGCAGTTATCTTTCCTTGACAGAGATCCACTCTTTATGGGAGGCTATTCGGATTTTGAGACAGAATTATATGCAGTTGGTAGCCGACAGAGATTATCTTATGGAGTGGGGCAGTACAGCATATGATGCATTGTTGGCCAAGGAAGATGAGGTGAGTGAGCTTACTGAGCAGCTTGAGGTGACTTCTGAGATACTTGAGAGTACACTGTTGGCTTTCAAAGAGTCACAGTTTCATTTGGCTAAGGTGACCATGGAGTTAGAGCGACTACAGTCTTTACCTGATTCTATACAGTCACAAGCTGTGGTGTTTGGTGATCCGAGGATGTCCATGGCCGAGATTGTCAGAGACAGTGGAGATGGGGATGCATCCATCCTTGATACTAACATTGGCATATCAAGTTCATTCCCACTAGAGTCAGGTTTAGTTGAGTTGGGTGTTGTAGCAGATTGTTGTATGCCTGACATGGTGGTGGCCTCTAGTACTGATGGCACGAAGACTAGAGATGTTGTATCAAAGACCATGTGTGATGTTGGTGAGCTGACAGTTGGCATGGTTCCTGCTAGTAATACTACTCCCTTGGCGATGTCTTCAGAGGTAGTAGTTAGTTCCAACTTGGTTAATGATCGATTGCAGTTAGTTACATCTGGATTGCAGTCTGAGCCACTGACTGAGATTGGTGCATTCTATCGGCATTACACTGTGAGGTATGCTCATCAATCTACCTTTGATGACCATGTTGATGAGATGATGATAAAGAGATGTACTTTGGTTCGTAGTGCTTATCATCAGTTATGGGGTAATTTGATGCCTTAAGATGAGAGTTGTGATGGGCATGACATGGTGATAGGTTCTGCAGTTGACAGCTTGATAATATGTGACTTAGAGCAGGAGTTTGGGAGTGATGCTTTAGTGGGTGTTGTTATTGATTCTACTCCTTTGGCTATGACATCTCCTGACTTAGCTAGTGATCAGTCACAGTGGGTTGCATCACTTGTTCATGGTGAGCTGTTGACTGAGGTTGGTTTTTTTAATCAACATTATATTGTAGGGTATGTACATTAGTTAGCATTTGATCCTTGTGTTGAGGAGTTGATGGCAGGAAAATTTGGTTTGGGTTCCATTTCTTGCTGTTTATCTTGTGATGACTTTTCACCATCAGGGGTGCATGGGAGTTATGGTTATGAGACAGTGGCCGATGATCTACAGAGTTGTGTTGACTGTAGGAGTTGTACAGTGTGTGGATTCTCCATACTTGATACAATTTCATTCGAGAGCGTTCACCATTGTTGCAGAGTTGGATTGTACATTCCGTATAGGCCAGTGGGATGCGTTGATGGTATTTACTGTGTTGGTAGTTTGATTTGTCCACTTTACTTGGGTTTTGATGTTCTAAGAGTTTGTGTCTCATGGGTTTATGACTGTGGCAGTGGTGATCTTGGAGTTGGGTTGAGTTATAATTGTCAGTTTGATTATGGATTCCTCTTGGTTATATTGCAGAGGATATTGCAGGAGCCTGTGTTAATTGGCAGTAGTATAGTTCATGACTACATTTGGGATCCAGGTGGATTGATTGGTTTATTGTTCAACCATTGCTTGAGGACAAGCAATATTTGGGAGGGGAGGACTTGTCATGTCCCCTTTTCAAATAATTAAAAATAATAATTTTTTTCTAAGGTAGGCAGGCACAAAAAGGTGAAGTTTCAGAAAAAGGGGATGATCTTTGGAAGCTAATGGACTAATAAATGAAAATTATTATTAAAATATGTTTCATTAACCCCTCTTGGACGTGAATTAGGGTTATGCCATCTTTTAAGGAGTTTGGAGGCATTTTGGGCTCATTCCAGAATTTGATTTTTGCTCATTCTTTGTTATTCTTCATAGGCTGCCAAACCTGTGGAGAAGGAGACTCAAGAACGAGAGTTTGCAGGTTTCCAAGGAGACCCAAGAACGAGAGTTTGCAGGTTTCCAGGAAGGCTAAGGACGGGAGTTTGAAGCCATTCCATGTGCATGCTCATACAGAGTTTTCCTTTGTGCTGAACAGTGCAGATTTGTGAGTTTTCGGGTGTGTTTTTTGTATGAGTTTGGTGTTTTCAGTTGAGTATTTCATATCAGTTTGGGTTGCTGCTGTATTTCAGACTTTAAGATGTTAAAATAGAGCTGAATATATGTATTGGGACGTGATTAAACTTCTGAGATAGATTATTAGTGTTTTTGTGGTGTTTCCGGGCATTTTTGTGTTAATTTCGGGAGCCCGATGAGCACAGTTTTTGTCCTACATTTGTGAACTGTTGTGTAAAGGCTATACAGATATGAAAATGTCATTTTGTAAGCTGTTATGCTGCTGAAATTTTTGTAAAAATGTCCATTTTCAGATTTATTAATAATAGGTGAAGTTGTGAAGCTTTTGGCGCTATTTCGATCATACCCGATTTGGGTTTTATTGAGAAATTGGTGGATCTTTGTAATATTGGTTGTTTGATTTTAAAGATCTGATTTGAGGCTTGAAATATCATTTAAAATCAGAAAAGGGACATTTCATTGACATCCCAATGTAAGGTTGGAGTCTAACTATGCTTAGTAGTTTGTTGATCCTATAATTGTAATGCACTCTGAACATCTACTAACTTATTCGATCGGTTATATGTAAGGTTGTTCCTCATAATTGATTGGATGAAGTTACATGTGGACTTTTTGAAGTTAAATGCAATCAAGGAACTGTTAACCTATGAAAAGGATGGATGACTAGTATTCTTAGCTTTAGCACATCCTTACCATGACACATTCACCATTCAACAAGGTCATATTAATCCAAAGTAACTCTATCTGTCCCTGTCTTGTTGCCAAAGGTTGGATACATGTATTTGTGAATGCAAGCCATTGGCCACGAAGTTTAGTAGCATCACCTTGATTGTACATTTTTGCAAGGGTTCTGAAGAAGTTATCTTTCCCTTGAGTTTGAAAAAAAAAGAATAATCTTATTAAATAATGAAGAGTTAAGAAATCTACTATGCTATTTAAAATTTAAATTGAAAACTTGAGAATCACCTCTTCATTACTAGATGATGCCATTCTCCTAAGTCTTCATGCATAACATCTGGTATTGCAAGTATATGCTTCATATGAAGCAATGTGTTCATAATGTTTCCTTGTTACCAATAAAAAAAATAAAAATTCACAAACTAGAGTCCTTACTATGAATTACATGTTTTATCTGCCCAAACATAAAATCAATGGTCTTAGAAATCTCTCCAACGTTAGGGTTGGGATCAACATATCTAATGCCCCACACAATAGGCTCAATGGAGCAAATGTACATGCAAGTGCAAATTAGTTGCATATTTGCATATGAAAAACATCTTTGGTTTTAAAATTCTTAATTCTTAATTAATAAAATCAGCAAATGCCAAAATAAAAAAATAATTTTATAAAATCATTAATAACAACTTTATGAGGGCCGTCAATTATTATCAAGGATTCTTTGTTTCACACTTATTTTTATCTAGTGAGTTTGATCTATGCCATCAACCCCACCTTGCACTAACCAATGTGAATTATAGACCTCCCTAGACCTTAAGAATCCATCTCCAACAAAATAATGTATTTAGCATATATAGTCTCCATGGGCTTCAAGAATTCCTCCTTCATAAACAATGCAAGATAACTGTGATGGTTCGTAATGAACTTTTGCACATCTCTAGCCTTTGATACCATTGCCTTTATCCAATTAATATTTCCATTGTCTTTCAAGGTATTGTTCAATACATGCATGTAACATAAGGTCCAAAAAAAAGTGTTTATAAGCACCCTCCACCATCAATTCATTTAACTTATGCACTTAGGCTAAATTTGTGACTACTTGCACAAAATTAGTGCATCTAATCTTTTCTATAACATCTTTCAAAATATGAAATTGGAAGATTGTATCTATCCTTTTCCTTGAACAACCTGTAGCTCTAAGGAAATGAGAGCCTATTGCGCTAGTGACAATAAGATTGATTAGTGACTAATGTGTGATATTGATCTATCCATCCATGATGATGAAACACCCATCTCTAAATCTCGTTTATTTCATATCCTTTATCAAGTTACTCATTTTGGAGCACTCTTTATCAAGAATGATGATGCATTGTATAGTTTCTTTGGGTGGAACAACTGAGATACCAACAACATAGATATTTTTGTACATTTGTTTAAAATATGATGAACATGACACATGAAATAGTTAGCATGAGCATAACAGAATTTAACAATAGATGATACAACCACCTTTCATGATTGTAAAGTGTACATATAAAAAGTATTGGTTTTTCTTAGTCTTCTTTGCTTTTCCTTTACTAGAAGTAAAAGTGGGTGTGCCCCTTTCTTCCTCTCTAAGTATCAATCATTGGAAAACTAGCTTTCACTTTCTCCATTGAAGTCTTTAATTTTAATGTAAGGGATTACTGTGACCTTAAAAGCACACAAAAACATGAAAAACATATTTTGCACCACCTACAATCATAGAGGAGAGGCTACATCCAAGCTTGTAAAATATGGAGGAAAACACATTATAAAGGGAGTATAAGGAAAATTTCAGACTGGAAATAGTTATTGTAATCAAGGGGATTCCACAATGTAAAGCCTTACGATTATAATCAAGTTTTGTGGATTGGAAATATAATCAATTGTGTCTAAGACCTTTTGGTCTCTATTGCAAAAATTGATTCTCATTATGAATGTCTTTTTGCACGCTGAGACTTTAATGCACTCATATGGATGGTTGTTAATTAGACTACACACACTTCTTTTCTACTGGTACCTATTCTCGTATGTCATGTTTTATGTTTATGAGTTTTGTCCTTTATAAGTTATTAATTGTACCTAGGTCAAAGAGACCAATTCCATGCCTTGATACCTCATATAGAGGTAGCTTGTGCACTTGGTTAGAAGTTTGATGCATTGCTTTAAATTTTCTTCAAAATCTCTTTGTTTCCTTTTCTCCCTCTTTACTCCATAAAGAGTCGGCTTCTAAAATACTAGAGGTCACTTAACAAGGTACAAATAAATGTCCACCCACTCATCAAGCTTCTCATAGAGGCCAGTGCAACTCCCACAAACAACTTCAAGAGTCAACAATTTATTTTCTAGCATACCTAATGGGACTCTGATCTTAATGAATAAAGATCATGTACAATCTTCAGATTTTGTCTTATTCGAGGAGTTTTTCTCAAAATACCAAGTGATTTGATTGGTTCTAATGGTACATGACAAATCTTTGATCCAAAAGACTTTTTTGTCTTTTGACATATCATACCCTCTTATCCGACAATCTCTGTAATAAAGAGGTCCTATGGGAAAACTTCTTTTGCCTATCCCTTCCACAAATCTAGCAGTTTTATCTTCCTGCTAGTAGTATTAATTTTACAGCCTTGCCCCATGTGCCTATATAAATTCAACAATGGACAGAGATGGAATACATCTTTCCCTCCCACCCAACACCAAGATGACATTACTTGTAGAGAAATTTTGTCAAATCTTCAGGAGGAGTTGTAGGCCATTGAGGAGGAGCACAAATATGCCCAGTGATAGGAATAAATCAACTCTAGAGTTCTTTGGACGGTTGAACATGCTGAGTTCCTAGGATACGGGCATGAGGAGCTCCTCATTTTGCGGATGAATACTAAAGATGATTGAACCAGGTGGTTAGTTGAGGACGTATAGTTGTGTCTATGTGTACACAGATTGTCTATGGTTTGTGGGAATATAGCAAGAAGTTTTAGAGGGATTGGGAAAAGGAGAACCTAGCCAACATGTACAAAAGGAAGATATTCAGATTATTTTTTCTATTAACTCCTCCCTATACCTATCTAATAGAAGTTGTTACTTCACAAGAGAAGCCACAATACCACATTGTTTGAAGCTTACTTGTGAAGGTAACCATAGAGGGATGGAGAGGAACAATAGGACATTACAGGGAGAATACACCAAAATATTTTATGATTAAATCCCCCTCATGCCCCTAGACCTGAAGAGAACTAAGGAGGAGGTGTATTCCACAATCTTAAGTGAGTTTGATGTCATATGTGCATCTGTCACTCTCTACCTTGAATCTTTAGACTCAAATGGTCCCAAGCTATAGCAATATTGACAATTTACATAGCACCATGGATATCATCAGACTTAGCTTCTGACAAGAAACACATAATACAACAGACGTTGGTAACTTTTAATGAGTATTTCATTGAATGCCATCTCAAATCCACAAGTTATCCCCAACCATGCTCATCATAGAGTGTGAAGGAGAATCTAACAGAGAGAAGAGGGAGTGCCCTGATCCACTCCTAGTCAACATCCAAACATGGCATATTTCCTTCTTCTTGCCTCTAAGGGAGCATCCTAGCAATAAGGATACTTCTAAAAAACCCATATTATCTTTTTGTTGGCTATCAAGAAGCTTATAAAATATAAAAGGCTAGTTACAAAGGGAGGCTACTTTAGTAAATCTGTAAATATATTTGTTTAGTAGATTTTTCAATATAACACTATTTAGATAGTATAATAGCTTTCCTTCTTTCCAAGAAGTTCTTGCATGCACAACCACATGTTCCATAAGAAAACACATTTTTAGCCAGTTTTTCCTAAGTGCATTTTTACACATATTTGAAGGCAATCTATATAGTGTATATTTTTTCCCTACCCATGGAATAAGGATGTTGTACCAAAACTATGAATTAAAACTTCACAGTGTTGTGAAACAAATTTCATGGCAACCAACTTCATCTTCGGGCAACGATGGTGGAAGAAACAATAGCGAATAATATCACTTGTCACATGACATGGTCCCACAGGGTCACTACCCCCATAGTTCTAAGGAAAACCCAAAGCATCTCGTGTCCATATCATCTACCGCTCTCTTAGAATCATGGGCTCTGACTTATTCCAAACAAAGCATCGATAGGTGTCTTAGCATGGACCCAACCTAAAGGCATGTCTTCACATGCAAAGATTGCCACAAATAGGGACATCTTCTCCATCGATCTTCTTGCACCTCCAGATTTGAAATGCATACCATCTTCTATAGAGGAACAACAAGGAAATTATGATCTACCTAACGTACTACCACCTTGAGTAGAGAGCCATTTGATATATGTCCAATATTTAAAGTATAAGTAGGGGATTATTGTGACCCCAAAAACATAGGAAGGAATGACCAACAAATCTCACCCCGCCCACAATCACTAAGGAAAGGTTACACTTCAAAATGGAGAGGAAAACACATTATAAAGGGACTACAATAAAAATTCTAGACTGGGAACAATTATTGTAATTGAGGGATTCCTCTTTGTAAAGCCTTAGGATTATAATCAAGGTATTTGATTTGGCAATATAACCAATCATGCTTAAGGTCTTTTGGTCTTTGTTGTAAATTCTCATTGTCTTTTTTTTTTTGTGCAAGCTCATACTTTAATGTACTCATATGGACGATTGTTGATTAGACTTTACACTCTTCTTTTCTACTAGTAATTATTTTCGTATGTCATGTTCTATGTTTAAGTGTTTATTCCTTTAGAGGTCAATAATTCTTCCTAGGCTAGAGGGATCTATTTCATGCCTTGATACCTCATACTGAGGCAACTTGTGCACTTGGTCATCATTTTGGCACATTACCTTGGTTTTTCCTTGAAACCTCTCTGTCCCCTTTTCTTCCCCTTTACTCCATGAAGAGACAACTTCTAAAATCTTGGAGGTCACTTTATGAGGTGTAAATAAGTGTCCCCCCACTTGTTAGGTTTCCAACAAGGAATTTTGCAACCCCAATGGGTAACTTTGAGATTCAATTGGATACACTACTAACTTGTGACCATGTCGGCCATAGGAGAAGCATGCCTCAAAACCATATCTATATATGTATTCTCTATGGGGAGTATTGGATTGTTGATAGCTCCCCGTGCTAGAACTTGATTGTCTACCCTAAGCTGGGTGACTATATTGTGACTAATTCTCTTGCCCTTAATTGCACATTTTCCCTCCTAAGGCACTTGTACTATAATCACTCTACTAACTTTGACAATAGAACCACCTACTATTATGAGGACAACCTCCCCTATAAGGTGTTGACTAGGTACATGTTATTCCAACAAATTGTGTCTGTGTAGAAGGTGTAATTAACCTTGTAGGTTTTGCATTATGGCTCTTTGTACTATCTTTACTAGTAAATCCTCATGCCACATTGCCCTCAACAATTCTCGCCTTCTTTGTGGTAAATACAAGTGTACTAGGCTTGTGCGTGCAAATATCTAAAATAATAGAGCCATTAAGGCACCAAGCAAAGTGACAAGTCAAAAGAGCCTCATCATGATTGTTGTTGGAATACTATCTTAGCTTGAAGAACATGAACTTATACCGGTTCCACTATCAAGGTACCCTATGTAATCTCTTGGAAATCATCCATATGAGCCTCTCTATACTAAGAAGATAGAAAATTCTCTTTGACCACTCTTTGAATATCTCCTAGGTAAAATAATGCAAGAGTGATCTAGAGATTCTACTTTTTTATGTTCCACTAGGTAGAAGCATGATCTCCCAAGTGCATGACCGTATAATGGGATCTAAGATTTCTTGCATATAGATGCATAAAAAATCAATGTCTAAGTTCCAACAACCATGTCTCGACCTTATTGCCACCTCCCCTTCTATCGAAGAAAGGTAGTCCATACTACAAAATGTCTCTCATCATGTGCAAATAGATGACATCCTCATCACCTATATCTCCATATCTCCCATGTTTCCCTCTGGCACTAGGTAGCGTACAAGAATACTCATGCTCTTTTTCTATCTTCGCTCTCCTCTCCATTTAGACATCTAAGAGTCTCCTCCCTATGATCTCTTATATTGTGATCTCTTATGCTATGACCCATCCTATCTAGGTCCCATTTGAGTTATGAGCTCCTAGATAAAAAAACACCAATGCCACCTCAGTTCTCTCCCTGTCTATCCCATTCCTCCTAATTCTCTTCCTCACAATGTTCCTCACACTATGCTTTCTCATGATTTTTCAGATGACATTCTTCTTGGCCACAACCCCCTCTATGTCCATGAGCAGGAGGAATCCTTCATAGTGAAACAAGACACATATTAGAACCTAACAAAAGGATACTAATCTATAACACCACTACATATCATTTCAAAGATAAGTATCAATATATATATTTCAACATTCAAATAACATAATGGAATCATAACACATGGATCCCAGTTTTTGAACATGGGCTTTGATACCAGAAGCAATGCTTTGTTGGGGAATCCTTAGAAACAAGGACTAAACATAAATGAAACATTTATTTTTGTCTAATAAACATTATAAACATGCATACATCATACATAAACACTTGCAAGTGAACAATTTGAAAAATGATCGAAAGATTCCTAATTCTACCATTACGCTCATAATTATTCATTTTCTACCTAGGTGATTAACACACAAGATTCATTCTGATTACTATATTTTCATACAATTGAATGCTCATTTTATATCCCAAGTACAAGTTCCTAGATGGTTAGTCATTTCGGGTTCATTTTTATTTAAAACACAAAGAGAATGAGGTGACACATCTAAGTATCCTGAAGGTGATTGATAGGCAATCTATTTTAGATTGGGAAGGTATGTCTCCCAAATGGGTATCCAAAACACCAATTCCCTATTAGACACAATTGATGTTGATGAGGAACAAGGTTAGATAACTAAGCTATGAATTGTATGTAGAAGATTTAGATAAGTTTTTATGTTTTCATTGATGTCAAGTTGATTGACAATACTAATTCATGTAAGTTACAAATCATCTGAAGGATGTGGTGTTAAATAGAGAAATGGATGGTAAAAGTTAGAAGATGAAATAGTAATGGTTTCCACTTTTTGGCCAACTTTGACACTGAAATAGATATTAAAAATAATAATTTATTTTTATATGTGTATTACTAAAAAACTATAAAGAATTTGAAGATGATGTTAAGTAGTTATTTTTAGCATTTTATTTCTAGTTTCTAACAATATTTTAAAAATTCATTTGAAGTCCATTTTTCCTTCTCCTTTGAGAAGTGGTTGTTAAGATATGGTAGTGTCGGCCAGAATTCAAGGATAGACTTGACAACTGTATGCATAGTATGTATATATACCAGTTCATCAAGTGAATTGATATACACATGTACACACATATCAAAGACATAAACAATATTCTTGCCATAAATCTCATTGAGATCATCCTTGCATTAATATGGTTGAAAATATGAGCAAATTAGATCATATCCTTCACTTAGATTAGGCTGTAAATGTCTGAACTTTGTTGATTCTATGTGCTTTAGAATAAATGAAGACTATATAAGATCAAGTTAATGATTCTCTTCATTATGATCAGAGGCCTAGTTATTACTAGCACTCGCGCCTTTGAGGCGTACAAGGGTTACGTCGATATTGAAATATATATCAAAGGATTGTATTGATACATATTGTTGGATCTAGATCCCTCTCTATTTCTATATCCATGCATCTCTTTTTGACTTATAATTTCTCTATATGCATCCCTATCCCTACCTTTATATATTTCTTACATACACACATAGGCACTCATTTCTCCCTCCCTATTTCCATCTTTCCCATCTCTTGACCTTTATTCTCTCTACTTTGACTATACTTTATTTTGTCTATTTCTCTTTAACTTATCTATCTATCACCCCATAATCTTTATCATTATCTCTTCATATCCCCATCCTCTCTCCTCTTTACCACTTTGATATTTGATTTTGATCCATTTATCTACACTCTTTCTTTATATCTTTCTTACATACACACATCCTTACATACACACCTTTACATACACACATCCTTTTCCCCATCCCTACCTTTATAGCTTTCTTACATACACACATAGGCACTCATTTCTCCTTGCCTATTTCCATCTTTCCCATCTCTTGACCTTTAGCCTCTCTACTTCTATATTTTAATTTGTCTATTTCTCTTTGATCTATCTATCTATCTCCTCATAATATTTATCGTTCTATCTCTTCATATTCCCATCCTCTCTCCTCTTTGCTACTTTGATATTTTATTTTAATCAATTTATCTACACTTTGTTTCACCCTCCCTATTTTTATCTCTATCAAGTTTTTCATATCTATATCTTCCTTCTATCTTTCTCTTATGCTTTTTACTCCTATCCCCCCTCTTCCAACTTCTCTTTAGTCATCTCTACCTCTTTCTCTCAATTTTAATATATCATTTTAACTATTTATCTCCTCCTATTCATCTTTCCTTTTTGATGTCCATCTCTCTCTCTCTCTCTCTCTCTCTCTCTCTCTCTCTCTTTCTCTCTCTCTCTCTCTCTCTCTCTCTCTCTCTACCTTTCTCTTTATCTCTCTCTATCTAATATACTCCTCTTTCTTCCTCACCCCCTCTCCTTCTATATCACCTCTTTCTCTCCCCATATTCATCTTCTTAGACATGTATAACATTCAACAATTAAAATATGCTATAATTTTAAATTAGTTTATAACATGAAGAATATAAAACTAATAAATATTTAATATAATAGGTATTAGTTTTTAGAATTATTATTAGTAAATTATTAATTAAAATGAAGAAAAAATTAGAGACTAAATGATTTGGTTTATCATTATCCTATAAGAATAAGAAAGCTAAGAATAAATACAATTTTGAAAGGTTATTGTTATTTTTATGAGTCTCAAAAGGTTGTGGTGGTTGCTATTACAATCTGAGCTAGGAAAAATTATATTAGTCCACATTTGACAACGAAAATTTTGAAGTTGTTCCACCATGGAAGGCAAATGGGGTGATGGGTAAATAGGGGACCAAAGGCTTTTTGATGGAAGAGTGTACTTTGTAATAAAGCAAAGCTCCTCCACGTGAACTTTGTGATGTTTCTTGTTCCAAGTAATTTGTGTACAACTAAGAATTTGTATGGATAATTTGATAGAAATAAGGAGGTAACATGCATTTATCTCCACATTTTCTTCTTTGAATCTTGCAGGTTGCATAAGGGTTAACAATACAAAACATTACTTCTAATTTTTGGTCAATGTGAATTAGGCCTGCATTATGAAATAAACTTTATAGGGATGCAATTATAAAGCTAGGATATCAATTGAATCCAAGATAAGGAGATGAAATAGGGTTGAGGAATTAATTTATGAAATATATAGCTGGTGGTTATAAATTACTTCTAAAGTCTTAGTATTATTAATATATTTAAGTGCTGTATTTAATATACATTTTAAGAAACATATATATGTGAATATCTTTTTGATTGATGTATTTAAGATCTATACTAAAATTTATCATACGTAAGTAAAAAAATTCTAACTCTTGAGGATGACAAACTATCTTCATTTTATTCTTGTTATTCATCCCTTGCTATGGAAGACAACACGTGAGTATTGATACCCAAAATTGAGGCTCAAGAAGCAAATTAAAACATTCTAACTCAAATCCATTGCAAAAGGAGAAAAGGGTTGCTGATGAAATTCCTTGCAGAGCTTGAAAGGCTTAATCTCACTATCATGAATGCTAGCATTATATCCTTCACAGAGACAACCTTGGACTTCACATTCACAGTTTAGGTAACATGACAAAAACTACACATCTACAATGCAATCCTGATCACGCAGTTGTTTCTAAAATAGATTTCAATTAGTTTTCAATAGTTTTTCAATAAAAGTTTAGTCTTTTAGCTTTTCAATAAGAGTTCAATCTTTTAGCTTTGTGAGAAAAACTTATGCTAGTTCTCAATAGATTTTCAAGCATAGTTTAGAATTTGCCCATATTTTTTTTTTTCATTTACATAGTTTCAATTTTATAGTGCAAAGACAAATAATCTTTATTGCATGTTTCCATCTACATTACATGAACTAGCCCTGGGTCATTTTATATGTTGACAAATGGAAAACGCCCGTGACTTGAGTGTTTGATGCATGTAGATAGGAGTGAACAATATTTTCTTTTGTCTAGTACAAGATTACCGGTGAAATCATTTTATTAGATTCATGTTAGTCATGTACAAAGTTGTTTGCAAAAACCATTTGTTTCAGAGGGCATCTTTCTATAGAACCTTCATAGGCTTTGTCTCGTATCTCCAGTCCAGACATCTTTCACCATAGTGGACCCGAGTATCTCTATTAATAAAGAACACTTTTCAGTGGAGTGGTAGACATGTTTTTTAAACCACAATCGACATGGTAAGAGCACTACGAAATGAGCTAATTGGCACAATGTTTCCTAACATCATTTCTTCTTTCCCAACGTTCGACTGCCTAAAAATCTGAAAAAACATTTCAAAGTTTTTCAAAGAGTGAATGCTATCAACTTTATTACAATATGTTTAGCATATTAGATAACCAATAATTATTGGTTCGTTTACAATTGATTAATGTCTAATTAGACCCTATCATTGAGCTTGTTTGATAAATTAGTCTCATCAATGTGTCTCTTCAAACAAACACTTGAATAGACATGACTTCCATTTGTATGCCTCCCGATGGATTTTTTTTTAATATTTGAATCGATCATGAGAACAAACCATCAAAAAATAAATGGCTCTACCTCTGTAGATTGTTTAAGCAGATCGGGCATCAAGATTAAATACATTAACATGGTATCGTAGCCATGGTTTTAAATAATATTTGCTTTGGCATCAATTGAAGAGGTGATTGTGAGAACCAGATGAGAGGTATGCAATTATCGTGTTAGCAGTTAAAAATACCATTGGTCGAATAAAGGCTCTCATCTA
Source organism: Cupressus sempervirens (assembly GCA_028749045.1). NCBI lineage: Eukaryota > Viridiplantae > Streptophyta > Pinopsida > Cupressales > Cupressaceae > Cupressus > Cupressus sempervirens. The sequence continues at coordinate 948,792,002 of CM053792.1, read as the reverse complement.
CAGCAATCATCCCAAACAGTAGCATTTAGAGCTTATAGAAATTTCAGATCATTTTATTCATTGCAGAAAAAAATTAAAATAACTAAAATCATAATTGGGTGTGATTTGAATTAATATGCTAGAGCGATATTTGTGTGTTGGGCCATTGAAATTTTTTTATAGTCAATGTTTGGAGAACTTCTTGTAGTGCCTCTCCCATTTGACTTCTGTAAGTCATCCTGATGGATGCAACCTTGTTGATCTTTCATTGTGTGGATCATGATTGTGACCATGAGTGGTCTACACCTTTGAGGTGATTTAGATTTATGTTACTGTATCAGTTGATTTGATTATGCTTATGAATAATTTATGAGATTATGATGTGATTTATGGTTCATTGAGGTTTGTGGCAGTGGTTATTAGGATCGATGTGGTATCATGATGTTGTTCCGTGATTACCTTGAGATGTGTGTAGAGATTGCACTGTGTACTATTAAACTAGGTCCCTATAGCAATGGTTAGTCATGTTTATGACTATGTTCACTTATATGTTTTAAGTGCCTTTTCATGTTGTGTTAACAACCATTATTAAATGCTTAAATAATTAGAAATGGATTGTCTATGTTGGATTCATTGGTTATGTGTTGCAGATATTTACCTTGTTATATTTTGATCCAAGAGATATTTGTTACTTATGTTATGTTTTACATTTGAGATGACTTGAGGGTCAGATGTTATACTTGGATTTCAATATCATAGATGTCAGACTACTATGCTGTTCAGTTGATCATAATTGCATGATGATGTCATTTTGAGATGACAATATGTTCTATGATGATATCTGGTTATCTGGTATTTGGACATATCTCTAACTATGTTAGATATGGATTTAATGCTATAGTTATTTACTTCATTCGTGCGTTGTTATGCTTTATGCGAATGTGAGTGATGTAAATAGATTATTTCAGTATAATTAAATAAATGGTTAAAATAGGCGATTTAATGCATTTATTGCTTCTATTATGTTATTATATACAATTGCACTTGATTGTGTTGTTTAGTGTGCAAGATTTATATCATTGGTAGTGGCACATGGAGTTAATGATTTAGCTATTCATATTTTACCAATGTCGTCCCTGTATGGTCAACGTATCCTTATTTTAATTGTTTAATTAATCCTTTTAGTTATTATTAAATCCGAACTCATTTGCATTATGTGATTAAACCAGTAAGTGTGGCCATGCATTTAGAGGTTCGCATTGTCACGAAAGTTGTTAAGAAATTTTTTGTGTTATTGGGTTTTCAAGCTTTTAATTGATTTATTGTAATTTCTGACAGCTTTTTCATAGATGAATTCCTATTTATAGGAATAGCCTATTTTCATTTGGGTGCATTTGGGGTTTAACTAGGTTGGTTGGTTATTTTTCCTAAATCGATTATTCACTTGAAAAGTGAATAAGTATCCAAAAAAGAATTTAATTCTTCAATTCTCACTTTTGAATTAGAAAGTTTCAGAGTAAAACCCAAAATCCTCTTCATGAGAATTTACTATTCAGTTCATTGTGGGAGCTACGAGCATGAGATTGTTGCAAGGTTGAGATCGTTGGATCCAGCTCGGGGAGACCTTGGATTGCCATAATTTTTAGCTACTTCTATAGGATTTTTATTTTATGGTTTAGATTTCCATTTTGTGCTTTTGGCTGTAAGGTAGGGCTCTCCTATTTTATTGTTTCTGCTCCATTTCAACTTCTATTTTGGTAGCCATTTGTTAGGAGGTTGAGAACTAGTGTTCCCCTCCGTTTCTATTTGTTAGTTCTGCCTGATTGATCGGATATGAGCATTTCCATATTTTTCGGGATAAGGGTTTGGGGTTTTATGCCATTATGCTAGCCATTTTTGCATATGGTGTCTAAACTTATTTATTTTTGAATTTTGAAAATTTTATACCCAAAGGCCAAACGAGTTTTAATTTTGAAGTTTTCCAAAATTTGGGGGTTTTACCTCATTTTGTGTGCCATCCTATTTTCTCAAGTTTTCTTGGCATGAGTTGGGTCATGGACTTGGATTATTTGTTTGGATATCGATCAGACCTTTATTGTACTTTTATGTTTGCATTTGGATGAGTGTCACATTTGTACTCCCAACTTTTGGTTTGGTTGAGTGATTTTATACTTGCTGTTTTGGTTTCTCTTAGACCCTTGTTATTGTTTCGTGGACACTAGGATTCGTGTAGAATCCATACTCCTAAATTGAGGCTGGTTGAGTGAGTTCAGGATGTTTGGTCTTGTTACATCATTGAGATTTGTGTAGAATCCGTACTCCCAGATTGAGGCTGGTTGAGTGAGTTCATGATGTTTGGTCTTGTTGCATCATTGGGATTCGTGTAGAATCCATACTCCCGAATTGAGGCGGTCGAGTGATTTCATGATGTATGGTTTTATCATCTTTGGGATTCATGTAGAATCTGTCCTCTCGAGTATGTTTTTGGTTGAGTGACTTTTTGTAGTGTATTCTCATCCAGTCCTTGTGTTATGATCTTCGTGATGGTGGTGCACCATGCACGAGTATGTGCGTGCACATTTGTTGAGTGACTTGTAAGTCCTGACTTTCTGTGGTATTTTTGAAAGCTATGATCATTAGGGTTGGGTTGGGAATATGCATGCCCATGGGCACTTGTCGTAGGATGAGCATGGGTAGGGTAGGGTAGCATATGGAGGGGGCTTCTATCTCGCAGCCTTTTGTCATGACGCCATAGGGTTGGCAAAGGAAGTTTTAATTAAGTGATGACTAAATAAAATGTGTGAGTGGTAATAAAAACTAAGATAATAAAATTTCGTGTGATGGTTCCAAGGGAGTACCTTGAGAGAGAAGTACCTTGCAAGAGTTTCCACACGTGATCCAAGCTTGGGCTTGTCGATGCCAAGTGACTCTCCATGATATCAGTCCCTACTTAATAGCATTTTGAGTGTTTGACTAGGACCTATACTACTTGCATTGTCTTAGGTTCTTGGTTACAACCATCATACTATCTTGCGTGAGTGTTAGCCATGGTTGTTGTGCTTAATGTGTGTTTGTGGTTGGATCATTATCTCCATCTGTACGACGGGTGTGAACTTGTAGGTTCTGCATGGTTAGGAGGTGTAGCAACCTATGCCACTGCTGGGGACTGGTGTATAGAGATGGTCTTTTGTCCTAGTGCAACCATTGCTGGATGCTTTCACTTGGTACTTTGGGTTCTGAAGTATGCTTTCTTGTGATTTATGCTTTCATTAGGATGCTTGTATATCATGTTTATATGATGTTAGTTATTGTTAGATTTCCTTATTATGATTATTAGCATGTGATAGGTGATGCTATCTACTTGTAGGATTATCTTATGCTTTACTACTAGCATGTTAGACTTCCTTATGCTTATATTGTAGCATGTCTTAGTAGTGACGTCCCTATTATGATAGTATCGACAATATGATCGGTGGCTTGGGATGTTACATGCGGGGGATGGCTAGGGCCCATAATGGTCTTATGATGCTATTGACAATTGGGAGGAACCACGTACTTAGTTTGGTTGTTGAGTTATTGAGATGTTATTTATGTACATTGTGATGTTGCTTTTGTTCACTGCAATGTTGCTTTTAGTACATTAATTTACTACTTTGGTTTAGATGGATAGATGTATCTATATCTTGTTTCATGGCATCTTTTTGTTATTACACTCAAGTGTTTGTTCCTTGATCTACATGGATTTGGTACTCCCTAGTGTGGAGGAAATCTATTTTGTAACATTTTACCTTTAGGTTTTTTGGTTTGCTAATTTATATCCTTGTGCAAAATTATACTTTCTCATGCGAGAATGCAATTGTTTGTGTGGTGTGTTGGGTTTCTTCACGCAACTTGGTATATCCTCGCGTGAAACCCCACACCAGTTTGGGTGTTTTGGCTGCTAAACCAAGCATTTCCTTGTGCGAGATGGTGTTTCCTCACGTGGCTCTGTGTACTTTCTCGCGTGAAGTGGTACTTTCTTGTGTGAGACTGTCAATTGTTATTCTCCTACATGAAAAATAGGGGGCCTCTCCACTATTTTTCAGAGAATGTAATTTGGACTTTTGAGTACCCTTTAGGAATGCTAGTGGTCCCATGCTTTGACATATCAGAGATTTTGTGTTTTGATGTCATCTTCAATTTTTGTTCTTGAGTTTGTGTGTTAGTTTGGTAGTGATGTTTGGAGATTCATTGTTTGCTAGGATTGTTGGTGAAGTCTTCCATTGCTATCTTTGTGATCCCTGTATGATGTTGTCATGTGCATTCATACTTGTAAAAAATATATATCTCAACTTGAGTTGAATAATTGTTCCAAGGATATCTGGGTGGGGCATTACACTTCTCCTCTTTGCTCAAAATATTAAGGATCTCAAATATTTGATAAGAAAAGATTTATACTTCCCTATTGGTTCTATTGAAAGAAACAACATAGTTGATACAATTTCTTGTCATGATACCCATCAATTTGAATGTAAGTCTGGAACATGTAGCCAAATTTTCATTGGTGTTAATTCAGTTTGCAAAATAGTGAAGTTACATAATCATCTCAAGTTGGGTTGCATTCAATGCATGATCTCCTCTAATTCCAGGGCAACATTTAATACTGATAGAAAACTTATCAAGTGTTAAACTTCTGGGATATTTCCATATGGAAAAACATAAAGAAAAATTAAATAAAATTCAATATTTCTCTACCCAAAATCATTAGACGACATACCAAGTGGTGTTTAGACAAGATGATGTGTGCATATCCAAAATGTTGGCTTTAAAATGATGTAGATCTTCACTTATTGGTATCATGCACTTGCTTTTAATTTGGTGTGGACTATGTGAGTGTTATTTCTATTTAAGAAAATGATGACATGGCATTTAGTCCTTTCCTCCAAAGTGGTCTTTAAATTTCAAAAGTATCTTAGAGTAATACATACTCTTGACATTAAAATGGAGGAGTAACTAAAAAGGATCTATATATTGTGTGTTCATTCGATCAAGGTGTTGGAAATATAAGATAGGCTAGGTTACTAAGAGGGGAGGGGTGAATCATGAACCAATAAACCTTATTCTTAATTCACCAATTAACTCTTTATATGTATTCTAATCTAATTGTATGCATGAAAAAATAAAAGCATTAAAACATTCATAACACTTTGACACAAGATATGATGACCCAGAACTCTTCCAAGTAGAAAGTAAAACTGAGGTGGGGATGATACCCACAACCTTTAGTACTACAGTATACAGTTGGCCAATTAAGGTTTACAATGATCACTTTTGATGATGTGCCCTGTTAGGAGCAATAAGGACTGCTAGGACCTCCTTGTAAAAGGATTTACAAAACATACAATGAAGTATGCACTTAGTAAAGAGATTTATAAAAGACCATTAAGTCTACCTTGTGAAAGGATTTAACTATTCCACTTGTTAGGATGAATTAGTGTTTGATCTCTGATCTGTAGCTTTTATTTGCTGAATGAGATTCCTTTGCAGTGTAATGATCACCTTGCTATGATAGATAAATCTTTGCTGCTCCTTATACTACTTGTAGCCTTCTTACTTCACACTTCTGCTCTTACATATATCTTTCTATATCGATACCATCCTTCTTTGGATGTGATAGAATACATTATATACCAATCCAAATCATAAATTATTAAAGTCGGTTATAATAAAAGTTTTAGCAAAATACACAAAGTTGGCCCAACTGTTGGTAGTCAGGTTTTGAAGACAAACTCAGTGAGGTTCTAATACTTGACAACCATTTTCAATGCTTGACATCATCATGCACTCAGTAGACATACAAGCTCGGTTTATACTGCTCACTTCTAAGTAGTTTGAATTCGATTAGCACTAATGACTTGGTGAACATTGCAAAAATTGACATATAAACTGAATCACTTGGTTGACATTGCATGGCTTGATCAACACTATCACTGTGAGCTTGGTATAAAATAAATCACCTGGTTGACACTGCATAGCTTAGTCAACACTAGATTCACATTACTGAAGCTACAAACTCGATAAACATTGGAGAACTCAGTTTGAACTGAGAAACTCGGTAAACACTATGAAGCTCGGTTTACACTGATAATCACCAACTTAATAGATACTGCTTGGTACGAATTAAATACTATTTTTGAAACTTGGTAGCAACTGTAGAACTTGGTAGAGCCTGAATTACTTGGTTAACACTATAAACTGAAAGATAAGCTCGATAGCTACTAGCCATTTGATTAAGTGTGTGTATCACTAATAAAAAAACTTGACTATAATGTCAACACAATGGTGTGCATATGGTATCTATAAAGGATTTATATCACAAGATCAAATGAAAAGATTAGAATGTGTATAAAAAAAAGACACTATTCCTGATGGAGAAGAATAGAGAATTTATATAACATGCTTTCTTGAATTGTTTGATACATATATACAGGATGTAGAATGAGTAGATTAAAGTGGCGAAAGAAGAAAAACAATCATCATAGAGAAGAGAAAGGGGAAAACATCAGCTTGTTACTAATTCTTGTAATTGAGATTTGTCAAAGATAATTTATGCAAAGTGTTTAACAACAAAGATTGTAAAGAATATTCTTCAAATTATAGTCATTAGATGGAGAAGTAAGATTTGGATTTTAGATTATTTAGTGATCACTTGTTTGTATAAGAAAGTTACAGAGATACATTTACTTCTAAATTGTTTCAAAAATGGGGCTCACTAGTCGTGGGGTAGAGAATGTTATCTACATGCATTACTTATATACAAATAATCTTTGAATATACCGGCATGCAATGCAATATAAGGAGGAAGGCATGGATACAAGTCAGTTAGCTTCAAAGGTTTCTATTTCCATCACATATTACTAAAACAAACAATATGTGGCATAAATATGTTAAGACAACTATAATTGAAAAGATGAAATGTTTATACTCATTTTCTTCCCTATCGTAGTTGTCTTAGTTGGTGGAAGAATATGATGGTCAACATGTAAAGAAACTATAATAATAATAATTCTCTATAAACAAAATCAATAATGGTTGATAAAAATGAAAAAAAGGTAGTACATGAAGTAGGTGAGAAAGACACGCTCTTACCCATATCAAAATTTTTAGAAAAATAATGAAGCGTGCATTTCCAACTAATGCCAAGATCTTGATGGAACTGAAGGAGATTATGTAGAAATTTGTTTATGAGTTCATTAGCTTCATCACAAGTGAAGCATAGAAGTGCTACCATAAGAAGAAGATCATTAATGAAGATGAATTTCTTTATAGAATTACCACCCTTAGATTTGAGGACTAGTGGACCCACTAAAGATGTAGCTATAGGATTGTTGGTAGCATCAAGGGGTACAAGGAAAAAATTGAGATGAGAAGGATCTCCTAGCAAGAGGGAATGGAATATAATTTTATTTTGTGCATATGATGAGAGTCTTTTGAAGAAAGGTGAAAAATTCTTCAAAGGGTAGAAATACCAACAGGTACTTCGAACAAGGAGTACTTATATCACTTGGACAAAGAGCTTGCTAGAAATGCACTTGACCTAGATTTGGTTATAGTTATGTTGATTTCTCTTGGATTAGAGATTTTATTTTCAAATTGGAGTCAATCTCTTAACTGTAAGGAAACTTGCAATAAACAATATAACCATTTCCACATAACCCATAATAGATTTGAAATAAATCTGCAATTAAAATCCACATGCAAGAGAATAGACAACATACCCACAAAAATTGTGACACAAGATATACCCTAGGAAACCCTCATTGAGGGGATCCAACCTCCAAAAGCATCTATAACCATGTATTATTCAACAAAAACACCATTTCAATACAACCATGGAAGCCTTCAAAGCCATAGCCACAACCGAGCAATCCATGTGAACAAGCATGAATCCACACATCTCATGCCATGCTTCCAATTCACAAATGTTCCCTTGGCTAACCTGTCAAGCTTTTTCCCTCTCGACTTTTGCCTTTTTCCCTTCTATCTTCTCTCCCCAACAACTACCCTTGTGGCTGCTTATATAGTAGCAAGTCCCATAAAACCACCAAGTGGTATTACATAAACCATATGCTAAAACCATGTGCTACTTAACCCCTTGACCCACATTTAATATTGGGATTTTAATTCTTTTTTCCAATATTAAATTACATAAAATATTATCACAATGTTATAATACAACTCGTCAAGAATATCCCATGGGAATCTTTACATGTTGCATGTTCATCTAGGTGCAACATTATATAATAAAATAAAATAATACAATATATAAATAATATTATGCAATATGTGCAACATACATTATCTCAATAATCTCCCACTTGTTGTATACATTGCATAGGGTCAATCTGTAGCCACATAAATGAACAAGGGAACAATCCCTCCCAACACATCCACCATCATGGATCAAAGTACACTGTGTGCTCCATCTTGGTACCTGCAACAAATCAAAGTATCAAGCATCTCAAACATGAATGAAGCCACCTCCTATTATGCCATTGCATGCATAAAAGTCATCCAAAGAGAAAGCCACCCAACCTGTCACATTAGAAGATCATAAAATCTTGTACCAACTAAAATGCCAAGCACAAAAACCTGATCCAAAGGTAATCACATGTTTCCATAGTTTTCAAAATATCCATGGCTAGAATAGCACCCACAACAAATGCCGAACCCATCCAAATATCCATACCTCCAAAGGTATATGAAGTGAATCTCACATCATTGAAATATCCAATTTTTAGCCTACAATCACAAGCCTCAAGAGCAATACCTACCACATATATACCAAGAAGCTCCCACTACAAAAGATAATGTCAAATCTATAACCAATCCACTCATAACATCTCAAATAAGTGAATCCTTGTAGTCTTAAGGACATCCACAACACATAAACCTATAACCTACAAGAACAACTCTCATAACAAGTCTCCAACAGCCTCCTAAGCTCTTCACTACCAACAGAGGAAAGAGATAAAGGAATAACCATGTCATCTCTCACATGACATACATGAGCACAAATTAGTGATGACAATCTCTAACCAATCTCATATCCAATGTAAATGAAACTGAACATCCAGGAAGATAACTAAGATCAAAGAGAAACCATAGAAATAATAACCTGTATCATGTCCTTCTACACACACGTCTAGATGTAAATTGTGCAAGTATGATCTCATCTATAAAACTCCAACCAAGAAGCCACAACAACACCCAAACGATACCATATAACTAATCATGGATGTAAGCCTCTCACAAGAAGATCAACTCATAAACCATTCCTAATCCAAGGAATATGCCCAATATAAAACCATCTCCCAAACTCAACTAGCATAACAACACATGAAAATGGAGATAACCAATGCTAAACCATCTCTCAAATGAACCCTCCAAAATTAACTCATGTACCATAGCTCAAGATCCATATCCATGAAAGACAAGCATAAATATAATGCAACTAAGAGAAACAATGGGCTATTCCTCTCAAGTAGAAAACTGTCGAGTAGACCAAGAGTGAGGAATGAGAATGCTCATCAAGATATCCAAGTTTCCAACCAAGACTCATCTAAGAAAAATTTCCTCTCAAGTCCATATTAGGTGAATGCCCCTCAAACTTCCTACTTAAACCATTAGCTGTTCCAACAAATATATCTCTAATCCAAGAGAAATCAACATCACCACCATCTCTAAGTATCCATGAGCACTTGTAACCAATCAGTCCATGCCAATTCCAAATGCAACATAGAAACATCATGAAGTATTCAGATTATGATCAATGTACTCAATACCAAGAAACTAAACCAAGATCAATGTCAAAGGTCGAAACATGGCCTCAAGAACATAAACATGACAACATGATCTAACCATCTCAACCAAAGAGATAACAAGCTCCATATGAACATACTATAACATGTCAATACTCTAAACACATATCAAGAGTATATCATGACATAATAATGAAACTATCCTCACATCAAGGATAACATGTCAAATGAAAGCATAAATCACACCTTTACCAAGAACCCCATTAGTCCTTAAGATGCAACCATCTCCACACACCATGAAGAAAACCATCTTCGCATACCACAAAGAACCATCTTCACACACCATGAACATAACCAAAAAATCTATGAGTCCTCAAGATCTAACCATCTTCACACACCATGAAGGTAACCAAGTGCACCATGCAAATGTCAAAGATGCTTCTGCAGCAATAGGGTCTAAGACAAACCTCCAACATCTAGAAACACTCGATAAATATATCAATGCCAAAAAGAACTCTCACTCAACCATGGTAAAAATTCACCTATGACATCATAAAATCTATCTCCTACATGAAGATCCTCTAGGTCTACACCTGCACAACCAAAGTTTCAATACCAAGTGAAACCAAGATCTCCAAATCCAAGAAGATACAAACCAAACTATGAACTAATCCTACATTGTCACAAGCTCCCACTAAACCATTTATCCAAGCTATCCAGCACATCATGATGAAAAACCATCCTCTAACCATGAGAATCAACCAAAGCATCAAACCATTAAAGAAATCAAAGTGCACATCATGAGCTCCTCAAAAGAAAACCAAATAACCATGATCCTCAACCAAGAAGATATATCACCATAACCAAATTAGGAATCCAAGCCAATAAACATCAAGGATGTAATTTTCTATCCAATAATGTCATACCAAAATCTATGGCACCATGATCACATCCATGAACCGAGAATCTAACTCTCAAAGTGTCCAACCTATCAGCTTAAAATGGTCAACCACAATCCTCCACCATGACTATACCTGGTAACAACATCTCATCCCTTCTACATGAAGAAAAAATTAGCAAATCATGTGACTTAGGGCATAGATAACCCAAATCCAAGCCACCAATCTGAATATGCATCAATAATGAAAGATTAATGGGCAAAGACAACCCATAACTAAGCCATAAATGCAACCTGTATGTATAGATCACTTACAATACTGCACAACTTGTAGATCCAACAAGTTATCGCAGATATCCAAATCAAACACTAATAACCATGTCATCATGAGACCAATCTGAAATATGAACTGAGTTTACAATGACATTAAATCTTAAATCTCCAAACATACATCACAATGATACCATAGTCAATATATACCATAAATTGTTTAGATAAATATATCATCAAATAAATCATGCCAAACTTACACCAAATTTGAACCAATGTGTAGAGCTCTCCAAGAGCTTTTCATTGACTACTCGAAGTCCAAAATCTGACTCTGTATCCCCAAGTTATGCCCTAATATGTGCTCAAAATAAAAAAACTGACTTTTGGGCTCTTAAGATCATAAAAAATATCAAAATCACATAACCAAACCTACACCAAGTTGTAGTACTCTGAATTAGCTTTCCAACATCTATAAGAAGTTTGAAATCTGATATTTTGAGAGAAATTTATGGTTGTTTTACTAAGATAGTCTTTTTACCATTTTCACTGTGATTTTTTTTGTGATGAAAATTTTGGCAGAATTAATTTTGATGACCATCACGGGCTGAAACTGAAAAACTCTTTCATTTTCTCTGAACATGGCCGAACTAGGGCATATTATATATCAAAATTTATGGAAACATCAACCCAGATGCAATGGTGAGGTTTGTTTTTACCCAGGAGGTCATTTCTACAAGCTCCCCCTAAAACCCCCATTTAAATGAAACATTTGAAAAACCCTTTTATCCAACAATGTCACATGCCCAAAATCTGCCAATATCCCATCATAACAGCAAACCCAAAACTCTTAGATCTACAATAAACAACTCATATATCTTGCCTTTTATTTTATCCTCTCATGGGTTCCCATGGATTCAATTTAGGGTTATACTAATAAAACTATAGCTCTGATACCACTTGTAAGGAAACTTGCAATAACGAATATAACTATTTCCACATAACCCATAATAGATCTGAAATAAATATGCAATTAAAATCCAAATGCAAGAGAATAGACAACATACCCACAAAAAATATGACACAAGATATACCTTGGGAAACCCTCATTAAGGGAAAAAAACCCAATTTCCGAAAGCATCCATCACCATGTATTATTTAGCAAAAACACCATTGCAATACGACCATGGAAGCCTTCAAAGCCATAGCCACAACTGAGAAATCTATGTGAAAAAGCATGAATCCACACATCCCATGCCATGCTTCCAACCTTCACAAGTGCTCCCTTGGCTAACCTGTCAAGCTTTGTCCCACTCGACTCTTGCTTTTTTACCTTCTATCTTCTCCCCCCAACAACTACCCTTGTGGCTGCTTATATAGTAGCAAGTCCCACAAAACCACCAAGTGGTATTACATAAACCATGTGCTAAAACCATGTGCTACCTAACCCCTTGACCCTAGATTTAATATTGAAATTTTAATTCTTTTCCCTAATATTAAATAAGTGCATGAAATATTATCACAATGTTATAATACAACTCATCAAGAATATCCCATGTGAATCTTTACGTGCTGCACATCCATCTAGGTGCAACATTACATAATAAAATAAAATAATACAATAAACACAATATTGTGTGCAACACCTGTTATCTCAACATTAACTATATCCATGCATATAATATTTATGGACATGCCATGATATGTTATGGTAGACATCATGCAATGTGATGTTAGTGCACATAACATAACAAGGATATACACATGTCACATGACTTGATGTTCAGTATACTCCTTGATATTATGAGTTAGGTCAATATCTAAATCAATTCACACTTAATTATCTTCCCTAGCTAAGAGGGAGCATTAAGATATGGTAGCATTAGTCAGAATTCAAGGATAGACCTAGCAACTGTATGCATATGTGTGTTCATGTATGTATCCTATTTCATCATGTGAAATGATATACATACATAGACATAAACATTATTCTTTCCATAAATCTCATTGAGATCATCCTTGCATTAATTTGGTAAATCAAGTATGAAACTTTGGGCAAATCGGATCATATCCTTCACTTAGATTAGGATGTAAATCTCTGAACATATTGTTGATCCTATGTGCTTTAGAATAAATGAGGACTCTATAGGATCAAGTTAATGATCCTCTTCATTATGATTGGAGGCCTCATACTAATAATTATTGGTTTTTTTACAATTGGTTATTATCTAATTATACCTGATCATCATAGAGCTTATTTGATAAATTAGTCTCATGTACGTGTCTCTTCAAACAAACACTTACTTGAATAGACATGAATTTTCTTTTTGTATGCCTCCTGATGGATATTTATATGTCAATCGATCAAGAGAACAAATGATCAAAAATTGATAAATGGTTCTATCTCTATAGATCGACGTTCAAGTTGATCAGACATCAAGATTAAATACATTAACAATTGTTTATATGAAAAAAGACATTTACAAAAAGTGATGGGTTGTTTGATCAACATATATATATATATATATATATATATATATATATATATATATATATATATATATATATATATATATATATATATATATATATATATATATATATATATATATATATATATATATATATATATATATATATATATATATATATAATATGATAATGAAAAAATTATTTCAAGGCTAGAAAAGTAACATCGATATCTAGCAAGTTTAGTTGGTTTTGTTTAATTTCATTACAAATTATAGATTTTATTCAGTGGCAAAGTGACACTAATGATAATTTAAACGTAAGTTGTTTTTTATGAATATAATTTGATTTGTATTTATCAAAATAATTTTTTCTTGATTTTCTAGAAAGGTGACACACATACCTTTGATGAACATATTTTTAAATTTTTTTATTATGTCATTTTCTGCTATTCCTGAAGCTTCAAACATAAATTTGTGAAATGACCAAAAAACCTATATTTAATATAACTAAAAATAAAACATCATGATAAATACTATATATATACTAAAAATATTGTCATTAGAAAGATGATTCACAATACAACAATTTTCTATATGTATTTTTCAAATATGGATCTATTTATCCCTTGTTTTAACCCTTAAAAGGGAAAAATTTGATAAAAAATTTAGGTAGTTTGTAAAAATTCCTATTTTGGGACCTTTGAATGAAGGGGGTTTCAAATGAAGCCCTTGGAGAGGCTTCAAATTAACAAGATGTACATAAAGGAGATACCTATGTTGAACAAGGAGAACTTCCCTATATGGCAACGTTTGATCAAGCTACACATTGTTGGAATAAGAGATTCAACAATATTCTACTTGGAAAGTGAATATGTAATAGCACCTACACCAATGAGAGCCTAGTAGATAAAGGATAAACAAGAGAAAAATCATGCAATGTTGGATATTACATCCACCCTAAGCTATTCAGAATTTGATGATAAAGCACTGCAATATTGCAAAGAAGATGTGGGAAAGTTGGCAAAGATCCATGGAGGAGATAAGAATGTACTAAGTGTTAGGATTAACCATGGACATAAATAAAAATAACATGCAAATATAACCAATATTAGAAAATAATAAATCACATAGAAGAGAATTCAAGACACAAGGATTTAATGTAGTTCACCCAATCCCTGGGCTATGTCCACCAATAGTAAGTCCAATATTATTATTATCTAGTGATTACAATTCATAATCCCTTACAACTCAATACTACTGTAAGAAGCTACAATATCTTCACACATTATGAAATCCCTAAAATTGAGCCATTTTATACAATATTTTTTCACTTACAAAATTAGGGTTAGAATAAGTTATCCAATAGAGAAATAACAATAAAAAACTTTTATAATAATAGTCATTTTTGGCTTTAGGGGCATTGCCCCCAAAAAAATACACGGGGGCATTGCCCCTCAACCCCACCCTATACTATTATAGGAAGCACACCTAGGGCGCTACCCCAGGACCCTGCAAGGGTGCTGCCCTCGAACCCATGTAGAAATAATTTGAGGGGAAACTATACCAAATAAACCTCTGAGTTTGATTAGGCTCCACATCACAATAATGCCTCACTTGTAAACTAATCATACTCCCCTATAATAACCTCCCACTTGAAGATTGATCATATCACCACTAACCTGAAGCTCCCATTGGAATATCAAACCAACCTAGACTCTATTGTTCTTTTATGTTGTTTAGTTTAGAAGACCTGTTAGAAAGGACAGGGTTGTTGTTACACCAAAAGATATACCTATTAATGCTCGATACAACCAATAGTCTTACAGAACCATAGGAGGCGGTTAAGCCATGTCACGAATCCTAGGAGGGACACTAGTCCACTGCCAACAATCCCCCTCTAGTGTCACTCATTGTGGCCTGCGATCTGCAAACCTATGACCAAGATCTGATACCAATTGTTAGAAAGGATAAGGTTGCTGTTGCACCAAAAGATCAACCTATCAATACCTGATACAACTAATAGATTTACAAAACCACAAGAGGCAACTAAGCCATGTCACAAATCATGTGAGTGATGCTGGTCCACTGTCAATGAGACCAACAAAAGTTGAAGAGGAGTTAAAATTCTCCCTTGGTACTACCTTGGTAAACATATCTATTAGATTATCATTTGTATGTATCTTCTCTATCTTTAATTGTCCATCTTCCAAAACTGATCAAATGAAATGGCACCACAACTATTTGTTTTTTGTCTTTGAATGTAGAGCAAAATTATTTTTATGACAAATGACACTTTGGCTATCTATGAACACATAATTATCCCTATGTGGGTGTCCCTATTCTTCCATGAAGAACTAAAGCCATATCATCTCCTTGGCTTCCTCTATAGCAACAACATACTTCACCTCTGTAGTGGATAAAGCATCCACCTTCTATAACCAAGAAATCTAGCTCACTACTTCCCCACTGATAGTAAATACATAACCTAGATAATACTCCACTTGGTATCAATATCCCCTGCTAAATTTAAGTCAACATAGCCCTATAAATCAATAGTAGAGCCCCCAAAATGTAAACACTTATTGGATGTTCCTCTCAAATATCTGAGAATCCATTTGACAACATTCCAATGTTTAGTTCTAGGATGATTCATATACCTACTAAAAATGCCCATTGCATGTGCAATATTTGGCCTAGTACATACCATGGCATACATCAAACTTCCTACAACTAAAGCATAGGGCACCTTGGACATTTTGTCCTTGGCTCCCTGTGTCTTGGGACACATCTCTTTAGTCAATTTTAAATGACCAGGTAAAGTTGTGTTGACAACTTTAGCATTCTCCATAGAGAAATGTTACAACAATTTTGCAATATAATCAACTTGGGATAAAGTCAATTTTATATTTTTCCTATCTCTACAAATCTTCATACCAAGGATTTGTTTTGTTGCCCCCAAATCCTTCATAGAAAATGCATGTGCTAATTATTCTTTTAACCCCTTAATGTGATCCATGTTAGACCTAACTACAAGCATATCATCAACATATAAACATAAAATAATATAGTTGTCATCATCTAACCTCTTAAAATAAACACAATGATCTAAATGACACCTACTGTATCCATGCTCATGCATAAAACTATCAAATTTTAGACACAATTGCCGAGCTACTTGCTTCAAGCCATATAAACTTTTCTTCAATCTGTACACTAAGTTTTCCTTACCTTTGACCTTAAATCTTTGTGGCTATGCCATATATATCTCTTTATCCAAATCACCATGAAGAAAGACTATTTTAACATCAAGGTGATCCAAATGAAAATCTTCAGTAGCCACAATACTTAAAATAGTACGAATAGAAGTCATTTTAACAAGAGAAAATATCTCATCAAAATTAATGCTCTTTTTCTATGCAAATCCTTTTACAACTACCTAGCTTTGAATCTTTTCTTACCTTCATCCTCTTCTTTCAACCTGTAAACCCATTTATTCTGTAAAGCCCTTTTACTTACAGGCAACTTGCATAAATCCTAAGTCAGATTGTTTAGCAAGGAGTTCATTTCTTCTATCATCATAGACTCCCACTAAATCTTAGTATCAACCTACATAGCTTCATAATAACATTCAAGTTCACTAGCATCAATTAGTAAAATAGAGTACAAAGAGGGAGAAAATATGTTTCGAGGTCTACTTAGCCTTGTTAACCATCTAACATTCACTAAGTTGTGTGGTATTTGTTTTTGTGGTTGTTGCAGAGCATGAGGGACTACTAAAACATCTTCCTTTTGAGTACCATCCAACACTACATAATCATTTTCTTTCTTCTCATGTTGCTGCAACAAATCTTTGTATAACACTTTCTCATTGAATATAACATCCCTGCTTCTGACAATTTTACAATTTTCAAAATACCAAAGCCTATAACCAAAATCATCAATTCCATATCCACAAAATACACATTTCTTTGACTCATCTTCTAGCTTGGTTCTATTTTTAGAATCTATATGTGCAAATGCTTCACAATCAAAGGTTTTGAGAAAGGAATAACTAACCTTCTTACCAATCTATGTTTCCTCTAGAGTACCACAACCCAAAGGAGTAGAGGGACCTCTATTGATCAAATATACAATGGCATTGATAACCTTAGCCCACATGTTTAAAAGTATCCCAACATGCAACCTCATGCTCCTTGCATGCTCCAATATTGTCCTGTTCATGCGTTCAACCACTCCATTTTCTTGTGGAGTCCTTGGAATAGTTTTCTGTCTATGTATACCATTAGTGGAGAAATAATCTTCAAATAATAACTACAATACTCACCACCATTATTAGATCTAAGACATTTTAATCTCTTACCAGTTTTATTTTCAACCAAGCATTTCCATTTGTTAAAAGTTTGAAATACATTAGGTTTCTGTCTAAGGAAATAAACCCATACTTTTCTAGTTACATCATCCATAAATGTAGCATAATAATGAGAGCCACCAAGGGAAGATACCTGAGCTGGTCCACATACATTTATATGCATAAGCTCTAATTTATCATTTTTCTTTTCCTTCCCACTCTTCACAAAACTCACTCTCTTTTGTTTTTCATACACACAACTTTCACATAAATCCATATTGACACATTTCAAACATAGTAAAACTTTCTTCGAATAATTTAACTTCATACCTTTCTCACTCATGCGCCCAAGTCTATTGTGCCATAGCACTGTATCAGAATCTACAACAATCGTTTGTTCTCCTTGCTCAATTGCAACAACTCTTCCTGAACATTCATTTTTCTTTGAAACAATTAAAGTAAAAGGAACAATATGACATGTACAAAGATGTAAGGTTCCTACTTTCAAACCTTTTGCTACTACAAGGGAACATTTTGAAACCTTTCAATTTTTATCATTAAAAGTAACTACACAACCCTTATCACCAAGTTGCCATACTGAAGTTAAATGCCTACTCAACATTGGAACATGTCTTACCTCGTATAATAGCCAATGATTCACATTCTACAAATTAATCTTAATTTTTCCCTTTCCAAAAATATGATAGGGTTCATTATCCCTCAAATAAACAAGCCCAAAATCCCCTTGGACATAATCAATAAAATAACCTCTATGAGGTGTAGCATGAAATGAAGCCCCAAAATCTAAAACCCAAGAATTATCAACAATTTCTAAAGAAAGAAGAAAATCATCTTCTTCGGATTTGTTACTTACCATATTTTCCTCCTTGTGTCCTTTTGGTTTATCTCCTTCATTTTTCTTTCAAGTCCATCAATCTTTCTTCTTATGCCTTGGTTTCCCATAGTACCAACAATTTCTTGGTCCTCTAGATTGAGACCTCTTCCCCTTTATTTTTCCTCTTGGTTTTCCATGATTTTTAGAATAACCTTCTCTCTCAGTCATTCTGCCTCTGCTTTCTGCATTCAAAACACTTCCTGATGTAGATCCACTTGAGGTTTTCCTAAGTTTCCTCACTCAGAGTAACACCAATCACATCATCAAATTTTAGGGTGTTAGATCCAGAAACATAATTACTCCCAACCATTACTAAGCCATTCCAACTTTCAAGCAAATAACACAAAATGAAGAGAGCCCTAATTTCATCATCGAAGCTAACATTTACAGAAGATAATTGAGAAGTAACAGTATTAAACTCATTTATATGATCTGCAATAGATCCACCTTCTACCATCTTTATATTAAATAAACACTTCATGATAAATACTTTATTTCAAGAAGAGGGCTTTTCATACAGTTTTACTAGAGTTTGCATCAACTTTTCTATTGTCTTCACTTTTGAAATATTAAATGTCACCAATTGTGCTAGGCATAATCAAATACTTCCAAGTGCCTTTCTATCCAAAATTTTACACTCCTCATCTGTCAAAGTTTCTTGTTTCTTGGCTTTTCCTTCTAATGACTGCCATAAATCCTTCTGGTAAAGATAGTCCTCCATTTGCATTTTCCATAACTGAAATATTATCACATTAAAATTATCAACCTTCAACTTACCCTCATCTACCATCACTCCCGCTCAACTATAAGGCTGCCACTCAATCATGAGACCTTCCTGTAGAGGATAGCTAAAGAAAAATGATGATAGTCTGGGCTAAAAAAATGATTAAAATATGGTTCTGATACCACTTGTTAGGATTAACCACATATATCAATAATAATTACATACAAATATAATCAATATTCAAAAATAATAAATTTCTTAGAAGAGAACACAAGACACAAGGATTTAATATAGTTCACCCAATCCTTGGGCCATGTCCACCAACAACAAGTCCAATATTAATATTATCTAGTGGTTACAATCTACAATCCCTTACAACTCAATACTACTACAAGAAGCTACAATATAATCATACATTATGAAATCCCCAACCCTAAGCCATTTTATACAAGCTTTTTCCACTTATAAAATTAGGGTTAGAATAAGCCATCCAATAAAACAATAGTAGTCGACACCTTTTACAATAATAGAGTCATTTTTGGCTTTAGGGGCACTGCCACCCAAAACCCCTATGGGGGTGTTGCCCCTCGAGCTAACCCTATATTGCGATAAGAAGTGCCCCTAGGGCACTTCCCTAAGACCTCACAAGGGGTGTTGCCCCCAAACCCTTATAGAAATAGTCTAGGGGGAGACTGCACCAAATAAACCTTTGAGTTTGATTAGGCCCCACAAAACAACACTAAGATCCAAATCATAAATATGGAGAGTAATGTTTGATGACATGAAGATAGTAGAAGGTGAGAACATTGCTCAATATGTTAGAAGAATCAAAGAAGTTGTGAATGCTATCATAGGTGCTAATGGAAAGATAAATGATGAAATTATGATTAGAAAGGTACTGAGAACCTTAATTTCTATTTTTACTATTATAGTATCTACAATACAAGAACTAAGATATACTCCTGGTAATGATCTAACCTTGGATAGTTTGGTTGGTAGACTTACTGATTCTAAATTGTGAAATTTGATAATTTTAATGCACCTTCTATTGAATCTCCTTTCAAGTTACAATTGGTTTCACTTTAATCTAAGAAGAATAAAGGAAAGTATGAGGATAGTGAGAGTGAATCTTTTGATGATGATCTTGAGGATCTTGAAACATTAATAGCTAGGAGACTACCAAGAGGAAAATTTAAATTTAAAGGTAAGCTTCCTATGATCTATTTTTCATGCAATAAAGTTGATCATATTGCTGTAAGATATCCTAATAGGAATGGCAAGGATGAGAGGAAAGAAAACAAGTTCAAAGGAAGAAGAGATGGAAGAGACAACAAAGGATACAAAGACTAGAAGGGAATAGGTAAGAAGTCTTGTTACATTGCTGAAGAAGAGACTGATGATTATTATGATAGTAATGATGAAGAAGTTTTTATGTTGCTATGAAAGATGATTCTAATGAACATGAGAAAGCTAATCTTATTTAATTTGTAGGTAAAGGTGATAGATAGATAATTGATAGTGGTTTCTCACATTACATGACTGGTGATAAAAGTAAGTTTGAAACCTTAGAACATTATAAAGGACTTAGTGTTAAGTTTGGTAATGATGGACAATGTCTTGTGAAAGGATCAATAAAATTGACTGATAATATCATATGCGATGATGCTTATTGGGGTTGAAGGACTTAACTACACTTTCTTGAGTGTGGCACAATTGAATAGTTTAGGATACAAAGTTGAATTTGAGACCAAGAAGGATAAGATCTACAATGGTTCTAGTGAATTGATTGGAAGTGGAGACCAAACCAGAGCTAACTTGTTCTATCTAGACCTATCTGAAGATACATGTTTGTTTTCCCAATGTGATGATAAATGGTTATGGCATAAGAGGCTATGTCATGTGAACTTTGAGAATTTGGTAAGGACTAGTAAGATAAAGAAAGTAAGAGGGTTACCAAGATTGAAGAAACCTGATAATGTGATGTGTAAACAATGTCAATTGAGAAAAATGACAAAGTCTAGTTTCAAGAGCAAGATCTATACTTCTGATGTTATTTTAGAGTTGGTTCATAATGACCTTTGTGGACCTATTAGTGTGTAGACCTATTGTGATGACCAAGTATTTTATTCTATTTGTTGATGACTGTGATATTTCTTAAAGAAAATATGATGCATTTCAAA
Source organism: Cupressus sempervirens (assembly GCA_028749045.1). Lineage (NCBI taxonomy): Eukaryota > Viridiplantae > Streptophyta > Pinopsida > Cupressales > Cupressaceae > Cupressus > Cupressus sempervirens. The sequence continues at coordinate 948,770,440 of CM053792.1, read as the reverse complement.
TGTTTAAGTGGTATTTCACTAGAGTTGAAATGGAAACAAGAAGAAGATTGAGGTGTCTGAGATCTAATTCAGGAGGAGAATTCATATCTAGGGAATTAAACACAATTTGGAATGAGAGAGGAATCAAAATACTTATGTCTACACCAAGGACCCCTCCACTGAATGGTATAGCTAAAAGGAGGAATATATAAATCATGGAATTTGCTAGGACATTGATGATAGAGAATAATGCTACACCTAAGTATTGGAGAGAAGATGTAAGTACGAATATTTACACCTTGAATAGAGTACAAGTCAAGAAAACAAAGAATGAAGTTGAACGTAAGAAGGAACCTAAAGATTACAAAAGTTTTATTTACATTAATGAAGGTGAGCCCACCACCTTACCTGAACCTAGGAAGAAAGATGTCAAGAAACAACAACTAGTACATGCCAAGTGTTAGGAAGAGCATGATGAGAATAAACAAGTGATTTTTGAACAACCAAAGGAACATGCTGAGATACATGAAGTGCTACCTAAAAATAATCTACAAGATGAACCTAAAGTGGAAGTTAGAAGACCTAAGCCTACACTAGAAAATATGTAAGGAGACATCATGCACTTGATCAAATTGTTGGAGATAAAGACTCTGGAGTTATGGTAAGGAAAATACTGAGGAGTGATACATGATTACTATGTGAATTTGAGCCAAATCAATGAAGGATGCTTTGGATAATGAACATTGGATTCAAGTAATTAATGAAGATATTGAGAAAATATAGAAGAACAAAACTTGGTCACTGATACCTAGACCAAAGGACAAGAATTTTATTAGAACAAAATGGGTATTGAGAAACAAGCTGAATGAGAAAGGTGAAGTAGTAAGAAACAAAGCAATACTAGTTTGTAAGGGATATGCAAAATAAGGAGGTATTGAATATGTGGAGACATTTATCCCTATTGCAAGATTTGAAGGAGTGATAACTCTACTTGCATATAATGCTTACAAAGGATTCAAAGTGTGCCAGATGGATGGCAAGTTTGTATTTTTGAATGAAATTCTAGACGATGAAGTCTATATTGAGCAACCTAAAGGATTTGTTGACCCAAAAAAAGTGATATGGTATGTAAGTTGCAAAAATCAATGTATGGATTGAAACATTCCCCTAGAGCATGGTATGAAAGGTTGCACACATATTTGGTGAAGATTGGTTTAGCAAGGACAAATGACAATGGAAATTTGTATTTAGAGACTAAATTTGAAAAAAAGGATATTGTTAGTAGAAATATTTATGGATGATATCATATTTTAAGGAAAAGATGTATTGTGTAAGTCATTTTCTGATCAAATGAGGAATGAGTTTTAGATGTCCATGCTTGGAGAGATCAAATGTTTTGTTGGCCTGCAAGTGTATCAAATGAAGAAAGTTATCTACATTACTCAATCAAAGTATATCAAGGAGAGATAAATATTTTTTGGTATGGAAGAATCAAGACTAGTTGGAACACCTATGACTACCAGACATAAAATTTTAAAGAATGTTGATTCTGCTAATGTGATTCAAACCTTATATCGATCAATGACTAGAAAGCTACAATATGTTGTTCATAACAAACTAGATATTGTACTAGTAGTTGGTATAGTTGCAATATTTTCTTCAAATCCCAAGGAGAATCATATGATGGCTGTGAAAAGAATACTGAGATATCTAAAAGGAATAAAGAATTATGGATTGTATTACAAGAAGAATGAAACTAATAATATTACTGAAGATCTATTACAACACATAGAGGGAGTTGATTGAAGAAAGTCAAGTATTTTAGATTACATGTTAACTAGTGGTGTTACAATCAATGCCAAAGAGGGAGATGTTAGAAACTACAATTTTAACAATTATTATGTTGTCATTGATGTCAAACCTGATTGGTGAGATAGTTGCTACTTGAGTAGAGTTCTATATCAAGATTATTGATGAAGAGGATTTGAGAAGAAGAGATAACAAGAGGACCTAGTGGAAAGGTTGAGTTATGTGGAATTATAATGGGCACTCGATCAGTTAGACTTTGACAAGATAATGTGTTTTTTAATCATAACACTAAGTAGAGAAGATAGTTGAATTGAGGCCTAGAAGAGATGATTAATGAAAGATTAAATACACAGGCTAAATTGAGCTTCAAAATAGAATATTAAGGAACTTATAGTTGAAGCTGAGCTATGCTAGTGTCAACCAAGTGAACAGTTGAAGCAGAGAAAATATAGTGTCTACCAAGTAGAAGTTAGTGTAATCTAAGCAATATAGTTAGTGTTGACCAAGTTGTAAAGTGACGACCACGATTGAGGAATACAATTTTTGTTGAGTGTCAACATTTGTTATTTTGTGAAGGAATTGAGATTCCTGACTGACATAGTTTGGATTATTGAAATTTGTAAAGTATGCTGAAGATAAGGATTGATGAATTGGATCATTTAATGATTGAGAAACCATGTGTGAGTATTTATAGGCATGGATTCAAAGATAAGTTTTAAGAAGTTTCTAGAAGGAGAAGGAGGAAATGAAATGATGGAAGGATTCAATGAATTTTACCTAAACATAAGATAAACGATGATGTTTAAGTGAAAAAAGATCAAATCTACCTATTTAAGTAGGCATAATTTTGTTGACTGGTGAACTTGAGTAGAAGGCTATGAAGAAGGAGAAGAGTTGAGGTGAAGTGATTACTTGAAGGATTTTCCAAGTAGATCAAACATAGTGATGGTGACATGAATGGAGTTTAATTAGTGAGTTAGAAAATGAGCTACATTGTGATATGCATTTGAAAAGTGAGTCTTATTTATTAGATAAACCTGTTGTTACTTTCTAATCATTATATCAATTTAAATCCTTTAATCAAGGTTGACCTAAAAACCATTTGTAAATTCTTTAATCAAGGTTACATTCTAACAAAATGTTCTTAAGTCCTATAATAAGGTTACTCCTAATAGGGTGATTAAATCCTTTAATAGGGTCACACCTAATATTGTGTATTGTAAACTTTAACAGGGTTGGCTACTAATAGAGCTCATTTTAGTAGAGTGAAAAATTGGTGACACATTGTTGGTAGTTTTTCCTAAATTGGGTTTTCATGTCAAATCATGGTGTTTTACGTGTGTGAATTTTATTTGATATGTTTTACTATTTAATGTTTTACATTCCACAAGTTAGTTATTATTAGGATAGTGATATGCAAGTTTATGTTACTAATAAGTTTCTATAGAGACTGAACTACTTAAAGATTGGATCTAAGCTATTTGAAGAGTTCAAAAGTTTAATTGATACATCTAGACCTAATGATAACTAATCCACCCCCTCCCTCTTAGTTATTCTAAATCATTCTAATAGTACATGTATCAGATTATTTCATCGTTACTCTCTAACCATTATAGAAAAACATCTCTTAACTTGGTGGATTTAATAGTCTTATTTGTAAATCCTTTTGTAAGGTGACATTCATGAGAATTTTCTAAGTTATTTAGATAGGCCACTCATTTAAGGGTGATAAGGTCTAGATAATATTTTGTGTAAATCCCCTAGTAGGGTCTCATCTAGAAAATGTGTATGTAACCTTTAACAAGATTGGATATTATTTGAGCTCACTTCAGAAGGGTGAATTACTTTTGGGTGAAAAGTCCTAGGTGGGTTATACCATATGTGGGTTTCCACATAAAAAATATTGGTGTTAATGTGTGTACGATTTTTTTACATGTTATTTCACATTTTCATGTGATAATTGTTTATTATTTCTGTAATTTGGTTGAATAAGATTAACATTTTTACCAAGTGACAAGTTTTAGTAGTTACAAGTATTGTGATTTGTTTAAAGGGCCTAAGGATAAATGGTTCACCCCATTCCTCTCAATTACCTAACCTTCATAATCTATAAAAATGTCTAGAAGTAAACACAATCCAAGACACAATGAACTTGAATCAATATCATATGATGAAACTTTTTAGTGTGTGTAAAAATCTAGTGTGATGAAACACTAGTATGATGAAATGTTCCTAATTGGAAAGATAGAATACCAAAAAGAGTGCATTGAAAATGCTTCCATTTTACGATGAGGTCCTTTATCATATGATGAAACTCTAAACTGGGAGCAATGAAATACAACTATTGTATGATGAAATGCTCCATTATATGACTAAATAACTTGCTGAATTAAATACTAAACAAGAAAATAAACCTCCACTTTGGGGAGTACTAGATATGCACAAATAAAGGAGGTAAATTGATCACAACTAAATAACAATACATTAGTTACTCATCTTAAACATTTAATTAATGAGATAAAAAATCAAATTAATAGAAGAAGAATCCACATCAAGAGTTTAAGAATAAATACAAGGTCAAGAGGACAAGAGAAGGAGGGATAAGTCAACACAATATTACATCTGGAAGATAGACATCTATGTCTCCAATCCCTATACACAATATTTATCTCATCCAACTAGGGTAAAACCATGATGTGTGAATCGATCCTCACAAATTTGCACTCTTCTAAAGTGTACCTAGTCAAGAGCTTATCCATGTTAAAATTTTACAATGACACTGTGAGGTACCACCATGTTAGGGGATTTGGATGAGACCTACTAAGATATTTCCTTTTTAGGATTAGCCTAGTTAAAGACTTTAGAACACAAGTTAATGTATCACCTTGCTAGAGGATTTCTACAAAGAACCTACTAGAGTCTACCCTCATTAGGATTTACTGTTGTGAAGTACAATAAACAATAGAAAAGTGATCTAACTATTTAGCTACTAAACTTAACTTGATGTAGATCCTCTTGTTTTATTTCTTGACTAGTTTACCACTGTTCTTTGCCTTCTCTTGGCTCTATAATACTCAACTTCTGATTACTGGTTCACTTGGCTCTCTTGACACTTGTGTTTGAACTACAATTGGAATAATTATTATGTTATCATTGATGTCAAAACTTATTGGTAGGAAAATTTTCTATCTGAGTAGAGTGCCATATCTAGATGATTGATAAAGAGGATTTGAAAAGAAGGCATAACAAAATGACCTAGAGGAAAGGTTGAGTTATGAGGAACTATAATGGGCTCTTGATTAGTTAGACTTTGACAAGATGTTATGACTATTTAATCATAACCTAAATGGGGAAGACAATTGTACTAAAGCCTAGAAGAAATGATCAAAGAAAGGCCCAATACAAATGATTGATCAAGAAAAAGAGTAGAAAATTAAGGATCTTGAAGTTTATGCTAAGTGACACTAGAGTTGACTGAGTGATAGTTTAAGCTAAGAAAAATATAGTGTTGACCACACATCAATATTGATTGAGTATCTAAAAATATTTTGGATTGACCAATTATTAGTGACCAAGTAATTTAGTGATGACTAAGTGTCAAAACCTAGTGTTGGCCAAGGGACAACATTTGAAAGATTATGAGGAAATCTTGATTCCCAACTGACACAATTAAATTATTGAAATATGGAAAGAATATTGAAGATAAGGATAGATGACCTTAAGCAATTAATTCAAGGGAAATCACATTTGAGCATTTCTATGTATGAATTCAAGGAGAAGTTTGGAGAAGAGAAAAGAGGAGACAAAAAGGTGGACAAATTCATTATATGTGTTGAATCTGATCAAAACCCTAAGATCTATGGTGATGTTTAAGTGGCAAAAGATCATAATTTAAGGAGGTATAAGGGCTAAATTTAATGGGCTAGAAGAGCTAGTGGATACCTTAACAAAGTTGAAGTAGTTGTTAATTTTGTTGATTGGAAAACATCAATAGAGGGATGAATAATGAAGTGTTGAGGTGAAGAGTGATTTCTTGAAGGATTTACAAGTGAATTAGTAATGGAGATGTTAATGGAGGCTAGTCAATGAGTTAGCTATTGGACTAAAATGTGATCTATATTTGAAAAATGAGTTGTATTTGTTAGACCAAATTGTTGTTACTTTCTAGCCATTGTATCAGTATTAAAATCCTTTATTCAAGGTTGATCTAATAGTCATATATAAATCCTTTAACCAAGGTGGAATTCTAATGGAATGTTCTTAAGCCCTCTAAAAATGCCACTCATAATAAGGTGATTAAATCCTTTAACAAGGTCACATTTAACATGTGTTTTGTAACCTTTAACAAGGTTGGATCCTAACATAGCTCACTTCAAGAGAGTGAAAAATTGGTGACATGTTACTAGTGGTTGTTCTCAAATTGGGTTTCCACATTGAATCTTAGTGTCACACTTGTGTGGATATTATTTGAGATGATTTACTATCGTTGGTGTAAATACGTATTTAATTTTTACACTTTACTTAAGTTTACTTAATTTAATGCATTATTTTATTATTTTATTTTGTGAGACACTTAGGAGTTTGTGCACCTTTATGAGTTTTCATGTTGACAACATAGAAGTACACAAATCTAATTCAACACATGGTGTCTACAACACTGGAGTTTGCATCATTCACTCAATTGTCATGTTGACAACACAGTTATTTGCACTCCCTTTTTAGCACATGTTGTCTTCAACATTAATTTGTGTAATACACCTTTGTAGGCTTATCCTCTCATCATCACACTTACTTCCATGCTTAATGGAGGATAACCCATACTTGGTGGACATGTGTCTAGTTGTATGGCTTATCATGATGCTAATTCTTAGGCATTCTAGATGCATCTCAAAGGCCTTCATATACAGGCACTCCTAGTGTACTTTTATTAATATTAAATCAAATACATATCGATCTTTTGATCATACTCTTGGTCTATAGTTGTGCTTGTGTTTTAGTTCTTAGTTCTTGGGTGAATTCTGCCCTAAGGAAAATTCTTACATAATGAATTATTTTGGCACTTGGTAGCCACTTGCCAATTTAGGTCCACCATCCATCTTTAGGATTACACCTTTTCCTTTGTTTCTTCCAAAGGGGAGGAATGTCATTTTTCACTCTTGGACCAGCTTCTTCCTTGGAGCAACAATAACTGGTCGACATTCTTCATTAGGGGGGGGGGGGGGGGGGGTGGACTACCTTGTCTCTCTTCCTCTTCTTTCTTATGGGGGGTGACTTTTTCCTCTAATGAGGTCTTATTCTTCTCATTCTTCACTATTTTATATACTTGATGTATGTTGTAGTGGGGGGGGGTCTCAATTACTCCATCCATCCATGCATCTAGTCTTTTCATCTCTCTTTTTGGGGGGAGGGTTTTTTCCATGAGGTTTTCACTCTTTCTCCACTTTATGAGAGATTGCATTTCATTATGTACATGGGTACCTAATATGGCATAGTAGCTAGGACCCATCATGCATTTCATCCTAGTTTTCATAAGCTTAAGGGCATTCCCCTAAGTTGCACTTAAGAGGGGGGGGGGGGGGGGGGGGAGTAGACCAAAAAGGGGTATGATCAATATATCAGAGTATGTCCTCATACATTACAACTATTAATGTTTTACATTCTGTAAGTTTATGTTATTGATTATTTTCTAAAGAAACTAAGCTAGCCAATGTTTAAATCTAAATTATTTGAAGTGATTTAAAAGTTAAATTGGTACATCTAGACCCAAGGATAACTTATTCACCCTCCTCTTAGTTATTATAAATCATTCTAATAATTGGTATTAGAGCATTGGTGTTTGTAGAGAAAAGTTTGGAGGTACTTGAAGCTAAAGGTCAAAATGTACAAAAAGGAGGTGCCAAGGTTGAACAAAGAGAACTTCCCTACATGGAAGAGTTTGATGAAGTTTAATTTGGAAGAAAATGGAGAAAGAGTCATATACTATGTGGAAAATGCATGTATGGAGGTACCAAGACCTTCAACAGCTCAACAATTTGAAAGAGAATCATGAACACAATCAAGCTATGTTGGATGTTGCATTAGCCCTAAGCTATACCAAGTTTGATGACATAAAGGAGTGGATTAATGCTAAGAAAATGTGGGATACATTGCAAACTATCTATGGAGGAGACACAAATGTTTTGAGAGACAAATTAGAAAGTTTGATGAGATGAGAATGATAAAAGGTGAGACCATTGCTTAATATTGTGGATGAGTGAAAGAAGTGGTAAATACAATAATAGGATCAAATGGAAAGATTGATAATGAAACTGTGATCACCAAGGTACTAAGAACCCTACTTCCTATTTATGCTATTATAGATTCTAAAATACAAGAAAATCTGACTTTGGAAGGTTTAGTTGGTAGACTAATTGCTTTTGAATTGTCAAACTTGATAATTTTACTCCTACTACTATTGAATCTTCTTTCAAGTATCAATTGGTTATAAGTAATAAAGGAAAAGGAAAGTGTGTGAATAGTGATGGTTATGCCTTTGATGATGATCTTGATGAGATTGAAGTAGTGATGGCTAGAAGACTTCCAAGAAGTAGAGGAAAATACAAAGGTAAAATTCTTATAATATTTTTTTAATATAACAAAGTTGGTCATATTGTTGCAAGATGTCCTAAAAGACAAGACAAGGATGAGAGAGGGGAAAGCAAGTACACATACATAATAGATGACCAAGACAATAAAAGAAATAATGAATACAATGACAAAGGTAAGGAATCTTGTTATATCATTGAAGAAGAAATTCACAATGAGTTTGATAGTAATGATGGACAAGTTCTCTATGTTTCTATGAAAGAAGATTCTGATGAAGATGACAAAAGTGCATTAATTTCATATTTGAGTAAAGGTGATAGATGGATAATTGATAGGCGCTTCTCACATCATATGAATGGTGATAAAAGTAAGTTTGAAACCATGGAAAAATATAAAGGTAGTTGTGTCAAGTTTGGTAATGATACACCATGTCTTGTGAAAGGTAAAGGATCAATACAATTGACTGTTAAGATCAAGTGTGATAATGTTTATTGGGTTGAAGGACTTAACCATAATTTTTTGAGTGTTTCATCATTGAATAAACTAAGATATAGAGTTTAATTTTATCACACAAAGGAAAATATATTTGATGCTACTGAGGAATTGATTGGAAGTAAAGAACATACAAGAGGTAACTTATTCTATCTAGATTTATCTGATGATACATGCTTGTTTGCACAACATGGTGATATATGGTTATAAAAAAGAGGTCGTGTCATGTGAACTTTGATAATTTGGTAAACATTAGTAAGATGAAAAGAGTAAGAGGATTACCAAGATTGAAGAAACTACTAGCCACTTTTTCCCTCCCGCTAAAATTGAGTTTTGCCTGTTAGGCATGGCCAGTGGTCATATCTTTTCAAACATTCACATTTTCAAACATTCTAATGTTATAAGGATACATATAAAACCTTGGGTTATCTTTATATCCTATGTCTTTAGGTAGTCTCATGTTGTAAACTCCTTGGCGGGCCCACATCTTCTCAACCATCTAATTTAAAGAAATCAACAAATGCCACTTTGTTGCTATGAAATAATGTACGATCAATTTTCATTGTGACATAATGACAATGTACTATGCATCCCAGTGGGCCACTTCATTTTGTGACTTGTAAGGATGTCAAAGGAGATGACAAGTGTTCCTATTTAATTAGTCATTCTACTTTTGAACCAGGTTCTTGAAATATTCAACCAACATCATTGATTATATCTGAGATCAATGGACATTGTTATGTTGCTAATGGAAATTGCATGAAGAATACTCATAGTGACATAATGACAATGTATCATGTGTCCCAGGTTTAAATTTCTTCTTTGTGGTTGGTGGAGTTGTCAAACAAGGTAACAATTGTCAAAATTTTACTCACTACCTTTTGAAGTGGGCCAATTTATTGACATACTCTTTTCCACCATTGATTTAGAGATGATCAATGATTATCATTTTGTTGCTATGAAAAGATGCAAGACCTTTAGTCATAGTTGTTGGAAATATTCAAGACTATGCTAAGTTACTGAGAGAGGAGGGATGAATTAGTAACTTCTATAACTTTAACAATTTTAATTCTTAATCCAATAAATCATTTAGCACTTAATTCATCACATTTGATCTAATTGCATGTATGAGAAATTGAAAACATGAAAGCATCCATGACACTTGAACACAAAGATTTTGTGACGTAGAAACCTTCCAAATAGAAAGTAAAACTAGGGTGGGGATGATACCCACAAACTTTATTGCTATAGCATAAAGTTGGCCTATTAAGGCTTACATTGATCACTTCTGATGATCTACCCTATTAGGTGCAATTAGGATTGCTAGGTCCACCTTGTGAGAGAAGTTACAAAAATATAGTGAAGTATGCACTCGATAAAGAGATTTATAAAAGACTATTAGGTCTACCTTGTTAGAGGATTTTGACTAGTTCACCTGTTAGGATGAAGTAGTAGATCTCTGATTTGTAACTAAGTTTGCTGATAGAAATTCCTTAGTGTACTAATCACCTTTTTGTGATAGATTTGTCATTGCTACTCCTTATACTATTATGACCTTTATAATTCTTTATCTGTTGCTATCATAGCTCAAACTTTTTACACCCACAATCATAATACATATGCCCACATTCACATTCTTACTCTTGCATACATTGGACTTGATACAATACATTATATATATATATACCAATCCAAGTTACAAAATTACAAAGTCGGCCCACATGAAGATACTTGAGTTCTGAAGACTGACTCTGTGAGGTTTTGATACTCGACATCCACTGTTACTGCTTGGCATCATCATGCTCTTGGTAGACGTAGAAGCTTAGTCCATATTGATCACTTTCAAATAATCTTGAACTTGATCTGCATTGGTGACTTGGTAGATATTGTGCAACTCAACAAACATTGAATCACTTGGTTACCATGAAGTAGCTTGGCTAACATTGGCTTCACATCACATGAACTACAAACTCGATAGATGCTGCAATGCTCAATAAACATAGGCTTCACATCACATGAGTGTAAACTTGATAACCATTGATAAACTTGGTATACACTAAAATGCAAGGTTTGAACTACTAGACTTCACACTGACTGAATCTAGTCAGTAACCACTAAGATTAGTCCAAAAGACTCGGTAGCAACTATAGAACTCGATGGCTACTGAATTACATGGCAAACACTATGAACTATTCAATGAGCTTGGTAGCTATATAGAATCTAAATAAATGTGTGTCACTAATAACAAAATTGATTGATATGTCAACAATCTCCCCCTTTGGCATTAGTGACAAAAACACTGATTAGCCCAAAACAGAATACCTTGTATTCATCACCATGTGATACTAGTTCAATATATTTTTGAGATTTTTCAAAAATGATATTTGTAGAGTAGTTCTGTACCATAGCATATTTCTCCCCCATACTATGTGTTCCACTATGTACATGTAAATTTTCTCTCATATAATAACATATCTCCCCCTATAACTTTTCTCCCATATATCATCTCCCCCTTTTTGACATTAATGCCAAAGATTTATTCTAACACATTTACATAGAGACACCAAAATGAGACAAGAATTTAGAATGTACCTTGAGGGTGAATGCCAAGGTTTTATCGCAATATTCTTGCAAGAACTTTCATGTATGAATTGCAATTTTCACTTCCGTTAAGAGTTCAATCATGTGATTCACAATAGAGAAGTTGTTATCATGGATCATAGTCTTTGAATATACAATGTGTTTCTAAATAAAATCCATGACTGGAAGGATTATATTTTGTATATCAACCAATGTTGAATGGATCCTTGTTTCTTCTCTTAATAATTCAGCTTGCAAGTCTGACAAAAATTTGATCTTCTTGAAATGTGCAGAGCTTGAACTAGGGTCAAGTTGCAGCTGCTGAGCACTTTCTTTAAGATCTATATCAATTTTGGACAATTTTTCCTTTACTTCCTTTGTATACTCAGTGACATCACATAGTTTCCCAAAAAGTGATGACACATTTGAACAGGACACCTCAAGATTGACCAAAATTGTTGAAAGCTTAACTTGATGAATGGCTATTTGCTGAGCAATGTGCTCCAACACTTTATTATTGAATTTCTTTTTAGCCTTTTCAGCTAGCTCATCTTGACCTTCTGTGTCCTCATTGAACTTTTGGACTGCCTCTCCAAGCTGAAACAAAATAGGTTGAGAAGAATCAACCTCAATTCCAATTGCCTCGATCAAGATATTCTTGGCCTCATCTATTATCTTGTACTCTTTGTCTCTTTCCACCCTCAATCTTTGTTGCTTGGCCTTTTTCTAGAGGAGTTCACCAAATATGTGCATTTGGTTTGTAGAAAGATTATAGATATCCCATTTGGGAATTACTATTTCCTCATCCAAATCTATATCTTCCTCTATCTCCTTTCCTTTCAAAATTTTTGTACTCAGTTGAACCTTAGGTTCAACTATCCTTGCACTTATTGCTTTTGTGTCTAGAATGGAAACAATAGTGGACATACTCGGGCTTGTAGTAAAAACTGATATAGTACTGATTGATGGAATACTTACAGAGATGCTAGAAGAATCCAAAATTGATGAAGTCAAAATTGTAGAATCTAAAATTGAAGTAGACAAAATTGGAGAGCTGACCATGGATGTATTCAAAATTGAAGAAGTCAAAATTGGAGAGGTGAAGACTGAAGAACTCAACTCGATGGATAAAGAAGGAGTTTGCAACTCGGTTGATGAAGTGAAAGTTACTTCTATCAATGATATGCTAAGCTAAGTTAAGGCAACAAGTGATTGGACATTTGATGTATCAGTAGTAGTCACAACCAAACTTGTTGAAGGTGTCTCCATACTTGATGTAGTCAATGGTTTGCTTAGGAAGTGAGGAAGTGAGTCAATGACTGCAACAACTATCTTGACTGCGTCAGTCTCCTCATCATCTTGCTTATCTTCCTCAGTAGCTTCTGCACCTTGGTCCTCTTCAAAATGAGTCACTTCTTTAACATTTTCCTCCTCATCTTTTTCTTTATCTTTTTCTTCTTCATCAACATCCTTTACTTCAATTGGAAATTCACTTGGTTTATGAAGATGATAAATATTTTTTCAAGTGTTTGTAGCATTTTTAACAACATGCTCTATTTCCTCAATCAAAACTAAACAGGTATTAAACCTTAGAGTCAAATTTTCTTCATTTTTCTTCAATGACTCTTTCACCTCAGCATTTGATATGCTCAATAGTAACTGCCTTAGGGTTTGTGCATATATGTCTTTGACTATTTGGATAGAAAAATCCCATCTTGGCTTGATCTTTTCTAGTAATTCACTAGAGACTTGAGAAGCAATCCGGTCTAATGAGTACTTCCACTTACCCATTTTGCTTAGCACTAGTTCTTCAACTTTCTTCTGCTCTGCCTTATTCCTAGTCTCATATTTCAAATATTTAAATTTTTTTATTCCTGCTCCTTCTTCCAATTGCTTCAACTTTTCTTGGAAGGTGGGTGGAGGTTTGTTGAATACAATGTCACTTCCTTTCTTCTGTGACCTCCTCGTGAAGACTGCAATGGATGCTTTTGTAGACTTGGTGATGATCACCTTGCCCTTTTTCTTCAAAGATTCTTCTTTTTTCTTAGATTCTTCCTCATCCTCTACCTATTCCTCATCCTCACCTTTGCCCTCAGTTAACAAGAGAGGTGCACTTGGTTTCAGTTTGGCTATCCTTCTCTTCCCTTTGTTAATTGCTTAAGGGAGCTTTATCTCTAGCTCAGTTCTGGCCTTAGCTTCTTCATAAGTTCCAAAATAAGGGGCCCTGGTATCAATAGGTTCATTAACAAGGGCTTTAATGATATCCTTGGTCTCATCAATGTTCACCTCATAGCCAAGAGGTTTGACCCACACAACTCTAGGCTTAATTGCCTGGATATATACCTTGTCATAGTCCACCATGAAGCACGCATCATCCTTGTAGTCTTTAACTAACTTCTTTGGAATTTCAAACCTATTGTTCATTTTATCTTTGAAAACATCAAAGTAGCTGTCCATGATGCTACCATAGTTCTCACCCATTTCTGCAATATATTCATTTATTTGGTAAAGTATAGGCACATCTTTTCTCCAAACTACAGTGCCTTTGGAAGGAAAGAACTTCTGGACATAAAAGAATAGATAGGCTAATAGTGAACCAAATTTACATAGGTTGTTCTTGGAAGTTCTAATACTTTCCATGTTCTTATTGAATTGCCTCAAAAATAGGTCAACAATGTCATAAGATATGCCAAATTCATGGTTTCACATGACACGTTGTTAAGATGGCTTGAACTATATATCTTATGGGTAATAACATGGATTCTGAACTTCAACTCTGCATCAATAACACTACTTATTTTCATACCTCTTCCATCCCACTCAGCTAGGGTTTTCTTCTCCAACTCTACCTAACCTAGCATTTTAGTTGTTTTGGCTTTGGAAAGCATGGGAATGCTAGTGATTTGATGAATCATTTTCTTTGTTATCAAAATTGGCTGCTCTAACCATAGTTTTCCATTATGCACCCGACTAAGGATATATCTAATCCATTTTATTTGAAATTCTTGGGGCATATGGGGAATGTGTGTTTTTCCTTTTGCTTCCAAATGTTGATGCTTGGGTTTTAGGGTTCCATCAACACATAACTGACCTAGGGCATCATCCATCTCCAGAGTACCAATTTCTTGAATTACACATTTAAAATGAGCAAAAATGTCATTAACAAGAAGTACCTTAGGAGGGATTTTGGATTGAGCTCTGTTGGGGTCTAGGGTTTTAGCAACCACGGGTGCGAGCTTGAAATTTGGTGCTTTCCATTCAACTCCTTGAACCAACATGTCAGAACCTTTCTTGACCTTGCTATTGCTAGATGCCATTTTCACTCGGTAGCTTGAGAGAACTTCAAAAAACTCTTGCAGGAAATTTTCTCAAGTCACTTAATCAAACAAAAAATAGCTCTTTGAAATAGAACTCAAAAATTCATGGTAGGAAATGAATTGAATTCCATGCCTTTTGTTAAAACTTTGGCATTAATGCTTAGTACAGAGGTAGATAAGTTGACATTATGTTGACAGTCTATCATCCACTACTTATCATTGATCACCCGACAACATCTCCATGATTTGGTAAACATAAGTGCCTTTGTTACTCTCGACCTTGCTTGGTAGAGTCTATGAACCGACCTTACTCAATAGAGAAGGTAAGTTAGCAATAACTTATATTGATCTTTCTTAGTGATCCCTTTGTATCTTGTATATGAATTTGGATCTTTTTCACCTTTCAACTAGAACTGATTCATATGTCTTCTTTGATAGCCTAGTTCCAGTTCTTCCTTGAGAACTTAATTAGGAATGGTAGAGTCACCCAATTCTTGAGTGACTTGACCATCATTACTTGGACCAGTATCCTTGGTAGACTTAGGAATCTATTGCTGTCTCATCACTTTCATATGTCATCAGTCTTTGCTTTCTTCTCATCTTCAATTTTGCCAGTATTCATACAATTCTTAGCAATATGAAATTTTTTTGTACAAATGAAACATCTTTTTGTGGTATCTCTTTTCCTCATATGATGTTTAACACAATTCATACCAATGTGTCCAAATTATCCACAGTAATGACATCTATACTAGGTATTGTAGTCCCAACCAAATATTGCTTTCACAATTTTCTCTATAGGATTCAATGTCTTTGTTTTGTATTCTGATGCCTTTTGTCTATGTTTCTTACATTTATGATAGTTGCCTTCAAATATTGGTTTCTCTTTGCATTCATTAGCCCTATGAACATGTTGATTGTAATTGTAGCATTTTCCATTGTGTTTTGTTTTTCCATTACTCCAACATTTTTTCAATGTATGACCTATCTTACTATAGTGATTGCAAGTAGGTCTTTGATTCTTTTGAGCACCTTGTTTGGAGGATTCACCTTCTTCTTTGTATCCAATTCCTACTTTTCCCTTTTTCCTATAGAGGTCTTTCTCATTTAGTTGATCCATGTCTGCTTGAGATTTCATCATTATGTCATTGATTTGCTTCTCAGTGTTTAGGTTATTTCTCAAACTTTCATTGATTTGTCTTTCAGATCTCAACTCATTTTTTATTCTTTCATTGATTTTCCTTTTAGAATTTAGATCATTCCTTATTCTTTCATTTTCAAATCTTAGGCTCATGATTTCCTCATTTACATTAGAGAGCTAATCAATAAGGTCTTCTTGTTGAAGGGCTTGGTTCTAGATTTCATTGTTCCTTCCATCCATCTCTTCTTTTATCTTGTTTCTCTATTCCAAGACTTCACATAACCTTACTGACTGAATTTCTTATTCTCTTTTCAGCTTTCTTACTTCTTCTTGTAGGGAACCATTCTTCTCTAGGAGTTCTTTGATTGCATCATTTGCTTCATTTGAGCTACTTGAAGGGTGAAAGTATTCAAGTATTTCTTCAATGTAAAAATGACCATTCATTTGATTTTTAAGTTCCTTTCTTATTTTCAGGGATTGGGAAAGTTGCTCCTTAGCTCTCTTGAGTTGGGCAATGGCCATTTCCAAATCCAACTTTTCATTGTTAATAGCTTTGTCAAGTCTAAATATCTCCATATCCTTGATCTTTTCTCAAGCTGTTAAAGTTTCTCCTGAGAACCACAAAGATTTGATACCAATTTTTGGAAATATTCAAGACTATGCTAAGTTACTAAGAGGGGAGGGGTGAATTAGTAACTTCTAAAACTTTAAAAATTTCAATTCCTAATCTAATAAATCATTTAGCACTTAATTCATCACATCTGATCTAATTGCATGTATGAGAAATTGAAAACATGAAAGCATCCATGACATGTGAACACAAATATTTGGTCACCCAGAAACCTTCCAAATAGAAAGTAAAACTAGGGTGGGGATGATACCCACAAACTTTAGTACTATAGTATAAAGTTGGCCTATTAAGGCTTACATTGATCACTTCTGATGATCTTCCCTATTAGGAGCAATTAGGACTGCTAGATCCACCTTGTGAGAGGATTTACAAACATAAAATGAAGTATGCACTTGGTAAAGAGATTTACAAAAGACTATTAGGTCTACCTTGTTAGAGGATTTTGACTCATTCACCTATTAGGATGAAGTAGTAGATCTCTAATTTTCAACTGAGTTTGTTGATAGAAATTCCTTATTGTATTGATCACCTTTCTATGATAGATTTTTCACTACTGCTCCTTATACTATTATGGCCTTTATAATTCTTTATTTGCTGCTATCATAGCTTGAACTTTTTTCACCCACAATCACAATACATATTCTCACATTTGAATTCTTACTCTTACATACATTAGATATGATACAATACATTACATATATATACCAATCGAAGTTACACAATTACAAAGTTGGCCATGACACAAGTTAACACAAATATTACAAAGTCGACTTACATGAAGATACTCAGGTTCTGAAGATTGAATCGGCAAAGTTCTGATACTCGGCATCCACTATCACTGCTTGACATCATCATGCTCTTGGTAGATGTAGAAGCTTGGTCCATACCGATCACTTTCAATTAGTCTTGAACTTGGTCTGTACTGGTGACTTGGTAGATATTGTGCAACTTGGTAAACACTGAATCACTTGGTTACCATGATGTAGCTTGATTAACACTAGCATTGCATCACATGAAATAAAAAATCAGTAGATATTGTAATGCTTGGTAAACATAGGCTTCACATCACATAAACTGAAAACTTGGTAACCACTGATAAACTTGGTATACACTGAAATGCATGGTTTGAACTGCTAGACTTTACACTAACTGAATCTATTCGATAACCACTAAGATTAGTCCAAAAGAATTGGTTGCAACTGTAGAGCTCGATGGCTATTGAATTACATGGAAAACACTATGAACTATTCAATGAGCTTGATAGCTATAAATAATATGAATAAGTGTGTGTCACTAATAAAAAAATTGATTGATATGTTAACAATAGCAACATAACAACAATCTGACACATGAAGGTGGTAGAACTAGCACATGTAGGGAGTTGCTGAAGATTTTTTTCCATAAATGGGACTCTAGCTATTAGGTCCCTATTTGCAATGGATATAGACATAGAGAGAAAAGGGTTTTATCATGATCGTATGATATTCCAAGATCAATGATTGTCACTTTTTTGTTATGGAACATTGTATGATGAAAATGCATAGTGAGATAACAATGGTGCAACACATGTCCTAGAGGGCCCATGTTAGTTCATAAGGTGTTGTTTTTTCTCCACTGTCAGATTGAAAACTGATTGAGAGTCATCGCATTGTCGCTATGGAAAGTTACATGATGAATATTCATAGTGACATAGCGAGAGGTTGACATGTGTCCTTGCAGCCTTGGTTGGTAAAGCTAGAATAGAAGGAAGAAAATCAAAATTTTCCATGTGGAACACTTTAGGAATGTTGAAAAGTTAGCAAGAAATGGTAAGTGAACTCGAAGAAAAAAGGTGGTGAAGTTGTGCCAGTAGGTAGTTAGCGATAAACATAAAGTTAGAAGGTTAAACAGGGTGACATAATGTTTTGTTATTGTTGGACCACGTGGAAAAGCTTGAGGATTGACTCTAGTTGACTAATGACATGGTTGAATTGGCATGATAAAAACAAAGAAAGACAACTCTTTAATGGAAAATTTGATCTTCTTGATCATCTGCAACCACTTACGAATCTTCTCTATGCTTGATAAATGTAGAGGGACAATACATCACCACCTGGTTATCCATCGACTTGGATGAAATATTAAGGCCACCATTTCTATCTTCTCATGGCTATGTTTTGGTGAATGATATGATTTTCTTGCATTTGGATGTGTACCATGATCAAATCTTTCCTAGATTTGTAGTGATTGTTCTCTGCAACCTTAAATGTAGTTGTTGTGCTTTGCCTTAGGGTAGAAGCTATATGAGTTATGCTTGCACTATAAAAGAGAATTTTGTAACCCATATTAAGGTCAACCTTTTTTTTGATTCATTAGTATTGCATTTTATGCTCTTCTACTATAATTTTCCTTTTGTCTATGCATGAATGTATTCTTTGTCCTACTTCGTTCCCCCATCAATATAAGTGCAAAAATTCCTTGCCTTTGTGGATGTTTTATCTTCTATCTTTCAATTTGCATAACAAGATCTATTTTGCCTCAAATATTATAGAGTGAATCTCCTTTCTTGTAGCATTTCATTTAGTTTTTGATCTATTTGTGGCTGTTGGATTGAAACAAAGGTTGAATTAGTGTATCTTGGGAATATGTTGATGAATAGTGCATTGTTAGGAAGAAATAAGGTTGAAAAAACTATTTTGGTGTATCATTCCCTTTAGATTAGATTACGTAGTTTGATTTCATGCATTTCTTCTCCCTTTTCCTCTCAAAGAGTAATTAGGTTCACCCTGATAGTAAGGAAGCCGAGCTTCTCCAGGTACTCAATCTCATAGTTCAAGTCCCATAGCTTGGAGATTTTTTCCATGTTTCAAAAGGTTGCCTTTAGGTAAAGCTTTAGGAAATGGTTCAAGCTTTTGCAACAACAATTTTTGGCACACCTAATGGGACTAACATATCAAAGTATCCTAAATCTACTTGTTCATTGGTGTCAAGGTGAAAAAACTTCAAATACATGCCGAGAAGATAGTGCTACTCTCAATATTTTAGGCCTTCAAGAGGCTATTTTTTTTACCAAATACTTGGTGAATCTATTCTATGATACATCTAGTTTTAGACCAAAGCTATTGCAATTCATGCCCAAGGCCCATACAAGAGCATCTTCTAGAGGTAATTTTCAATATACTAAGCTCTCATTTTCAAACCCAAGAAGAAAGAGAAATAGATTATCTCGATCACTAGTTAGGAGTGGAGCAGTAGCACATACACCTGCAAGATCTCTCTTCACTTCTCCTATTAATAGTGTTGGCTCCTAATTTAATAGATTTGAAAATAACCAAGAAACTAGACTAATGCATCTAAGGCTAGAAAATTTCTATCATGAATGCACTTGACTATTGATCTTGGGCCAACTATAAGGATAAATCCTTCTTCTTCTTCAGGCTCTGTTAGACCTAGGTAGGTGGACCTTAGATTCTTTATATGGTACTTGTGTAAAGGCATACAACTAAATCTAGATAATAGATAAAACCCCTTAATCTTCTATGTTTATGCAAGCATTCATGGGTGAAATAGCTAATAACAAAGCACATGAACCTAATAAACCAAGTGAGGAAAAACTTTTTCAATTCTCAAACATAAAGGGAAAGATATTCGATTGATAACTTGGATCTTAGCATAACCCAGGTATGCAACAATAGAGGACATGCAATCTTTAAGCTGACCAATCACTTATCCATTGGGCATCAACTAAACCTTAACATACACAATGATACCTAAAAATAACTCGTATATTTAGACATTTGATCTATGTATTTAGCTTGTAAATAGATATCTATCTTCATAACAACTCTCATACTTATTGTAATATCCTCCCGGTCTAACCTGTAACCCTATCAATGTAAACATGCATTTACATGGATCTTTGTTCCACTAGCAAATTTATCTAGACATACAATCTTAAAGGATTGCAAATGAGTTTAAGCTCTTTGTTTTTAAACAAAAAAGATTGCAAATAATAGAAGCAAGAGATGAGAATCAGAATGAAACTAAAGAAAATGAAGTTCTTGTATTAATTTCCTTGAAACAAATACATCATTTGTATGTCAAAAACTTAGAAAATACACAAAGAGATGACTATGAAGTATGAAATGCTTCAAAAGAAATACAATACTATTGTTCATAACATAAGAACACTAAGAATGGTATCACAACAGTCGAGAAATTTTCCAACTCTAAAACCTATCTGGTCTCAAAATCCTAAGAAAATCTCAAAAAATTGGAACCCTTACAATGAGCAGAGAAGAATAATATATAGAAGAGAAGATATTTCAAGCTCTAGAAGTTGAAATTGACATGTGTCCCATCGAAAGTGTCTTCAATTTGATGTTGTTGAAACTAAACTTCTTTCATCTACCTGTAACCAAAAACCATAAATGATGCCACAAAAATATCTGATATATCTCATTAAAACAATTAGCAAAATATCCTCTTGAAGAAAATATCAGATACACATCAAATCTATGTTGAAGATTGAAATCTAATTCGAGCATGTCACTTCTGCCTTCGCCGTGAAATTTAAATTTACTATTGCCAAAAACATCATTTGCAACCAACTACATTTAAAACCATCAAATCTCCCTTAAAGTTTCCAATGAAATCAAATTTGATGAAATTTTGGCTATATCTAATTGCAATTTTATCTGCAACAACAAATTTGCATTTTTCACTGAGAAGCCCTCAGAAACATGAATCCACCTCTAACTGCTTCTAGTTAATACCTGTACAAAAATGGACTACAGAAATGGAAAATTTATTCTTTGCTGATTCCAATGGTATGCTACACTGTACATTTTAGTTAGAAATCATGCCCCTGAGGCCAATTTGAAAATTTGGCTCTTGGGCCATGTATAGTCATGAAAATGAAAAATGAAAATGATTTATATAGTTGAACTATACAAAATCTTAAAATCAATTAAATCTTCAAAATTTGAACCTATGTGTTGAAATCTCTGATATTTTCATTTTTTATATTCATTTTATTTCCTCTCCAATCTGCCATCGCCACATGTCCATCCTCCATTAGACCATCATCATTTGAAGTTTTTAATTAATTAATTATTTTTTGTAGCATTTTAATCAAACTTTCTATCGTAGTACCGCGGCCCTCAAATTTTGTAATATCTCACTTTGGAAGATCTCAATCTCCAATCATACGATGGGCAGATTTTGTGGCATTGTATATTCTTGGTTTAATCTCTATGATCTTATGAATTCTGTAAGATTGCAAGCCTTCATTCCATTTCCTCTGATCTCACGCTTGGTTGTAATATCACACACCTTTGCTTTGAGCTACTCAATCTCACGATGTGTCTCCTAGAGATGCCACGTAGCACTCCTCCAGTCGAATGGTCCTTTGGTTAAATAGTCAAAATTGGACTGACATCGCTCATCTTGGCTAGCTAGGCCCCTCCATGTAAGCTTCATGCCTATCCAATAGCATGAACTTTTCAAGTTACTTTTTTACTGTGCACGTGGAGTTATAAATGTAATTTTTTACTACCACTTTTCCATTTTGGGACAAACTATATGAATTTTGCTTGCATTAACGGTGACCCTACACTTATGAAACCTATCTTCTTTGCATGGAGATCCTTCTATCTTGAAGTGGTCCTCATATTTCATGCACAGGCAGCTTGAATGCTGTGGTGGTCTTTGTTCTTTATACTGCCACCCCAACTCCTCTTACCTCATGTGGATTCAAGGATTTTTTGCCCCTTTGTCTTTGTTGTGGGTGATCTCCTTTATATGTTGTCCTTCTCATGCAACTTCCTCTAATGGAACCCTTTCTCTCTTGCATGTAGATACAATTCACTTCTTCATGCCTACTATCACCTTCAAATGTGGGGTGTTCTACAGATGTTGCGGCTTGTGGAGACCTTCTTCCTTACTTTGCCTAGGATGCAGCTCAAAATGTGGGTGTTTTGTTGTTGCTCTATTACCTTGCAGAGCTCCTCCCCTAAAAAAAAGTGAATTTATACTTATGATGCAAAAGGAATTTTCTTATTTGGGTCAATTGGTCAAAAGTTATAACTTGTCAAACAGGGCTACCCAAAAATATGAACAATACATAGATTTACAATAAAGGCAACTGACCAACTTTGACACATTCAAAACCTAGTCAAAACATGTCAAAATGACTTGAAACTTGGAACATAGGTTCTTTGGTATACATAATAAACATCCTCAAAGTGAAAAGTCATGAAACATTACTAGGTGAAATATATTCAAAGGAAAACTGGGCCCTCTATCACTGTTTGACACTTAGACAAAAAATGTAGAACTGAAAAGACTACTCAAAATGGAACTTCATAGAATGACTTGGAATGTCAGTTTATCAATATAAAACACATGCATATTCCAAATGAAGGGTATTAAAAAACTAAAACACCACCCAGACCTTGAAATGATAGCCGGTTACATATGCAAGAAAAGAATTCATAGGGGGCTTGACGTGACTCAAAATTTGGAATGGACATTCAAAACGAGAATGCAATTTTGAGTGTCATCAGTGGCTCTATTTGGGGATGCATGCCCCTTGTGGGCATGGCAAGAATTTAGATCTCTAGTTGAAAAAGACCACTTCAAAAAATTTCTCCAAACAATTATTGAAAGTGAGAAATCTATTTTAACTATGTACAAACTATGGCCTTAGGCCATTGGAAAGTTTCAAAGCTTTCTAACTCTGTCATATACTTGATTTTCATTAACATCTTCTTGAGGTAAACTGAAACTTTGGTTCTCCTTTGTTTTACCCAACACATCAATGCATTCAATCACTTCGTTAGGCAAAACAAAACTATGATCATCACTTTCATAGTGCATATCAAAACTAGACATACTTTCTTCATCTTGCCCACTATGAAATTGTATATCAACATGCTCTTGAATATAAAAATCAAATTGAGAACCATCATAAACATATGATAGATGCATGCTATCAAGAGGAAACACAAAGTGTTCATATTCCACTTTTTTCATGAAGTTGCACGTCAAGAAAATGCAACTCACCTTGTGTATCTGGGTGTGAAGGGTACATAAAATCTAATTCTTGCCACTTTGTAGTCATATTACTGATCACATCAGATTCACCACTTGCTGAAAAATCTTCACATTGAAAAATTTGGTTAGTCACTAAATCTGAAAAACAATTCTAAAAATGCTGATCCAAAATATGCTGATCACAATATTTGTCTTCATCTAACATACTATTAGAGGGAACCTTAAGATCATCAAATGTATTATTACATGATTTGTTAGTACAAAAAGGGAAATCAGAATGAACAATAGGATTTCCACTATTTTCCTCTTTATCCGAAGTATCAAAACATATTTCACTACAATCACCAACATGAAAAAAAATTGAGACAGTAGAAAACTTTCCTTCAAACACATCCCATGCATCTAACAGGTCATCATGTGCATATACACTTGAGGTATTGTAATATGCACCTCCAAAGTTTGATAAAGATTTTTCAGATTTTGTATCTTTTTCCACATCAAACATTATAAGGAAAAATATGAACATCCTTAGAAGTGCTTACAAAATTTTCAAACTCACGAGCAAACAAATCTGAAATCTCATCAAGGCTCAAGAAGACTTCCTCACAAATCTTCTCCTGGTTGTGATTATTATCTAGATGATATGAAGAACTTACAATAAGAACAATATTAGTACAATAATCTAAAATATCAGAATCATTATAACACTCATTCTCATCATGGCAATGATTACCTCTATTGCTGTGACAAACTTCTTCAATCTCATTTTCACTGTCATAAGACTCATTTTCAATTTCATATCCATCTTCTTTATGCTGGTTGTAATCCTTTGATTCATTAAATGTTGAATCCATCTCTTCACATTCGGAAGATAGATTATCA
The DNA here is from genome assembly GCA_028749045.1 of Cupressus sempervirens. Lineage (NCBI taxonomy): Eukaryota > Viridiplantae > Streptophyta > Pinopsida > Cupressales > Cupressaceae > Cupressus > Cupressus sempervirens. The sequence goes on along the minus strand of CM053792.1, from coordinate 948,745,989 downwards.
TTACTTATGGATTCATTATGTTCATGATTACCTTGACTTTCAACACATGTATTATCATCATTAAGAGACATAATATGAACACTATCATTATCACCTTCCATCTCCCTAATGAATCTTTCAGCTTGTAAAAGCTCTTGTAATCTTATAGGTGCTAGCCAATTAACTAAATCAGGTGCTATAATATCTAGGAAAACTCTAGGTAGGGAAGATTCCTTCGATCTAAAATGCAAGGGCATCATACTGATTATTGATTTAAACTTGATATAAACTTGTAGAACATTTAGACCCTAAAGACTTCCCATTTCCCCTTTGAATTTACTGACAATCATATTGTAGATTTGCTTATTCAACATAAAAATATTACTAGCCATAGTTTTCAAACTTTCAAAAATTGGTAGACTAACCTCAGACCTGATGTCTAAATCCATTTTAAAATAAAAACTTCACCTCTTTCTCTAGTGCTGAAAATCACTGAATAAAGGTACTGATTTTTAACATTCAACTTTCATGAAAATGAAACTCATGAAAAGTAAAATACCTTCAGTGCTAATGCAAAAAAATTTCCTCTACTAAGTTTGGCACTGGTGTGAACTGAAATTCCTCACACCATATATGAAACCATTATAGAGCCACCACCTTCTTTAAAAGGACAAATAAGTCATAGCTGTGATTCACTTTGAACTTTCAAATTTCTCATAATAGTAGAAACAACAACACTGAACCTTAATCAAGAAACACTTCTTTTCTAAGAAACTATCAAGAGCTTCAAATTTTCCCATACAACTAAAAGTCCTTCAACTTTTAACACATGAAATCAACTAGGATACACTAGTATAGAGACAAAGTCACCACTCACAAATATTAGAATATAAAAAAAGATTTTTTTCTTGACAAAATATAAACCAAACTTTCAATGGCAGGAGAAATACAAATAATCAAACCACTCTTATAGATTTACAATCTTGAAAATAGAGAATAAACCATTTTTGTTCATTCTTGACTTTGAACACTACAACACTTTGAAAACACTTCCTAGCTGAACTGACTGATGATGGAATCACTAGTGATAATATAATCTTTCTTCAACCTTGAAAGCTGTTGCTGTCTTGGATAAAACATCACTGAGAGGCATAAAACTTTAGTATGACCTTGCTGTTGATAACAAAATTTACACATGCCTTTCTTGTAATTGTATTGAATCACCTTTAGATTGCAATACTCCCTAGTACAGTCACCATTTTGTTGGCTCCTAATTTAATGGATTTGAAAATAACCAAGAAACCAGACCAATACATCCAAGGCTAGAAAATTCCTATCATGGATGCACTTGACTGCTGATCTTTGACCAACTATAAGGATAAATCCTTCTTCTTCTTTAGGCTCTATTATACCTAGGTGGGTGGACCTCAGATTCTTTATATGGTACAAGTGTAAAGACATACAACTAAATCTAGATAACAAAAAAAACCTCTTAATCTTCTATATTTATGCAAGCATTCATGGTTGAAATATCTAATAATAGAGCACATGAACTTGATAAACCAAGTGAGGGAATTTTTTTTTAATTCTCAAACATAAAGGGAAAGATATTTGATTGATAACTTGGATCTCAGCATAACCCGGGTATGAAACAATAGAGGACATGTAATCTCTAAGCTAACCAATCCACTTATCCATTGGGCATCAACTAAACCTTAATATACACATGGATACCTAAAAAATACTCATATTTTTAGACATCTGATCTATCTATCTGGCTTGCAAATAGATATCTATCTTCATAACAACTCTCATACTTATTGTAATATCCTCTTGGTGTAACTTGCAACCCTATCAATGTAAACAAGCATTTACATGGATCTTTGTTCCACTAGAAAATTTATCCAGACATACAACTTTAAAGGATTGCAAATGAGTTTAAGCTCTTCATTCTTAAACACAAAAGATTGAAAATAATGGAAGCATGAGATGAGAATCATAATGAAACTAAAGAAAATGAAGTTCTTGTATTAATTTCCTTGAGACCAATACATCATCTATATATCAAAAACTCAAAAAATACACAAAGAGATGACTATGTAGTATGAAATGCTTCAAAAGAAATACAATATTGCTGTTCATAATAGAAGAATGCTGCTAATGGTATCATAGTAGTCAGGAAATTTTCCAACTCTAGAACCTATCTAGTCTCACAATCTTGAGAAAATCTCAAAAAATTGGAACCCTTACAATGAGCAAAGAAGAAGAATATATAGAAGAGAAGAATATCAGGCTTTGGAAGCTAAAATTGACACGAGTCCCACTGAAAGTGTCTTCAATTTGATGTTGTTGAAACTAAACTTCTTTCATCTACCTGTAACCAAAAACCATAAATGATGCCACAAAAATATCTGACATATCTCATTAAAACAATTAGCAAAACATCCTCTTGAAGAAAATATCAGATACACATCAAATCTGTGTTGAAGATTGAAATCTGATCTGGGCATGTCACTTCTACCTTTGCCATGAAATTTAAATGTACCGTTGCCAAAAACATTATTTGCAACCAAATACATTTAAAACCATCAAATCTCCCTTAAAGTTTCCAATAAAATCAAATTTGATGAAATTCTAGCTATATCTGATTGCAATTTCATTTGCAACAACAAATCTACATTTTTCATTAAGAAGCCCCTAGAAATACAAATCTTCCTATAGCTAATTCTAGTTAATACCTATACAAAAATGGACTACAAAAATGAAAAAGTCATTCTTTGTCGATTCCAACGGTATGCTACACTGTACATTTCAGATAGAAATCATTCCCCTGAGGCTAATTTGAAATTCTGGCTCTTGAGCCATGAATAGTCATTAAAATAAAAAATATAAATGATTTATATAGTTGAACTATACAAAATCTTAAAATCATTTAAATCTTCAAAATTTGAACCTATGCATTGAAATCTCTAATATTTTCATTTTTTATATTCATTTTATTTCCTGTCTAATCTACCATTGCCACATGTCCATCCTCCATTAGACCATCATCATTTGAAGTTTTTAATTAGTTAATTAATTTTTTATAGCATTTTAATCAAACTTCCTGTCATAGCACCATGGCCCTCAAATTTCCCTTCCTTCACCTTACGAAAAACTCAATTTTTGTAATATCTCACCTTGGAAGATCTCAATCTTCGATCATACGATGGGTAGATTTCGTGGCATCGTATATTATTGGTTTAATCTTTATGATCTTAAAAATTCCATAAGATCATAAGCCTTCATTCCATTTCCTTTGATCTCATGCCTAGTCATAATATCACACGGCTTTGCATTAAGCTACTTGATCTCACGATGTGCCTCCTTGAGCTACCACGTGGCACTCTTCTATTTGAATGGTCCTCCATTTGAATAGTCAAAATTGGACTAACATCACTCATCTTGGCTGGTTGGGCCCATCCATGTAAGCTTCACACCTATCCAATAGTGTGAAATTTTCAAGTTACTTCTTTATTGTGCATGCGGGGTTATAAACATAATTTTTTACTACCACTTGTCCAATGCAGGACAAACTAAATGAATTTTGCTTACATTAATGATGACCCTGCACTTATGACGCCTATCTTCTTTGTGTGGGAATCCTTTTGTCTTGAAGTGGTCTTCATCTTTCATGCATGGGTAGCTTGAATACTATGGTGGTCTTCATTCTTTATACTGCTGCCCCAACTCCTCTTACTTCATGCGGATTCAAGGATTTTCCACCCCTATGTCTTTGTTGTGGATGATCTCCTTCATATGCTGTTCTTCTCATGCAGCTTCCTCTAATGGTGCCCTTTCTCTCTTTCCTATAGATACCATGGGATTCTTCATGCCTACTATCGCCTTCAAATGTGGGGTATTCTACAGATGCTACAACTTGTGGAGATCTTCTTCCTTACTTTTCCTAGGATGCAACTCAAAATGTGGGTGTTTTATTGTTGCTTTGTTACCTTGCAGAGCTCCTCCCCTACAAAAATGTGGATTGTTGCTTATGATGCAAAATGAATTTTCTTATTTGGGTCAATTGGTCAAAAGTTATAACTTGTCAAACAAGGCTACTTAAAAATATGAACAATACGCAGATTTACAGCAGAGGCAACTGACCAAATTTGAGACATTCAAAACCTAGTCAAAACATGTTGAAATGACTTGAAACATGGAAAATAGGTTCTTTGGTATACATAATAAACATACTCAAAGTGAAAATTCATGAAACATAACCAGGTGAAAGATATTCAAAGGAAAACTGGGCTCTCTATCACTGTTTGACACTTGGGCAGAAAATGCAAAACTGAAGACTACTCAAAATGGAACTTCACAGAATGACTCAGAATGTCAGTTTATCAATATGAAACACATGCATATGCCAAATTAATGGTGTAAAAAAATTAAAATAGCACCTAGGCCTTGAAATGAGAGCCAGTTACATATGCACGAAAAGCATTTATAGGTGGCTCAAAGTGACTCAAAATTTGGAATGGACACTCAAAATGGGAATGCAATTTTGAGTGTCATTAGATAGATCACAACCTAGGTTGCCATATTTTCATTTAAATAGAGCATTATTTCATATGAGACAATTTAGAGTTGATGTATTTTCCACCTTTAATGTTGGGAGTCCTTTCCTATTATCTCAAAGACATGATATCCTAATATTAGTCCTCAAAAGTATAGCTATTTTCATTGGTGAAACTTCCATCTCTCCTATAGAACATATTAAAGATATTTCAAATATTTGTAATATACATGGTATTACAAATAATGATTTTTTTAAGACTTCTAGCTTCATCCTTAAAGGGAAAATAATTAAAATGGTATATATAGGTTTTCCTCATAACTCTATTATTGATTGGGATGGGTTAGGAGTAGGGCTTTGTAAGAATTTTGAAGACAAAATTGATCACCTATCAATTTTAGAGCAACTAACAACTATTACTAGGGCACCCAATGAATATATGATAGATTTCAATTATAGATTTCATAAGACATGGGATAGAATACCTACTATAGTGAAGCCCACCCTTGGTAATGCTTTCTTGTATTACCTCAGAGCTTTTAATAGTGATATTGCTACCACTCTGCAATCTATGGGAGGAGACACCTTACCTAATGCCTTTGAAATTTCTATAAGGGTAGAAAATATCTTGATACAAGGAGGGAAGTTAGCTCCAAGGCCTCTAATGCCTTTCTTTCCTAACATGCTTAATCATCATCCTACTATAACCCCTATTCCTACCACATCTATAAGTTAGCCCCTTGCTATTGTCCCTTTAGCCTCCATATCTTCAAATGGAATAGATGAAATTAAAGATATGATGTAGTCTATGATGCAAAATATAGATAAAAAGTTGTAGGGTCAAGGGAAGAAACTAGAAGATAGATTCTTAGTGATACAAAAGATGAGTAACAAGGTGGTGACCCTAGAAAGGCAACAAGTTCAAAAAAATAAGCCTCCCAAAATTTAGTATCAAGGTCCCATACATAATAGGCCTCCAAAAAAAATCAAGGATATGCCCCATATAATCAAAATAGACCTACTAGCAATACCCCTGGTGTAAACAAACCTAAATGGGGCATTAGTCCCTTAGAATAACTTTGCTCAAGATCAAGACTTCTGCCCTTCTTGTAATTAGTCATATGGATATTGTATGTGTAAGAAAGTAGAATCATTCCTAACACTAACTACACAAGATCAAGTAATAGGACAAAAATATAATGTTAGTCAACCTATTGATGCTTCTCATATATGATAGCAAGGTGATTGTTCTTTCATGAACCATCATCCAGAGGTACACTGCCATGCTAATCATGATGCCATAGCTCAGAATACTAGAAGTAAAAGAAGAGCTATTGGAGATGTTATCCTCCCATCAATTGAAGCTTCATACTTAGATGCTTCTCCTTATGTGCCAGTGATGAATGCACAATCCAATATTACTCCTCAACAGAGACAATATATGATCAACAAGAAGTCTATTGAACCTTAGACTTCTCAAATTTAGCCACCTATCCATTTAGCTCCCAAAGCTTCAGTCAAAGTAGCTAATACTCCTTTCAATGTGGGAAATCAAATGAAAAAGACTAATGTCAATATCTCTATATGGGATGCTATTTCTACTATACCATCATAGAAAAAGTTGCTACAAGAAGAGCTAGAAAGCATAGAAATGAAAAATCAACCACCTAGAGAAGAAAATGTAACAAACCTAGTGCAACAAATCAAAGGGGGAGAAAAAAGTAAGAAAATTAGGTCTCCTCCCTTTTATGTTTCCTTGATTATAGGAGATAAGCTAGTCCACAATTGCATGATTAATTTTGGGGCTAGTAGTTCAATAATGCCTAAATGTATAGCTGATCTTCTTGGTATTAAGTATGAACCAATGGTGAGGGATGTCCTTTGGTTAGATGGTACTTTTTCAAGACTACAAGGATCCTAAAAAATGTGGATATGGCATTACATGCTTGCCTTGGTTGTACTATGATTCAAGATATATTAGTAGCTGAGGTTGAACCACATTTTTCCATTTGTCTTTCTAGGGATTTCAATGCACACATACATTTGTCTTTATAGGGATTTCAATGCACAAATAGGAGGTCACATTGCAATAGATTGGTCCTATATGCTATTCAAGACAAGATATGGGAAAAGATATTCCTTAAGAGCAGAGCCTGTAGCCCTTAATCACATAGAGACTTATACTCCAAGTCCTATAAACATGAATTGCACTATTTTTGAAGAAGAAGATGGAAACATAGAAAAGGAGCCTGATACTTCTTTAGCAGAGGTGCCTGACTATCTTTTGGATGAGTGGGCCACTGCTTATCAATTTGATCCAAAACATGAGGCCCTAGAGATAGGTCTTGGAACCTATTGCATACTTGAGGAAGAGACCCCCATCCCCAATCTTATAAAGACAAGAGAAAATTCAAGTAGATTGTGGAATTTGTTCTTTGATGTCCCAAGGAATAAAAATGGATTAGGGGTTGGTGTCATTCTCATTTCCCCTAAATTGGAGAAGTACTATTTTTCTTATGGACTCCAATTCAGCTACACTAATAATGTAGTAGAATATGAAGCTCTGATCCAAGGTCTCCAACTTGCACAAAAGAGAGGAATCAAGGCTCTAAGGGTATTTAGGTATAGTGAGTTGTTTGTTAATCAAGTAAGAAGCCAAAATATTACCAAGAACAATATGATCAAACATATAAACATAGAGTTTGGGATTTTCTTGAGGGTTTTCAAGCATTCAACATCCAGAGTGTTCCTAGGAGAGAAAATAAACATGCTAAAAAATTTGTAGCCATTGGTGCTCATCATAATGTATCAGAGGATGTTGAGGATGACAAAGAGTAGCAAATCAGAATGGTTGTAAGACTTGCTATTTTGAAAAATTGCACAAATTGGCAAGTCTTTGATTTTGATGTACAAATTCTCAACTTTCTACAAAATGAAGCATAATTGTTTGAGAGGAACCAATCTAGGCTACAAGGCCAGTATGGTGATCAAATCATGAAACTTAGTTCAAATAAGTTACCTAAAGGCCTAATCACTTTGGAGAGTATATTTAGCCCTGATGATCGAGCAAGGAATAGAGGGTCAAACTTGGCTACAAATAAAGATGATCACACACTAGTTGCTGTTGCTGATGGGAGAACTCTCAATGTGGGAAAGGTATGTTCTGTAATTGAACAAGAAAATTTTGTTTGTTGAAATTACTTTAGAATAACTGAGAGGGGGGGGGGGGAGGGGGGTGCGTGAATCAGTTATTTAAGGTCCAGATGTATAAATAAAACTTTTCACAACTCAGTGAACCCATAAAACATTCATATCCACGCATGCATCCATTGTGTATTTACTAAAACTTGTATGTTACTGTCAAATCAACTTACATAAGTGTAAAGCATGAAACACAACACATTCATCAACACACTTGACACAATGATTTATGTGGAAACCCAATTTGGAAAAAATTGCCAGTAACATGCTACTCCTTTTTCACTCTTCTGAAGTGATTCCTTGTGAAAGTTCAACCCTATTAAAGGTTACAATACCCATTGTTAAATGTGACCCAGTTAAGGGATTTCAATCACCCTATTAGAAGTGAGCCTTGGTAGAGGACTTTAGGCTATTCACTTGGAATGCCACCCTATTAAAGGATTTTCTAATGAATATTAGGTTAACCTTACTCCAAGGGATTTACCCTAGACTAATACAATTGTTAGAGAGTAACAATAGAGCTTTGATTTGATACAACTTACAACTTCTCTTATAGATTACATATCTCTATTTAGTTCAACTCTACTTGCCTTTCATACTTTGTAGCTGTGATAGTTTGATTACCCTTCAAGCATTCATCTCTTTAAGCCTTCTTTCTTAATATGCCATTGTAGACTCTTCTCTTGGGTCATTTGATGAGGCAAAACCCTTAATTCCTTCTTCTCCTTAGGTTCTTGCACATGACACCAACCTCTTTTGCTTCAAGACCAGATATTCCTATAAATAGGAAATTAGAATATTTTTTTGCTCATTATCCATTATCCAAATTAGAGATTTTGGATGAATTAGGTAGGATACAATGTTGTATTGCATAAAAATGTAATAAACAAAATAAACATTAAGAAACTAACATCTATTCCTACATGATTATGAAAATCTCAAAATATGCAAGATAAACATGTAAATAAGCATAACATGGAATCAAAATAGCTTAATCTACTCATGCAAACTTCATGAAATCACCAAGTGGATGATGATTTCATTGTTATTGGGATGTGGTTGTTCACAAATCCTGAAACATAACAATGAGGTAGATGGTAGATTGTGGAAATGAGGAGAGGGCTCTCCTTTTATAGGAAAAGAGATGAAATGGACGGTTGAGATTGAATGCAAGATGAAGGGCTAGGATCTCTCAGGATCGATGAGGTGTCCATGAGGTGGAGGCCAAGTAGACTCCATGTGGATTAGGGTTTTTGACCATTCAAAGGGGGGAAGATTCTCACACATGTGTGAGAAACCTTTGATGTGATAGGTCAATGACAGGTGTAAGAGCGTTGGAGGCTCAAGGTTTCTCACACATGTGTGAGACACCTTTGAAAGTGATGGGTCAATGACATGTGTAAGAGGTGTGGAAGATCATGTTTCTTCACACATGTGTGAGACACATTTGGTTCACATGTGAAGGGGGACAAGTGTGTAAGTGTGTAAGAGTCACATGTCACATGTGACTAGGGTTTGCTAATCCTTTGATTAGGATTGTGCAAATGATTAGTGATGTGATTAGATGAGGAACTAGGATTAATTAGTGGGTAAGTGGTTTGACCTAGGTTAGAAGGATGGGTTAGGTGAGGGTTAAAGTTAGAAGCCATGTGCTCAAATAGGATTAAATGTAATATTTAATTCCAAGTGGGATTAGGCAAGGATTAATTAAGTAAAAAAAGTACTTAATTAAAGTGAATGGGTTAGGATTTAAATAAACCTTAGTTTATTTAAATCAAGGAAAGGTGAACATAATTAAATAAATGTAAATTTATTTAACCAAGGTAAGGTAATTAAATAAATAATAAATATTTATTTAATTGGTCAAGAAAAGGGGATTTGGACAATTTTAGGTGTCTACATTTTGCCCCTCTTTGATATAGCATTAGTAATGTTATATAAAAGAAGAATAAAATACAGTCGATGGGAGGATAAGACTAGTAGCATGATGCCCCAGTCATGGAAGGATGAGGAAGGATGACGAGGACAGAAGGGTATGCCCCCTTGAGAGGACATGCAGGTTAGGAGAACATGGATGTTCTCTCGAAATGGAAGGGAGGATGGAAGAGAGTTATGCTGCAATGGTGTGAACAACCTAAGTTTGATATTGTATTTAACACTATGCACCAAGGTATGAGGAACCAAGATGACAATGTGTCAAGTACGTGAAAACATGGGTCTAATACAACCATATACCTTATGAAACCATGATATGGAAGACCATGGTTCCTAGAACAATAGGATGCAAAGACCATGATAAATTCAAAAAATACTAATGTAGGCAAGTAAAAAGCAATCATGCACAAAAAACCAAAAGCAAACCAACATTTTGCCCCTAGTCAAGCTAAAAACCCATGAATGGACTGAGTGATGATGATTGATTAAGGATGGCAAAGCTAACGATAAGTGTAATGCACATCCAAGGATTAGGAAGGATGCATCCCATGATAGTGATGTTTGAATATGGTTAATGGATTATTAGCTAATTGGGTCAAATTGATGAATTGATTAAGGATTTATGCACAACATTGCAAGATTAGATTGATTGGATTAGTATTGATTGCATAGTGAGATTTTTGTGATTTTTTGATTTTATGGTAGATAGAAGAATGAACATGGATGAGATTGGAAGAGTGATGTTGATAAGAAGAAGAATGATTAGAGTAGAATCGATTGAAATTGATTTGATGTGAAAGGATTAGAAGAAGAGAAAATTGATTAAAATAGAGGATAAATGAATTAGATTAAAGTGAGTTGGAAGAATTAGATTGAATGAATGTGGGAGAGAATGGATAGAATGGATAGAAATGAATTGATTGAATGAAGGTGGGATATAATGGATTGGGACCAATGACAAGGGAGAACTAAGGCATGGTAAATGGAGGAAAAGCAATGTGAGTTGGTGGATGAAAGGAATAGTGAAAGGATATGAGGGGCCAAATGATATGGTATGGAAAAATGTGGAGCCAAGGATCATGTTTAGAAGGAGTCCAAATGCCCCATACCAAGGATAGGAAAATGGAAGAAAATATGGTGGGAAAGGAGGCATGAAAATGGAAAGGTGGTACGAAGGCTAGCATGTGGAGAAAGAGAGGCATGTGCGCTTCCAAAGCATTTATGAACATTTTTCTATTGTGCCTCTAATAGTGATTGCGAGCATGAGAATGAAAGTGGAATGAATAAGGGATATGGGAGGGAGGGTATGAATAGGGATAATGATATGAAGGGTAGGCATGAAACGTGGGATATGAAATGGAGGAAATGTAGGGGATAATCAAGATCAAGGACATATGCATGACGAATGGAAGTATGTAGGAGTATGGATGGAAAAGGGATGAAATGAACATGATAGGGACTATGGAATGCAAGATATGGATAGCATGTCAAGATCAAAGATATAGAAGGATGATGGAAGTATGTAGGATGGTGTATGGGTAATGCACAAGGGATATGGAAAGTGCATATGGATGGATGAAAGGAAAGTGAAAGTCAAGATCAAAGATGGAAAGGGATAATGAATTGTAGATGGAAGCATGGAAGGTATGTATGAAAAAATGGTATGGATGGAGCTTGCCCCCAGTGTAGAGTGCAAGTGGAAGAGGAAAAGTGAATGGATGGATAAGTGGAATGGGAAGGCAATGGATACATGATAGGAAAATGAAGGGAGGACGCAAGCATCTATTTATATGGATGGTACCCGTTGATATTTTTTTCCTTTCTTATTTCTATTTTCAAGGAATTTTTAATATTTTCTCCTAGATGTTGGTAGGCTAGTGAAAAGAAGGATGAAGTGGATTGGGGAACAGAGGACAATGGCCTATGAAAAGGTTTAGCTTAAGGGGGTGGAGTGGGTGGGAGGAAGACATGGTTGATGGATGCTAGGTTAGAAGACTTGTGAATGGGTAGATGAAGGAGGTGGAAAGATTGTCATTGGCACACACCTTGAAGGGTGATGGAAAGGAGGAAATTATGGAGAATACGTAGTAGAGAGTTTGAATTTTGGGATATGGGGACCCAAAATGGATGAAGGAGATGATGAATTTAAGATGGTGGATTTGGGTATATAAGGACCAAAAATGGATTTAGAAAATGGAAGCTGGGATGATTTATGAATGAGGGAAGCCTTTGGATTAGCAAAATTGGATGTCATTGTGAATCTTTCTTTGAGATTCATTGCTACATTAAGTAGCTTTGGGATCCATAAAAATTTTGCATTTTTGATTTTGAGCCTTTGTGGCTTTTTGATTTTTCTTTGGATCAGATTTTTCTTTTCTTGGACATGTCGTTTAGAGGGGACATGTTGATCCTTGGATTTTTGTGGATTTTTGGCTTTATGCACTTTTTCTTCAGCATCCAATTTGCTTCCATTGGCCATGGTATGGGTGCATGAAGATAAATGGGGTGGAGAGCATATGGATGGTGAACATGGTAATGAATTCAAGGATGTGTGCCTTTGTTGATATTTATTAGGAGCATGAGGGGATGAAGTGGAAAATATGGATACGGTGGATGGATGTATGTAAGGACCCAAAATGGATGGAAGGTATGAAGGGTTTGGTGGTGGAATATAAGGACCTAGAATGGATGGTAATGAGGAAGGAATGGAAATATGGATATAAGGGCCCAAAATGGATTTGGAAGGTGAATGATGGGAAGCTTTGGGTGTGGATGGAGGAACTTTGGATTTTGAAGGAGTGGAAGGTGTACCAACATCTTGAGCCATGTTTTCTTCAATGGGATACTTATTAGTTTCAACACAAGATGTGAGTCCATGCATATGGGGTTCATGAGTGGATTGGGAAAGTGTGATAGGATCATGTGGAGGATGAGGATTGCAAGGGGGATTATGAGGGATAATAGGATCGTGAGATGGAGTGGGATCATGACAGGCAAATGACGGGGTGCTTTGATCTAGACTTAGAAGAGGATTATGGAGTGGAATGCATGGATCATGAGATGGAATAGGATCATGAGATGGAGTAATTTGATCTTGACATGGAGGAGTATTAGTGGATGGAGTGGAAGGATACTCTTCATGAAGTGGAGGATCTACAGGTGGTAACTCTTGAGATGGCATGGAATCGGTAAGGTGTACGGTACATGAAATGCCTTGATCTTGATTAGGAAGGGAATTGTGAGAGGGACTAAGAGGGATAAATGGATCTTGAGGGATAAGGGAATGATGGGATGGAGAATGCTCGAATCTAGAGGAGGGGAGGAATCTCTAATGTCATGCTTTGGAGGAAGGTCTTGAGATGGCATTAGGGGTATGACTTTAGGTGATTGGCTTTCTTCATTTTGTATTTTACAATTAGCCAAGAATGATGAGAAATACCCTTTATGAGGTAGGGAGGATGTGGATTTTGGAGGATTAGGATTGTGTGAAGGTGGAACTATGGGTAGGGGATTACATGGAGGGTTGGGGTTGGATGGGACATGAGGACTATGGTCTTCGAAACATGGGAGAAGAGGACACATGGCATGGAATGTGGACTCTTTCTGCTGACTTGCTAAGATATAATTCTTTAGTTGCTCCATTTCCATGGCAAGGGCATTTGTGTTTGAGGAATTTTGTGAGATATGAATGGAATTGTATGTAGTTGAAGGATAATGAGGTGGATTTCCCTCATCAAAGGTAGAAGAATAATGAACATGAGATGGATTAGAATTGGATATAAAGTTATGAGGATGAATTTGATATGCAGGTTGAACAGGAGGTATAACTCCATAATGTCTTTGAAGATTGTCAACCATTTGATTAAGAAAATTTGGATCCATAGATGTTAGAGGAAGAGTGATGAAAGATTCGATGATGGATGGAAGATGAACTTAGGACTAGGAGCTTTGGACTTTGTGTTGATTTGATTTGAATTGGATTTGATTTGATTTGATTTGATTGAATGTGATATTGAATTGGATTGGATTAGGGTTTGATTTGAATTGATAAAAAACCTTAACCAAGTGAATGTGAGATTCGAATGAAAGTCCAATGGTGATGAAAATGCTCCTATGTCCAAAGAAGAAGATTGGTGAAATATTGAATTAGAAGAAGACATGAATGAAATTAGAAAGATTGATTATGGAGGAATATGTAAATGGATCGAATTAAGAATTGATTAGAAATGACTGAATTTGACAAGGAATTGGATTAGAAGAATCATGAGGATGAATCATTGAATGAGGGAATTGGATCTTGATGTGGATTATGAACCATGATTAGGATGAAGATTAGGTATTTGATTGAATGATTAAAAAGACAAGGAAATGATTTGGATGAATATAAATGATTAAGACGTGGAGGAATGTTGTGAATGGTGAAGACAAGAGATGAATGAGTGTGATGAATGTGATGGAAAGAAGAAGTGATGTGGAATTGATGTGAAAAACTTGACTAAGGGAACCTAAACCAAGACATATTTTTGTTGTTTTTTGAATATATTTTTTGATTTTTTTTGATTTTTGAAGTTTTACATTTTTTTGGATTTTTAGGTTTTATGATGTTTTTGGATTTTTATGTTTTATGATTTTTTTGGGCTTTTAGGTTTAAGATGCAAAATCAAACAAGTAAATATGTACAAGGTAAGTGTGTTTCAAACACTCAAGAATGTCAAACACACCAACAATCCTATAAGGTTTTGACTAGGATGTACAAGGATCAACTAGAGGGCATCCTCGATATACACAAGGTATGTGAGGCCCAAATCTATAGATGAAAGAAAATACTGCCATACAGCTGGGGGGAGATGGTAACCCAAATCTCCTCCTTCACTTCCCAAAGGTATAAAGTTCTTTGGGGGTTAGCCAAGAGTGACAATATTTTTCTTCCAAGAGAGGTGTCTTTCGATTCACCTCCCGATCTTTATACTCTGCTAGAATGCTGAGTTGAGGTCGTCCCAAGGGGTGATGAAATCCCCAAGCATGCCTCCTAAAAAAGAAAAACAAGACCACTTATTTCTTGTGCACCCAAGATCACCTGAAGGTGTGAGAGGAGATAATATGTAAGTGGCCTCGAGGTTTAATAGAAATGCATTCTTTTCCAATAAATCTTTAGGTTTTGTAATCTACTTTGAAGACACATGTGTTTATAACATACAATGTTCTTTCCAACTTGAAATCATCATCGACATAAATGAAAAGCATGGATTCATCAACAAGAAAGTAAATCAAGCATGTGCATAAGCAATATTTTTAAAAATGAAATCAAGTTCCCTTAAGGCATTCAAGAGTGTGTGAGTTCATATTAAGCACCAATTCCAAATGTTTGCTAGCTTAAGCATACAAGTCCATTCCCTTAAGGCATTCAAGATTGAATTTGATTATTTTAGCATTTAACCATGCATTAAAAGATAAATGTTTAGGCAAACAAGTTCATTCCCAAAACAAATTTAAAGAAAAATTGGCAAGCAATATGGTTAGTGAAAAAATATCCCTGTAAAAACACAAGTTAGGGTAGTGAAAATGTAGGAAAAACGTGAAACAACCCTGCAATGAAAAGGTTAGCACAAAGTTTGGTCTTTGATAGAGAAAATAGAGATCTAAATAGCATCAAAATCTCATGAAACCAATATCATTGTGGCGGGCTCGGAATCAACTTTTCGGCAATATTTTATTTTTCAAAAACGGAGCTAGTATGCTCAAGTTATGAGCAAAAAATGAAAGGCTGCTCCTGATGGCTTAAAAGGGCATGTGGATTGCTGATGTAGTGATGGTGTCAGCGACCTGCGAGCAAAAACTTGATGGTTAGGTGCACATCAAGCAATTTTTTTTTTTTTTTTTTGATGTTTTTGCTTAAAAAGACAGTCATGAGATGGTTTAGAAAAAGAAAACCAATGTTATTTTTTTAAAAAACTAAACGTGAGATAACAAAGTAAAAGCTTGTAACATTAGGCTAAATATTCAAAAAGAAATGGAATAAAGTTTTTAAAGAAAAAATTTAATCTGTTTTTAAATTTTTTGGTTTTTTGAGCTTTTAACACAAGAAATATTAAAAATAAAAATAAAAAATATTAAAAATTGTTTTTTTAAAAAAAGGTAATGGGTAGAGGGCGGTGGTGGGCGGCATTCGCTGAGTGGGTGGTGTTCGCTGCGAGGGTTAGTGGAAGAGATGGGGTTTGGTTATAGAGGGGCCGAGGGATGGCACAGGTGGTGGTTCAGAGAAAGGGTGGAAGTGGCGAGAGGGTTGCAGCGTGGGAGGCCGCAAGGATTTAGAGGGTTTGAGCAGAGAGGAGCGACGGGAGTGTCGGTGGAGGGAAAAGTAGCAACGAAAGGGCGAAGGGAGGAGCGATAGTGGTGGCTATGGGGGAGCAGCAACAGTGGTGGCCATGGGGTGAGCGAAGGTTGCAAGGTTTGGTGAAGCGAGGGGGAGGGGAGAAGCAATGATGACTGTGGGGAGGGGAGCAGTAGCAGTGGTTGCGAGAAGTAGTAGCGGTGGGTGGAAGTTGCAATAGGGTTGCGCAGGAGTGGAGGGATGCAGTGGTGAGCAACAACGAGTTTAGCAGGAGTTGCAGAGAGTGGTGGGAGGTGGAGTTTGTGGGTGGGGTAGGAACAGGGTGTGGGAGGTGGTGGAAGTGGTGCCGCTCATGGGATAGAATGTAGAGGAGGCAGGAGAAATATAGAGGAGGCGGTGGAAGTGAGAATCGCAGGTGGTGGAGTGAAGGGCAGGTTGCCGTGGGGGAGGGGTAGCGGGTAGCGACTGCATCAGGTAACGGGGAAGTTGCAGGGGCAGTGTTCGTAGCCGTCGTCGGTGGTGGCGTCGCGGGTGCCTAGCCTGCACAAAAAAAAACTATTTTTTTATTTTTTATTTTTAACTTTAAAAAAAAAAATATAGTTTTTTGAATTTTTTAATATTATTTTAATTTTTTTAAATTTTTTTTTTGGGTTTTTTTTTTTTTTTTTTTTTTAAAATACATATATAAAAATGGTAACAAACAACCTCCCCCCTTTTTTTTTTTGAATTTGATTATGAATTTTATTTAAACTAACTCACCCTTTTTTTGGTTTTTAACAATTTATAGGTAAAGCAATTTAAAAAAAAAAAAAAACATAAATAGAATAATGCAACAATAAAGGAAACCCCCCTATTTTTTTTTAACCTATTTATTTACCAACAAAGAAGGAGTATATATATATATATATATATTTCTTTTCTAGTTTTCCATTAACAAAGAGTACATTCAACGTGTATCTACCTCAAAAATTTGAAAATAGAGCAATAAGCAAAATAGAAAGTGTTTTATGTCAAAAAAAATTCTCTTATGCACTCCAAACTTGATGGTGAGCTTTATGGCTCGATTAGACGCTCCTCATGAAACTTGATCTCCAAATGCAAGCCTTCAACCTACAAGCTTGAAAACTCACAAAACACTCAAAAACACATTAGATAGTTAGTTTGAACCCGTGAAGTGGGTCCCACCAAGCGTGCCAAAATGTGTGCTAGAAGAAATGACCTATTGGAAGCATGAATAAACAAGCAAATATTAGTTCAAATGCATGTAACAAGAATTCATCAAAATGAAGAAAAACTAAACTAATGCTTGCTTGAGTTTTGCAACTCAAAGCAACCAACAAAATCAAGCCCTCAAGCCACCTCTATAGCTCAACAAAGGCACCTATGAGAGGCATTTTTGGTGTGTTAAGATGGGGGGTATGTTTGGTGTGCTCTCCCAAAAACAACAATGTATGGAATCTCTTGAGTGGATGTGCAAGTGTGAATGAAAATGAAATATGAACCTAGGCTAGATGAAATGAAGAACACCCCAAGAAATGACTATGGAAAAAGCCATACTTGAAGGTATTCAAGAATGAAAGTATGGAATGCAACTAAGAAACTAATGAGATGTGCAAGTTAAACTAAGAAGTAAATGAAATGGAGATGCTAATACATGAAGAAACTAGATTAACAATGCATGAGGTAAACTAAATCAGCTACCAAATAGTTAGTATGCACCTAGAAATCTCTATGAAAATCAAACTATAATGCAAACTCTAACATAAAAACTCAAAACTCAAAATGACATGATAACAATGTAACAATGGGAGATGCAAATGCTTGAGACAAAGCCTCTATTTATAGACTTGATAGAGGGCTTGGGGAGGTGGCATCCATGTGGCATCCACATAAGTGCCACAAGGGAGACACATGGACAAAATGGACAAAAGTCAAAAAGAGCCTTTAATGTTTGAGAGGCTCAAGGTGTGCTCACACATGTGTGAGCAACCTTGGGGGAAGAAGTGGGGGACAAATGTGTAAGAGGTGTAAGAGGCATAAATGAAGTGGAAGGTTTATTGGATCAAGAGCTTCTCACACATGTGTGAGCAAACTCTTAGGAGCTAAAAGGTGTTTAGAAAAGGATTTAAGATAATAAAGTGGGATTAAGTACTGGGTAGGCTTAGGGGGATGAGAGTGATGGGTGTAGGCTAGGTTCTAGGGTAGGATTAGGATTAAATTATATAGGATTCAATTTAATCACAGTTTTAGAGAAATTAATGGAGATGAAGGAATTAAATAAATGGAATTTATTTAACAAGGGGATTTATGGAGGATCATGTATTAATAAAATTTAACACATTGGGGATGAAAGTATTTAAATTAAATTTAAATACTTGGAAAAATGAACTTATTTAATTAAAAATAATTTAATTAAATAAGTAGAAGAATGTGAGCCATATAATTAATTAATTAATAATTAATTACAATGTCATGGGTAATATTAAAATTAATTAATATAGTGTTTAGGGACGATTTTAAGCATCTACAAATGTATCTACCCCATATTTTGTCTTTTATAGAAACTTATCCTAGAATCCATTAGAATTCACCTAAAAATGGTTTACATAAAATTTTGTGCCACTAGCCCATCAATCTTATGTTTCTCCTGGTTCACAAGTTTTAAGAAAACAAACTTGTTGGCTTAGACTTAGTGAATCTTTGATGTTTAACATAATGTAGTAGCTTGGCATTATCAACCTTCTGATGCTTGACACATGCTGCATTGCTTGGCATCAACTATAAAATCACTCAGCATCAACTAAAATTGATTGGTGCTCGACATCAACTAAACTTTACTCGACATCAACTATCTTGTTTGACATCTACTAGAATTTTATTTTACTTAGCTCCAATTAACTTTTTCTTCGCTTGCACTGACTTTGCTTGACACCTACTATCCACTTGATCAAGCTTGGTAGACAAAATTTGTTTAACTTATTCCTCTAAACTTTCTAAGTGTAGTCAACCATTTTGCAACCTTAAGTAGATCATCAATACATCATGTCATCACTATCTTAACTAATCCTTGTACTTCATTACATAATCATAACTCAACCTTTCCTCTAGGTGCTTTTGTTACATCTTATTGATCAAATCCTCCTCATCAATCAACTAAATAATAATACTTGAATCTTATAAGAAATTGTCTTACCAACAAATAGAAGGTTTGACATCAGTGACAAAACAAGGATTAAAACACATAATCTTCTTCAACAATATCCTTCTTAACAATCTCTTTTTCAATCAGATTTCAACAATCTCCCTCTTTGGCATTGATGGCAAAGCAAATTGATCAACCAAGTCAATCAAATGATGAACATATTGTTCAACCAAACTGACTAGGTTAAAACAGTAAGACAATACCACAAAGAAAACTTGTATTGAAATTTCTCCCTGTTGGTGTAAATAAGTATTTACTATTTACACTTAAGTTTACTTAGGCTAATGCATATATTTTATTATTTATTTATTACTCACCTAGGAGTATGCATACTCTTGTGAGTTGTCATGTTGACAACACATGAGTTTGCACTCTAATTATGCACATGTTGTCTGCACTTAAGAGTTAGCACATTATTTGAGCACATGGTTTCTACAACATTCTAGACACCTCATCGTGCTTATCCTCTTATTGTGGAGGATATGTGTGTAGTTGTCATGCTTATCTCCTAGTTCTTTCTAAACACATTCTAGGTGCATCTTAGAGGGCTTTATATAGAGGCTCTCCTAGTGTGTATGCATATGCTTGTAATAATAGTAAGAATTCTCATATTGATCATACTCTTTGGTCTACTATGTGCTTGTGTTTGATCTCCTTGGTCTTGGGTGAATTATGCCCTAAGGCAGATTCTTACATGGTATCAGAGCTTGGGGAGATTCTTATCACTAGCTATTTAAGACCATTGTTGCTTCAACACCTTCGATCCAAAGGTCCAGAGAATTCATAGAAATTGGAAGCATCTAAAGCCAAAGTAGACCTCACCACTATGTTTGGTGTGTTGATTTGGTGAATTGGCTATAAATTTTCCTATGTTGGGCAATAGTCAAAATTGAGGCAAATTTTTTTTTTGCAAACTGGCAACTTGAATGCCTAATTTACAAAATTGGTATGATGATTTTAGATCTATAAATTTAATTTTTAGATTTGTATTTTTTTTTTCGTTTGTCTCTCTACAAAAAAAATTCAGATTTGTATTCTTTTTTTTAGAAAAATTGGCCATCAAGCCTGTAGGAGAGATATTTTGCAGGTGAAGATTGAAGCTTGCTGGTGCAAATCGGATATTTGCATCAAATTTAGAAGGTCAAAAACCCCCAAATTGAATTTTGTTTCATCCAAATCAGACATTTGAGGCAAAATCTAGAGCCATTTGATTTTTGGAGGTGTGGCGGTGATTCAGGAAAAATAATAACAACAATGATTTTCAAACAACAATATCTTCCTCATATGAACTCTTTTTAGCGAGCATTTTTTTTTGTTTTGGGGTAGAATTTCATGATCTACACATTGGTGCAGATGGTTTGAGATCTCTATTCCTTAATTTTTTTGCAAGTCACAATTCTTAATTTTTTCCACTTCAAATGCTTGGTATGGACTCATCTGGACTCCAAAATAGGTTCTATTTTTTTAAAAAGTGCATTTTTTTGGTCTACTTTCTAAATATGAAATTAGATTATAGGTTTTGTGGATATAAATACTACTTTCAAAAATAGGTCATAAATTGGTATGTAGCTATTGCACTAAGTGCCAAATCATACATTACGGGGGGTTGATTGATTATTTTTGTATTTTGAGGGGTGCATACATTCATTGATCTCATGGAGGCTTGTCACATATGTCAGTCTAGTATAAGACCAAAGTTGACACCGAGGAACTATAAAAAATGGAGTTCTTTGATGCTTGATCATTTAACAGAACATCAGGAAGTGATTTTTTCTTTTTGCTTAAAGATACCACCTTCATTCAAATATCTTTCTAAAATTCTTGGCTTTATGTATAATAGTATGAGTAAGGAATCCTTTGCTCCTCTTCTTATGAAAAATTTCCCTCATGATGTTTGGATGGATCTTTGAGAAGCATATGAAGATCCATGTGTTCCTCCATTTCCAGAGGACATTCTACATCTAGTCACTCCAATTATGGTACCTTCAATTCCAGTTGAGATCTCACCTCTTGATTCTCTTGTTGATTCTATTGATCTAGTTTTAGCCACAGATGCTTCATATTTAGTGTAGCATGACCCTTCATCTCTTCCTACTTTATCTTCATGTGATGACTTTCTTCTCAGCCTTACAGGCTTGTTTGTGGAGTCTCACATTGAAGATGTGGGAGACACTATTGATGATATTCATCTTCTCTTTGAGGTAAATTCTTTATATATGGTTTTAGTGACAGATTCATGTACTTCAACACAACAGGGTACATTATGTCTTCTAGTTCTAGCCTAAGGTGATGACTTCTTGACTGATATTTTAGGTTTTTTTGTCGAGTCACACACAACAGATTTGGAAAAATTCTTTGATGATATTTAGCTTCTCTTTGATGAGGATGATCCTTCTACAATTGTTGTGAGTGCCCACTCTAACTCTCATGTCCATTCTCTACATGATCAATCTTTACAGACTGATATGATCGTGGATACTTATGTACAATAGTTGCATGAGGTCTTTTTATCATTTGAGGAGACTATTGGTTCTTTTAGATAGGTACTACATGGACCCTTGCTCGATGTGCACATGTTCTTTTTAGCAGTCTTGGAGGGAGCAACCATCAACATCGACATAAGAACACTTGAATAGGTTTTAGAGATACCTTTCATCATCGAGATTCATTCCACACACAGGGGAAGCATCTCACCTATACCTTTGCCATTGTTTCTTCCAAAGGGGAGGAATATTATACAATGGTCATGGATCAACTTCTACATTGGAGCATTTCTCATTGATTAGCACACTACCTTTAGTGGGGGGACTACCTTGTCTCCTCCTTTTTTTGGGGGGGGGGACTTTTTCCTCTTCGAGGTTTTGTCCTTCTCCTAATATATTTGATGTATGTCGTAATGGGGGGGTCTTGATTACTCCATCTATCCATACAACATGTTTTTTTTTCATCTCTCTTTTTGGGGGAGGGTTTTTCCCATGAGGTTTCCCCTCTTTCTCTGCTTTATGAGAGATTGCATATCATTATGTACATGGGTACCTAACATGGCCTAGTAGTTGGGACCCATCATGCATTGCATCCTAGATTTCGTAAGCTTAAGGGCATTCCCCTAAGTTGCACTTAAGGGGGGTGTTGGTGTAAATAAGTATTTACTATTTACACTTACTTAAGTTTACCTAGGTTAATGCATATATTTTATTATTGATTTATTACTCATCTAGGAGTATGCGTACTCTTGTGAGTTGTCATGTTTACAACACAAGTGTTTGCACTCTAATTATGCACATGTTGTCTAAACTTAGGAGTTGGCACATTATTTGAGCACATGGTGTCTACAATATTTTAGACACCTCATCATGCTTATCCTCTTATTGTGGAGGATATGTGCTTAGTTGTCATGCTTATCTCCTAGTTCTTTCTAGACACATTCTAGGTGCATCTTAGAGGCCTTTATATACAAGCTCTCTTAGTGTGTATGTATATGCTTCTGATAATAGTAAGCATTCTCATATTGGTCATACTCTTTGGTCTACTATGTACTTGTGTTTGAGTTCCTTGGTCTTGGGTGAATTGTGCCCTAAAGAAAATTCTTACACTCCTTTTATCAACAACTTTCATCTTTTGATTAGGTTTAAAAAACTCTTTCTTATAACTCCCTCTGAGTTCCTTCTTATATCTCCTCTTGCTAGGTAGATTAGGATTTCTCCCTCTTTCTTTTATACTAGATTGATGAACAGAGTATCTCCCTGTGATGATGATATTTTTGGCTCTTTGATCAATGTTTTAATCAATCTCCCTCTTTGTTCTAACACTTGCTTAGTAAAACTCTTCTTCTAATGATGATCAATTTAATGTACTTTCTCCCTCTTTGAAAATAATGCCAAAGACATACCAAATATTTGTCATATTAAAGAATGCAGATATAAGCATTTACAATTTCTTCAATTTTTCCCTCTATGACCTTGCTTGTGACTGATTTGAATTTTTAGCTTTGTGATTACTTTAGGTAGCTCCTAAAGTAAGACCCACTACATCAATTTGTATTATATGAACATCAACTTGTTTGATGTAGGGCACTCCTATTTTTCAAATAGCCTTTGATGGGGATATCACCACTAGTTTACCTCTTAGATACTCGTGAGGATCCTTAGGTAATTCTTTTGTGAAGATATTAGCAATTTTCTTCTTTGTGTTAACATATTCCATCTTCACCTCTTTATCTTGGACTAACTCTCTCAAGTTATGATACTTGATTGCAATGTGCTTTATCTTGGTGTACATCACTAGATTATTTGATATATTGATAGCACTTGTATTATCACAATAAAGTATCACTGGCTCTATGATTTCTTCCTTCATTCCTTTGAGTAGTTGTTTGATCCATACACTGTTTGTATAGCTTATAGCAGCAACAACATATTATGCTTCAACAGTAGATTGTGAAGTACACCTCATTTTGTTGCTTGTCCATGTAACAAGTCTTTTGCCTAAGAAAAATACTCCACCACTGGTGCTCTTTCTATCATCAATGTTTCCAGCCTAGTTAACATCAATGTAGGCTCTTAAGTCAAACCTTTCATTCTTCTTGTAGTTATGTAATTATCCTCTTCATAGCCATTAAGTGATTCTCCCTAGGATTAGCAGAGAATCTTGCAACTATCCCTACAGATAATGCAATATCAGGTTTGCTATGTACTACATATTGCAATTTGCCAATCATAGACCTATACAATGTTTGATTATCTCAACTGAATCATCATTCTTTGACAACTTGTGTCTTGTCACCATAGGTGTACTTACTGGTTTAGAATCCTCTAATCCAAATGTCTTTAATATCTCTTTGACATACTTTGACTGAGTGATGTATATACCATAATTCATTTGATATACTTGCAATCCCACAAAAAATTTGATTTCTCCAAACATAGACATTTCAAATTCTTGCTTCATCTAATTTGTAAAGTCCTTACATAAAGCATCTTGTCCTCCAAATATGATATCATCAACAAAAATTTTAGATAGCAAAATTATCTCTTTCTGTCTTTATGTACAGATTGTTATTATCATCAGTTCTTTAAAATCCAATCTTCACAAGATAAGTATGAGGTCTCTCATACCATGCTCTTGGTGCTTGCTTCAATCCATATAGAGCTTTGTGCAGTCTACATACCATGTTCTTATTGTTATCATCAACAAATCCTTCTGGCTTTTCTATGTAGAATTCCTCTTCTAGTATGTCATTCAAAAATGTAGATTTAACATCCATCTGATAAACTTTGAAACCTTTGTAGGCAACATAAGCAAGTCGAGTTCTTACTCCTTCCATTCTTGCAATAGGAGCAAATGTCTTCCCATTGTCAATTCCTTCTTCTTGTGCATATCCCTTGCAAACTAATCTTGCTTTGTTTCTTGTGACTTCACCATTCTCATCTAATTTTTTTCTAAATACCCACTTGGTACCAATCACATTTTTGTCTTATGGTCTCTGAACTAGACTCCATGTTTTATTCTTCTCTATCTATTCAATCTCTTCTTCCATGGCCTTGTACTAGTCATCATCTTCTAATGTATCTTTTACTAATTTAGGCTCCTTCATGCTTAACAAACATGATTCACTTCTCAATCTATTTCTTGTCATTTGCCTAGCATCTTTGTTTCCAATGATTTGATCAATAGGATGATGTCTTTTGACATATTTAGACAATCTTGGCTCAACTCTTTTTTCTACATTTGTCGTTCAGCTTTAGAGTCACTATGTACATATCTGTCAAGTATCTCAACATCACTTTTATGTGTAATAATCTCAGAATCAGAATGTGCATCTTCTTCATTTTGCAAATTGGCATCTGAATGTAGCTAAGTTCCTAAATGCAACTTGACATTCATAGGGTGTGACTTGGAAGTGACTAAAACTTTCTATTGATTTCTAACTTGATTTGTAGTATTTTATTCAGTAGACATTCCTTCATAAAAGTATACAAATGATTTGTATTCTTCTGATTCTTTCATAGGCCCAACAATATGTACTTTTATAAATTCATCAAAATTCACATTTGCAATTTTCACAATTTTGTTAGTGTTAGTATTTAAACACTTATATGCTTTGCTTCTTGTTGAGTATCCAAGAAATATACCTTCTTCACTTTTTTCATCAAACTTTCCATTCCTAACATGTTTAAGAATGTAACATTTGCTCCCAAATACCTTAAAGTATTTTACATTGGGTGGATATCCATACCATAGTTCAAAAGGTGTTGAATGAGTACCTTTCTTGATTTGCACATGGTTCAGGTATAGACAACTGTATTTACAGCTTCTCTCTAGTATTTTAGAGCAACATTCTTCTCCATCATAAGTGTTCTAGCATAGTCCATTATAGACCTATTTCTCCTTTCAATAATCCCATTTTTTGGAGGGGTCCTAGGTGTAGATGTCTATCTTTTGAGTCCTCTATCATTAAAAAACATCTCAAACTCATTTGAAGTGAATTCTTCTCCTCTATCTGATCTCAACCATTTTGGACTCTTACCTTCTCTTTCTCAACTCTTGCCAAATACCACTTAAACATTTAAAAAGCATCAAATTTATATTTTAGAAACATAATTAACATTATTTTAGAATAATCATCAACAAATAACATTATATACTTATCTCCTATTTAGTTTTGCACTTCAATTGGTCCACATAGGTCAGTATGAACAATCCCTATTATTTCCTTAGAGGTATAAGCTTTACTCTTAAAGCTTGAATTTGAAATTTTGCCCAGCTAACATTTTTTTCACACTATATTATTAGGTTTCTTCAACTTAGGCAATCCTCTAACTTCATGTTACTAATACTATCCAAGTTATTAATATTAACATGGCATAATCTCTTGTGCCAAAGCCACACATCATCAAATTTTGTAACAAAATAAGTAGCATCCTCTATATCTAGATATAATAGATTACTTCTAGTTTGATCACCTTTTCCAATCAATTTCCACTTTGTGTCATATATCTTGGTAGTTTTGTTTCCAAATTCAACCTTGCATCCCAAATTATTCAATTGTGACACACTTAACAAGTTATAATTTAGTCCTTCAATATAGTAAGCATTGTCACATGAAATTTTGTCTATGAGTCTGATAGAACCTTTTCCTTTTATCAAACATGGTGCATCATTACCAAATATTGCACTATTTCCATTATAAAAAGTTAAGGTAATGAACTTACTTCTATCCCCAGTCATGTGATGTGATCATCCACTGTTAATGATCCATCTATTATTTTTGTTCACACAAGTCATAAGTGCAGTTGCCTCATCTTCATTAGATTTTTCCTTCATTTCAACATATACCACTTCATCATCATGTTCATTAGATTCATCCTTGCCTCCTTCTTTAGCAATGTAGCATGACTTCGTGCCTTTGTCTTTGTAATCTGTACTGTCATCTTCTCTTCTATTTTTATACTTGTTACCATCTCTGTAGTTCTTCTTCTCTGTACATCTTGCAACAATATGACCAACCTCATTGCAATTGAAAAAAATGATGGGTAACTTACCTTTGAACTTGCCTTTACCTTTGTGAAATCTTCTTGCCAATAGTGCTTCCAATTGTTCAAAATCTTCCTCATCTGTATCACTATCACTGGATACATACTTTATCTTTCTTTTTTTCTTCTTCTACTTCACCTCATTAGAATCCTTCAATAATAACTTGGATTTGAATGTAGATTCAAGACTCAGTTTTGTAATTATCAAAGTTAGATAGCTCAAAAGTAGTGAGTCTACCTACCAGAACTTCAAGGGTTAGATCATTTCTTGGAATACATCTCAACTCTTGAATTGCAAAAACTCTAATGGCATAAATAGGTAGTAATTTTCTCAAGACTTTACTTAACACAATATCATTATCTATATGGCCAGTAGCTCCTCTTATTGCACTAACAACTTCTTTTATCCTAGTAACATATTGAGCAATATTTTCACCTTCTTCCATTCTCATATCATCAAACTTACCTCTAAGGCTCTCAAATTTGGCTCTTTGAAATTTTTTGTCTCCTCCATAGATGGTGTGTAGGACATCCTACATTTTCTTTGTAGTGTCATAGCCTTTGATATCATCAAATTTGGCATAGCTTAGAGCAAAGGCAATCTCCAACATCATCTAAGTGTATTCCTTCTTCTTCTTCATATCTTCAATGGTTAAGGCTCCAATTGGATCAACATGTTCCACTATAATGGTAGATTTTGCATGTTCTCCAAGTCCTCCAAGGTGTAGCTTCATCAAACTTTTTCATTCAGGAAAGTTATGTTTGTTGAGCTCGGGTACCTCTCTTTTAGACATCTCAATCTTTATGCTTCTAGTACCTTAAAATTAGTCCTCTTAAGCAACAAGGCTCTGATACCAATTGTTAGAATTACTTTAGAATAACTCAGAGAAGGGGTGAATTAGTTATTCAAGGTCTAGATGTATAAATAAAAACTTTTCACAACTTAGTGAACCCATAAAACATTTATATCCATGCATGCATCCATTGTGTATTTAATAAAATTTGTATGTTACTGTCAAATCAACTTGCAAAAGTGTAAATCTTGAAATAAAACACATTCATTAGCACACTTAACACAATGATTAATGTGGAAACCCAATTTGGGAAAAACCATAAGTAACATGCTACTCCTTTTTCACTTTTCTGAAGTGGTGCCCTATGAAAGGCCAACCTTGTTAAAGGTTACAATATATACTATTAAATGTGACCTGGTTAAGAGATTTCAATCACCCTGTTAGAAGTGAGCCTTGTTAGAGGACTTTAGGCCATTCACTTGGAATGCCACCTTGTTAAAGGATTTTCTAATGACTATTAGGTCAAACTTACTCCAAAGGATTTACCCTAGACTAATACAATTGTTAGAGAGTAATAATAAAGATTTGATCTAATAAAACTTACAACTTCTCTTGCAGATTACAAATCTTTATTTAGTCCTCAATTCTACTTGGCTTTCATACTTTGCAACTCTAATAGCTTGTTCATCCTTCAAGAATTCATCTCTTTAAGCCTTCTTGCCTAACATGCCATTGTAGACTCTTCTCTTGGGTCACTTGATGAGGCAAAACCCTTAATTCTTTCTTCTCCTTAGGTTCTTGAACATGACACCAACCTCTTTTACTTCATGACCAGACATTCCTATAAATAGGAAATTAGAATATTTTCCCACTCATTATCCATCATCCAAATTAGAGTTTTTGGATGAATTAGGTAGGATACAATGTATCTACCCCATATTTTGTCTTTTATAGAAACATCTCCTAGAATCCATTTAAATTCACCTAAAAATGGTTTACATCAAATTCTGTGCCATTGGTTCATCAATCTTATCTTCCCCCTTGTTCACAAGTTTCAAGAAAACAAACTTGTTGGCTTAGATTCAATGAATCTTTGATCTTTAACATAATGTAGCAAATCGACATTATCAACCTCTCGATACTCGACACAGACTACATTGCTTGACATAAATTACAAAATCAATCAGAATCAATTAATTTTACTGGTGCTCAACATCAACTATCTTTCACGACATCCACTGGAATTTTCTTTTGCTTGGCTCTAATTGACTTTTTGCTCAACTTGCATTGACTTTTCTTTGCACGTATTGTCCACTCAGTAAAGCTTGGCAAAAAAATTTATTTAACTTATTCTTCTAAACTTTCTAAGTGTAGCCAACCATTTTGTAACCTTAAGTAGATCATCAATACATCATGTCATCACTATCTTAACTGATCCTTGTACTTTATTACATTATCATAACTCAACCTTTCCTCTAGGTTCTTTTGTTACATCTTATTGATCAAATCCTCCTCATCAATCAACTAAGTGATAGTGCTTGAATCTTATAAGAAATTGTCTTACTAGAAAATAGCAGGTTTGACATCAATGAAAAAATAATGATTGAAACACATAATCTTCTTCAACAATCTCCTTCTTAACAATCTCCTTTTCAATCAGATTTCAACATTGTTCATCTATGTCAAGATTTTAATGGTATATTTTTTTGGACATATGATAATTTAAAAGGTTTTGACCCAAGTTTGTTTCAAAATACCATAGATTTGAGTGATAATGCCAAACCTGTTAGATAAAAATAGAGACCAGTTAATCCTAGAATTGAGCCATTAATAAAAAAGGAGTTATCCAAGTTAATAGAGGCCAATATAACTTTTCCTATTGAGAATTCCTCTTGGGTAGCCAACCTTGTTCCTAGTAGGAAGAAGAGTGGAGAGATTAGACTATAAGTAGAATTTAGAGACCTTGATGGGGCTTCTCTTAAAGATTACCATATCCTCCCTTCCATGGAACAAATTCTATCCAAGGTTAGTGGTTCAAAGAGATTTTCTTTCTTAAATAGGTTTTCTAGTTATAACCAAGTATTGGTTCAAGAGTCTGACATATATAAGATTGCTTTCACTACTTAATGGGGCATCTATGCCTATTGTAAGATGCCTTTTGGACTAACCAATGCAGATGCTAGTTTTCAAAAGGAAATGGAAATGGATTTCAAGAATATGCTTGAAAGACTTGTGTTGGTTTACCTTGATGATATCATTGTCTACCCCAAGAATGTGGCAAATCATTTTGGTCATCTAAGGCAAGTGTTCATCAAGTGCAGGGAGTATGGTGTGTCACTAAATCCAAGAAAGTGTGTGTTTTCCACCAGTCAATGGAAGTTACTTGTACATATTGTGTCTAAGGAGGGTTTGATTATTTATCTAGAGAGAACAAAGGAAATTATTTCTCTCCCACTTCCTACTCATAAGAAAGGGCTGCAAAGCTTCCTTGATGGAATCAAATTTATAAGAAGATTTATCCCTAATCTTGCTACCATGCTTAAGCACCTTACATCTATGCTAAAAAAGAATATAATCTTCACCTAGAAAAAGGAAGGGAGAGCTAGTTTTGAAGAGATTAAGGCAGCAATAGCATCGGCTCCTACTCTTATCAATCCCAATTTTGATAAGGATTTCATTCTCTATACCCTTGGAGGTGAGTCAAGTATATTGACTATCTTGACACACTGAAAGATGCTAATGAAGAAAAACCTATAGCCTTTTTTAGTGAGGGAATTAAGGATTATGAAGATAAATATAGTTATTTGGAGAAACAAGTCCTCTTTATTATAAGAGCCTTGAAGAAATTCATGCATCTTTTGTCTCATAACAAGATCCAACTCCTGTTACCTTATGCAAGTCTGAAGGACTTTCTTTTAAATTAGGATGTCAATAAGAAGAGGGTTGGATGGATCACTAAGGTCATGGAGTATGACATAGACATCAAGATCACCAAGTTGGTCAAAGATTAAGGGTTGTGTGAATAGATGATTTCATCCCAAGAGCCAATTGAGGAGGTTTCTCTAGTATTGATAGGTGAACAACCAACAAGAGATCATAATTCAAATGATTGGATGTAGGACATGAAAACCTTCTTGTTGGGAGGAGGATATCTACAAGGGTTAGACAGGGCCAAAAGAAGGAAATTTAGATTACAGTCTATCCCTTTTGTCCTAGTGGATGGGATCCTTTTTAGAAATGACCTAAATGGAGCCTTACTAAGATGTGTCAACACTGATCAAATAGATAGGATGATCAAAGAGTTTCATGATGGCCCTTATCGTGGCCACTTCTTAGCCAGAACAACAACCATGAATATCATAAGAGTTGGTTATTATTATTCAACTCTATTCCATGACTATCATAAGCATGTAAGGAAATGTGAGAAGTGTGCCTTCTTCTTAGATAAAAAAGGTTAGCATTTCTCCCCTTGCATCCTATTTAGGTTGATCAACCATTTGCTCAATGGGGGCTAGATTTTATTGGTCCAATCAATCCACCTTCTAGTTCTGGTCACAAGTGGATCCTAGCTATAATTGATTAGTTTACAAGGTGGACAGGAGCAAAAGATTTGAAGGATACCACATAGACTTTAGTGGTTATATTCCTTGATGGAATTACTACCAGGTTTGGTGTTCCTTCAACAATAATATGAGGCATTGCTAAGTCCTTTTTTGGGGTCACATTTTTTCTTGGGTAGTTGACCATGGTATCTATTTGAGAACCTCCTCAAATTATTATCCCCAAGGCAATGGCTTCACTGAGTCTTCCAATAAGAACCTGATCAAAATCATGAAGAGGACCATTGAGGACAACCTACAAGAGCAATAGGAAATTCACCTTTCATGTTGGTATATGGAAGGGATGCCAAGCTTCCTATTTTATTGGAGTTCCCCTATCTTGAATTAGCTCATCAATTAGAGCTAACTTAGGATGATGCCATGATAGATAGGATGATAGAATTAATAGAGTTAGAAGAAAAGAGACAATAGGCTATGAAGACACTTGAAATTCATCAACAACAGGTCAACAAGAGCTTTAACAAGAATGCCAAAGCTAGGGTTTTTAGAGAGGGAGACCTTGTTCTCCAGTGGGATACAGATTGAGCCAAAATAGATAGGCACTCTAAATTTGATGCTATCTAGACTAGATCTTATGTTATCACCACTTGCAAGCAGGCTAATGCTTTCCAACTATCTAGGCACAATGGTGATGTCGTACCAATTCCAGGCAATGGAATTTACCTCAAACCCTACTTCTAAAGAGGGTTAGGTTTTTTTGTATATATTCAAATAGTTTTTCAAGTTTTCCAAGAAGTGCTGAGCACATGTTATCTCTTTATAAGATGGCCAGGATTTGAAATTTTGTAGTTGCAGAGAAGACAAAGGTAGAGTTATGGTTTCATGAAGCACAAGTTTCATTTTATGACTCCATAGCCCAATAGATGCTTAAGGTCACTGGTCATATACTTAGCAAACTAGTATCCCCTTTGAGTCACCAAAATTGTTAGCCATTTTTGCCCTCCTACTAAAATTGAGTTGTTCTTGTTAAACATGGCTAGCGGTCATATCTTTTAAAATTTTAAAATTTTCAAACATTCTAATTCTATAAGGATACATATAAAACCTTGGGTTATCTTTATATTTTAAGTCTTTAGGTGGTGTCACGTTATTAACACCTCAGTGAGCCTGCATTTTCTCAACCTTTCAATTTAAAGAAATCAATGAACGTCGCTTTATTGCTATGAAAGAATGTATGATAAATTTTCATAGTGACATAAAAAAAATGTGTGATGCATCCTAGTGGGCCACTTCCTTTTGTAGCTTGTAAGGATGTTAGAGGAGATGACATGTGTTCCCATTTAATTCATGATTTTTCTTTTGAACCAAGTTCTTGAAATATTCAACCAACACCATTGATCAAATTTGAGATCAATGGACATCGTTATGTCACTAATAGAAACTACATGAAGAATACTCATAGAGACATAAAAACAACATTCCACATCATGTCCCAAGTGGACCTTTCTTTGTTGTGGCTGGCGGAGTTGTTAGATGATGTAACAACTATCAAAATTTTATTCACTACCTTTGAAGTGAGCCCGTTTATTGATGTACCCTTGTCCACCATTGATTTGGAGATGATTAATGATTATCATTTTGTTTCTATGAAAAGATGCAAGACTTTTAGTCATAGTGACATAACAATAGTTTGACATGTGGAGGTGGTAGGACTAACCCATGCAGGGAGTTGGCAAAGATTTTTTTCCATAAATGAGACTCTAGTAGTCAGGTTCCTATTCACAGTAGATATAAACACAAAGAGAAAAGGGTTTTGTCATGGCCATTAGATCTTCTAAGATCAATGATTGTCTCTTTATTGCTATGGAAAGTTGTATGATGAAAATTCATAGTGAGATAGCGATGATGAAACACGTGTCCCAATGGTCCCATCATAGTTCATAAGGTGTTATTTTTTCTCTTCTATCAAATTAAAAT
Source organism: Cupressus sempervirens (assembly GCA_028749045.1). Taxonomy (NCBI): domain Eukaryota; kingdom Viridiplantae; phylum Streptophyta; class Pinopsida; order Cupressales; family Cupressaceae; genus Cupressus; species Cupressus sempervirens. Next base: position 948,712,920 of record CM053792.1, on the reverse strand, counting down.
TAGATCAAGAGTCATTGTGTTGTCACTATCAAAAGTTGCACGATGAATATTCATAGTGACATAGCGAGAGGTTGACATGTGTCCTTGTGAGCTTGGGCGGTAAATCTAGTATAGAGGAAAGAAAAGAAAATGTCACCATGTGGCATGCTCTAGGAAGGTTGAAAATTTAGTAGGAATTGGTAAGAAAACTTAAAGAAAAAAGGTGGAAAAGTCATGCTAGTAGGAAGTCAGTGGTCAACATAAAGTTAGAAGGTTAAATAGGGGGGTGAAATGTTTTGTTATGGTTGGACCACATGGAAAATCTTGAGGATTGAATCTAGTTGAATAAAGAAAGACAATTCTTTAATGGAAAATTTGATCTTCTTGATTGTCTACAACCACTTACAAATGTTCTTCATACCTAATAAATGCAAAGGGACACTCCATGACCTCCTGGTTATCCATCTACTCAATTACAACATTAATGGCCACAATTTCTATCTTCTCATGGCTATTTTTTGGTGAATGATATGATTTTCCTATATTTGGATGTGTGCCATGATCAGATCTTTCCTAAATTTGTAGTGATTGTTCTCTGTAACCTTAGATGTAGTAGTTGTGCTTTGCCTTAGGGTAGAAGCTACCTGAGTTATGCTTGCACTATAAAAGAAAATTTTGTAATCCTTCTTAGGGTCGGCCCTTTTTTGATTCATTAGTATTGCATTTTATGCTCTTCTACTATAATTTTCCTTTTGTCTATGCATGAATTTATTCTCCGTCTTACCTCATTCTCCCATCAATATAAGTGTAGAACTTCCTTGCCTTTGTTGATGTTTTTTCTTCTATATTTCAATTTTCATAATAATATCTATTTTTCCTTAGATGTTATAAAGTGAAACTCCTTCCTTGTAGAATTTCATTTGGTTTCTAATCTATTTGTGGCTGTTGGATTGAAACAAAGGTTGAATCAGTGTATGTTGGAAATATGTTGATGAACAGTGAATTATTAGGCAAAAATAAGGTTGAACAAAATATTTTGGTGTATCACCCGCTTTATATTAGATTAGGTAGTTTTCTTTCATGTATTCCTTCTCCCTTTTCCTTCTCAAAGAGTAATTAGGTGCACCTTGATAGTAAGGAAGCCAACCTTCTCCAGAGACTTAATCTCATAGTTCAAGTCCCACAACTTGGATATTGTTTCCATGTTTCACAAAGTTGCCTTTAGGTAAAAATTTAGGCAAGGTCGCAAGCTTTTGGGACAATAGAAACTTGAAAAATGATAAAGTCTAGTTTTAAGAGAAAACACTATACATTTGATGATCTTTTGGAACTGGTGCATATTGACCTTTGTAGACCTATTAGAGTGAAAAGGTACTATGGAGATAAATATTTTATTCTATTTTTTGATGACTACTCTAGAATGATGTTTGTGATGTTTCTTAAAGAGAAATATGATGCTTTTTAGTTGTTTAAGTAGTATTTGAAATGAGTTTAAAAGGAAATATGTAAGACTCTAAAGTGCTTAAGATTTGATAGAGGAGAAGAGTTTATCTCTAATGAATTCAACATATTTTACAATGATAGAGGAATCAAAAGGCATATATTATCACCTAGGACTGGTCCCCAAAATGGAATAGTTACAAGGAGAAATAGATCAATCATGGATTGTGCTAGAATATTGATGATGGAGATGAATATGTCACATAAATACTAGAGAGAAGCTATAAGTACAATAGTTTATACTTTGAATAGAGTACAAGTCAAGAAAGGTACATACTTTACAACTTTCGAGTTATGATATGGGTATGCACCTAATGTGAAAAATTTTAAAGTCTTTGGAAGAAAATGTTATATACTAAAGGACAATAAAAATAGAAAACTTGATGCCAAGAGTAAAGATTATAATTGTTTGAACTCTGACACTAATAAAGTTGTGGAAAGTGCAAATGTGAAAGTTGATGAATATATAGAAAGAAATGAAGTTGAATGCAAGAACGAACTTGAAGACTACAACACAATCATATATTTGAATAAAGGTGTTCCTTAAACCTTACCTAAGCAAGAGAACAAGGCTACCAAGAATTAATGAAATGTGAATCTTGAGCTGCAATAGCAGGCTACTGAGCAACAAATTATAGGTGTCAAGCATCAGAAGAATGATTCTAAGATACAAAAGAAGTTGTTAAACATTAGGAAGACAATATTGAGCAACTAGAACCTAAAGCAGAAATAAAAAATGAACTTACAATCAATTTTCAAGATGGTCATGTACAAGAAGAAAGAAGAAAATAACCTACACTAGAAAAGTATGTGAGAAGGCACCATGCACCTATAAAAATCATTGGAAACAAAGACTCTAGAGTTAAGACAAGGAAATGTTAGGATTAACCATAGACATAAATAACAATTACATGCAAATATAACCAATATTAAAAAATAATATAGTGTACAAATGAGAACACAAGACACCAAGGTTTAATGTGGTTCACCCAATCCCTGAGCTATGTCCACCAATAGCAAGTCCAATATTATTACTATCCAATGATTACAATCCACAATCCCTTACAACTCAATACTATTGCAAGAAGCTACAGTATCACCATACATTATGAATCTCTAACCTTAAGCCTTTTTATAAAATCTTTTTAGCACTTACAAAATTAGGGCTAGAATAAGTCATCCAATAGAAAAATAGTAGTCGATGCCTTTTACAATATAAGGTCAATTTTGGCTTTGGGGGCACTGCCACCAAAAACCCTCACGGGGGAATTTCCCCTTGACACCACCTTGTACTACAATAGGAAGCACACCTGGGGTGCTACCCCTTGACCTCATCTTGGCATCACTGCCCCCAAACCCCTGTAGAAATAATTTGGAAGGAAACTAGGCTAAATAAACCTCTAAATCTGATTAGGCTCAACATCACAATGATCTCCACTTGGAGACTAATCAAAATCCACAATAATAAAAAGAAAAGAATTAGAAGTGATACATGTTTACTTAGTGAGTTTGAACCTAAATCAATAAAGGATGCTTTGAATAATGAAGATTGGATATAAGAAATGAATGAAGAAATTGAACAAATTGAGAAGAACAAAACCTAGTCACTAGTACCTAGACCAAAGGAAAATAATGTCATTAGAACCAAGTGGGTATTTAGGAACAAACTAAATGAGAAAGGAGGTCACAAGAATAAGATATTGACTATGGGGAAACATTTTCCCCAATTGTAAGATTGGAAGGAGTTAGAACACTACTTGCATATTCTTCTTATGAAGGATTTAAAGTATATCAAATGGATGTCTAATCTACATTTCTAAATGGAATACTAGAAGAAGAGGTTTACATTGAACAACTAGAAGAGTTTGTTGGTCCTAGAAAGAAGAACATGCTATGCAAACTGCATAAAGCACTTTATGGTTTGAAACAAGCCCCTAGAGCATGGTATGAAAGGCTATACAAATATTTGGTAAAGATTGGTTTTTCAAGAACCAATGACAATAATAATCTATATTTAAAAATTGAACGTGGTAAAGGGATGTAGTTAGCTGAAATATTTGTTAATGATATCATATTTGGAGGACAAGATGCATTATGCAAATAATTTGCAGATGAGATGCATAAGGAATTTGAAATGTCTATGTTTGGTGAGATTGAATTGTTTGTTAGTTTACAAGTATATCAGATGAAGCAAGGTATCTGCGTTACTCAGTCAAAATACATCAAGAAGAGACTAAATGTTTTTGGGATGGAAGACTCAAGACCAGTCAAAAAACCTATGATTAAAGGACATAAGCTATCTAAGAATGATGATTCTACTAATGTGAACCAAACATTGTATAGATAAATGATTGAGAAACTATAATATGTTGTTCATAGAAGATATGATATTATACTGGCAGTTAGAATTGTTGTAACATTTTCTTCAAATCCTAAGGAGAGTAATATGATAGTAGTGAAAAGGATACTATGATATTTGAAAGGAACACATGATTATGACATATATTACTAGAAGAATGACAAGTTTGAACTGAAACTATACACAAATGTTGATTGGGCAGACAATGTTGATGACAATTTTTTTTGGTGGACCTTTATTTCTAGGAAATAGATTAGTCTCATGGAAAAGAAAGAAGCAGAACTGCATTTCACAATCAACAACAAAAGTTGAATATGTGGTAGCAATAATGAATTGTTCTAACATTGTGAATATTAAAAAATTGTTGAAAGGGATGAAGGAAGAGATCACTAATCCTATTGTTATCTATTGTGACAACACAAGTGGTATAAATATATCAAAGAACCTTGTAATTCACAAAAAGACCAAGCATATTTATATACAGTATCATTACTCGAGAGAGTTGGTTCAAGATAAATAAGTGAGATTGGAATATGTGAACACCAAGGAGAAAATAGCTAATATTTTCACTAAGGCTTTACCAAAGGATGCACATAAGTATATAAGAGGTAAATTAGGGGTGATTAACCTAGCTAAGGACTTCTTCCTCACCTTTTCTTCATCCTTTCTAACTAAATATCACTATCCATAAATCAAGTGTAGCCAAGTGATCCTACCAAGCCTACACTCTCAGTGTTGCAGGGTAGGAAGCTAGTTTTTTTTCTTGCAGACTTAAAATAAGATGGATCTCTACATCAAATGTGTTGATCATAATATCTTACAAGTTGATGCAAAAATTAAAACTTTAAGAGATTCTAAAAGTAGTGAAGAGAGAATAATTTTTTTGTATCCGTTATAAGAATAGATGAAAGATGGTGAAGAAAATTAAGAAGTGCTACCATGAAGACATCTACATGATAAAGATGTATGTGAAAGATGAAATATCTTTGGTATTGTTGTCAAAGAGGGAGATGTTACAATTAGCATATGAAGAGAAGATATATTTATGAAGAGGAAGCCATTTAGTAAATGATGTTGTAAAGAGGGAGAATATATGCACGAAGTTTCTAGCAATACAAAAGTGAGATGATTGATTTATGATATGATATGATAGAGGGAGTCTAGGTGTTGCATATCAGAGTTGCATGAATCAAAATTAGAATGAAACTAAAAAAGATAGATTGTTGGACACTAAGATGAGAATCAAAATGAGATTGAATAGAGAGGGAGATGTTTGAATAAATTTCATGTTTTGGATTGCATGGAAACTATAGGTATTTCCATCAATGCCAAAGAGGGAGAATATTGGAAACTACAATTGGAACAATTGTTATGTTGTCATTGATGTCAAAACTTATTGGTAAGATAATTTTCTATCTAAGTAGAGTGCCATATCAAGATGATTGATGAAGAGCATTTGAGAAGAAGGTGTAACAAAAGGACCTAGAGGAAAGGTTGAGTTATGAGGAACAAAAATGGGCACTTGATTAGTTTGACTTTGGCAAGATATTATGATTGTTTAATCATAACCTAAGTGGAGAAGATAGTTGTACTAAAGCCTAGACGAGTGGCCTAAGAAAGACAAAATGCATTAGCTTGACCAAGAAATATAGTAAAAGATTATGAAACTTGAAGTTTATGCTGAGTGATGCTAGAGTTGACCAAATGATAGCTTAAGCTAAGAAAAATATATTTTCAACTAAGCATTAGTATTGATAAATTATTAGAAATTATGTTGGACAAAATAGTTATTAACAATTGAGTAATTTAGTGATGACTGACTCTAGTGTTGGCCAAGGGACAACATTTGATAGATTATGAGGAAATCTTGATACAATTAAATTCTTGGAATATGGAAACTATGTTGAAGATAAGGATGGATAACCTGGAGCATTTAATTCAACAGAAACCATATCTGAGCATTTTTATGCATGAATTCAAGGAGAAGTTTCTAGAAGAGAAAAGAGGAGATGCAAAGGTGGACAAAATTATTGTATGTGTTGAATCTGATCGAAACCCTAAGATCTATGGTTATGTTCAAGTGGAAAAAGATTAGAATTACCTATTTAAGGAGGTACACAGGCTAAATTTAGAGGGTTAGCAGAGATGGTGGAGACCTTAATAAGGTTGAAGCAGTTGTTAATTTAGTGAGTGGTAAACATAAACATAAGGTTGAATAGTGAAGTGTTGAGGTGAAGAGTGATTTCTTGATTGTCAATTCAGTAATGGAGATGTTAATGGAGACCATCTAATGAGTCAATTGTTGGACCAAAGTATGAGCTATATTTGTAAAGTGAGTGACGAGGCCAATTTAAGGCCTATTTGGTTCATGTTTTTATGGCTAGGACCTGGAAACTTTATGAATTTTTGATGGACTTGTTCAAGTTGCCTATGTTTATACTACTATATTTATGTGCACTTTAATATTTATAAGATTGAATGAATATGCTGTACACATATGTTATATAGTTAATGGAATGAAATATTGTATCTTTATATCTTTCATTGATTGGATAGTTCATCTTGTAGCCATGTGATAAGAGCAAAGCTAATATAAGAAAAAATTATTATGAATTTTATCTTGGATATGTATTGTGATTTTTGCACATGCACACTAATATTTTGAAGAGAAACAATGAGTCAACAAGGGAAGAAGAAGTCAACATCAATAGACAAAGTGGAAGTTGGTTAACTATTTTGAACTCATAATGATTCCATTACTTCCAGTTATCAATAGTTACCATTGCAAGCTGAGTCAAAGTGGTTATCAACCATTATGGAGTAAATCTAGAAGTCATGAACTCTTAAATTCATATGCAACTAAATACAACTTGGTCCTATATTAAATGATGTTGTTTTGTATCTTCAATATTGTCATATCCTTGATGTTGGAGGATCCTAGATTTAGGGAGTTTTGTTTTATGTTGATGTTATAAATAAGATGGAGTTTAGATTCTTGAGCTCACTAGTAAATTTGGACCCAATTTTTGACTAAGGTTCATCACTATTTTTCTTGTCAAAATTTTGACCAAATTGTGAGTTGGTCAAAATTTTGACAAATAAATTACAGGTTGGTCAAAATTCTGACGAATGTATTTGTCAAAATTTTGACCAACCTAAAATTTGGTCAAAATTTTGATGAGACAACTAGTGACGAACCTTGGTAAAAAGTTGGGTCCAAATGTTCTAGCTATCTAATTTTTGTGTGGTAATTCTCTTTTAATTTAGCAGTAGAGATAAATAAAATTTTGTTTCTAAAATATGTACTTGTGTTTCACTCATGAATACAATGCTATTTATAGTTCTTAATCTTTGAGTTGTTATCCATTCACTCTTCCTTGGGGGCCCATGTGGGAGGTGAATTTAGTTCATAACCATGTAGGAATTAATTTACAATTTCATAGAAGTATTTAGAACTCTATTTCTCCTACAACCATATGGTAACAAAATTAATGGTTGTTTCCTACACCATAGGCAAACTATTTAGTTTTGTGTTTGTAGAAATATTCCAGAGCAATAGTTATACTTCTATTTCATTTCTTAACTTAGTATTTCGTTCAACATTCTAATTTCATAGTTATGATGACATTTAAGATGGATTAGAACATACACTTTGTAGACATCATTTCAAGTTTACGTCCCTAGTCAATAATTTAATGAGCTCAGTATGTTATTCTAGTATAATAGTTGGAGCTACTAAAAATACAAAGTCATTATAAGAAGGATGTCCAATCCTTAGTTACAAAGTGATTATACTACCCATCCATTTGTGGTGCTATTGCTAGGGATGGTGTCAATTTGATCTAATCTTGGAGTCATTACCTCAGTTTAGTTTGTGTGTTTTTCATTTTGTATTCCTAGAGTAATAATAGATCATCTTGGGAGATTCCTTCCTTAGGATATCAAAATTAAAGTAGAAGATATCTTTAATCTTGAGCCTAAGGAACCCCAAGTTGAGAATGAAGAAGAATAAGAACTATTTGAAAACCCATTTGCTGATGCAAAAGAAAAAATGCCTCCACCATCATCTTCTGAAGAATCAATACACTTGAATGATCTTTTTGCTAAACCTAAGTATTAGGACAATCCATTAGCTCTTGTCATTTATCAACTAGAACAATAACCAGTTCTACCACCAAGGATGGCTCAACCTATCTTTCTTTTCTCCATTCCTGATTTGCATGACAACACTAATCTCAAAAAAAATACCTACCTCTGTACTTCCTAGGTTTTATGGCCTTATCATTGAAGACCTTAAAACCTTCCTTTTTGAATTTGATATCCTTTGTAGGAGTTATGATTATACAAATGATATCCATAAGCTGAAATTGTTTGCATCTAATCTTAAAGAGGCTTCTCTAAGATAGTTAATGGGATTAGGTCCCAATGTTGTAAGGGATTAGGATACAATGGAGAATATATTTCTTGCTAAATATAAGGAGTAATATAGGGGTCATTATATGAATGGAGATGACATCTTCAAAATGTCACAAAAAGAGGATGATACCTTGGAAGATTATGTCTCATGGTTTATGTTAAAATTACAACACAATACTCAATATTAGTTGAATGAGGAGTGACAAAAACATCTTTTTCTAAAAGGTATAAATGATGCAAGTATTGAGGCTTTAGACCTTATGGTGGGAGGAGATATTACTTAGAGGAACTAGGATGATATAAAGAGTATATGTCTAAATTAGTCAAGAGCTATTGTGAAGAAAGGTAGAGGACTTAAGACCATGCCTAATAAATCTAATGGCTTAGGAGCATCTAAGGTGGAGTTGTCCAATATTTTATCTAATTTCAAGTAGGACATCATTAATGATGTTTCCACTCAACTAGACATCATGCAAGAAAGAAGGAAGAATGAATAAGTTGAAACTATGTTAGTTGAATATCATTACATTGCAAAGAAAGGAAGAGGAACTATAAATGCAATACTATTGCAAGTCTGGAGGCATAGCCAATGCCTACTGACTTCAAAGCTATTTATGAAAATAGAGAGGCACTCCATGTTTCTTAATGTAGGCCATGGGTCCAAAGGCTATTGGAAATACAATAGGAAAAGTAAACTCTAGGGGGGAGGGGGGGGGGGGGGGGGGGGGGGGGGTGGGGTGAATCAACACTTAAAACTTCAACCTCAAAATCATTCATCACACATCCATCTCACAATCTATATATGTAAACTAAAATATCAAATTAAGCATATAAATCCATATCATGAAAGTAAAAAAATTCAACACATGTATGACACAAGATATTTGGTTACCCAAAAACCCTCCAAAGATAAGGTAAAACTAGGGTGGGGATGGCACCCACAAATCTTCACTACTATAGTAATAAAGTGTATCTAATGAAGGTTACAATATTTTGATCATGAAACATGATCTACCCTATGAAAGGTCTACCCTGTTAAAGGCTTACAAGATTATTAGATCTTACCCTCTTAAAGGATTTCAACACTCTGCTAGAAGTGTGCCTGGTAAAAGGACTTTAACTTACAATGAAGTAAGCACACTGTTAAAGGATTTACAACAACTTATTAAAACTACTTTGTTAAGAGATTTAACTAATTAACCTATTAGAATGTCTCAACAATGATCCTTTGGTTAGCTCTCTATTGCTTGATAACAAATCACTTCTTTCCTAATGTGTACTTGATCCTTTCTAATTAGATGTATCTGCACTGTCTTCTAATTTCTTTCCCCTGTTCTCCTCTAATTGATTCTGCTATATATCACAACTCCTTAGTCACCATGAATACTCTATTTGCACATGCAAAATTATCTCTTTTCTCCTTTAGCATTCATAAAAAGTTTAGGGTTTTTCCTCCTTAAGAAGACTTAGGTGTCTTAGGGTTAGGTATGAATCAACAATTTTGATTCACCCATTTTGCTATTTAATCCTTCCCTTTTTTTGACTAGCTACATGTAATGCATAGGGTTTCATAACAAAGATTCATTCTTATCATCTACAATCACAAAACAATCATTAAGTTGACTAAAAAATGGTTTATATAAAAGTTTGTGCCATTACAAATAACTATGTCAAAATTGTATTACTCAACACTTGAAGTCCTTGATGCTCGACATCAACTACAACTTCAATGTTGTAACTCAACCTCTGAATGACTTGACATCCATTGATCACTCAAAAATTGAATAACTTGACACATACTATCTTCTCAACACTTGAGTGACTCAGTACTTACTAGTTACTCAGAACATACTAAATATCTCTTGCTCAACATATACTATCTAACAACTTATGCTCGACATGTATTACTTGTTTGGCATAAAATAAGTAAATGAATTAATTATATTGTCATTCATATGTCAAAACCAATATGAGATTAACAATCTCCCCCTTTGACATAGTGGCAAAAATACTTGGTCATGCATGAATAACCTTAAGCCTTTCAAGGATAACTTAGATAATATCCACTTATATACAAAATTTCAAAGTTTCAAAATTTTGCAAAAAACTTATGACTCATCAGTCATACCTCAAAATTCAATAACTAACCTTGAGTTAATTGTGATGTTATGTAACTAAAAAAAAATCATTCCTCTTGTAGAGTAGATTTGCATAAGCTAATTTGTGTACTCTGTTTCTATCATTGACTCCCCCTTTCTCAAAAATAGTAGCTCCCAAAAAAATATTATCTCTCCCATACTTATTTTTCTCTTATTTTTCTTCCTTTTTGACACTTATGTCAAAAAATTATACACTTATAGTGTGTTTGTCCAAAAATGTTTGATGGACCTCAAGCATAATTTTCAAAGCAACATCCCAATTGTCACAAGTGACCTCCAATGCTTTTTTTTGGATGGCCAGTTCAACAACATGGTGTATTGAGAATTCATGAGTAGAAAGATGTAGATCTTTCCTCATGAGAATTTCAAAAAAGGTTAGTTCCTTGTGCAATATCTCCATATATGGAGTCAGTATAGACTAGATGCTAATTAGTTTAGCCTTTATGTTTGCTTCATCTATATATAGTATTGCTAATTGACTCTGGGAGTTTAGAAGATTCTTAAAATGTTTCTCACTCTGGGTTGAAGACCTTGGCAGAGTTATACCAGTTAACTGCGTATGACTTTCCAAATTTATTATGTGGCTCCTAACTTCCTGTGTGAAAAGTGTTGGATTGCACAAATTGGTTTATAAAGAGAAAGTTTTCTATAGTACCTTCTTCACATTGTCAACTTTGGTTTCTAACTCAACCTTTAATAGTGCAATAACACTTGATATTTTTTCATTAACCTTATTTTGAAAATTTCTTTTAGACCATTCAAGTAACATACGCTTTCTTTCCTCTAGTGCTGGCAGAATAAATGCATCAAGACAAATATCCTTGATGTCTTGTAATGCTTGCTTCTACCTAAGCTCCCTTTTGAGCAGTTCTTGTTCCTTTTTCTTTGCAAGAGCATCCTATAGGGTACTCATCTATTCAATAGTGATGGTTGCAAGATCAAAATTTGGCAACTCAATCACTTTATCTAAGTTCACATCACCAAATGATGTAACTTCATCTACCTTGAATATGCTTGGACATGGCCTTGATGATTGCAAAGGTATAGCTTCTATACTCAGCCTATGAAGAGCTTGACTTGGAGGAGTGGTATTTTATAGCAAAGTCACTAGTATTTGTATTACTAGTTGTTCCTCTAGTTTTGTAGTCAAACCTAGCTCTTTAGTCCTATCATTTTCTTGCTCTACATTCTTAGTTGCACCTTGATCTTATGTTGTAGGTGTAGGAGTAACATCCTATCCTATTTGTGTTTGTGTTCCTTCATTTTCTTCTTTTTTCATTTTCATTACCTAAGACTAGAACACTTTGTACCAATGTACTGGTAGTAGAAGTTGTTGTCTCCTTACTTTGATATACTACAATAGGTAATGTGGCTTGTACCATGGTGCATTGAGAAGGGGCTATAGATGTCTCTTGTGTCTGAATTTTCTCCCGTATAGATGCCTTGTCTACCTTCTCAATCTCATCAACACTTACCAGTATAGGATTTTCACAAAGTTTTACTTGGGTAGTGGATTCTATTAGTATCTTCTTCAACTCTTCCTCTATAAGGGGGTTGGTGTTCTGGGTGATAGTATCAGAAACATCCTTAATCTTTATAGTATCAATGTCTATATTCAACTCATGTTGAGGACTAGCACTTGACACTACTATATCTAATACACTCTATTTTGTTTGCTGCTCAACCTCAGCTGGTGCCTATGTGTCTATGTTTATTTCAATGCTTTCCACAACTATTACTTGTTTTTGTTCATCTTTGTTCTCACCTACCTCAATAGGTGTCTACCCTATTGCCTTGGGTGCTGTCAAACCATATAGTGACTTCCACAACTAGGTGGTCTTTTGTATAACATCCTCAATATGATTCTACAATATGCTAAATGCTCTATATTTAGGTGCAAATTTCCTTGTATACTTCTTTATTGCCTTTGTCATTAATGCCCTATCCAATTCTAGCATCACTTGTGCAAGTGTAGTCTCTCTGATTTGTCTTTTGATATTGAGACTATATTGCCACTTTTTCTCAACTCTGTCATATAGATCTTTTGGTAATGGATTGGAAATCTCAATTAGATTCTATTTGAATGTTTCCATCATGACATATATTGACTTCTCTACTTGGTCCATCTTAATTTTTTCAAGTTTATCAAACTCAATATGTGTGAAACTAGATAAGTTAGCACTATTCTTTATATTTTCACATATATTGTCTAAATCTTAGGAAGGACTATGACTTACCACTTTGAATTGGCTGTTGTCATCAGATTCTATCCTTTATTCATTAGATTTAGTTGGAGCTATATACATTCTCCTTAATCTCTTCTCAAACTCTTCTAATTTACTAGCTGATCTAGCCCTCTTCTCTTTTGGATTTTCTACTTCTTGAGCCTTTTTAGTAGTAGCTCTTGTGCTCGTGCTAGTAGTAGGAACTGTAGGCTTAGGTTGTGTGAGTTTTGCAACCTTCTTTTGCTTACTTACTATTGGAGTCTTAACTTTTCTCTTCTTTTCCTTAGTGGTTGTAGGTGCTTCACTGACTTCTTCTCCCTTGACACTTTCTTCAATTTCTACTTCTTCTTCTTAGTCTTCACCTTGACCTTAAGTGATGGCCAATGATGCTTGGGTAGGTACATGTTCACCTTCATCATCATCATCTTCTTCTTATTTTTCTCCTTCACAAAATTTCTCCTTCAGTTTCTTGACTAGTTTATTCTTCTTTCTCGTAACTAAGGTAGTCTTTAAATCCATTGTAATTTTAGATTTAGCCACATCATAATTCCCAAAGGTAGTAGCCTTAGTAGCTACATCTTCTACAAGCAAGGTTGTAATTATTGTAGAGGCTTCATCCAAATTAATCTCATAGCCTAGTGGTCTTAGCCATCTTACTCTTGACATAGGTAAAAGGATGAATAACTAGGGCCCAAGGCTCACCCAACTATCCAAACCACCCTGCAAGAGTTAACACAACAAAAGCAAACACAAAGAACAACCAAAGGAGGAAGAAGAGTGAAATAATTTTATTGATTCATCAAAATATCTTCATACATGCCCAACTATAAGGCCTTCTGGGTTATGGCCAAATACAAATACATTCACATTCAAGGATCCAACAACAAATTCACACTTTCTAGTTCTGCCCTACAATCCTCTTCAAAAAATTTCCTAACTCAAAGCCTAAACACTCTATATATATTTACCAAAATGACTTAAAGATTATTCTAGAACATTACATAAGAGGAAGGCTGACCCAAAAATGGTCTAGATACATCCCAAGAAAAGATCTTAACATAAATGTCATGATTGAAATAAATCTTGCAAGTCAGCTCACAGAAATCATGTCCAAATGTTGACACTCAACATAAGTAGGAAAAATCGGCATACAGTGGGTAACTTGGCACATGAAGGAACACTTAGAAAACACTAGATTGCTAAAGTAACTTGGCACCAACTAAGTGTTACAATAACTCGACACCAAGTAAGTGCTACAGTAACTCAACACCAACTGATTGCTACAATAACTTGGCACCAACTTGCAGAATGAACAAAAATGAGTAGGATAACAAGGCAACCCAGGATGCTCCTGCATCAGACAAATGAGGTTGAAAGAAATGATTCTCCTGAATCATTGAGATGTCACAATCTAAGTTGAATTCAACTCGGATTGAGAAATCCATGAAGCATCTTCAATAGGCCTATTCTTCCACTTCGCCAAATATTCATAGTAATCTTTTCCTCTTATTCTCTTGCCAATTCTCCAATCCAATATCTATTCAACTTCTTCTATCTACTTCTTAGGATAATCTTCTGATACAACAACTTTATCATCTCATGATACTTATACAAATCAACAATATTGAATATAGGAGATATATCCATGTCATCAAGTAACTCAACTTCATAAGCATTACCACTGTCAAACTTCTTCAAGATCTTACAAGGTCTAAATTTCTTCATCTTTAGATTACTATATGTTCCAAATGGGAATCTTCCTTTCTTTAGATGAACCATCACCTCATCACCAACTTGAAAATCATGGTGTCTTTTAGACTTATCAAAATTCTCTTTATACTTTTGATTACTTTGTTCCAACCTCCACTTCACTTCCTTATGCAAAGACTCCATAAATTCAACAAATTCTTATCTTGTAGCACTTCTCTTTTCTTCACCAGCAACATCTCTCAAATCTAATATTCCTCTAGGCTTCATTCTAGTAATAATCTCAAAAGGTGTCTTCCCTATACTCCTATTCATAGAATTATTATATGAAAATTCAACTTGTGCCAATATCATCTCCCAATTACATGGCTTATTCCCAACTAAACATTTCAGCAAATTACCTAAGCTTCTATTCACAACCTCTATTTGTCCATCTATTTATGGATAGAATGTAGAACTAAACTTTAATTTAGTACCCTTCTTCTTCCACAAAGTATTCCAAAAATAACCAACAAACTTACTATCTCTATTAGAAATAATGCTTCTTGGTAATCCATGCAATCTCACAATCTCCTTAAAGAAAAGTTCAGCAACCTGCTCATTATTTGATGTCTTCTTGCATGGTATGAAATGAGCCATCTTAGAAAATCTGTCTACTACAACAAATATGGAATCATACCCCTTCACTATCTTAGGTAATCCAAGAACCAAATCCATACTAATGTCACTCCAAGGTTTCTCAGGAATAGTAATAGGTGTATACAAACCAATATTTTGACTTGCTCCTTTTGCAATTTGACAAACTCCACAACTTTTTACAAATTTTTGAACATCCTTATACATTTACGGCCAATAATACTTCTCTTTTAGAAAACTCCATGTCTTATCAGTTCCAAAATGTTGAGCCAATCCACAACTATACTTTTCCTTAATCAGATTCAACCTCATAGAACTTCTAGGAATACACAACTAAATGCCTTTGAACAACATACCTTGTTGAATGAAATACTCATCATACTTACTTATGTGATCTATCAGATTTGGTGCTCTATACTCTCTCCATGCCTTAGAAAAATTAGGATCAACATCATACAATTCTTACATTTCATCAAAATCAAGAACTTCAACCTTCATTTAAGTCATCAAAGAACATCTTCTACTCATTTGCATTAGCAACTTTTTTGGTAACTCCACTCTTATGCTTGGTAACACATGTGAAACTCTGCAAGTAATTAACCCACTTCATGTGTCTCTAATTCAATTTATGTTGACTTCCCAAGTATTGTAAAAGTTTATGATTAGTATACAACAAAAACTCAGGAATCAAATAATATCTCTACTTTTTCAATGCTTGAACAATAGCATAAAATTTTTGATCATACAAAGAATAATTCCTTTTGGCATCATTCAACTTTTGACTAAAGAAAAAAATGGGTTTACCTTCTTGACTTAATACAGCTCCTATTACATTACCACTTGCATCACATTCAACTTGAAATACTTTGTTGAAATCAGGCAAAGCCAATATAGGTAATTCAACAACCTTTTGTTTCAAAGTCACAAAACTCTTATCAGCTCCATATGTCCACTTGAATTCCTTTTTATCTTCTCTCATTATCTTAGTCATAGCATTACAAACAAAACTGAAATTCTTTTATAAACTTTCTATAAAAACTATCCAAACCATGAAATGATCTTACCTCACCCATATTCTCAGTTGTAGGCCACTCCAAAATTTCTTCAACCTTCTCAAGATCCATCTTCAAACCATCAACTAAAATCTCAAATCCCAAATACACAATCTCCTCTTGCATAAAAGAACACTTTTTCAGATTAATCAACAACTTTTCCTCTTTCAACCTCTGCAATACTTGTCTAATATGCTCAAGATGTTCTTCCTTAGTCTTACTAAATATTAGAATATCATCCAAATAAACAATCACAAACTTACCCAAGAATCTTTTCAAAACTTCATTCATGAACCTCATAAAAGTACTAGGTGCATTAGTCAAACCAAAAGGCATAACCAACCATTCATACAAACCATCTTTTTTCTTGAAAGCATTCTTCCATTAATCACCTTTCTAATTCTAATATGATGATAGCCACTCTTCAAATCAATCTTGGTAAAATACTTTTCTCCGCTCAAACAATCCATTATGTAATCCATCCTTGGCACAAGAAATCTATATTTCACCGTTATCTTGTTAATAGCTCTAGAATTAGTACACATTGTCCATTCTCCATTCTTTTTATGTGCTAATACAATAGGTACAACACATGGACTCAAGCTTTCTCTGATCAAACCTTTCTGCAACAACTCATGTACCTATCTATTAAGTTCATTCTTTGTAGGTGTCAATCTATAGGATGCTTTGTTTGGCAAACTAGCTCCAGGAATCAGATCCATACAATGACTTATACTTCTCATTGGTGGTAAACCATAAGGAATATCCTCATCAACAATATCCTTATACTCATTCAAAAATTCTATAATTTCTACTAGTACTGGGCTATCACTATCTACTATCACTCAATCATTACCAGCTTTTGTTGCTTGATCATTACTACCAACACTTGGTGCTTTAGGAACTATGGCAAAACAAAATTGATTCTTCTTCACTTCCTTTTCAAATTGTTTCCCATTAACCATGCAAACTTTTATTGTAGTGCAACTAATCTCATCTAGACTTTCAATCAAAGGAAATAATATTTGCTTCTTCCCATTCACCTAAAGAGTATATTGATTCAATCTTCCATCATGCACAACATATCTATCATATTGCCAAGGTCTACCCAAAAAAATATGACAACAATCCATGGGCATAATATCACACAAAACTTCATCAAAGTAATGTCCAATTTTGAAGTTCACAAGGCATTGTTCACTTACCAATATATTATGCTCATATTTGATCCATGAAACATGATAGGGTTTAGGATGCTTCAACCTCTACAATTGCAACTTTTTAACTAGCTCTTTTGATGCCAAATTTGTAGAACTTCCACTATTAATGATCACTTTGCAACATTTTTCAGCCATCTTACATTTGTCTTAAAAAGACTTCTCCTTAAAACAGGTTCCTCATCACTTCCCTTGTTACATAAGGTTCTTCTCACCATCAAATTTTCTCCAACCTTAGGTCCACTTGGTGAACCCTCATAATCTCCTTGAACCATAGAATTTATGTTACCTTGCCCATTTTTAGAGGACCTACATTCAAAAAATCTATGTGCCTCTTTACCACATTTGAAACAATTACCATGAAATCCACCTCTAGAGTAATAATTACCTCTTCCTTGGTAAGAATCAGTACCTCCTTGGTAAGAATTACCACTTTTCCATTTGGTCTTGCCTTTGTCATCATTCTTCCATTTAGATTTTCCTTTATCCCGCACAAAATTTTTAGATCTGCCACCTTTACCATAAGATCTACCTCTGCCTCTTTAGAATCTACCACCTCTACCTCTTTATCTTTGTTCATGCTTCTTTGCTAAGATCTCCTCAGCTTTCAAGTCATATTGATATGCTTCTTCAACACTTTCCAACTATTAACATCATAATGGTTTTTGACACTTGAATGCCAATACACTTAACCACTTTCTATATTAAAGCTGAGCACACTATGTATGCCAAGCCACAACATGTGTCAAGTCAGGAAAGACTTTAGGTGCCGAGTGATCTTTAGGTTTCGAGTAGCCTCTAGGTGCCGAGTGAAGATCAAGTGCCAAGAAAATTTCAAGCGCCGAATGACTTTAGGTGTCGAGCATGATACAAGTGCCGAGTCATAGATGATGCCGAGCAATACAGAAATGCAACAGGAGCCGAGTAAGCCAGTTTGTTATTAGTGCCGACCATCTAAAATCAGTAAGTGCCGAGTAACATAGAATGTACATATGAGTTTGTAACTTCATTGATTCATATATAAACTATTTTCATGGCCGACATATGACAAATCTTGAAGGATTAAATGATAAGATCAAATATTTTGTATTTCCTATGCAATTTACATGCAGCCAATTAGAAAAATGGAGAAGGCATGCAACCAATAAAAAAAGTGCAAGGAATGAGCAAGAAGCAAAGATTCAATATGGATCGTAGATCCATACCTAACCCTAAGTCTTTGAATGTCTTTATAAGAAAGACAAAATCTCATTAGAAAGAGTAGTGGATGTACAAGGGTGTGGAAGGAACACTATTTTAGAGTAAAGAGTATCAGATCTCAGAGGATCAAGATTAGAGAAAGTAGATCAAGTGCCTATATTCAGCAAATGAAAGATTGCAAGCTATCAGGTTTATTGTACCTAATACTCTCTAGCAATTGTATTAGAATGAAAAACCCTATGGTGATAGGTTAGCTTAACAACTATTTTGTAGATCCTTTAAATAGGTGATTAAATCCTTTAACAAGGTGACACTTCATGTAAAGTGTTTGTAAATCTTTTAAATAGGTCACTATTGATAAAGTGTAAAGCCTTTAATAGGGCAGACCATCAGAAGTGGTTAAATATTATTACTGTAGTGATTTTGTGGGTATCATCCCCACCCCAGTTTTACCTTCTTATTTTTAGAGGGTTTCTGGGTTACCAAAATCTCAAGTGTTATGTGGTGATGCTTATGTGTTTTTCATAACTATATGATATGTTCATATGCATGCAATCTACTTTTAGTTAAAAGGTTTTAATGGTTAAAATATAGCACTTCTGATTCACCTCCCCCCCCCCCCCCCCCTCAGAAGCATTCTTCCTATTTGAATATTCCAACAATTGGTATTAGAGCTAGGTTCTCATAAGAACAAGTCTAACAACTTGGATAAAAATATCTAAAGATGGAAGTCTTCAAACTTGGGAAGATTATTGACAATCAAGTGATTGATGTGCAAATGGCTCTACACAAAGTAGAGGAAGCAAGGGAGGAATTGAGAAAATCCTTGAAGAAAAGAAAGGATATAGCCATAGCTAAAAATGATGTAAACTACAAGGAGATTGATACCACAAAATTATGTGCCAATGGAGACACCAAAGAGTTTGATGCAGCAATAGTAGAACTGATGGAGAAAAATAAAGTTCAAGCAGAAGAGATAAGATCTCTCAAGATGGAACATGAATCACAGGCCATAATCTTATGTGAAATCACTGAACAAAAGAAAAGAGAAGTTGAGGAAAAATTCATGATGGAAAATGACAAAAGAAATCTTGCAAACAGACTTGAAGAAAAATGTATTGAATTATCAAGGATCTCAAAAATGTAGATGGATACACTTGCCCAAATGATGAACCTTCATCATGAACTCAATATGAAATATATTGAGGTTTCTACTTTGAAGATACAAAATGAACAACTGAAGAATGAATTAAATAGAGAAAAAGAGGTAGCAGAGAGTCTCAACAAGTCAAGTGAAGCCATCAAGTATTTTGAACAATTGCTAAAATCCCCAAAATCTGCTCATGATACATCAGGACTGGGATACAAGAGCACTGAAGTTGGAGAATCATCAAAGAGTGTTGAGCAAAGAAGTGACAAAGGTAAGAATTCTAAACTCACTCATCATTATTGTAATAAAAAGGGACATACTGCTAATATTTGCAGGAGTAGGAGATTCAATCAGAGAAATTCACCCAAAAGCAAGAGTTACTGTCACAAGTGCAACATGCAAGGACATATGACACAAGATTGCAGATCCAATGCCACAAGGACTCAAAGATTTGAAGGACATTGTCATAATTGCAAGAAGTATGGACATAGAGCATTTGAATGCAGATCAAAACCTATGTGGACATCAAATCAATCAGAAAAATCAAAATGAAATGAAAGTCACTATCATTGGGATTAAAACACCAGGTATAGCTATCATTATTGTTAGGAATATGGACATACACCCCAAAATTTCATAATAACACATTTCAAGGGAAACTATAAAAGATGGTTGAGCCAAACTACATGTTTCAGTTGTCTGAAAACTAGGCATACCAGCAGAAAGTGTCCCATAAAGTCAAAGGCACCCAAGATTGAAGAAAATAAGGGCAAAGAAAAGATTGATGTCAAAAAGATAAGGGGGCAAATGAATAATACTTGGAAAAAGAAAGATGAGTGCAATACATCAAGTGGAGGGATCACTTCACCCAATGGATCAAGTGATCACACTTCATCAAACTAAGCATGAGAAGTATATGGGATTGATATAAAAAGTTATATCACACATTAGTCCCAAGACAAAGAAGCAATGCAAAGTATAAATCTGCATGAGACAAGATGTCAAGACAAAATCTAAATGATGTTGCCAAGCTATCTTTGGATGCCAAGCTAAAATCCAACACATGCTGAGTTGGTTAACTCCAATGCAAGCCGAGTAAAGTGGAAGTGTAGTACAAGCTGAGTAATGTTAAAATCCATCAAAAGCCAAGTCGGCAGTTGAGCATTTAATGTGATGAAAATAGGGTATATTATCATGATTCCAATCAATTTTCCTCATCGCGATCAAGAAGCAAAGAAGAGAAAGAGAGCAAAGCGACTTCATAGTAGAAGATTTAGCATTTCAAGCATATTGCAACATCTCTCAATGCATTTTCATCGATCTTGAGGTATTTTCATTTATGCCGAGCTACGCAATTTCATATTTCATAAAGAGGAAACTCTAGTTTGCATAAATGGCATCAAGTTCCAAGAAAATTGAGGTGAAAGAGTTGTTTGAAGTTCAGTTCGTGTCAAATGAGGTCAAGCAACCTGAGTTTCATACCATCCCTAAAGTTGCATACAAAAGTGACCCAGCCGAAGCTCTCTCCCAAATACCCCCAAAGTTGTAATGGTTCAAGATGTAAGAAGATGCTACAATTGTAAGATAGGAGCCCTAGGAGATATGGAGATAAGGAAAGCCTATGAAAAATTGTGCATAGATGGAGTCTTAAAATATGAATTCAAAATTGTTCAAAGGAAGGGTTTGACCTGAGTTTTGAGCTTTCCTACCGTATTCAAGATAGAATGGGTTAAACTTGTATTAAGCAGAATTCATGGTGGAAGTCTTTGGTTGGAAAATATTCCCATCAAATTAACCAAAGGAATCATACATAGGGTAACTAGGTATCCTACCCTAGATCAGTTCAAAACCTTGAGAAGTGAATCAAAGGAGGTTATTGAAAAGAACACTAGTGTTCAATGGAATAAAAGAGGAATGACAATTCACACCATCCAGGATCCTCTAGTTGAGTTTGCTATTAGAGTCATAGCCCATAAGTTCTATCAATCTAGTAGACTCAATAGTGTGCCATGTATTGCAGTAGATGTAGGTTACAAATTGGCAAAAAAGGATCATACTTATGATCTTGTAGAACTGCAACTACAATAGATTATTGAAAACCTAGCTACCATAAGAAGGACAAAGGGTGCTCAATGCAAATTTGGAGCAATTCTAGTTTTTATATTCTTTTATGTTCAGAATGAGTTTCCCTCTTTCGAAAAAGTTACATGGAGGAATGATAAGACTATCATTTCCCAAATCAATGAATATATAGAATAGATGGAGAAAATTTTGATACACTGATGACAAGTTATTTTGAGGATTTCAAGAAATCCATGAAGCAAAGATCAAGAATACCAGTTTCCTCAGTGGAAAAACATACTAATGATTTATGCTTCTTAGTTGACATTGATTTTACCTATATTCAAGCAGTAATTCCAAGAGTGAGATGGCTAAGGCCATTTGGATATGAAATCAATATAGATGAAGCTTCTACAACAATAACTGCATTATTGGTAGAAGAGATAGATAAAAGTGCTCCACACTTTGGCACTTATGATGTGGTAAGATCAAAGATAAACATGGAGCTAAAGACTACCTCCACATTAAAGAAGAAAGACAAATTGTTAAAGAATATTAAGAAGAAATTTGGTGAAGGAATTGAGGCTGAAGTAGAAGAAGATGAAGATGACAATGATGATGATGAAGATGAACAAGAACAAGGCCCAATGGAATTAACCCAAGGCCTAGGTGAAGACAAGGAGGAAGGTGCAGAGGAAGAATAAGCCAAGGAAGTACCGACTGATGTTGAGTCAAAGAAAAGGAAGGCAATAGAAATGCCTCCAGCTCAGCAAAAACAACAAAAATTTGCTATGCCATCACCTCAAAAGCCAACAACCTGAGCTGCAACAAGGGCCTCCACAAAAAGGGCTACAGAGGAAGCTACAAAGAAGAAACCAATCAAGGAAATGCAAGAAGAGCCAAGGAAAAGAAGAAGATATGTGGCTCAACTTGATACTGATGAAGAAGATCAATCTGAAAAGGTAAGCCATTTTTCAGTTGATACTTTATGCAAAAAGATTGGAAATAGTGATTTAAGAAACTTAAATGAATTTGATTTTAATAAGTTTACTAAAGAAGGCCATAATAGGATAGAGGAAATAGTTTATGGAATGATGGCACAGTTCAAGTACACTCCTCTTGAACTAGATGGACAATTGCCAAAAGAACTATCTAAAATTGTAGAAGACAGATGGCATTTTTGTTTGAAAATGGAGAAGGAGATGAGGGAATCAACCCTAGCAAGCATATTGCTTGATTTGACTAAGGAAAAAATAAAGAAAGCAGTCAAAAGGCATAATACTAGGTTTACACCTAAGTATAGGGCATTCTTTATTCTCCAAAACAAGATGGAAGAAACTATTCAAAGAACAATGAAATCATGGAAAAACTTGTACAAACAGATTGAAGATTTTCTTGAAGAAGAATACAAGGAAGAAGCAGCTCCTCCAAAAGAAGAGAGAAGAAAAAGGAGAGAAGAGAAGACAGTAGTAGAGAAGGGAGAAGAAGAAAAGAAAGAAGAAGAAAAGAAAGAAGAAGAAGAAAATAAAAAAGAAGAAGAGAAAGAAGAAGAAGAGAAGGAAGAAGAAGAGAAGAAGGAAGAAGAAAAGAAATATGGAGAGGAGGAAGAGACACAAGAACAATATGTAATGGAAATAACTAAGCAAGAGTATCAACCAAACAAGAGTGTGCAAGACACACAATTGCCACCCTCTAGCCCTCCTCATGTACCCATCACACCTGCAGAAACTATAATTATAAAAGATGTTCCTGACACTTTTGGTCAGAACATCAATCCATTAACTACAGAAGACCTCAAAAGAATCCTTGACCAATCTACGTTGCAAGAAAGATTATGTACAGATCCAGTATTGGTCAGCATGGATGAATTACAAAAACTAGTAGAAAGCATAGTTAGAGAAAAGGTGAATCCACAAGAACCACCTTCCATCATCTCTATAGCTACTAGTGGTCAGCCTCAAATGCCCATAGTTATTTCATTAGGCATAGTTGACACCCCAATACAGAAGTCAAGTGCAGCTATAGAAAAAGAAACAAAACAAACAAGATAGACTATTACATCTGATCCTACAACACAAACACAAGGTGCACTTCCTAAGATTATCATAATTGATCAAGGAAGTAGACAGCAGGACGAGAAAATAGAGGAAACTCCTAAAGAGCAAGAGGCAATACAAACATTGATAAATTTTCCTACCTCAGGAACTCCTTCACAACAGCCATTGCAAATATCTACACCAAGATCCAGTACTACAAGAGTTGTAAGGGTACTTCACTATGGAGATCCTGAATTAGATGAGGAGATAGTCATACTAGGATATGACTCAAAAACAAGAACCATTGATCAAATCAATGAGGTGCAGGAAGCACTGAATAGGAGAAAGAGACAAGAGATACTCAAGAGGGAGTATAAACAAAAGCAAACACTACATGAGATTAAGGACATCTTTATGGATGCCTTTAGTTTGCAGTCACCAGATGAGTCAAAGCATATTATAGAGCAATTATCAGATATTGTTGACTAGGTGACAAATGAAGACCAAGAGACAAATGCAAAACTTATAGAATGGTTTGAAAGAAAATTCTAGGGAAAAGTAAATGAGCAAGTATCAAGTCAAATTGCACTCTCCTAGGTTGAATTGGAAAAGCTTATAGACAAAGTGAAAAAGGTACTTGAGAATATATTCTCATTGTACAAAAAGTTGTGTGACTTTTCATACTTCACACAAGAGACAAGCCAAAAGATACTGAGCTTGGAAAGAAATTTAAATATTTCAAGCATGCAGCTACCAAATGATCCAGCTCAAAGTGAGAAGCATTTTGCTCAATCACTTCACACTCAAAAAGAAATAGCTATATTATCAGTAGATGAGGCCAATATCAAGGAAAAACTGATACAACTCCAGTCCTCCATTACCCCACACTTGGAAATACTCCATAAGGAACAAGTCTATGCAAAATATGTTCTCAAGAAAGATCCCAATCTTTCTACTTTAGATGGACTTATTGATCTTGCTGTAGAGACTGCCATTGAGCACAAGTCACTGAAAATTTCTTTGAACAATTGGGATGCAGCTCTTAGGATGATTATGGAGGTAAACAACACATTTTTGGTGAAATATGGTCTTAACCCTTAAAATCCTTTGACATAAGTGTCAAAAAGGGGGAGCTATATATCTTATTAACAAAGGGGGAGATATTATAAGATGAATGAGAGAATGGGGGAAATAAAACCAAGGAAACCAAGGGGAGCATGTAATGGCACAAATAACCAACTCAGGGGAGTTACAATAATTTTGAGGTATATATATATTGTAAGTTACACAAATTTTGATTAAAGGTTTTTAAAACCTCTGTATATACCAAGCAGATTATTTAATGTACTCATAAGATTAGTTAAGTGTTTTTGTCACTCATGTCAAAGGGGGAGATTGTTAACCTCATAATGGTTTTTGACACTTGAGTGCCAATACACTTAACCACTTTCTATATTGAAGCCGAGTACACCATGTATGCTGACCCACAACATGTGCCAAGTTAGGAAAGACTTTAGGTGCCGAGTGATCTTTAGGTGCCGAGTGAACATCAGGTGCCAAGAAAAGTTCAAGTGCTGAATGACTTTAGGTGCTGAGCATAATACAAGTGCCGAGTCTCAAATGATGCCGAGCAATACAAAAATGCAACAGGAGCCAAGTAAGCCAGTTTGTTATTAGTGCCGACCATCTGAAATCAGCAAGTGCCGAGTAATACATAATGTACATATGATTTTGTAACTTCATTGATTCATATGTAAACTATTTTCATGGTTGACATATGATGAATCTTGAAGGATTAAATGATAAGATCAAATATTTTGTATTTTCTATGCAATTTACATGCAACCAATTAGAAAAATGGAGAAGGCATGCAACCAATAAGAAAAGTGTAAGGAATGAGCGGGAAGCAAAGATTCAATATGAATCATAGATCCATACTTAACCCTAAGTCTTCAAATTTCTTTATAAGGAAGACAAAATCTCATTAGAAAGAGTAGTGGATGTACAAGGGTGTGGAAGGAACACTATTTCAGAGTAAAGAGTATGAGATCTCAGAGGATCAAGATTAGAGAAAGTAGATCAAGTGCCTATATTCAGAAAATGAAGGATTGCAAGCTATCAGGTTTATTGTACCTAATACTCTCTAGCGATCCTATTTGAATATTCCAACACCAACTTCATAAAACTTCATATTTGAATATTCCAACACCAACTTCATAAAACTTATTTTATCTTGAATTCTAGATCTCAATTCATTTATGTACCTTGCAATTTTCTCAACATCATCATTCACATGTCTAGATCTGATGTCCAATCTATAGAATTCCTCAAGATACTCTTTCATAGTCATGTCCTTTTGTTTCAAATTTTGCATCTTTCTTAACAAGCTAACTTGTAATCAACAGGAAGGAATTTGTTCTTTACCTTGTTCACCATCTTTGGACAAGTTTTGATCTTCTCCTTTCCTCTCTTTTGTCTATCAATTTGTGAGTGCTCCCACCATAGTGATGCATGACCTTTCAACCTAGTGAGTGCAATCTTCACCTTTCTATTATTAGGAGTGTTTTCATACTCAAAGAACTTCTCCATATCTAAGATCCAATCCAACGAAGCATTGGTATCCAATTTTCCATCATAAGGAACAACTTCTACAATAGGCTTTGAATTTTCCCTAGATAACACTTGCAACAATCTTTCTTCATCTTGATCTTCTTTAGGTTCTAGATTATGGTTTGGTGTTGTTGCTTCATCATCACTTACATCATCAAGATGTGCTCCTCTCCTTTGGGCTATCTCCACATCATCTAATTTGGCTATAATTTGTCTCAACTAATCCAATATGGCATTATTAGCATTTTTCTACCATGAACTATTTTTACAAATTAGGTTCCTACAAGATTATAACCCTCTGAAAGTTATAGGTCAAATTTGTAGATTTGCCACCCTACAACCAAATTTGAATCAGGGTTCTACATGATTCAATCTCCATAAGGATGAACCTCAAGCTATGATACCACTTGACGTAGGTAAAAGGATGAATAACTAGGGCCCAAGAATCACCTAGCCATCCAAAACACCTTGCAAGAGTTAACACAATAGAAGCAAACACAAAGAATAACAACCGATGAAGAAGAGTGAAATACTTTTATTGATTCATCAAAATATCTGCATACATACCTAGCTATAAGGCCTTCTTGGTTATGACCAAATACAAATACATTCACATTCAAGGATCCAACAACAAATTTGCACTTTCTTGTTTTGCCTTGCAATCCTCTTCAAAAACTTGCCTAACTCAAAGCCTAAACACTCTATATATACTTGCCAAAATGGCTTACAAATCATTCTAGAACATTGCATAAGAGGAAGGTTAACCCAAAAATGGTTTGGACACATCTCAAGAAAAGATCTTAAACTAAATGTCATGATTGAAATAAATCTTGCAAGTTAGCTTGTAGAAATCACATCAAATGCTAACACTCGACATAAGCAGGAAAACTCAGTACATGAAGGGTCAATCAGCATACACTAGGTAACTCAGTACATGAAGGAACACTTAGACAACACTAGATTGCTATAGTAACTCGGCACCAACTGAGTGCTACAATAACTTGGCACCAACTAAGTGCTACAATAACTCAACACCAACTTGCAAAATGAACAAAAATGAGTAGGATAACAATGCAACCTAGGATGCTCTTGCATCACTCTTGGGACTACAGCCTATACATATGTGAAATCAATGTCAACTAGAAACAAAACATAGTTGAAATGTTTCTCAACTAATGAAATTGGCATCCTCAATCTTTTCTTCATTGTCTGCTTAAAATCTTAAAAGTATCTAGTCATTCCAGACTCAAAATTGTCCCCAAGTTGCTCAATAAATTCACCTATTTGCACTACAATTGATCTATTTGTCTTCCCTGTAACTTTACCAAAATTAAGGAATGTATTTTGTACATAGTAGAATATACATATAAGAATTGAACCAAATTTATATTGTGAACTCTTGGTCTTCCTTATTACTCCCAATTTTTTGGTCAATTGTTGCAATTGCAACTCGGTAAGGTCATACGTATGATCTTTCTTAACTATCTTATAGCCCATGTCAACAAAAATACAATATACACTGTTGAGCCTACTAGATTGATAGAATTTTTTTACTATAATCCTTATTGCAAAAGAAATTAGGGGATTTGAGATAGTGTCAATTGTCATTCCTCTTTTGTTCCACAATACCCCTGTATTCTTCTCAATAACTTCGTTTGCTTCACTCCTCATGGTTTTAAGTTGGTCTAGGGTTGGATACCCTATTACTTTATGTAAAATATTCTTTGTGATCTTCATTGGTCCATTTTCTAGCTATATAGAATTATCCATTCCGCCTTGAAGACATTGGGGAAATCTAGGGCATGGTTCAATCCTTTGCTCTCTACAATTTTGAATTCATCTTTCAATACTCTATTTTCACATAGTTTCCCATAGGTTTCTTTAATCTCCATGTCACCTATGCTACCCACCTTGCATGTGTAGAAACATATCACTTCTTGAATCATTAAAACTTGTGGTGGTATCATTGATAATGTACTAGATGGATGTTTCTTGTAAGAAATATTAGGAATAGCTCTAAAATTTGGTTGTTTGATATCATTTCTTATCAATTGTACATTCAAAAATTTCTTACCTTCTTTAACATTAGTAGCTAAAGAACTAGATGCCATTATGAAAACCTAGGGTTTGCAAAAAATCAAACTATGTAGCTTGGCACACGATAAATACCTTTATAAATCTATTGAGATGGTGTTGAGAAACTGTCAAATCCTATTTGTAAATAGTTGGAATGATCTATTCAATTCACCTTTAGCTCTTCATTATCTTCTTTAAATTTGAATGATGTCAAATGAGTAGAAATTGATCATATAGACCTTAAAAACTCATATTTAATGCTTAGTGCTTACAAAGCTGTAAGCTTAGCTTAAATAGAAATTTCAACTAACTTAGCTTCCATATGATTTTCCTCATGCTTGGAAACTACTATGAGCTCGGCCAACACTATCACCTTTTATAGCTCAACAAAAATTATAATTTCACTCAAAAGCTAAAGTGAAACTCTTCATGCTTGGTAGTAACAT
The DNA here is from genome assembly GCA_028749045.1 of Cupressus sempervirens. Taxonomy (NCBI): domain Eukaryota; kingdom Viridiplantae; phylum Streptophyta; class Pinopsida; order Cupressales; family Cupressaceae; genus Cupressus; species Cupressus sempervirens. Next base: position 948,684,091 of record CM053792.1, on the reverse strand, counting down.
GAAAATTGACAAAATTTAAAGATTTCTTCCATATTCTTAACAACACTTGGCATCTTTCTCCATGCAAATATGATCTTTTCATAACCAAATTCTTAGAACTAATGTATAGTATGTCTTTTAAATATTAGTTTCACACATACCTCTTGATTTCTTAATTGGAGGTGGTGTGATCACCTGACCCATTGGGTGAAGTGATCCCATTTGAAATTGATGTGCTACAATCTTCCTTTCTCTTCCATGTCTTGTTCATCTCATATCTAACATTCTCAACATTTGCCTTTCCTTGTCCTTTGTTGAATTCACTCTTAGGTGCCTTTGAACTTGTTGGAGAATTCCTAATTATGTGACCAATCTTTAAACAACTAAAACATGTAGTTTGACTCAACCATATTTTGTAGTCACTTCTGAAATGTGTTCTTATGCAATTTTTAGCAACATGTCCGTACTCTTGACAATAGTGATAACTATACCTAGTATTATAATTCCAATTATAAGAGTTTACATTGTGATTTACCCTTTTTTACTTGTTTGATGACCATTTAGGCTTGGATCTACACTCATATGCTCTATTTCCACACTTTTGATAGTTATAGAAATATCCTTCAAATCTTTGTGTGCTTATGGTCTTGGTTCCACATTCATGTGCCTGATGTCCTTGTTTGTTGCATTAGTGATAATGACGCATGAACTTCTACTTAGGATTTTGATTGCAGTCTTGCTCTTATAAAAATTATTAGTATTACCCTTCTTATCACAATTATGACAAGTAGGTTTGGAGTTCTTCACTTTTTTACTTCTTTCTTCACTAGTTTTAGATGTTTCTTCTTCTTCAGTACTAGTGTAACCCAATACAACTTACTATCATTTTTTGATCTAGGAGATCTCATAAATTTCTTAAAGTACTTGATGGATTCACTTGGTCTATTGAATCTTTTAACAAACTTTTTTCTCTTTTTAGATCATTTCTTAGTTGTTCATTCTACAACTTTAGTGTTGTGATCTCAATATCTTTTCCATTCAGTTCATGGTTTGCAATCATCATTTGATTCAATGTTTCCAATTACATGTGAGAAATCCTATACACCTCTAATGTTTTATCTTTTAATCTATTGGTTAATAGCCCTTTTTCACCTTCAATTATGATTTTTTCCTCTTCAACTTTCTTCTTTTGCTTACTCACCTCACATAGCAATATTGATTGGACTTCTTGTTCTCTCTTTAGATTTTTGATCTCTTCATTTAGGGCTCCATTCTTTTCCATTAGATTTGCAACTATTGTATCAAATTCACTTATGTTTCCATCTACATAAAATTTAGTAGTGTCAATCTCTTGGTAATGTGTGTCATTCTCTTCAATAGCTATCCCTTTCTTTTTCTTTAGTGATCACTTTAACTCATTTCTTGCTTCATTCAGCTAATGTAGGGAAAGTTGTATTTCAATATTTTGGTTCTCAATAGTCTTTCCCAACTCATAGATTTCCATCTCTAAGATCTTTTCTCAAAGCAACAGAGCTTTACTTTCAGAGAACTCAACTCTGATACCAATTTTTGGAAATACAATAGGAAAAGTAAACTTTGAGAGGGGGGGTGGGGGGCTGAATCGACACTTAAAACTTCAACCTCAAAATCATTCATCACACATCCATCTCACTATATATATATATATATAAACTAAAATACCAAATTAAGCATATACATCCATAGCATGAAAGTAAAAACATTCAACACATATATGATACAAAATATTTGGTTACCCAAAAACCCTCCAAGGAGAAGGTAAAATTGGGATGGGGATGACACCCGTAAATCTTCACTACTACAGTAATGAAGTGTATCTAATGAAGGTTACAATATTGTGATCATGAAACATGATCAACCCTATGAAAGGTTTTCCCTATTAAAGGCTTACAAGATTGTTAGATCTTACCTTATTAAAGGATTTTAACACTCTACTACAGGTGTGCTTGGTAAAAGGACTTTAAATTACAATGAGTAAACACCCTGTTAAAGGATTTACAATAGCCTATTAAGACTACTCTACTAAGAGATTTAATTGATTCACCTATTAGAATGTCTCAACAATAATCCTTCAGTTAGCACTCTATTGCTTGATAACAAATCACCTCTTTCATAATGTGTACTTGATCCTTTCTGATCAGATGTATCTCTATGTCTTCTAATTCCTTTCCTTTGTTCTCCTCTAACTGATTCTACTATGTATCACAAATCCTTACTCACCATGAATTCTCTATTTGTTCTCTCTTTTCTCCTTTCACATTCATAAATTTTTTAGGGTTTTTCCTCCTTAAGAAGACCTAGGTGACTTAGGGTTAGGTATGAATCAATGATTGTGATTCACCCATATTGCCACTTAATCCTTTCCTTTTTTCTAATTGGCTATATCTAATGCATAGTGATTCATAATAATATTCTTTCTTATCATCTAAATCAAAAAACAATCCTTAATTAGGATAAAAAATTGTTAACATAGAAGTTTGTTCCATTACAAGCAATTATGTCAAAACTATATTACTTGACAGTTGAAGTCCTTGATACTTGACATCAATTACAACTTCAATGCTATAGCTCAACCTATGAATGTATTGAAGTCCATTGATCACTCAGTATTTGAATAACTTGGCACATACTATCTACTTGGCACTTTAGTGACTCGACACTTGTTACTTGACACATACTAAATATCTCTTGCTCGACATATACTATCTAACAACGTATTCTTGGCATGTGTTACTTGTTTGATATGAAATAAATAAATGACTTAAGTATATTGTCACTCATATGTCAAAACCAATATAAGATTAACAAAGACTAGGTACGCGACAAGGTATTTTGCAAAATTATGGTAATAATAGTCAATCAAAAAATTACGAGAAGATAGGTCCCCAAGGTTTTAATGGGAATAACAATTGGTCCAATTGGCCTTAGTAATTTTGGAATAACCAAAGTTAGAAAAAACCTCCATCTAATAAATGGAAACAATCTTATCAAATCTTGCAACAACCTAATCAACATTGGCAACCACCTCCACCTAACCATTGGGAACAACCTCAACAAGGTTGGCAATAGCCTAATCAGTGGTGTAACCAATCCAATTAATAGGTCTTATTGCCACCACCTTAGTAGTAGGATATAATTCCCCCTCTTGTAGCCAATACCAATTTTCTTAAGAAAAACTAGCTACCAACTCAACTTAATCCTAATCCTAATAACAGTAAGTAGCTAGCTTAGCAACAAAGTGATGGGGACACAACCCGAGCACAAAATGGACACACCAGGAAAGGGAAAATTTTTATTAACTGTGAAAATATGCTAGTACACTTAGTGTAGGGACATAGACTCCAAACCATGCCCTATGGGCTTACAATAGCATAAATCTGGAGATAAATTCTTCCCCAGAGATCTATCTTTGTGAAGTACTAAGCTCCACTCAAGTAGTCCATAAGATCATCCATTCTTGGAAAAGGAAACTGATACTTGATGGTTAATCTATTTATAGCACGAGAGTCTGTACACATCCTCCACTCTCCATCCTTCTTTGGTGCTAGTACTACAGGTACTACACATGGACTCAGGCTCTCCCAAATTAAGCCCTTCCTTAATAGCTCTTGAACCTATCTATTTAGCTCCTCAATTTCAGTAAGAGTCATCCTATGAGCAGCCTTGTTAGGAAGACTAGCTCCTAGAATTAAATCTATCTGATGACTGATTTGCCTTATTGGTGGCAATCCTTTTAGAACATTATCAGAGATGATATCTCCAAACTCACCTAGTAAATCTAAAACTTCAAGTGGTATTTCACTACTACCTTCTTTATCTTTCCTAGGGGTCAAAGCATAGCACATACACTGATGTTTCATGCCATCTAAAAAATTCCTTCCATCAACAAGAAAAATCCTAGCATGGCTACATACCTTTTCACCTTCCTTTTTCATGGGCTTCAGTTTATGGCAAACTCCATCCTTTGTTAGAGAGTATGTCTTTGCATGACCATCATGTATTGCATGCCTATCAAACTACCATGGTCTACCCAAAAATAGATGGAAAACATCCATTGGAATAATATCATAGAGAACTTCATCATGGTAACTCCCAATTTTGAACTTAACTAAACATTGTTCACTTACCAGGACCTTATGATCATCTTTCACCCAAGAAATTCGATAGGGCTAGGGGTGTTTCTCCCTCTTGAGCTTTAGCTTAGAGACCATATCCTCTAATACCAAGTTATCAGTGCTACCACCATCAATAATCACATCACAACATTTATCCTCACACTTGCACCTTGTACAGAATAAAATCCTCCTTTGTCCAGGTTCAATCTCACCACTTAGTAGGACCCTTTCATTTACTAAAGTCTCTCCTCTTTCTACATCCTCTGAATGTGATGGTTGTGCATCCTCATCCACATGAGCAACCCTAGCTTGACCCTCAGCTCTCTTATATGTCCTTCTTTGTCATTGAGGGCATTCAAAGGCACGATGAACTTCTTCATTGCAATGGAAATAGGTACCATGAAAGCCTCCTCTTCCTTGTCCATGTCCTCTACCTCTTCCTCTTTGATTTCCAAAGTCTTGATCATGGGAGCGGTTGAAACCCTCGTTCCTCTGGTTCCTACTAGTACCCACATCTTCATTTTTCTTTTGGGTTTCATTTCGGCCTCTAGATGACCTACCACTACCCCTTCCTCCTTGACCACACCCTCTTTTTCTCCCTTCAAACCTCTTATTTAATTTCTCTTCAACTCGTAGGGAAAATTAGTATGCCTCCTCAATGCTGGTCATTCTTACCAGATTTAATTCCTTCTGGATGCTAGGTCGCAACCCACTGATATAATGAGCAAGCTTCTCCTTATTTTCTTCTGCATGCCCTGCTCTAATAAGAAGTCGGTAAAACTCCTTTGTATATTCTTGGACTAATTTTCCTACTTGCTTTAACCCATGCATCTTCTTAAACAAATCAAGCTTGTAGTCAATAGGAATGAACTGCTTCAATTTGTCCACCATATGATCCCACCTTGTGATCTTATCCTTTCCTCTTCTATTTCATTCCAATTGAACCTCTTGCCACCAGATTTTGGCATGTCCTTTTAGTTTGGCCTTTGCAAATTTAATCCTATCTAGATCCCTGATATCCTCATACTCAAAGTACTCTTCTAGTTCATTGATCTAATCGATCAACTCATCTAGTTTTAGATTTCTTGAAAATACACCCACATCAATTGCAGGTCTTTTCCCAAACTTAATAATGGCCCTAAAAAGCCTTTCCTCTACCTGATTTAGAACTTCCTTGTCAAATTCTCCTTCTAGTCCAATTTCTTCTTCTTCATTGTCATCCTCACTTTCATTGCCTGCAACAACATTTGTTCCTCTATGGAGCTCCTCCTGCAATGCTTGAACCTGCCTTTGGAGGGCTCTAACCTCCTTAGGATTAATAGCTTCAGCCCTTCCACCATGCTCTCTTCATGGAGGCATCTTTTTAACTCAAACCCACAACCACACAGTCCTAGTGCAAATTGCCTCATAGTCAGCGCTCTATCTACACACTCAGGAAAACTAGCTCCTAAAGCACTTGATGGGGACACAACCTGAGCATAGAATGGACACAATAGGAAAGGGAAAAATTTTATTAACTGTGAGAATATGCTAGTACACTTAGTGCAGAGAAACAAACTCCAAAACATGCCCTATGGGCTTACAATAGCATAAATCTGGAGATAAATTCTTCTCCCAGTACCTTCTCCCAAACTCCACTTCGAACTGCCTTTTACAATGTTAGAAATTTTCTTAAATAGACCCTAGAGGGTTAAGGATTAGGAATACATTCTAGAACATGCTAGTTGGTATCCATCAACCAAATAGAAGGATCTAGAAGTTGCATTAGAAGTTGGCACAAAATTAGAAGAATCCAGAAATGGTAACCGAACTTTCGGGAGGCATAACTTTGGAGCCGTAGCTCTGATTGACAAACCGTTTACATTTCTAGAAATCTCTCGAAGAAATCTATAGCTCTATGGACCAGCTTCAATAGTACCCTATTTTTCAGCCTTGTTTGAGGTCATTTAATGCCCCTAACCTAACTTTGAAGCATTCTTAGGATGTCTCTAGAAATTGAAAAACTGCGATAACTTTCAAACCGTGGGGCCTTTTGACCTGATTCTTTTTCTTGAATGCCTTAAATTAAAATGAAAATCATCCAAACAATTTACACCTTCTATTTCACCAAAATGATGGCTCAATTACATACTCCTATTTTTTTGACATTTACATGTATCCCAAGGTGATTAAAAACTCTAACCCAGAACACTAATAGTGGAACTGTGAGAGTTGGAACTTTTATTTGACCCAAATGGGTATCCAAAAATGAAAACACATGAAACAAAAACTAAGTCTAAGTACATTTTTTTTGGGTGACACAGGATTACCCTTATATCTCTGGATGCTCCTGCATCACAAAGACATGCTATCTCTTTGAATGATATCCACTTAAGATCAAGAACTACTCTTACTCCACCTCAAGGGCCTGTAATCATAGAGGTTGAAGATCCTCTTGTTGAAAAGGTAGATGTGCCCACTTCATAAGTTGCTCCTACAAAAAATGACCCCCCATTTCCTCAAAGGCTAGTAGACCTAGTCATGCCCATAGAAAGCTAAGTTGTAACAAATTTTCTCAACCAACTGAAGCATATGACTATGAAAATACTGTTACTAGATGCTATAAAAGAAGTTCCTATTTACACTATGGCCATTAAGGAAGCTTACATAAAAAAACTAGGGAGAAAGAGGAAATATCCTAAATGTCTTAGGACAATTGTTTGACCTTATGTTAGAGAAGCTAATAGTACCTAAATATTCTAACCCTGGGAGTTTTGTAGTTGCTACCACTATTCATGGAATTCAAGAACAAAATACCTTGGTTGATTCAGGAACATCTATAATTGTAATGAAAAAGGAAGTCTTGTCTCACTTGGATATCATTGGCCTTAGAGAATCACCAACTATTCTAAAGCTTGCTGATAGTTCTACTATTAAACAAGATGGGATGGTAGAGGATGTTATGGTTACACTAAAATCTTGGGAATACCCTATTGTCCTTTCTCCAAAATAAAATATGGATGGGTATCCTCTCATCCTAGGGAGACCATGGCTAGCTACTGTAGATGCTTACATAGCTTGTAGGTTTGGGAGGATGACAATATCTAATGGGATGCATACTAAGAACTTGACCCTATACTCTCCTACTCAACCTTTATTGCAAGATGATCAAGCAACTTGGTCTAATTTAGGAAATGATGAATCAAAACTCAACTCAATCCACTAGCTTATGGTGATAATTAGAAATCCATTTACAAATCCTCAAGAAAATGATGATGTTATCTCATCCATTTTCACAAATGAGTATGGAGTAGCTTCTCAGTTGTGTTCACAATAAGACTATACCTTGGAAATTATTTTACCTCCTCCAAATGCACCTTAATACTTAGTAGCTTCCCAATTCATTCATTTTTTGCTACCTCATGAGATGAAATCTCCTCTATTTTCTCAAAAATCCATGATGGAAAAAGTAATTAGGATTGATATTAGCCTAGGGAAAGAACTAAATGTTAGTAGTACTTTGTTACCAACACATCAAACAGGTATACTTAAGTTGCTGCAAGAGAATCAATAAGAATTTTCCTTGGATTATACAAATATGAAGGGATTGGATACTAAGATTTGTACTTATAGGATTTACATCAGTCTAGAATATAACCCTGTGAGACAACCTCAAAGGAAAGTTAATCATGTCTTAAGAGACATAGTTAGGACTGAATTGCAAAAATTGTTTAATGTTGGTTTTATCTACCCAATCTTTCATTGTCAATGGGTTTAACCTTTAGTCATAGTGCAAAAAAAAGGAGGAGAAAGGAGATTTTGTGTAGATTATAGAGAACTAAATTTGGCCACTAAGAAAGACCATCTTTTCATTGCCATTTATATATCAAGTTCTTGATAACTTAGCTGGTAAGAAGTATTTCTCTTTCCTAGATGGTTTTAGTGCCTATAACTAGATCCAAATAGCTCTAGAGGACTAGGAGAAAACCACCTTTACATTCCCATGAGGAACCTTTGCATTCTTAGTCTTGCCTTTTGGCTTGTGTAATGCACTGACTACATTCCAAAGAGTTTTTATTAGTATTTTTTCTGACATATTTGCTAAATGTATGGAAATATATATGGAATATTTTACTACATATGGGACCACTTTTGAAGAAGCTAAAACCAATTTGGAGAAGGTTCTCAAAAGATGCCAAGAATGAAATATTTCTCTAAATTGAGAAATGTTTCATGATGATGGTGGAAGGTGATGTATTGGGTCATTTCATTTTATCACAGGGCATTTAGGTAGATCCAAAAAAAATTGAGGCAATCAACACTTTGCCTACATCTAAGAAGAAGAAATATGTAAGAAGATTTCTTAGACATGTTGGTAATTATAGAAGATTTATCAAAGATTTAAGTCAAATTGCAACACCTCTCTACAACTTTTTGAAAAAGGATTCTAAATTCTCTTGGGATTTCTAGTCTGACAAGTATTCCCTGTAGCTTTAGGAGGTTCTAACAAAAGCACCGGTTTTGAGAGGTCCCAAATGGGGGTTGCCATTTCATATTCACATAGATGCCTTAGACTATGCCATAGGAGCAGTGCTAGGACAAAAAGAAGGAAAAATAGAGCACGCCATATATTTCATAAGTAAAAATCTATAGGGAGCAAAATTCAATTATACTGTTATAGAAAAAGAATTGCTTGTAGTTATTTTAGTGCTGAGTAAGTTCAGACATCATATTACCAGTTATGAGATATTTTTCCATACTATCCATTTAGCTATTAAATACTTAATGAATAAACCTTCCATATCAAAAAGACTGGCCAGATGGTTACTTCTTATGAAATAATTTGATATCACCATTATGGATAACCCAAAAAATCTAATGTAGTAGCTGAATTTCTATCCCATTTACATGTTCCTGATGATCTTGCAACCATTGATGATAGTTTTCTAGATGAGCATATTTTTCTTTTATCAACAAAAAATCCATGGTATGTTGACATTCTAAATTACCTTGCCACAGATAGTACACCAACTCACTTCTCTCCAAAGGAAAGAAAATTGTTAGCAAAGAAAAGTTTTAACTTTTCTTGGATTATTAGATTTATGTTTTACACTAGCCCTAATCAAGTGATGCGTAGATGTGTAAGAGAGGATAAAACTTATGATATCCTTTAGGCATGTCATGATGAAACATCTAGAGGTCAATTTTCCACCAAAAGAACAACATTCAAAATCTTGACCACTAGATACTATTGGCCAAATCTCCACAAGGATGCAACTAGGTAGATCGAGAACTATGGCAATTGCCAAAGAATAGGAAGGCCTACTAAATTAGATGAGATGCCCTTGTAGCCACAAGTTGTTGTAACACCTTTTGATAAATGGGGAATTGACTTTGTTTGGCATATTGAACCTACTTTACAAGGTAAATCTTATATTTTGGTTTATACTGATTATGTCACCAAGTGGGTAGAAGCCAAGCCTATGAAACATCCTAGGGATAATAATGTTGCTAGATTTTTATATGGATCCATTTTCACAAGATTTGGTGTCCCTAGAGAATTAGTATCTAACCAAGGTGCTTAATTCAATTCAAATCTCATAACTACCTTAATGGAGTAATATAAAGTTTGGCATGGAAAACATTGTCCATACCATCCACAAGCCAGTGGTTAAGAAAAGGTAATTGATTGGGAGATTGAAGTGATCCTTACCAAGACAATGTCAAATCATAAGAAGGATTCAACAAAAAAACTTCTTGAAGCATTGTGGACTTATAGGACTACATGGAAAGCCACCACTAAATTTACACCTTTTCAGCTTGTCTATGGCAAGTTAGCTATGATGCTTGTGGAATTTGAGAATATTTTTTAAGGACAATGTTGGAACTAGATCTGGATCTTACTATTGCCCGAAGAGAGCAAATTTCTTTGGATGTTCTAGATGAATGGAGGAAATCTTCCTTGCATAACACAGAGATGGTGTATTGACAAAGAAAACAATGGCATGATAAATTTATTTAGGATAATAATTTCACAATTGGTGACTAGGCTCTGCTTTATGATTCCAGATATCAACATACCCCTAGGAAATTTCAAACTAGGTGGTTGGGACCTTATGAGATTTTTCTTTTCCAAATGATGTCATTCAGTTGTCAACTATTGATCCTATGCATTTCAAAATACTGGTAAATGGACAAAAGCTTAAGTTGTATCATAAGCCTGAAAGAAAAGAGGAGTTCCTGTAGCAGTTTCAATCTGAAGCTAAAGACAGGCCTCTTACAACATTTAGACTTGAGTCTTTTGCTTAAGACAATTCTTCTCTTTAAAGTTCAAATCATTTCATAATAAATACTTTCTTTATGAAAGTATCTTCTTCATCATAAATTCCATATTTCCACCTCATTATTTCTTCTCTCTCCACCCTTCCACCTCATGATTCTCCACCAACAAATGATAATTTGTTGTTGTCATCAGCACCTTGCCAAGTTCATGTATACTATCCTAGGTATATATTTCATTTATTTATTTTTCAATTTGTTTGCGATCTTGTCACATGTGCAATTGTGGGAGTAATTGCTCAATTAAGTTGGGGGAGAGGTATTATCTTTTTTGTTTTTTGTCACTATAATTAGTGAATATGCTATTCTTTTAAATTGATGTGGGAACATCTTGACCCTTCATACATTATGATGGATTTCATAATATTGTAATATTTAAGTCAATTATAATTTCTTATAACCATGTTGAATAAATGGTTACACTTCTTAACTTTGCATTGTGATGTATTAAAAGCTAGAAAAAAATAGATTTGCATTGTAATGGGAGTGCTTAAAGAAGCATTGGAAAATGCACAATGGTTAAAAGAATGTAATAGGTTGGTTTAATAGGTGGTTGGGAAGTTTTAAATCACCAAAACCACTTTAAAATCATTGTATTGGTTGTTCCAAATCAGATTGGAATGAATGAGAAGAGGAAGATCATTTTTAAACAATTGGTATCTTCATAACTTGCAGTTTTGATTGGTGTTAACTATTTTTGTGTGGTTTCCAGGTCTTGTATAGACTTGCACAACATAGAAATATTGTAAAAAGTGGGGTTTATTTAAAGTAGGATGAATAAGTTTGGTTATGGTTTGGAGCAATTATGTTGAGAAATAAAGAAGTTATGCTAGTTTTGGTAAAAGTAATTATTTTCAAATTTGAGGATGCCCAACTATAGTCAGATTTAAATATTTGGTACAAGAAAATTTGGATGAAAAAAAATAAATTATATTCATTGGAAGGGTATATGAACCATATTTCAGTTTCAATTGGTTTAAGTCATTTTTATTTAGTTATGTGTAAGTTATGTTCATTTTAATGAAGACCGGTTTTAAGGATTTCTGTTGAGGTTGCAGGCAATGATTTGTGCTTGTAGAATTTTTTATGAATTGGAAAAATTAATGGCTTATATATTCATAAACTAGACTCATATAAGGCTGATTTATAATTGGTTTGGTTTTATTTGGAGTTTTTTTGAGGAAGTTATTAGATGCCCTAGGCAGGGTTACTAGTTTTACTTTTGATTTATGTAAGAGAAAATGGGTCTATATGCAGAGACTATAACATGTAATGGATTTATATTTTTTGGCTCAGCTTTGGAAATGATTTAATAGGTATAATTTGGAAAAATTAAAGTAGAGGGTTTTTCAAGAAGAATTTTAGAAAAGAAGTTATGATCAATGGAATTAGATATAGTGATCAGGATATGCAAATGGAGAAGGGTTAATGGTTTTGCGTTGGAAAGTTCTTTGTTTTGCCTCATGAGATTCCTCTATATAATGAAATTATTTTATGAATTTTGAAAGGATAAAAATGTATCCCATTGATTGGTTTACTCCTCTGATGCTATTTACATCATATTGGTATCAGAGCCAAAAAAAGATCTGGTGTTTTTGTGGGTAGAGATATAACTGGTGGTATGTGGATCCATCATAGCTACAAGAATGATGCAATTGTAATTGCATATGTGAAGATCTCAAGCCAGGATCTTGGTATTGTCTCCACCAAGATAAGGTTGGGTAGAAGGTGCAAGAGAGAAACCACTAAGCAAAGGGCAGTTCACATCTTCTTGGATCTTGGGTGGGCAAGATAGCAATAAGGTGGTATGAAGAAGCAACATGAAATGTGATGGATAGAAATCAGTCTTTACTCCATTGATGGGAGTAATTTGAAAAAGATAGAGTATGTAGTAGAAGCATGGACCCACTGATAAAGACAAGGAAGTAGAAAATTTGTTTGTAGAACACATTTCCATGGGACATGGAAATCTTTTAAGCTTGGGAGTATGATGTGAGAGCATCTTGACCCTTCATAGATTATAATGAATTTCATAATATTGTAATATTTAAGTCATTTATAATTTCATATAACCATGTTGAAGAAATGATTAAGACACTTAACTTTGCATTGTGATGTATCGAAAACTAGAAAAAAATAGATTTGCATTGTAATGGGAGTGCTTAAAGAAGCATTGGAAAATGTAAAAGGGTTAAAAGAAAGTAATGGGTTGGTTTAAAAGGTGGTTGGGAAGTTTTAAATTAACACAAACACTTTAAAATAATTGTATTTTTTGTTCCAAATCATATTTGAATGAATGAGAAGAGGAGGATCATTTTGAAACAATTGGTATCTTCATAACTTGCAGTTTTGATTGGTGTTAACTTTTTTTTGTGGTTTCTAGGTCTTGTACAAGCTTGTAAAAGTTGGAAATGTTGTAAAAATTATAGTTTATTTAAATTAGGATGAGTAATATTTTATTTGGTTCTATTTTGGAGTGATTATGTTGAGAAATGAAGAAGTTATGCTAGATTTGGTAAAAGTGGTTAATTTCAGATTTGAGGATGCCCAACTACAGTCATATTTAAATATTTGGTACATACACATTTTTATGAAATAGAAATTATAGTTATATTAATTGGAAGGGTATATGAATCACTTTTCATTTTAAATTGGTTTTAGTCATTTTCATTTAGTTATGTGTAAGCTATGCTCATTTTAATGAAGACTGGTTTTTAAGGATCTCTGTTGAAGTTGCAGGCAATGATTTGTGCTTGTAGAACGATTTATGAGTTGTAAAAATTAATAGATTATAGATTCAAAAACTAGACTCATATAACATTGATTGATAATTTTTTTGGTTTCATTTGGAGTTTTTCTGAGGAATTTTTTAGATGCCCTAGGTAGGATTACTAGTTTTACTTTTGATTTATGACAGAGAAAATGGGTCTACATGTAGAGACCATAACATGTAATGGGTTTATTATTTTTGGCTCAGCTTTGATATGTGGTATAATTTTGAAAAATTAAACTTGAGGGTTTTTCAAGAATATTTTTAGAAAATAAATTATGATTAATGGAATATGGTATAGTAACCAAGATATGCAAATGGAGAAGGGTTGATGGTTTTGTGTTGGAATGTGATTTGTTTTGCCTCATGAGATTCCTCAATATAATGAAATTATTTTATTAATTTTGAAAGGATAAACATGTATCCCACTGATTTGTTTACTCATCTAATGCTATTTACATCATAAATCTTGCTAGATTTTCACTTTCACATATGATGTGAAAACTTTAAAAGAATTAATTACTTCGCACATAATTTGCTAAGGTGGCTAGTATGAGAAGTCTAAAGAGATAATTATGAGTAATTAACTTTTGATATGTTGAATATTTGCAATAATGTTTCCATAGGACCTAACTCAAAAAACCTTTGTATTTGAAATCCTCTTGTGACTATTGCTTTTGTTGACTCCACATTTCAAATTTTGTTGTTAAAATTCCTTGTTGTGATAGTGAGTTCCATCTTGAATTGTTGTGAGTTCCTTTTTGTGTGTCTTGGTACTCTAAGAAGATGGGAGTAGGTTTGGTTCAACATGAACCTAAAATCCATCATATCTTTTTAAATGATCAAGCATGCATGCCACATTTTAATTCTAGGGGTTGGCTTGACTACATTTAGAAGCTTACCATTTGGGCTGCTGAAGTGACTTCTCATTTTCCTGCACACATTGAATGATAGTGTAGTTGTGGTCAAGGGATTTAACGGTCACTCAAGAAATTTTGGTAGAATTTATGGGGTTTCCACTAGAAGGGGAAGAGTTTTCAAAAATTTTGATCCTACAATTGCTAGAGCTCAATTTACATTACACATAGACCCATCATTGTAAGTTGACAAGAAACAAGGTAAAAAAAAATTGTGTTTACCAGAAATTTATAGGAAGTGTGTGGTAAATATCATACAATACTTCAATTTCAAAGGTCAAAAAAAATTTATACACTCTATTCATTTCAAAATTTTAAGCTACTTACACCATGACAACCAGCCGATGAATGTTCCCAGTTTCTTATTCCATATTCTGAAGAAGAGGGCTTCACTCATGCAGGGAGGTAAGCTCAACACTATTTCTCACCATTGTTTGATTAGGCTAATAGTGGAAATTGAATTAATAGAACAAATATATATACAAAACCTTACAGAGTAAGCAAACATATTCACAGTGAACATGGGATTAGAAAAATAATTGAAAGAATGGAATCAATATCCTCAGGAGATTCTATAAGTTCTAGGAATAAAACCCTAAAAGTTCTCTTGGAGTCTCTAGGTATGGATCAGTATAGGCTAAAGGAAAGAAGAAAGTCAAATTCTCTAAAGAGGAGACTGCACCCCTATCTATGAAAACTAGGGCTTCTATGAGAAAATAATGAAAAGAAAGAAAAATGCCCTCTAGTTCTTATCAAAAGACAAAGGAAAAAGTTCCTATAGCCTCAGTCACTTCCAAAAAGTGGAAAATGCCTATAAAAGGAAAAAAAACCTTAGTAAGGAGAAGTCATAGGGAGAAGAAAAATATGTTTGTGGATGTACCAAAACAAGGCCAAAAATTAATATTGAATCTTTTGATTCATTTCTTGAGATTGAAAAAGAGCAACCCTCTATAGAAAAAATGGGTGACGAGCAAATAGTGATTGAGGATGATTCTAGTTATGATGAATAGAATTGCAAGGTTTAGAGGAGGGATTCATCCTCAAGAGGACCCCAGGTAGTGAATGACCTTGTTGACTTAGAAAATGATAATGTGTCATAAGAAAACTTTCCAATGGAAGATGATATACTAGAATAACCTCCTATACCATCAATAAGAGATTTTTCTAAAAAGGCTTTTGGAGTTGATATAAGCTTTGTAATGAAGTGGTAGAGCAAGTACTTAATTAACGTTTAGATGAGCTAGCTATAGCTTCTCAATGACTTGAAAATCCTGAGAGGTCTAGAGTATTAGGGGCAAACCCTCCAAAGGTTAAAGTACTAGTTAATGATAAGACTATTGTTCCAAATGCAACATGAGGAGGTCATAATGGTAATACCATGTCAGGTGCCTCTAACTCTATATCATTACTCTCTATTATTTCTTAGTTTTCCAATCAGTTGGCTTTAGAAAGAGAGTAGTGGAGACAACAAAAAAAAAAGTTTGACTCAAGCCATTGACAGTCATTATCAAGATCTACTAGAAAAGGAAGAAGAAGTGGAGTAGCTACTTATAAAGCTTGCTAAGATAACTTTAGTGATACTTGAACTAATGAGTTTTCATTCCCCATCTCACATTTATGCATTTATCCTTAAAGAATAGTTTCTAAATTATCAAATGACTTGTGTAATGAGGGATAAGTCTCCATATTTAGTTGAACCCCTTGAAATTTTCCAAGTTTTCCACAATTCTCCTGTAGCCATAAAGAATTTGATGTGTGAAATTTTTCTTCATAACTTTTAAGTATCCAATAATAGAGAATAGAACCCTTTGTTTTTATGTTGGAGATGTTTAGTTAAGAGCCCTAATTTCTAAGATATAGAATGAAATAAATAGGGAATCATAGGTTAGACCCTATAGGGAATCAAAGGAAGAAATTCCCCTTTACCTAAAGCTAAAAGCTTAGGATCCCAAAACTTTTTATTATGATTGGTTGAAAATTGCTCATTTAGAATCATGAAGTAGTACAATTTATCCTCTTAAAGATGAAACATTTGATGAATATGTTGAAATGGATGAGACTGAGATGCTTGAGGCCATGAAAGCAATATAGTGGCATTGGGCTAGCATGTTTTAGAATCTAAGAAATAAAGAGCCACATTCACCCCTTAATTTTATCATGAAAAATAATAGAGCCCTTTGGTATATTACATTAGGCAGAGTTAGAAAAGTTCCTGGATTCCTCTCAACTACTAGCCAACCATGCTTATTTCTTCCTTGCTAGGAAATTCAAAAAATTTGGATGACTATGATATGGTAGGGGAAGTAAAGAGATGGGAAAAGTATAGGGAAACAAAAGGTTTTTACTAGAGATCTGCAAAAGGAGGAGTGGGATAGAAAACAACTATAGATTATAGAATAATAGCAAGGGTTAAGAATTTTATGTTTGTTAGATGACCAGCAAAGCGAAAAGTTAGGGGACACGATGAGGCCAATTTAAGTCCTATTTGTTCATGTGTTTATTTGGATAGGACTTGGAAACTTTATGAGTTTTGGATGGACTTTTTTAGACTACCTATGTTTATACTGCTATATGTGTGCACACTTCAATATTTCTAAGATGGAATGAATATGTTGTACATATATGTTATATAGTTACATGGAATGAAATATTGCATCTTTCTATCTTTCATTTATTGGGTAGTTCTTCTTGTAGTCATGTGATAAGAGAAAAGCTAATATAAAAAAACTTATTATGAATTTTATCTTGGATATGCATTGTACTTTTGCATGTGCACACTAATATTTTGTAGAGAAACAATGTGCAGGCAAGGGAAGAAGCAAACAACATCATCAAACAAAGTGGTGATAAGAAGTTGGTTAACCATTTTGAGGTCATAATGATTCCATTACTTCTAGTTATCAGTAGTTACCATTGTGGGTTGAGTTAAAGTGATTATCAACCATTATGGAGTAAATCTAGAAGTCATGAACTCTTGAATTCATGTGCAACTAAACACAACTTGCTCCAATCTTAAATGATGTTTTTTTGTATCTTCAATATTGTCATATCCCTAACATTGGAGGATCCTAGATTTAGGGAGTTCTTTCTTATGTTGATGTTATAAATAAGCTGGAGTTTATATTCCTGAGCTAACTAATTTTTGTGTGGGAATTCACTTGTAATCCAATAGTAGTGATAACTACAATTCTGTTGCTGCAGTATGTACTTGTGTTTCATTCATGAATAAAATGATATTTTTAGTTCTTAATCTCCAAGTTGTTACCCATTCACTCTTCCATAGGGCCCACATAGGAGGTGAACTTAGTTCATAACTAGGTAGGAATTAGTTTATTGTTTCATAGAAGTATTTAGAACTATGTTGCTTCTACAACCATATGGTAATACAACTATTGGTTATTTCTTGTAACATTGAAATACAGTTTAGTTTCATGTTTGTAGAATTATTCCAAGCAATAGGTTATATTACTATTTCATTTCTTGACTTAGTATTTTCTTCACCATTTCAATTGCATAGTTATGATTACATTTAAGATGGATTAGAGCATACACTTCACAAGCATCATTTCAAGTTTACATTTTTAGGTTTAGATTCCTAGTCGATAATTTAATGAGCTTAGTATGTTATTTTAGTATGATATTTGGCACTACTAAAAATACATAATCATTATAAGAAGGATGTCCAATCCTTAGTTATAGAGTCCTTAAATTGACTAGCCAGTGAATTGTATTTGTCAGATCAACCTGTTGTTACTTGGAAACCATTGTTTCAGTATTGAAATCCTTTAATCAAGTTTGACCTAACAATCATATATAAATCCTTTGACCAAGGTGGAATTCTAATAGAATTTTCTTAAGCCCTCTAACTAGGCCACTCTTAACATGCTAATTAAATCCTTTAACAAGGTCTCATTTAACATTGTGTTTTTTAACCTTTAACAAGGTTGGCTCCTAATAGAGCTCACTTTGGAAGAGTGAAAAATTGGTGACATTGGTGGTTTTTCCCAAATTGGTTTTCCATGTTAAATTCTAGTGTCATTATTGTGTGGATGTTATCTAAGATATTTTACTGTTAATGTTTTACATTCTACCAGTTTATTACTATTAGGACAATGGACTGCAAGTTTATGTTACTAATTCTTTTCTATAGAGTCTAAGCTACTAAATGTTCAAATTTGAAGTATTTTAAATGAATAAAAATTCAATTTGTACATTTGGACCTGTGGATAACTGATTCACCACCCCACTCCCAATTATTCTAAATCATTATAGCAACTTTCACATGATATCCATGTGCTATTTGTTCTTTGAAGCTTCTCCAGATATTTTCTTGACACAATAGCACTTTGAAGATGACCTCCCTTGTCACTCTTTTTCTTCTCTTTGAGATTCCACTTAGCTCAACTCACTCTAGCTCTATGGCTCATTACTTGGCAATCTAACCTTTCACCTTTTCATTCCATCTTCTTTTATAGTGCCCTTTTAGTTTCACTTGGAAGCCTCAAACTTCAAATTTAAATTTTGAATTCACCCCTACTACTACTTTGTCTTCCTATCATAATAGTGTGCTTCTTTTGTCAAATGTAGCATGTTCATACAAGAGTCATAGCTGCAATGTGTCTTCGATGGTTTTATTTGGTTGGGAAGAACCCAAATTCAAATTCTTCCAGTTGTTTCTCAATCCCTTTTCCCATCACCATTAAATGTGACATTGAGTGTAACCTTTAGATGCTTAAAATCATCCCAAACACTATATTAATTAATTCAATATTTCCTTTGACATTATAATTGATTATTTAGTAATTAATTATGTGTCATATTATTCTACTTATTTATTTAAATTTATTTAATTAAATAGGTTTGCTTCCCCTAATATATTTAAATTTAATTTAAATGCATACCCTCTAATGTATTAAATTTATTTAAAGTGTAGTGCTCCATAAATCCCTTTTTGAATAAATCTCAATTTATTTAATTCCCTCCACTTTATTAAATTCTTTAATCTGGTGATTAAGTTAAATCTTATATAATTTAATCTAATCCCATCCTAAAATCTAGTCTATATACATCACTCTCATCCTTCTAAGCCTACCCATTGGTTAATCCCACTTAATTAACCCTAAACATCTTTCTAAACACCTTTTAGTCCTAAGTGTTTGCTGAGACATGTGTGAGCAACTCAAGATCCAAGAAAGCCTCCCTTTTATTATTTTATCCAAAAAGTCTTACACTGTTTCACACTTCTCCCCATTTTCTTTCTCCAAGGTTGCTCACACATGTGTGAGCAAACCTTGAGCCATTTCTTTTACCAAAAATGCTTATGTTGACCTTTGCATAGCTTGTCTCAACCCATGTGTCTCTCTTGTGGTACCTGTGTGGATGCTATATAGATGCCACCTTTCCAAGGCCTCTCTCAAGCCTATAAATAGAGCCCTTGTCTCAAGCATTTCTCATCTCCATCATTTACATTGTTATCATGCTAATATAGTGTTAGATTTTTCTTAGATATTTACATGCTTATTACTAACCCTTTTGTAGATGTTAGATTTCTTGCATTTATGCTTGCATATTTCATGATAGCTTACTATTGTTAGTTTACTTCATTGCATACCATTTCCATATTCACATCTTTAGAATCCTTTGAGGTTGACTCACTCATAGCCATTTCTTGAAGGTATTCTACACACTTTTAGTATAGATTCATGTTCATACTCTTACATTCATTCGATCAGTTTTGAAGGGATTCATAATAGTTTTGTTTGGGGAGAGCACATCCACATCCCTCACTCTTGAGCATACCAACAAGGCCTCTTATGAGTGCCCTTGTTGAGCTGCTTTGAGCTGCCCTCTTGAACGTAAATTCTTTTTGAAGCTACAAGGGAAGAAAAAGCCTAGCACATAGTGATAAACAATTTTGATATGCAATAAAAAAACATCAAAAAGGAAGAGGATGAGCAAGATCATTATGAAAAAATCTTATACAATGCTAAACTTCAAAATTGGTCAGTGTTCCCTGAAGTAAACCTGAGATTTTTGTTTCTAGTGAGAGAGGACTAAGAAATCCACATAGTAACCACATCACCCTCATTTTCCACATCAAATCCATTTTCAAAGCTTCTAGTCTTCCATTTGTAAAATTTTCTCTAGAGAGCTTGATCAGTTGAACCTTAATCCTTTGGCCTAAGAACATCTTAGTTACAAAAATTTTGAGATTACAACATTAGACCTTTATTCACATGAAAATGATTACCATAGTTTCACTCACTCATTTGGGATCACAAGTCCATCTCCAAATATTGAGTAATCTATTCGATGTTCTATCTTGCCCAAAGATCACTTGTCCATCTTTGGTAGGAAAAAGATTCTTTCATCCTATATCACACTTGGTTTTTCAAATCAACAAGGTCTTTTGTTCACATTTAGGTTGTTTTCCCTTTTATCATATAAGGTTCACTTTTTCTCTCATATCTTCTCCTTCTTCCACAATCTTCCATCCACTGACTTGGTCACAATTGTATGGTACAAAGACGATCTAAAAGACTCACATTTAACCCTATGTCTTGTTTATTGGAATCACTAAGAAAAAAAGAGATAGAGAGTCCTTTTCCTCATTGATTAGCCTCATAGGGGAACACACTTCCCCCTAGTATGAAATTGGGTATGCCTAGTTCAACCCCCACATAGGAACTAGAGAATCCCTTTCAAAACACTGCTATAGAAAGTAACACACATGATGAGGATGAAGTATACCAAGGTGAAGATCCCATTGAAAACAATGACATTCCTAGTGATGTTCAAACATTTCTTGCAGACCCGTACAACTTAGAAATGTTGGAAAAGTCTATTAGGGTGAACAAGACTGAGATCTTCCTAAACCTTATTAAAGATGGTGTTAATGTCCCTACAAGTTTTGATGAGAGCACTTTGTTTAGACAAATTACTAGAGGTGGCGCTCCCATATTGCCAAATTCAACCATAGCACGAACATTTGGCAAGGGAAAAGAACTTGTAGTAAGAACTAGTTTCATACCTACATCAACTTCAACATAGCCCTTGTTCCAGTTAAGTGGAGAAAACATTCAAAAAATCATTAGTGCTATGCCCAACACAACTATACATGCTATTATTCCATAGTCAACCTTGACAGGTCCAACTATAGGATGCTTAAAAATTGGGCAAGTACCTATACAAAAAATGGAGATCCTAACACAAATGATATATCCCTCCTACTTACAAATACCAACAAATATGATGAAAACATAGGTGCCAATCCCAATGACTGCATATCATTATACTGGTAAAGGTTGCACACTACCACCTCCACCACCCCATACTCCATTTGAGAATTCATACAATTTTGGAGGGGGATTCATCAATGCCCAACCATCACTGATGCAACCAAACCAAGATCTAGCCCAACAATTACATAAACTCTAAAGTTTGGTCCACAACATGAACAAAAAAAGGGTGAAAGATTTCTCTTTTGAAGAAATTTTCCCTTTTCCATTTGACAAATCTATCAACATGATATCATTTCCACCAAATTTTGAGATTCCCAAATTTGAAAAATACATGGGAGAGACATGTCTCGTCACACATCTCAAAGAACTTTCCATATTATGTCAAGATGTTTCCTACAGTGAGGATTACCTTAAGAGGCTCTTTACAAGAAGCCTTTGTGGCCCTACACTTGAATGGCTAATGAACTTTGCTAGAGGTTTCATCACCTCCTTCAATGACTTGACATGGAAATTCATAGCACAATATTCATACAACATTTAACATCATGCCTCATTAAGTGATTTGTGCAACACAAAAAAACAAAAAAGTGAAACATTTGATAATTTTCTATAATGGTGGTAGCACCTTGCTAATAACATGCCCTACAAAATTGAAGATTCCCACCTTATAGACATATTTATGAAGAATTTTAGTCCAAATATGTCTTTCCAAATGAAAATGGCTAGTTTTGAGGACTTTTCCACGTTAGTCAAGAAAGACAAGAACATTGAAAATGGACTCTTAGACAAGGGTTCCATTAAACATTATAACTCATCCTCAAACAATGAAACAAACAACAATAGAAAACCAAAAATTTGGACCAAAAACAAAGGTGTTACCCATGATGATATCACCAATGTCAAAAGTGTACAAAACCTTCAAGGTGGAAAAAATAACAACAACAATAGCTATCACAACCAAAACAACAACGATTCAAACCATGACAATTAGAAACAAAATTAGAAAAATAATCAAAACAACCAACAATCTCATAATCAAACATAATTCTTTCCTCGCAATAACAAAAATAAAAACTAAAATTGTGATTATGATCGAAATAGAAAGTTCACTAGCTTTCATGAACCCTTAGATGCCATATTCTAGAAGCTAGTGGATCGCCATTTGATGGTTTTTTCCATACACATGACCTTTTGATGAAAATCAACCCAAATCCAAGTGGTATAGGGAAAATGAATATTTCAAGTACCACCTCATCAAAGGACATGGTACTAATAAGTGTATCAAACTCAAAATCTTAATCCAAAATCTTCTCGATGATGGAGAAATTGAGGTTGAAGAAGGACCACCCTATAAAAATGCTAAATTAAAGATATTTCAAAAGCCATTCCCTAACCACAACAATGAAAATAACAACAATGGAAACCACAATACAAACAGTGGCAATTGAGCTTCCACATCTAATGTGCTTCAATATGACTATTCTACTAACCACATATTAGGATTTGACTCCTTGTGTGGTAAAATAGAAACAAATGATATATGTGGCTTTGAATCCATGTGTGGCCACATTAAAGAAGTAGATACTCATGTCAATACCCTTTCCCTACAAGCAGTTGATTATGGTGCAACCACTTGGAGGGGAAGAATCACTTTGCAAGCTACCACTCCCAATTCCACTAATCCATTAGTTCCACATGTGCCATCCACATCACAAAGACCTGCTTATCACTACGATGTCCTATCTCAGTTAGGGAAGATTTATGCACAAATATTTATTCTTGAGCTTCTCACTACCTCACTATCCACAAAGAAATTCTTGAGAATGATCTTTTAGAGTCTTGTGTTCTTGAAAACATTAATGCATCCTAATTCATTGCCATGGTTGGAAATATTGCCATACAAAAACACCTTGTCTTCATAGGAAAAGACTTCCAAGGTCCTAATCACCACCATAATTCTTCACTCCACATTTAAGTCCTTATACAATGACATAAAATAAAATGAGTCCTTATAGATAATGGATATGATTGAAACCTCTGTACATTAAAGATGATCCACTTCTTGGGGCTCCTAGAATATCTCCTTGACATCAATAAAAGGATAACCGTTAAAGCATATGATGAAAGAGAAATAAAATCAAAAGGGGTTATTATGCTACTACTAAAGGTTGGGCTAGATGTAATTAATACTAAATTCCATGTCCTAGATTTGGACTTACCATATAACATCTTGCTTGCTTGACCCTAGATACATACATTGAAAGCAGTCCCATATACATATCATTAGTGCTTGAAATTTCCCCACTAGGGAAGAGAGGTCACAATTCTAGGCAATCCTTTTCCTTTTTCTTTTCATAAGATATTGGAAGGTGCCCCAACAAATTTTTGTCCAATTAGTGAGTTTGCTAAGGTTATACCTGGATCTCTCACCATAATGGAAACACCTTCCATAACAATTCTAGAGTCATCCAATATTGATTTAATCTCTTGTAAAGGAAAAGAGAAGGATGAAGATATCAAGGTCAATACTATAGTGAAGAAGGTTATCTTTGTCGATCAAGGAATGGGAGAGTATAAATTTGAAATTGCCTTATGTGTTGGACAACTACCACTCTCTCCCCAATCCTTTGGTAAACCTTCCCAAATACTGCCTTCTACAAATAAGGATACTATGCATGTTAATAAACATCCTTTAAACATTGGGTTCATTTAGTGATGAACACATGGAGTATAATATCTTAGATTGGCTATATTTTGATGGAAAACATGATCCTATGGAATTCCCTAAAGATAAGTATGTCAAGGTTCCTCCAATTATTGAAAAAATGGGATATCATGACACCAGACTTGGACCTAAAGAAGATGGAATTAGAAAACCCCTTGAGGTTTCTAGCTATCCTAAAGGATGAGGTTTTGGCTCCATCAAATCCAAGGTGTGCTTTGCTAACAAATATTGTATAGTTGAACCTGATTTTGAGACTGAGGAGGAGGAATTCTTTGAAGTACCATTCCAACACATTGAGGATGACATAGATAACTATGTCTATGTGCTCACCATATCTAAGCTTTCATCCACTAACCTACCACTCACTAACCTTGGCATGATAGACTGGGACCTTCAAGACACACCACTAGCTCTCGATATTTGTAACTCTAATGAAGCATTGATGGCTCTTTTTGGCCTCAAGAATCTCCAAGATTATGAGTTCATTGTATCCAATACAATGAGGAAGCCTAATTTGGTAGACAAATTAACTCTCTTAGTCAAAAAATTGAAAAAGGAAACAAAAAAATAAAATTTAAAAAATAAAAGAAACATCCTCTAGAGAAAACTCTTTTGGAGCACTCTTAGATGAAGAAAAAGACAAACTAAAGGATGCATCTTTTGGTGAAAACCTCCTAGAGGTGCTAGAAGAGGGAGAGATTGACTTACCACTCATGAATCTACCACTAGAAAAGTCATCTATGTTGAATGAAGATACAATTCCTATTAACTTGGGCATGGTAGATAATCCATTAATCAACTACATTGCTGCTACACGAAGTCCATAAGAACAAAAAGTGATGACTGAGTTCCTACAAAAAGGAAAAATCAATTTTTCATGGACATACAAAGGCATGCCTTGTTTGGAAATAGATTTAGTTGTGCATCACCTAGTCATGGATCCAAAGATTAAACCTATTAAGAAAAATTTATGCAAGATGCATCCTAAGGTAGCACTTTTGGTCAAAGAAAAACTATAGAAAAATGATAGAGGCAAAATTCATCTGACCTATTGATTATCTTGAGTGGGTTTCCAAACATTGTTCCTGTAGGTAAAGCCTCTAGGGGTATCCACATCTATTCAGATTTTCAAGATTTAAATATCCATGTCCTAAGGATGATTTTCCACTTCCTAACATAGACATTATAGTGGATTTGATTGCCAAACATGAAATGTTGTCTTTAATGAATGATTTCTTTGGTTGCAATCAGATCAAAATTCTAGAAGAAGATCAACACAAAATGACATTTACTACCCCATGGGGAACCATTTGTTACCGAGTCATGCCTTTTGGCTTGAAGAATGCTGACACCACCTATCAGTGCACAATGACTATAATCTTCCATGATCTTCTACTTGTAATAATGGAGGACTATGTTGATGACATTCTAGGAAAATCTAAGACACATGATTCCCACATTATTGTCCTTACCACTATATTCAAAAGGTTGGAGAAATACAAAGTTTTCCTTAATCCTAAGAAGTGTGTTTTTGGGGTCCAATCTAGAAAGTTTCTAGGTTACATAGTGTTAAGAAGAGGCATTGAGGTAGACCCTACCAAAGTGAAAGCCATCATGGAAATGCCTCCACCTACTATATTGAAATAACTCCATAGCTTTCAAGGGCAGTTAGAGTCCATTAGATAGTTTGTGTCCCTGTTAGCAAATAAATTTCATTCCCTCCAACACTTTCTTTGGAAAGACATTAAGTTTCAATGGGATTGCTAATGTCAAAAACCATTTGAACAAGTCAAGATTTATTTAGCTAACCCACCAGTGCTAGTTCCTCCAATTCTAAGAAAACCATTAATTCTCTACATTTCTAATACTACAATTGCATTAGGTTCTCTTTTAGCACAACTATATGACAATGGTAATGAACAAGCTATCTATTATTGCAATCAAACATTATTTGGCTACGAGTTGAACTACATTGCTATTGAGCAAGATTGTTTGGTGGTAGTCTTTTGCATGCAGAAACTACACCATTACATGATCAACCATACTACACACCTCATTGCTAAGATAGATCCCATCAATTATTTGCTATCAAAATCTTCCCTCACTAGTTGTGCTGCAAAATTGGTCTTGATTTTAAGTGAATTTGACATTGTCTATAAAGATCACAAGCCAATAAAAGGACAATTCATTGCTGACCAACTTTTAGAAGCTCCTCTTCAAGGAGATTGTCCTATCATAGTAGATTTTCTAGATGAAACAATTATGAGTATTACCCCTAGTACACAATGGAAGATTTATTTTAATGGTTCTTTAACATGAAAAAGGATTGGGGGTAGGAATTTTGTTTGCTACACCATAAGGAGGCCTTATCCCTAAGTCTTATAAAATTTCATTCCCTTGCACAAAAAACATAGCTGAGTATGAAGGATTAGTAATAAGACTCCATGAAGCTATCCAATGGACTATTAAGAACCTACTTGTCTTTGGAGACTCCCAATTGGTCATTAGGAAAGTCATAGATGAATACCAAAGAAAGGATGAAAAGTTGTTACCATATCGCCAGATAGTAGAATATCTTAAACAACACCTAATGGAGATAGTCTTTCAGTAGATACCAAGGACTAATAATAAAGAAACATATGCTATGACCACCATAGCCTCCATGATCGCCATGCCTAAATATAGTCCTAAGTGTGAGTTTCTTGTTGAGAATTTTTTCTTCTTGCTTACAAGCAACCTGAATCAAAGTTGGTATGTGAAATTGTTGATCCTAAGTCTCCATGGAACTCCAAAATTTTTTCCTAACTTCATCACAAAAAAATTCCCTTATCCCTTTCCACAAACCAAAGAAAAACCTTCATCTATCACACTACCTGATATACTGTCCTAGGTGACACACTTTTCCAAAAACACTTCAATGGAACCCTCCAATGTCTTTGTTAGATGAATCCAAAATGATGTTAGAAGAGGTTCACCAAGGAATTTGTGGTGCCCATTCTAGTGGCCTTATGTTAGCAAAAAAGATCCTTAGAATGGGTTATTATTGGCCTACTATGGAAGTTGATGCCTATCATTTTGTGAAATGTTGTGTTCCTTTCTAGCAACATGGAAATTTGATACACACTCTTGCCCAAGACCTTTAACCCACCATTACACCATAGCCTTTTTCTCATTGGGGTTTTGATATTGTTGGTAAAATATATCCAAATTCCACAAATGACCACATGTATATTATTACCACCACTGAGTATTTCACAAAGTGGGTCGAGGCTATCCCTTTAACCTACACCACTAGAAAATAGATTTTGAAGTTCATCTTGAACTACATTATTTGTCATTTTGATATCCCTCACGACATAATAAATGATAATAGGACTCCTTTAAAAAATTAGGAGGTCACCACATTGTGTAGGAAATTTAGAATCACCCAACATTTCTCCACCAAATACTTCCCAAAGGCAATGGCCAATATAAAGTTACTAATAAAACCATTTTGAAAATCCTAAAGAAAATTGTTGATGCAGCTAGCCATGATTGACACCTCCAAATTGCTTCTACCCTTTGCACCTATTGCACCTCCATCTATACCCTTATAGGATCCACTCCATTTTCCCCTATTTATGGTTTTGAGGCTATATTACCCATCAAAATTGAGCTCCCTTCCCCCAAAATCTCTCTCAAGAATTTGATGTTCGAAGAAGAATATCAAGTTGCTTGCTTGCAAGAGTTGCAACTCCTCAATGAGAGACACCTCAATGCCCTAAATCACCTCCATGTGTATCAAAATCACCTTCAAATATAGTTTCACAAAAAGGTTAGGCCTTAGGAATTTGAGGAGGGTGACCTAGTTTTGTAGCATAACATGAGGAACCTCCAGAACCATGAAAAGAAAGGAAAATTTGAAGCTAATTTTCTTGGTCCATTTATCATTACAACCAAATATGGTTCTAGGGCATATCAGATTGAAACTTTAGAGGGAGATTTTCTCCTTGAGCCTATCAATATCTATCTCAAATGGTTCTATGCTTGATTTCCACATATCTTGTACAGTGTTGTTAAAGTTCTACAAAAATTCAAAAAAACCATAAAATCAAAAAGTCAAAAAACATTTGTAAAATGTTTGTGAAGAAAAGACTAAAACAAAGTTTTTTTGTTGGTCCATTATCTATAAGGCATATCTCACTTCACCAAATTTCCCCCATTTCATCCCATCTTTGTGCAAAATTCCTATCTGACTTGTGATTTTCATGCATCCAATAAAAGACCTCTTGTCTATGAGGCATCCATTCACTTTCATATTTCAAAAGACCTCTAGTCCATGAGGCACTTTCTCGTTGAATTTTGGTCCTACACCCATTACATTTAGCTTTTTATGCAACAGTGACTACAATGCAACCTAAACAGAGTCATCATTGAGACTTAACGATTCAAGAAAACTGTTCTTTTCATAGCCATTGCCAACAAACACTTGCAACAACAAATCAAACAAATGAAATTTCATAGGATGACTCCTTCCTACACATGGAACAACAACCTTCACTTTTGGACTTAAAGTTCTTGGCAGGAAATGTGGATTGAATGACTACTTGGTCATGCAATTTCTTTTGGTTAATTTCATCTTTGTGTGTTAGTAGTAGCCTTTTATGGTGTGCCTTGATCTTCCATATTTTGGTATCACTTGAATGGTTCCAACTGACAACACATGTCATTTTTGGTATGATCTATTTTTGATGCTTTAGTACATCTATGTTAGTTTTGAGTTATGTTTATGCATTGCTCACTAGGGGCAATATGTTAGGACACTTTCTACCAAGATCCCTAAAAAGACTTTGGGTGTGCCTAGACCTCTCTAATACATATATGTCATTTATTCCATCATGACTATGAAAATTACATCTATCATCCTAAAGTCTCTATTTTTGAGAGTCTAGTCCATGCAAAGGAATCTTGTCATCTATGCTTCTTAGCATTAGGTGCATAACTCCTCTTGAAAAATCAAACTAGGGTGTGCTCTCCCATATAAACATAACTAAATCCGTTGGTATCATGTAGCTAGGATTTATGTAGTATAGGATTTCATTGCACTCTACTTGAGACAAGGGTTTTGTTTATCCCCCCTCCTATGCTATGCTAGATGATTCGTATGAGTTAACAAGTTTGACACAAGTCCATCATTTAGGTCTCATTCATTTTTGTATTTTTGTTTACACTTTGTGCTTACATCATTAAATTTTGCATTTTTAGCTCATTCATGATTAGTATGTTATTGAAATTTTAATTTAGGATACATTCATTTTTTATCTATTACATTCATTACATATTACATTATGCATCTCATTTGTTATTTATCCTTAGGTCACATTATTTATTCATTACATTAATCCATTAGATATCATAATCATTACATTTAGTGACATACACATCATGATACATCTAACACAAAGTATATAGTTAATCCATACATGTAAAATAACACAATGCATACATCTCATATATCACCATAAGACCTGCATCATCCACACATTCGTCATCATATATGTATCACATGAAATACTACATTATACACATCCTAGATCACTAATGTCAGCAACAATATCATAACATTGTGCACCACATATAATATTCATAAAACCTCATAAACATCAAGCATCATAAACATCCATAAAACAACATCATCAATATATAGCTAGGCCAAATCATGTCATGTATATATCAAAAGAATAAGTGCCCATATATAGTCCATATACAAAAAGAATTATGTAGTGCATCTTGCATAATGCATCATCAAAAACTTGTTGCATCTGCATATACATCATTGTGTCAAAACTGATAACTTTAGGGATCATGTTCCTAGCTATGAGGGATGTACCCCTCCTATACTACCTCTTTATGGATGTCTTCCCTATCCAACTGATGGCTCTAATCTGTATTAGCCACCTATGACCCATGAGCTGGATGCCTCCTAAAAATTTGGCTATCTCTTCTCTATTGACGCAAGCTCAAGATATAATGACCTATAGTAGGTTTCCTCTCGCATGGCTTGTTCCTCATGCCAATGTGTAGTCAGGGCCTTCTGCATCATTGTAACTATCCCTACACCTTGAACCATCTACTTGCTGATGTCTTGCTTCCCACAATACTCATCCATCCAACGTTGAAGAGTCCCTTTGTCTACTCAAAGAGAGGCCACATCCTATTATAGAGTGTCTAACTCTATAGCTTCACTACATCTACATGCATCATGAGATCACTAAACTCACTGACATCTACCCTCACCTATAGTATTGTCAGGGCCTCCTGTGCACTATCGACCTTGGATCGCTCTACCTGTATCTCAACTTGTAACCTAGAAATCTTTGCCTATGCACTTATGGCTTGGGCACTTTAAGTTACTACCTCCCCCTATAGATGGGTAAACTCAGTCTAGAGGCTATCCCGATGAGCCCTCACTATATTTGCATCTTCTTGCTGAGGTGGCCCCTATGGTACCTATACCTCTAGCTCCTGTACTTGTGGACCCTATTTTGGTCCCTACCTAGAGGTGGTCCTATTGGTACCAACACTCTCCACTAAAAAAATCACTATTCTAATGGTCCCTACCCTGGTAGTGGCACTATTATTGCTTCTTCCCTTCCAGCCCCGTCTCCCCTACCTCATGTTTACTCTACTAGTGGAGGTGCTCTTGGCACTATCAATCTCAATGGCTGATGAGCTACCCACCACCGTGTATATATTGGTGTCATACCTGTATTTTCCTAGTCCCGCCCATGTACCCAGGGCACTAGCTACATGCCACACCATGATGCCCTAGCTAATCTCATAGTGGTCTCGAATCCCCATAATCTACCCTACTATTGGGACACCACTGGATATAGGAATTTTTTTGGCACAACATCTTGAATCTAACTGAACTGTCACTACACCCTATAGGGTATATACCACACGAGAATTTGTACTATCTGACCAATCAACCAATAGTTTGACTAAGCATACTACAAGTAGAGTTGATCTTCATTATCATCCTCTCCCCCTATAGGTAGTATGGCTACCCATTTCTCACCACCTACATATGGTGTCCAATCAAACATGATAATCTCATCCAAGCATCGCTGCCAGAATCCTATCAACTCAGTAGACATATACTAAATAGGTGGCCTTTACCAACATGTGTACAACTCCCCAGGCTATTATGTCTCCCATCTAGTAATAGGTTGTGTAATGCCTATATGCTCCCAAGACCATACCATCAATAGAGTCAACCCTAGACCTATGGTCTATTGTGTCCTATAGGTACATAGATGCAAATCATAGTACAACTAAGCCAAGATGGTGTGTCCCTATCATAAAATTGCACCATCATCCTATAATAGAGTGCTAAGAACTTGTACCCATCCAATCAGAAATCCATGCCCAACATGGTCTAGTACCATCCTCCATATAAGTGAAGCCAAGTAGAGGGCTAGCTACGATAATCTCTAGTCTAACACATCCCTCTTGTTGTGATGTGGAGCCTAATTAGACTTAGAGGTTTATTTGGTGTAGTTTCCCTCTAGATTATTTCTATGGGGGTTTCCTTCTTTCTTGGATTTTCCTTTCAATAGATTCCATAAATCCTTTTGATAAAGATATTCTTCCATTTACATCTTCCATAACTAAAAGTTTTTCCCATTAAAATTCTCCACCTTTAGCTTACCCTCATCTACCATAGCTCCCACTCAACCATGAGACTCCCACTCAACCGTGAGACTCCCACTTAACCATGAGACCTTGTTGTAGAGGATTGCAAAAAAAATAATTATAAAGGTATAGCTAAAAAAATGATGATTGTCTAGCTTTGATACCACTTGTTAGGATTAACTTCAGATAGAAATAACAGTTAGATGCAAATATAACCAATACCAAAAAATAGTAGATTACATAAAAGAGAACACATGGTACCAATATTTAACATGGTTCACCCAATCCTTGGGCTATGTCCACCAACAAAAAATCCAATATTATTATGATCTAGTGATTACAACTTGATTACAATATGTAATCCCTTATAGCTCAATACCATCACAAGAACCAATTTTTGCATCACACATTATGAAAATCCCTAACCCTAAGCCTTTTTATACAAACTTTTTTGTTGCTTACAAAATTAGGGCTAGAATAATAAAATTTGCATTGCCCCTTGACCCTATCTTAGGGGCATTGTCCCCAAACCCCTGTACAAGTAATCTAGAAAGAAACCACACCGAATAAACCTCTGAGTTTGATTAGGCTCCACATCACAACAATCTCCTACTTGGAGATTGATCAGACTCCACAACAATAACACCTCTATGTCAGCCACGGTTGTTGAATCAATGTTGTTGTCTCCTCTATCCAAAGAACACTCACAGATATGGATTTTCCCCCTCTAGCACATAATCTAGGTATCTATTATGGATTAAAACTCATAGTATCCTCTATATGTTTAGCAAGGTAACTATCACCTCTCCTGTATGCAAATGGAAACTCGAGTTCAGTGTATGCCACTGCTCTATTAGTGCTGATAGCTGTGCTAAATGTACCCTCAGATCTGGCCACTCATACATATGCTCAAGTCCACATAGCTTCATGTGTTCCCCCTCTACCTCCATGATTCTCTCCCCTAGCACCATCATCATTGGATAATGCTCCCACGACCAAAATGTCACCGTCATGATCTATAGCATAGACATGCAATAGGTAGTATACCATTTGTGTTCCACTTTTTTTGATTATAGTCAGTATCACCTAAATATGTTGATTCATCCAAATTAGTGGAGATACCAATACATGCAGACGTGGATTGATAGAGATGATGAACCGCAGAGACACTAATTTGGCATCTATGGTGGCTACACAGACACTAGTTTTCCTGTTGGCGGCTACTATATTGTCATTTGTGGAGATGAAAACATGAGGATAATCATCTCTAACCCTACCACCACCCCATTCTTTCCCACTTTCCTTATCTTCAATGACGATTAGACATATCTTGTCATCTTCATAGAGCTATTTTCCCTAGTTTGTCGTCCGCGAGGATAACCGAGTAGAGAATTGTTATCTTTTCCTTGACCCCATTTTCGCCTTATTTTCTACATAATAAATGCACATTTCAAAAATTTAATTGAAAATTTGATAAGATAGGATAGTCAACTTACTGGTGGTCCCATTTTGACTAGTCTCTGGTGCTCCCAAATGCACTCTCCAAGCTATAATCTCTCGATCGGATCCATCTTTCGCTCTGGTTCTTTGTTCTCTAGATGTGAAAATGATTCTTCCATGATCCCCTTGGAGACTTTTATAGGCCCTTCAAGGTTCCCTTTTGAGCCTATACCCATTCCTTGACCATGTCTACCCTTGTTTATATCCAAGCCATGAAAAATGTTCATCTATGTCTTTTTCCTACCCTTTCTTTTATTCTGAGATCTTTTTCATGAAAATTGCATAAAAATTATTTTTTTCTCTAATTTCTTAAGGGAGCACCCTCCTCCTTTTTCATTGCTATGATGCAACTCTTAGGACTCCATTCCTCTCTTTGGCAACCTATATTTTCTTTTCTTTGATATAATGTCATCCCAACATCACATCAAAGAAGGGAAAAATGCAGATGCTTAAAATCATCCCAAATGCTATATTAATTTATTTAATATTTCATTTGACATTATAATTGATTATTTATTAATTAATTGAATGTGTCATAAAATTAAATTCATTAAATTGAATATGTTCACTTCCCCTAATGTATTTAAATTTAATTTAAATGCATCCCCTCTAATATATTAAATTTATTTAATGCATAGTGCTCCACTAACCATCTTTTTAAATAGATCTCAATTTATTTAATTCCCTCCACTTTATTAAATTAATTAATCCTATAATTAAGTTAGATCTTATTCAATTTAATTCTAATCACATCCTAAAACCTAATCTA
This sequence comes from Cupressus sempervirens, assembly GCA_028749045.1. Lineage (NCBI taxonomy): Eukaryota > Viridiplantae > Streptophyta > Pinopsida > Cupressales > Cupressaceae > Cupressus > Cupressus sempervirens. The sequence continues at coordinate 948,650,041 of CM053792.1, read as the reverse complement.
CACCCATCACTCTCATCCTTCTAAGCCTACGCATTAGTTAATCCCACATAATTAATCCTAAACACCTTTATAAATACCTTTTAGTCCTTAAATGTTTTCTCACATATGTGTGAGCAACTCAAGATCAAAGAAAGCCTCCTTTTATTATTTCATCCATAAAGTCTTACACTCTTACACTCTTGTTCCCTTTTCCTTTCTCCAAGGTTGCTCACACATGTGTGAGAAAACCTTGATCCATCTCTTTCACCAAAAAGGCTTATGTTGACCTTTGCATGGCTTGTCTCCTTAGCCCATGTCTTTGCCTTGTGGTACCTATGTGGATGCCACATAGATGCCACCTCCCCAAGGCCTCTCTCAAGCTTATAAATATATCCCTTGTCTCAAGAATTTCTCATCTCCCTCATTTGCATTGTTATCATTTTAGTCTAGTGTTAGAGTTGTCTTAGAGATTTGCATTCTTATTACTAATCCTTTTGTAGATGTTATATTTCTTGCATTTATGCTTTTATATTTCATGATAACTTACTATTGTTAGTTTACTTCATCGCATACCATTTCCATATCCACATCTTTAGAATCCTTTGAGGTTGGTTTAGTCATAGTAATTTCTTGAAGGTATTCTACACACTTTTAGTATATATTCATGTTCATACTCTTACATTCATTCGATCGGTTTTGAAGGGATTCATTATAGTTGTTTTTGGGGAGAGCACATCCATATCCCTCACTCTTGAGCATATCAAAAAGGCCTCTTATGGGTGCCCTTGTTGAGCTACTTTGAGGTTGCATGAGGATTTAATTTTTTGGTTGGATAGTTTTAAAACTCAAGTCTAACATTAGTTGTATTTTGATTTATTTTGGATCTTTGATATGCGCATGTGAAACTATTTTTTGCTTGTTTACACATGCTCCTGATAGAAAGATTTTCTTGCATACATAACCTTATTCTTTGCATGACTACGTAGTCACAAATTTCTTACTTGTTGTCCATCATGATGTCCATGTTGGATTTGCTTATTGATCTATCCATTATTCCTTTTATTTGGTTTCTTGTTGCACATGCAAACTTCACTTAACATCTTTTAGCTAAGTGGATCACCTTTATCTTTTCCTTTCTTGCCCTCACATATCTTCTCATACTCAGACTACTTGTGAGTTAGAGATGCACACTATTGTATGTCACTAATTATTTCTTTCTACTATTTCAAATCCCTTCATGAGTGTCACCAAAAATGAGACCACTTTTGCTAAGTCTACCACTCTATTTTTGGGTTAGTCTACAACACTTAGGCCAATAATCTGCCCCTTTTTCATTGAATGAAGCACTTAGTCAATTGGGCATATTTTTGTTCTTTTTTCCTACTTTCTTTGTATCCCTTTGAGATAGTGCACTTTAATGTATGAGATAATCTACAACTTTTCCCAACAACTTCTTCTTTCCTCAACCTCCTCAACTTCTCCCCTTTTGACAACAATGCCAAAGGCCACTATCTTCCCTTGCTTGGTTGCTTCCCTATGGAGTTGTCTCTTGTAGTCATTAGTCTAATTTTATATTTCTTCAATTCTTTTATATGGATTGATGTTCACCTAATTCAGGCTTTTAGTTTAGGACGAACAAGGGTAAAACCTCTAACCTTTCTCTTAGATACTCAAATGTATCCTTGTCAAGAGGCTTTGTGAAGATATATGCTAGTTGTTCTTTGGTTGGTATGTATTCCAACTTAACCTCCTTTTCTTGCACTTTCTCCCTTAGAAAATGGTACTTGATGGATATATGTGTAGTCTTGGAGTGAATAATTAGGTTTTTGGATATGTTGATTGCACTAGTGTTATCATAGTTGATAACTACTAGTTCCTCCATGTTCTCTTAAATTCCTTCAATAAGTTGTTTTATCCAAACAACCTAAGTGTATTTCATTTCTAAACAACATATTCTTCTTTAGCGATTGACTGCAATATGAAGTTTTTCTTTTTGTTAGTCCATGCTACTAGTCTTCCTCTAAGAAATAATGCACCACCTGTTGTACTATTTCTATAATCTCTATTTCCTGCCCAATCTACATCAGTAAAAATACTTAGTTTAAAAGTTCTTTTATGAGGGTAACATAGGACATACTCCTTAGTACGCTTTAGATATTTGAATATTTGATTCAGAGATACCATATGTGATTCCTTTGGATTGGATGAGAATATAGCCACCATTTCTAGTCTATCGTGCACCACATATTGTAGTTTACCAATCATGCACTAGTAATGTATCTTATTCACTTTAGGACTTTCAGCTTCCCATGCCAATTTGCATCTAATCACCATTGATGTGCCTACCAATTTTTCTTCCTCCATTCCAAATGTATTAAGTACCTCCTTCACATACTAAGTCTGTCTAATGAAGATTCCCCCTTTCAATTGGGACACTTGGAGTCCAATGAAGAATTTTATCTCTCTGATCATGGAAAATTTGAACTCCTTCTTCATGGCTTCTACAAAATCATCATTTAACTTATCATCTCCTCCAATGATGAAATCATCCACAAAGATCTCTACAATCAACAAGACTGCTTCTTTTTCTTGCTTCATGTATAGATTGTAGTTGTGATTGGTCCTAATGAACCCAATCTTTATCAAGTATGAGTGTAGTCTCTCATACCACACTCTTAGTGTCTATTTGAGACCATATAGGGCTTTCCTTAGTCTATGTAACTAATTCCTTCCTTTTTCATTTTAAAACCCTTTAGGTTGTTCTATATGTTGGAAATATTCAAGACTATGCTAAGTTACTAAGAGGGGAGGGGTGAATCAGTAACTTCTAAAACTTTACCAATTTCAATTCTTAATCCAATAAATTAATTAGCACTTAATTCATCACATCTAATCTAAATACATGCATGTGAAACTAAAACATGAAAGCATCCATAACACTTGAACACAAAGATTTGGTGACCCAAAAACCTTCCAAATAGAAAGTAAAACTAGGGTGGGGATGATACCCACAATCTTTAGTACTATAGCATAAAGTTGGCATATTAAGGCTTACATTGATCACTTCTGATGATTTTCCCTGTTAGGAGCAATTTGGACTGCTAGGTCCACCTTGTGAGAGGATTTACAAACACACAATGAAGTGTGCACTCAACAAATAAATTTAGAAAAGATTGCTAGGTCTACCTTGTTAGAGGATTTTGACTTGTTCACCTGTTAGGATGAAGAAGTAGATCTCTTATTTGCAATTGAGTTTGCTGATATAGAATCCTTAGTGTACTGACCACCTTTCTATGATAGATATGTCATTGGTGTTCCTTATTCTGATATGGCCTTTATAATTCTTTATCTTTTGCTATTATAATTTGAACTTTTCACATCCACAATACAATACATATGCTTACATTCACATTCTTACTCTATGCCATGCATTGGATATGATACAATATATTACATATATATACCAATAAAAATTACAAAGTCAACCATGACACAAGTTAACACAAATATTACAAAGTCAGTCCACATGAATATACTTAGCATCTAAAGACTGACTTGGTGAGGTTCTGATACTCAGCATCCACTATCACTATTAGGCATTGTCATTCTCTTGGTAGACATAGAAGCTTAGTCCATACTGATCACTTTCAAGTAGTCTTGAACTTAGTCTACATTGATGACTCGATAGATATTGTGCAACTCAACAAATACTAAATCACTTGGTTACCATGAAGTAGCTCAGTTAACACTGGCTTTACATCACATGAATTGCAAACTCAGTAGATACTGCAATGCTCAGTAACCATTGATAAACTTGTAGCAACTATAGAACTTAGTGGCTATTGAATTACATGGAAAACACTATGAGCTATTCAATGAGCTCAATAGCTATACAAAATTTGAATAAGTGTGTGTCACTAATAACAAACTTGACTGATATGTCAAAAATCTCCCCCTTCGGCATTAGTGGCAAAAATAGTTATTAGCCCAAAACTAAATACCTTGTATTCATCACCATGTGATACTAGTTCGGTATATTTTTGAGATTTTTCAAAATTGATCTTTCTAAGGTATATACAAAGTAGTTCTTCACCATAGCATATTTCTCCCTCATACTATGTGATCTGTTATGTACATGTAACTTTTCTCTTATATACATAACATATCTTCCCCTGCAACTCTTCTCCCATATCTCATCTCCCCCTTTTTGACAGTAATGCCAAAGATTTATTCTAACATATTTACATGGATACACAAAAATGAGATAAGAATTTAGAGTGTACCTTGAGGGTGATTGCCAAGGTTTTATCCTAGTTTTCTTGCAATACCTTGCATGTATGAATTGCAATTTGCACTTCTACTAAAAGTTCAATCATGTGGTTAGCAATAGAGAAGTTGCTATCATGGATCAAAGTCTTTGAATATACAATGTGTTTCTACATAGCATCCATGATTGGAAGGATCATGTTTTTTTTATCAACCAATGTTGAATGGATCCTTGCTTCTTCTCTTAATAATTTAGCTTGCAAGTTTGAAAAAAATCCGATCTTCTTGAAATGTGCAATGCTTGAACTAGGGTCAAGTTGCAACTACTAAGCATTTTCTTTAAGATCTATATCAATTTTGGACAATTTTTCCTTTACTTCCTTTGTATACTTAGTGACATCACATAGTTTCCCAAAAAGTGATGATACATTTTAACAAGATGCCTCAAGATCAACCAAAACTATTGAAAGCTCAACTTGATGAATGGCTATTTGCTGAGCAATGTGCTCCAGTACTTTATTATTGAATTTTTTTGCAGCCTTTTCAACCAGCTTTTCTTGACCTTTAGTGTCCTCATTGAATTTTTGGACTACCTCTCCAAGCTAAAACAAAATAGTTTGAGAAGAATTAACCTTAATTTCTATTGCCTTGGTCAAGATATTCTTGCCATCATCTATTATCTTGTACTCTCTATCTCTTTCCTCTCTCAATCTTTGTTGGTTGGCCTTTTTCTAGAGGAGTTCACCAAATATGTGCATTTGGTCTATAGAAAGATTGTAGATATCCCATTTGGGAATTACTATTTCCTCATCCAAATCTATATCTTCTTCTATCTCCTTTCCTTTCAAAATTTTGTACTCAGTTGAACCTTAGGTTAAATTGTCCTCATACTTATTACATTTGTGCCCTAAATGGAAACAATAGTAGACATGCTTGGACTTGTACTAAAAACTAATATAGTACTGACTGATGGAATACTTATAGAAATACTTGAAGATTCCAAAATTGATGAAGTCAAAATTGTAGAATCCAAAACTGAAGTAGACAAAACTGGAGAGCTTACCATAGGTGTACTCAAAATTGAAGAAGTCAAAATTGGAGAGGTGAAGGCTAAAGAAATCAACTTGGTAGATGAAGAAGGAATTTGCAGCTTGGTGGATGAAGTGAAAGTCACTTCTATCAATGATATGCTGAGCTGAGTTGGGGCAAAGAGTGATTGGACATTTGATGTATCAATAGTAGTCACAACCAAACTTGCTAAAGATGTCTCCACACTTGATGTAGTCAATGGTTTTCTCAGCAAGTGAGGAAGTGAGGCAATGACTATAGCTACTATCTTGACTGGGTTAGTCTCCTCATCATCTTGTTTATCTTCCTCAGTAGCTTCTGGACCTTGATCCTCTTCATCTTCTTCATTATCAAAATGAGTCACTTCTTCAACATTTTCCTCCTCATCTTTCTCCTTATCTTCTTCTTCATCAACATCCTTTATTTCAATTGGAAATTCACTTGGTTTATGAAGATGATAAATATTTTTCCAAGTGTTCATAATATTTTTAACAACATGCTCTATATCCTTAATCAAAACTAAACAAGTATTGAACCTTAGAGTTAGTTTTTCTTTATTTTTATTTAAATACTCTTTCACCTCAACATCTAATATGCTCAGTAGTAACTACCTTAGGGTTTCTACATAAATTTCTTTAACTATTTGTATAGCAAAATCCCATCTTGGCTTAATCTTCTCTAGTAATTCTTTGGAGACTTGGGAAGCAATCTAGTCTGGTGAGTACTTCTACTTACCAATTTTGCTCAGCACTAGTTCTTAAACTTGCTTCTACTTTGCCTCTGTCCTAATTTCATATTTCAAAGATTTGAAATTTTTTATTCTTGTTCCTTCTTCTAATTGCTTCAACTTTTCCTAGAAGTTGGGTGGAGGTTTGCTAAATACAATGTCACTTCCTTTCTTCCATGACCTCCTTGTAAAGACTATAGTGGATGCCTTTGTAGGCTTGGTGATTAACACCTTATCCTTTTTCTTCAAAGGTTCTTCTTCTTTCTTAAATTATTCCTCATCCTCATCTTTTCCTCAGTTAACAAGAGAGGTGCACTTGATTTCAGTTTGGCTATCCTTCTCTTCCCTTTGTTAGCCACCTATGGAAACTTTATCTCTAGCTCTATTCTTGCCTTAGCTTCATTGTAAGTACCAAAGTAATGGGCCCTAGGATCAATAGGTTCATTTACAAGGGTTTCAATGATATCCTTGGTCTCATCAATGTTCACCTCATATCCAAGAGGTTTGACCCACACAACTCTAGGCTTAACTACTTGAATATATGCCTTGTCACAGTCCACCATGAAGCACACATCATCCTTGTAGTCTTCAACTAACTTCTTGGTAATTTTGAATCTATTGTTTATTCTCTATTTGAATACATCAAAGTAGTTGTCCATGATGTTGCCATAGTTCTCTCCCATTTTTGCAATATATTCATTTATATGGTACAATACATGCACATCTTTTCTCCAGACTACAGTGCCTTTGGAAGGGAAGAACTTCTGAACATAAAAGAATAAATAGGTTAACAGTGAACCAAATTTGCATAGGTTATTCTTTAAAGTTCTAATACTTTCCATGTTCTTATTAAATTTCCTCAACAATAGCTTGGCAAGGTCATAAGATAGGTTGTTCTTCACCACTTTATACGCCAAATCCACAGCTTCACATGATACACTGTTAAGATGGCTTGAACTATATATCTTATGAGCAATAACATGAATTCCAAATTCCTACTTTGCATCAGTAACACTACTTATTTTTATACCTTTGCCATCCCACTCAACTAGGGTTTTCTTCTCCAATTCTACTTGACCTAGGGTTTTAGTTTTTTTGGCTTTGGCGACCATGAGAAGGCTAGCGATTCGATGAATCATTTTCTTTGTTATCAAAATTGGCTGCTCTAACCATAGTTGACTATTGTGCACCTAGCTTAGGATATACCTAATCCATTTAATTTAAAATTCTTTGGGCATATGGGGAATATGTGTCAGACCTTTTGCTTCCAAATGTTTATGTTCAAGTTTTAGGGTTCCATCAACATATAACTAACCCAGGGCATCATCCATCTCTAGAGTACCAATTTCTTGAATTGCACATTTAAAATGAGTATGAATGTTGTTAAAAAGAAGTACCTTGGGAGGGATTTGGGATTGTGCTCTGCTTGGGTTCAGGGTTTTAGCAACCACGGGCATGAGCTTGAAATCAGATGCTTTCCATTCAACACCTCCAACCAACATGCCAGACCCTTTCTTTATCTTGTTGCTACTGGATGCCATTTTCACTCGGTAGCTTGAGAGAACTTTGAAAAAAAATTTGTAGAAAATTCACTCAAGTCACTTGATCACACAGAAAATATCTCTTTGCAATAGCACTCAAAAATTGACCATAAGAAATAAATTTGATTCCATGTCTTTTGTTAAAATTTCACCATTAATGCTTGGTACAAAGGTAGATGAGTTGACATTGTGCTTGACAGACTGTCATCCACTATTCTATATTTATCACCTGATGAAACCTCCATGATTCAGTAACCATAAGTGCCTTTGCTACTCCTAACCTTGATCGACAGAGTCTATGACCTGACCTCACTCAATAAAGAAGGTAACTCAGTAATAACTAATATTGATCTTGCTCAGTGATCCCTTTATATCTTGTATACAAATTTGGATCTTTGTCACCTTTCAATTGGAACTAATTTAAATGTCTTCTTTGATAGCTTGGTTCCCATTCTTCCTTGAGAACTTAATTAGGAATGGTAGAGTCACCCAATTCTTGAGTGACTTGACCATCATTACTTGGACTAGGAATCTATTGCTATCTCATCTACTTTCAGATGTTATCAGCCTTTACTTTCTTCTCATCTTCAATTTCACTAGTATTCATACAATTCTTAGCAAGATGACCAAGTTTTGTACAAATAAAACATATTTTAGTGGTATCTCTTTTCCTCATATGATGTTTAACAAAATTCATACCAATATGTCCAAATTCTCCACAGTAATGACATCTACACTAGGTATTGTAGTCCCAACCAAATATTGCTTTCACAATTTTCTCTACAGGATTCAATGCCTTTATTTTGCATTCTAATGCCCTATGCCCATGTTTCTTAGATTGATGACAACTGCCTTCAAATCTTGGTTTCTCTTTGCATTCATTAGCCCTATGACCATGTTGATTGCAATTGTAGCATTTTCCATTGAATTTTGTTTTTCTATTACTCCAACAATTATTTGATGTATGACCTATCTTACCATAGTGATTGCAAGTAGGTCTTTGATTCTTTTGAGCACCTTGTTTGGAGGATTCACCTTCTTCTTTGTATCCAATTCATGATTCTCCTTTTTACCTATATAGGTTTTTCTCATTAAGTTGATCCATGTCTGCTTGAGATTTCATCATTCTTTCATTGATTTGCTTCTCAGTGTTTAGGTCATTTCTCAATCTTTCATTGGTTTGTCTTTCATATCTCAGCTCATTTTTTATTCTTTCATTGATTTGCGTTTCATAATTTAGATAAGTCCTCATTCTTTCATTTTCAAATCTTAGGCTCATGATTTCCTTATTTGCATTAGAGAGCTGATCAATAAGGTATGCTTGCTAAAGGGATTGGTTCTAGATTTCATTGTTCCTTTCATCCATTTCTTCTTTTATCTTATTTCTCTATTCCAAGACTTCATATAACCTTACTGACTAACTTTCTTGTTCTCTTTTTAGCTTCCTTGCTTCTTCTTGTAGGAAACCATTCCTCTCTAGGAGTTCCTTGATTACATCATTTGCTTCATCTGAGCTGCTTGAAGGGTGAAGTCTTCAATTCTTTCTTCAATGTAGAGATGATCATTCATTTGATTTGCAAGTTCCTTTCTTCTTTTTAGTGATTGGGAAAGTTGCTCCTTAGTTTTCTTGAGTTGGGCAATGGCCATTTCTAGATCCAAATTTTCATTGTCAATAGATTTATCAAGTCTGAATATCTCCATATCCTTTATCTTTGCTCAAGATTCCAAACTTTCTCCTAAGAACCACAAAGCTCTTGTTACCAATTTTTGGAAATATTCAAGACTATGCTAAGTTATTGAGAGGGGAGGGGTGAATTAGTAACTTCTAAAACTTTACCAATTTTGATTCTTAATCCAATAAATTAATTAGCACTTAATTCATCACATCTAATCTAAATGCATGCATGAGAAACTAAAAACATGAAAGCTTCCATAACACTTGAACCAAAAGATTTGGTGACCTAGAAACCTTCCAAATAAAAAGTAAAACTAGGGTGGGATGATACCCACAAAGTTTAGTATTGCAGCATAAAGTTGGCCTGTTAAGGCTTACATTGATTACTTCTGATGATCTACCCTGTTAGAAGCAATTAGTACTACTAGGTCCACCTTGTGAGAGGATTTACAAACACACAATGAAGTATGCACTCGGTAAAGAGATTTAGAAAAGACTTTTAGGTCTACCTTGTTAGAGGATTTTGACTGGTTCACCTGTTAGGATGTAGTAGTAGGTTTCTTATTTGTAACTGAGTTTGCTGATAGAGAATCCTTAGTGTATCGATCACCTTTCTAGGATATATATGTCACTGCTACTCCTTATACTGATATGGCCTTTATAATTCTTTATCTTCTACTATTATAACTTGAACTTTTCACATCCACATTACAATACATATGCTCACATTCACATTCTTACTCTATGCCATGCATTGGATATGATACAATATATTACATATATATACCAATCCAAGTTACAAAATTACAAAGTCATCCATGACAAAAGTTAACACAAATATTTCAAAGTTGGCTTGCATGAAGATACTCAAGTTTTGAAGACTAACTCGATGAGGTTCTAATACTTAGCATCCACTGTCACTGCTGGTCATCATCATGCTCTTGGTAGATGTAGAAGCTCGATTCATACTAATCACTTTGAAGTAGTCTTGAGCTTGGTCTACACTGGTGACTCGGTAGATATTGTGTAACTCGATAAACACTGAATCACTTGGTTACCATGAAGTAGCTTGGTTAACATTGGCTTTACATCATGAACTATGAACTCGGTAGATACTACAATGCTCGGTAACCATTGATAAACTTGGTGACTACTAAATTACATGGAAAACACTATGAACTATTTAATGTGCTTGGTAACTATATAAAATCTGAATAAGTGTGTGTCACTAAAAAAAAACTTGATTGATATGTCAACACTATGTACACTTCCTCTAGAAATCCATTTGGTGTACCTTGAAATTCTTATGTACTAGAAATTCTAGGATTATTTTGACTTCTATTCTAGATACTGGTGTAAATATTTCTCCATAGTATATCCCTTCCTCTTGTGCATATCCCTTGCAAACAAGCCTTGCCTTATTTCTGACTACTTTTCCCTCTTTGTTTGTTTTGAATCTGAACACCCATTTTGTTCCTATGACATTCTTGTCATCAGGTCTAGATACCAAGGTCCATGTGTCATTCATCACTATTTGATCTATTTCTTTTTCCATGCCCTTTTTCCAGTCTTCATCTTTTAGAGCATCACCTACTGCTTTGGGATCTATGTGTGATAGCTGGAAAACTATGTCTCTTGCCTTTCTTCTAATTGTCACTCCTGCATCTTTTTCACCAATAATTTGATCTATTAAGTGATGTCTCCTTACATATTTAACCAATACCATTTATCCTTCAAGTGTCTCAACTCTCTTCTCTCCTTGCTGAGATTCTTTTGCTTGAGTCGATATGACTTCTTACATAGGCTTCTCTTTTTGTAGTACTCTCTTTCTCTCTCCACTATGTTGTTGAGTGAGATGTATTCAAATTGTCTATAATCCTATGGTTCTTTCTATAGTCTTCTTCATTCTTTTCTAAAAATTAATCTACCTTTATATTGGAAGACTCTACAATCTTGTTTGTCCAAAAATTTAGACACCGATAAGCTTTGCTCTTAGTAGAGTATCCCAAGAAGATACCCTCATCAATCTTGGGCTCAAAATTCCCTAAATATTGATACCTCTTAATGTAGGACTTGCTACTGAATACCCTAAAGTAGATGATAGATGGCGTGTGACCAAACTATAGCTCATAGGGAATCTTATTTTTCCCTTTCTTCACTTGGACTCTATTCAAGATATCAATTATTGTGTTTACAACTTCTCTCTAGTAGATTTTTGCAACATTATTTTGAGTAATCAATGTTCTTTCATATTCTATGATGGTCTTGTTTCTTCTTTTGTGACCCCATTCTATTGGAGTATCCTAGGAGCTAACATATGTCTCCTGATTCCATGCTCCTTAGAGTAGCTCTTGAATTCTTGTAAGGTGAAATCACCTCCTCAGTCTGATATCAAGTTAATGCTCTTCTAGCTTCTCTTTCCACTTTTTCTATGTAGACCTTGAACATGCGGAAAGCTTCTAATTTTTCTTTTAAGTGAACCATCTACATCATTCTAGAAAAATAATCAATAAAAAACACAAAGCATCTATCTTTAAATACACTCTTCATCCTCATGGGACCGCAAAAGTCAGCATGGACATGATCTAATACATGTTTAGAAGTAAATGACTTGCTAGAGAAACTTGATCATGCCAAATTTCCTAGTTGACACTCCTTGCACATACCATTATCAAATTTAATAATTAGGGGTAAACCCTTTACATAATTCTTCCTTCTGAATTTGACAATGCTTTCAAAATTAACATGACATAATCTTCTATGATATAACCAACTATTGTCATTCCTAGCTACTATACAAGTATTACTAGAAATATTGAGGTAGAAGAGGTTACCTCTACTTTTCTCTCCTATGGACAACATCTTTCCTATTTTTGTAAAATATTTTGCAAGAACCTTTGTTGAACTTGTAGCCTTTGTCCATTAGATGATCTACATTCAATAGGTTGTAATTTATTCCTTCCACTAAATAGAAATATTTACAAATAGTGGACTCGTTTAGGGCTACAATATCTTTTCCTATCACTGTGCATGGTAAGTTGTTTATGAACTTCACCATTTCACATTTTAGAATGAGTGTTGATGATATTCCTATGAGGGAGTATCCTAGCATTACTGGAGCATTTCAGAGATTGTATGTATGCCTATATGTTTCATTCATGGAAATGTTTGTCATTGATGTCAACATACTAGTTATTCTATGAAGACTGAAATAATACTAGATAGAGTTTGAGATTGTGAGTTTCAAGGATTAAAGATGAGCTCAAGTGCATTTGAGGATATGTTCTACAAATTGTCTTGATGACATGGATATGACCACATGCAAAAAGTTGAAGACTTGTGACACTTATTCAATATTTACTGAAGACAATATAGATATAGAGTTATTGAGAAGCAATTTTTGGTAATTGGATTATATCTCCTAACAAGGATAGAATCTACTTAAGCCTATTTAGACAGAGATAGAAGACATCATGATGATGACATGAGTGAGCACATGAAGTTTGAGGTTGCACATGTAAAGAATACGAGCCAAAAATGTTATGTAATTATGAAAAGATGTAATTGTAACATGTATTACTTTATCTTAATGAGGCCCTATTGTAATTGTAAATTGAGAAAGCCTCAAGAATGACTCAATAAATTAATTTTGAGGACTTGGTATAAAGGAAAGTAATTTTCCTTGTGATTAAGTATGATGTATGTGGCATTGAAGAAAACTGTAAGTATAAATTACATGTGAGTAAGTGATCTAAGGGATTTGTGGGATGCGAGTTTGTAGATCAGGTATTGAGATCTAAGAAGTTTTAGGTGAAGTAGAGGCACATTGAATGAAAAAGTGATTATATTTTGTAGAGAGTTCTAGTGGAAAATTGATCATTTGGTATTGTTTTGGAAGGAATAATACTAAGGCTAGTTGGATAGTGAGTTTAGTGGTCTTACCCCTAAAGCTATTGGGATAGTGGGCCATTCTACCTTCTACAAATCCTATTAGGGTTTCCATATCTAATAACATGGTTAGAATATCCTCATAAGGATTAAAAGTCTCCTAACATGAACTAATATATATTTCATTGACTCTTGAAAGGTCCACCCTCTTGCAAGAAATTTATATATTAATACATCATGGGTAGCATCCCCACTAGGGTTTTCCCTTTAATCAAGAGTTTCCCTAGTTAAGAAATTTGGTGTTATTGTGTATGATTATCTTCTTGTGGTTATTGCATTTGTTGATTACATGTTTTAGAGTTAATAAGGTTAATAATAGCTTTTTTGGTTGGATAACTGATTAACACTCCCCCCCACCCCAAATTATCTTGGTAGAATTTACTTTCTAAAAATTAATATTAGAGCATCAGGTCGTTGAAGGAAAAGATTAACAACTTAAGGAGATCTAAGGTGAGTCATTTTAGAAAGGATAGTCTAAAGTTTGGTGGAGAACCAACTATGATAGTTGGAAAGAGAAAATAAAGACAAATTTTATGTGTATAGGTCTACGATATTAGATGATTACTAACAATTAGAAAGAAGTTATTAAAGAAGATAAGCTTGAAGATCGTACTCCAAGAAAGAGAGAATTATTCATATGTAACATGCTTGCCAAGGAAGAACTTTTGACAACCCTTCCTGAAAATAGTTATAGAGACATAAAATATTTAAGATTAACATATGAAATTTGGAATACTTTGGAATATACTTATGAAGGTGACAAGCATGCTAAGAAGGTTAGATTACATAATAAGATATGTTTGTTTCAAGAAGCTAAAATGATGGAAGATGAATATGTAAGAAGTTATTTTGGTAGAATATCAGAAACTGTTGTAGGAATTAAGGCTTATGATGGGAAGAAAGATGATGATGAAATTATATGTAAGATCTTGAAAACTTTGACACTTGCATATAAGCATATAGCACAGATGATTGAACGATTTATACCATGCACATAGAAGTTTTGAAGAGAGACTTTTCTTGGAAGATTGGAAGCAATGGAGGTAATCTTAAGATAGAGTGGAGATTTTCCTAGAATGGAGACAATATTCAACGCACTAAATGTATGACCTACATTAAAAAAGAGCGTGACTACTAGTGAAGATTGTGCTAGTAGCAATAGAGGAAGAATTGAAGAAGATAAAAATATTGAAGAAGGAATTTCCCTACTTGTGAAAAGATAACCCAAAGGTAAGAAAATATTTAAATTTTGGAGATGTAATGAATTTGGTCATTACAATTCTAAGTTTCTTAAGAGAGTAAATAAGTGTAAGAGGAATTTCAAGCCTAGGAGACCTAGAGAATGTATTTATGCAAATGAGGAAGATCTAGAAGCTAGTGTTGAAATATTCTTGAGTGAAAGTGATAATGAGAGTGATGAACTAGGATTTGTTGCAATTAAAGAAGAAAGTCCTTAAAAGGAAGAAGTTAGAGAATAAAAGGCATTAGTGTCACAAGTTGAAAAGAAGAAATCTGATTGGATCATAAATAGTGGTTGTTCACATCATATGACTAGTGATATGAATAAATTTCTTGAGTTCAACAGTTGGGATGGAGGAATGGTTAGAGTTGGAAACAACACAACTTATCACATAAAAGGAAAAGTATCTATTAATCTTGATGGTAAAACTAATATTGATGATGTTTATTTTGTTGATGGTTTGAAACATAATTTTCTGAGTATTGGATAGTTGGTTGATATGGGATATCAACAACAAATTATGAAGAAGACATGTATTATCAAGGATAAAAATGGTAAGATGATTGGCACTGTCACACGATCAAGAGGTAATGTTTTTCAATTGAGTTCTCTATATATAACATGCCTAGTTTCTAAAGTTGATATCAATTGGCTATGGCACGAAAGGTTTTGTCATATAAATTTTGATAACATTGTGAAAGTGAGCACTACACTTTTTGTTAGATATTTGCCTAAAATAGTGAAGCCAACTAATATGGTATGCAAGGAATGTGTTATGGAAAAGTAGAAGATTTTTTTTCTAAGCAAGAAGTTTACTACATTAGAAAAGTTGGAGATAGGACACACAAACTTGAGTGTTTGTACAAAGATAAGAGCATTCTACTATGAAAGAAACTTCATGATTCTTGTTGATGATTTTACTAGGATGATGTAGCTAACATTTCTTGGAGAGAAGTTTGAAGCATTCAAGAAGTTTAAGGTGTTTAAGAATAGAGTTGAAAATAAACCTAGATTAAAGATAAGTGTTTAAGATTAGATAGAGGAGGATAATTTACATTGAATACATTTAACAATTTTGGTGAAGTAAATGGCATTAAAAGACATCTTAAATCCCCTAAGACACGTAAGCATAATGGTGTAGTAGAGAGGAGAAATAGATCAGTAACAAAGGAAACAAGATCTATGATGTTTCAGAATAATGTATCAAAAACATTTTGGAGAGAAGCAATTAACATAGAAATATATATAATGAACAAAGTACAGATCATAAAAGGTACTAGTAAGACCCCTTATGAACTTTGGTTTGGACGTGCACCATCAGTTAAATATTTCATAATTTGTTTGAACTAAGTGTTACATTAAGAGAGAAGATGGTATTGGTAAGTTCGATGCAAGAAGTGATTAAGGTATGTTTCTTGGTTATTCATTGAAGAGTAAAGCATACAAATGTTTTAATCAAAGAACTAAGACTATTGTTGAGAGTGAAAATGTTAGAGTTGATGAGATGTTTGGAATTCAAGAAAGAATAATTGATTATGATTCTGATGAAGAAACTAATTCAAAGACTAACCAAGAGAATGTTGAATTTTTTTATGAGACTGACACAAATTTGTAGAATGACATACAAATTTGGGGAATAGAGAGAAGAACCAAGGAGCAAACCTAGAGCTGAAGTAAGAGTTGAGATAGTGACACCTAATAAGAATCTAATAAATAATCATCCTCCTAATTAGATTATTGGTAGAAAGGACAAAGGTGTGATGATAAGGAACAAGGTACAAAGATAAGAACTATGTTTGATTTCTCAAGTAGACCCTAAAAGTGTAGATGAAGCTAGTAAGGATCAATTTTGGATTCAAGCTATGAGAGAAGAACTAGATCATTTTGAGAAGAATGATACATGGGAATTGGTTCCTAGACCAAAGCACAAGAATATTATAGGAACTAAATGGATTTTCAAAAATAAGATGAATGAACAAGGTGATGTTGTGAGAAATAAAGCAAGACTGGTATATAATATTATTCATAGCAAGAAGTTATTGATTATGAGGAAACATTTGCACTTGTTTCTAGAATAGAAATAGTTAGAATGTTTTTGGCTTATGTGGCTAATGAGAAATTCAAAGTGTATTAGATGGATGTGAAGTCAATATTTCTGAATGGAGAAATTGAAAAATAATTTTACATTGAGAAGCCTAAAGGATTTCCTTTGACAAAAGAAGGAGATATGGTTTGCAAGTTGAAGAAAGCATTGCATGGATTGAAATAGGAACCTAGAGCCTAGTATGCAAGGTTGGACAAATATTTGGCAGAATTGGGATTTTCTAAAGATACTATAGATAATAACCTATATTTGAAGAAAATTGAGAATGGTTTGTTGATTATTGAAGTATTTGTCGATGATATAATATTTGGAGGCAATGATAAAGCAAGTGAGAAATTTTTTGATGAAATGAAGAAAGAGTTTGAGATGAGCATAATTGGTGAGATGAAGTATTTATTGGGTCTATAGATTGTGCATAACAGTGAAGGTATTTTATTATCATAAACTAAGTATTTGAAAGACCTATTCAAAATATTTGGTTTGGAAAGTTGTAAACTTTTTGGTACACCTATGATAACTGGTCATAAGTTATCTAGTGAAGATGAGATACCTACTATTGAATAGAAGAAGTAAAAATCCATAATTAGAGGTTTGCAATAATTGACTCATACAAGACTATATATAGCTAATATAGTTGGTGTTATTGCAAGATTTCAAGATGGTCCTAAAGAATCACATTATTCAACATTAAAGAGGACTTTTAGGTATTTGAAGGCTATACCTAATTTTAGTTTGTAGTATGACAGATCAAATGACTTTACCTTATGTGCATATACTAATGTAGATTGGACAAAAAATATAGATGATAGAAGTAGTACAAGTGGTGGGGTATCAAAATTTCATTCTTCTTCTTAAGCCTTGAAACTACTTCACAACCGTTGGTCTAATCATGTGACTCTTTCTTTTTCAGTCTAATGCTTTCAATCTACTCTTCAATTTCAGAATAAAATCTTGTGCATATCTAAGTTTGACCTTCAACTTATTCCTTTCTTTTTTAACTGTATTAAGTTCTTCAAGATTCTTCTACAATTGTTCCATATCCATAGTGAACTTACTCAAGGTTCTAGGTCTCCCCTGAGTAATTTTCTTCTAATACCAATTCTTAGAAATAGGGAATAATAAGAAGGTGGGGATGAATCAGTTCTCAATAAATTTTTTCCCAACTTTGGATATTATTAACAATCTTTAAACTTGCATAGATAATCAAACTAAAAAGTAAAATAAGTGTAGAAAAGTGCAACTCATAACACCATAATTTGTTAACTAGGGAAAGCCTAGCTAAGGGAAAACCTTGGTTGAGATGGTATCCACAAAATGATCCACTAATCAAAAGTATCTTTTGAAAGATATTGACCCTATTAGGAGTCTCCTACATTTTTATAGTATATCGGTTCTTGTTAGAGGACTAGGACTTATTAGAAGTCTTATCCCTATTAGGAGTTTTTATTACAGTACAAAAGAATGCAAGATGAGCCCAATGCTCAAAAATTCATATACAACTGAATAATGCTACAATTAGAGATGGGCACAAAAAAACCTTTCATGATACTAATATTTTCAATATTTAATATGTCATTGTTGTTCCTTGTTCACAATTGTACATACAACTGCTCTACTCTTCTCTAGCATCAAGTTTTCATTTATATCAATCACCTGAAATGTGCATGAAAACATTATATCAATATAATACAATACTACACAAAAAAGTGTCATACTTCACTTAACAAAATATTTTTCCTTTATACCAAAACTTTTCATCCTGTTAACCTTGATACTTCATAGTTTGCTAAATATTTTAAATAATATTTTTCCATATGTGGGTTAACATTTACAATTTTATCCCAACATTGTTAAGTAATTAGTTTGGTAAAAAAAAAAAGATTCCTTAACTAAAATGTCATTATACTCCTTTAGATATGTTTGTGTTAGCATGGATGTTGATGATATCCCTATGGAGAGTATCCTAACATTGCAAGAGCATTTGAGAGATTGTTGGTATGACTATATGTTGCATTCAATTAGTGTTTTCAAATCTAGTATTGAGATGTAAAAGAAGTGTTTGGTGTATTAGAGGCACAATGAGTGAGAAAAGTGATTATATTTGGTAGAGAGTGCTAGTGGAAAGTTGATCATTTTGTATTATTCTAGCAGGAATTACACTAAGGCCAGTTGGATAGTGAGTTCAATGGTCTTGCCCTTGAAGTTGTTTGGACAATGTATCCTTCTTCCTTCCACAACTCCTAATAGGGTTGTCACAACTCCTAATAGAGTTGGAATCTCCTCATAGGGATTCAAAGTCTTCTAACATGGACTGATATGTACTGAATGTATTTCATTGAATCCTAATAGGGTCCATCCTCTTGCAAGGAATTTATATATTAGTACATCCTTTTTGTGGGTACCATCCCCACTTAGGTTTTCCCTCTGATCAAGGGTTTCCTTACTTAACAATTATAGTTATCTTCTTGTGGTTATTGAATTTGTTGATTACATGTTTCTGATTTAATAAGGTTAAAAAAACTTGTTTTGATTGGAAAACTAATTCATCCCCCCACTAGTTATCTTGGTGGACTTTACTTTCTAATAGTTCTATCCTAGAAACCCATACCTGGTAAATATATAGTAACTCATGTTGTACTTGAAAAAATCTTTAGTGAAATTACCCACATCTTATATACAACTTTTTTTTATCTTCCTATAAGTGCACATAACCTCAAGTATCTTATGTGAAGTGTATTGAATCAAAATGTTTGACTACTAATGGTTTCCCTTCATCAATATTAGAAAATTTTCTAGATTTTTATACTTAAAAAAAATATTCTTATGTTTTTCCATCTTAATTAGACTATATGTTTCCATAAATGACAACCCTAATGCATTACCTTAGCCAAATTTCCAACAAACACTACTAGACTAGGATTTACCAAGCACTCTACAACTAAGCAAGGAGAGTCATCAAAGCAAGTTGAAAAAAGAAATGTCTATGCAAATCCAAAACCAAATAAGCCTGCATGCTATATCATGGAATACCTGGACACATGGTTAATGTATGTAGGAAAAAGGTTGGTAAGATTACTATTACACCTAAATTTTATGGTTATTAATATAATTGCAACAATTATGGTCATCCAGCATATGAATGTAAATCCAAATTTAATCAATCTCCTAAGAAATATGAGTTTAATGGCTATTTTTACACATGCAATAAGTTTGGACACAAGTCACAAGATTTCATATCATGGAAAAATTCCAACTGGGTACCAAGCAAGCAAGGTAACACTATCAATTAGGATTACTACATAACATGTGGAAGATATGGTCACATTGCCACAAAATATACGAGGTTACACTTTGGAGGAAGACCTAGAAACTATAGGATTAATGGAGTGACATATTTTCATTGTCATAAGGTTGGTCATTTAAGTAGAGACTGTAGGTACTGAGCATCAACACCTAATGAAGAAGATAGAAAAGGAAAGAGAAAATTTAACATCGATGAGATTCATAATAAAATGGGTGAGATATAGAGAAAGAAGAGAGAAGAAAATAAAATATAAAATGTTAAATTTGGTGACACCTCATCCAAAGGATTAGGTGAATCCAATATCATAAACGAAATCATACTAGAAGGTATGGGAACTGCATTGGAATTGTTATATCTTGCATTAGTTCCCCATAATAATGAAATTAAGTTCATAAAAAAATATTGCAAGATGAATAAGGACAACTCATAAAAAAGATAGAAGTTGGTGAAGTTGGAAAATTATACTGAGCCATAGTCAATAAAAGAAGAGAGTTAATTGAGTATATAATGTATTTGGAATTGTCAATAAGTAAGTCGAGTTGGTTTGTGAAGTGTTTCTTAATTGAGCATCATGTGGAGACCAAGAAAAGATTGGTCATTCTATGTGTAGAACAAGTTCATACTACATATAAATTATTATGCCCTACCTAATACTTAAAGAAATTTTACCTATAAATTAGGGATTGAGCATTTCACTCTTTACCTTGCATTTATGAGTCTACAGAGAAAAAATTAATGAATTTGAGCTATAGTTGTCCATTACTATATTTGGAGCTTAAGTGTGTGAATTTGTCAAATATTTTCATTGTGAAAAAAAATTGGTGTAGAAGTGAGAAAACCCAACAAGTTTTATTTGTTTTCGTCAAAACCCAAATTCTCAAATTCCTACAATAGCGTCCAGCTCTACAGCTGCTAAGACCTTGGTTGGAAAAGTGAAGTTGATTCATAATGAGGATTTCAAGGAACCAAAGTATAAGTTACACCTTGAGGTATCCACATAAATTAATGAGGCTAGAGTGTTGTCATTGATACCCCTAAGGATTTTACTAGTTTTTGATATTCATGTGTTTATGCATTGCAAAATAGGAGATGCATCTAATTATGAACTACAACAAACCTACAATAATTTATGTGTGGATGGTCAACTCAAATATAAGCATAAGAAACTAGAGACCAAGGGTTTGATCCATGTGCTATATTTTCCAAAGTTGTTCAAGACATAGTGGGTATGAAATGTGTTGAGTAGAGTACACAAATCAACAATGTAGCTTAAAGAGCCTATTAACATCACCAAGGATGGTATCCATATGATTACTACTTATTATCTCTTACTTTTTAGTTGATGAGCTTAAGGGGCTTTCTAATGAATGGTTCACAAGGCACAAAACTTAGTGAAGGTTTTGAAAACGGGGTTGCAAGTAGAGTGGGTTTAACCATGGAGGAAACTCCATAGTTAAGCATGCTCAAGATGGAGTAGTACTAGGATGGGTGACCTCCCGGGAAGTCCTAGTGCTTCACCTCTGTGAGCATCACCTAGATCCAATGAGTGATAAGTGTTCCATTTATTCTCATGAGAGATGGATTAATGCTGAATCACTACTCATGAAGCATGGGTCAATGAGTTTGACTCAAAATCACACAGTTAAATCCTAATAGCAATATCACAATTTGACTTGCTATGGAAATTATCTCCTACTTATAACTTGATGAGCTTAAGGTGATTTATAATGAATGGTTCATAAGGCACAAAAATTTGTGAAGGTTTTGCAAATGGAGTTGCAAGTAGAGTTGGTTTAACCATGGAGGAAACTCAAGAGTTAAGCGCACTCAACCTAGAGTAGTACTAGGATGGGTGACTTCCTAAGAAGTCTTGGTGCTTCACCTCTGTGAGCATCACCTAGATCCAATGAGTGCTAAGTATTCCATTTATTCTAATGAGAGATGGATTCATGTTGAATCACTACTCATGAATCATGTAATGTCCCCTTTTAGGACATTAGGTAATTTTTTCTTGAATTATATACATTTGATAATAATTCCTATCACACCCTACTCAACATTTGATACTCTATATACATACGTGCATTTCAAAGAGTCATGTCCTTTTAATATTAATTATATTGATGATAATATAATTACTTATATATTTACATCAATTAGATTAGTTAAATTAATTAATATCATAATGTATACTATATTAATAACTATACATTATTTTAATAATATATCAATTATATATATTATTGTGTTATGATACTTTATATTAATAGTGTTTCTATATCATATTATAATAATAATACCATTATTATATTAGATTATCATTTAATCAATTCCATACTCTCATATTGTTATTACAATGAGATAATATTATTATATAATATTACTTATAAAATATTATTACTTTAATATTATTATTAACATTAAATATATATATTTCTTATTTCTTATTTAAATTATATGTTAGAGTGGGGACATCATAGTCCTCCCCTCTTGAATTTGCTTGCCCTCAAGAAAAATCTTTCATACACAAACAAAACATATTTGCATTCAAAAGACGAGAGATTTATGAAATATACATGAATGAAAACACAAAGTATACACGATGTAGACAGATGAAAACACAAAGTAGACACGAGATAAATAGATGAAGACACAGAGAAAACATGATGCAAACACATCATACATTATTTTTCACAATGAAGTAGAGCAAAGGGAATAATTTATAAAATATACTTCTCCAGTATGCTTTTTGATCATAGATCGTACAACACAAACAATTATTAGCATGTACATGTATATAATAGCTTCAAAGAAAAGATTAGTCATGATAAATTAGTCCTGAACCAATATCCTACCAAGCCCAAGAGTGGAACTTTGGCCCTCTTGGCCTTGATGGCAGCCATTGACATCCATCAAGGTAGTCTTCTTGGCAAATTCTTATTGAATTAAGTTGACATGATGTCAAATCTTAACTTAACCAAATCTAAGCCCAGGAGCGGAACTTTGGCCCTCCTGGCCTTGATGGTAGCTATTGACATCCATCAAGGTGTTCTACTTAGATGGTAATCGTATTCTTCCTACCTAAGCCCAAGAGCAAAACTTTGGTCCTCTTGGCCTTGATGGTAGCCTTTGACATCCATCAAGGTGGTCTACTTAGGAGGTAATTTTATTATTCTTAAGGAACTTCTTATAACAAATCTTGGCAAAAGTGTTTATATTCTTAGTTTTAAAGAATACAACAAATTTAACCTTAAGATAATCTTATCAAACTACTTTACAATCAAAACATAGTCCTTTGAAGTGTTAGAACTTAATTTATTATTAAAATATAGGAGAAGGAACCATAACAGGGTGCCTTGTTATCCAACTAGTGGGCCTCACTGTTCGCCCTCATTATCGTTACCTCTCTCAGATCATTATTTCCAAGAAGGTGCCTTTGTATGATGTACCCTAGGATATCTGCTCCACTGTAGGCCTTACTTAGTACCCATAGGCTTTATCTGGTACCCCGAGTGGTGTCACCCAGCCCATTCCACCACAGGCCTTATCTCAACTTGGAGGATCATGATCTTATTAGGTTTAGGATTTATTTAATTGCTATTGTAAGGCCTCCTCTGATAGAGAAATTAATTAGTTCAATTACTTACATAATGTATTCCTTTAATATTAATCCAACTATCATCTTTAATGTATATTCTTTTATTCAAAAAATTAATATCAATTTGATTATCAACTTTAATGTGTATTCTTGCAATGAAGAAGTTGATATTAATTCAATTATCAATCTTAGTGTATATTCTTTAATAGAGAAATTAAATATTAATTCAACTATCAACTTAAAAGTATATTCTTTAATAGAAAAACTAATATCAATTCAATTGTTAACTTAAATGTATATTCCTAGGATAAAACCCAATATTAATTGCATCTTATTATTAGATACCATTGATCACATTTTATTTAGCTCAGTATTGAATTCGAGCATTATATCATACCTGGCAATGTTGAAAGCAAAATAAGACGCTTGTTTATCTTTGTTGAAAAACATGCCTAGAGTCTCGGGTTGGATTCTTTCCTCTAGTGCAGTGTAGATGTAATAGGCAAGCCTCCATGTGGGACTCCCAAACTGACAAGACATATTTTTTGCATTTGCTCACTATCCGAGCAGCCTGATAATACTCCCCATCTCCTATCGTGCGACTACAGGCTAATAGAAGTTGAAGTAATTCCACCTCCTCTACTTTTTCGCAATGATCAAGGCCATCATGAGGGCATATTCTTGTGCACTGAATTATATCAAAATCTATGATTTTCTCTAAAGACAAGATGCCCTCATTTGGTACCATATTGTTACCAGTATCTATTTCAGGTATGAAAATATTATCTATACTAAGGGAGCTCTCTTGTTCAAAATTATGGCTCATGGTTTCCTCCCCAAAAGGAAGCATTTTATACACAGGCTATGCAAAGGTGTCTTCCCTGTCCATGTTGACAAATGGCTGACAAACATCTAACTCGCAGGGTAAGATTTTCACTGAATAATCCTCTATCGATAGAGGTTGAGTTCCATAGCTTGATATAACCATCTTGATTTCAATTTTCTTTAGATTAGCCTTAATATTCACTCAAGAAATATGAAGGAAAAAAGAGGCATCTGTAAGGAACAAGAGTATTTGCGTAGACTTGAAAAGGAATCTACGGTTGACAAAAAAAAAAAAAAAGTCACTACTGTTTTGTTAATAAGTGGATGTGGCCATGACACAAAATACATTGATAAATGGATTGAATTAGGCTTAGCGAAATCCTCCAAAACATCAACCTGCCTATGTTGGGGATAATCCTTGCGCTATCTATTTTCAAACAGCTTCATCCATTAAATTATGTCTTGCAACTCTAAAAATTATGCTGCTCAGACGTGACTCTTCCTCTAAATTTGTTCTGATTGTAATTATTTTCCTTCCTCTTGGGTATTTAGGTGCATGCTTTTGCTATGGTTTCTTTTCCCTGTATAACATGGCTTTGAGCGGTCCTTCCATGAAATGACACATCCACTTAATACAATCATTCGATAATATGTGTTTGGAGGGGATGATGATGTTGAATGGCTTCCATAAATAGTTATTAACTATTTTGGGCTTTAGTTTCTAGTACAAAATAGGTTATTTGTGCCTAGGTCTTTGTAGATCCTCCTTAGAGTGGGTCGTTGATGCATATTCCTATGCTGCTACAAATATTTGTTCATTCCTAATCTTTCTAAATCACTTTATTTTGTCACAAATTTTGTAGCGTTAATAACTATATCACAGACTAGCAAGATCTGTGCTCTAATACCACTTGTAATGCCCCCTTTCAGGACATTAGGTAATTTCCTCTTGAATTATATACATTTAATAATAATTCCTATGATACCCTACTCAACATTTGATACTCTATATAGATATGTGCATTTCAAATAGTCATGTCTTTTTAATATTAATTATATTGATGATAATATAATTAGTTATATATTTACATCAATTAGATTAGTTAAATTAATTAATATCATAATGTATACTATATTAATAACTATACATTATTTTAATAATATATCAATTATATATATTATTGTATTATGATACTTTATATTAATAGTGTTTCTATATCATATTATAATAATAATATCATTATTATATTAGATTATCATTTAATCAATTCCATACTCCTTAGAGTGGGTTGTTGATGCGTATTCCTATGCTGCTACAAATATTTGTTCATTCCTAATCTTTCTAAATCACTTCATTTTGTCACAAATTTTGTAGCGTTAATAACTATATCACAGGCTAGCAAGATCTGTGCTCTAATAACACTTGTAATGTCCCCTTTCAGGACATTAGGTAATTTCCTCTTGAATTATATACATTTAATAATAATTCCTATGATACCCTACTCAACATTTGATACTCTATATAGATATGTGCATTTCAAAGAGTCATGTCCTTTTAATATTAATTATATTGATGATAATATAATTAGTTATATATTTACATCAATTAGATTAGTTAAATTAATTAATATCATAATGTATACTATATTAATAACTATACATTATTTTAATAATATATCAATTTTATATATATATATATATATATATATATATATATATATATATATATATATATATATATATATATATATATATATATATATATTATTGTATTATGATACTTTATATTAATAGTGTTTCTATATCATATTATAATAATAATATCATTATTATATTAGATTATCATTTAATCAATTTCATACTCGCATATTGTTATTATAATGCAATAATATTATTAAATAATATTACTTATAAAATATTATTACTTTAATATTATTATTAACATTACTTTATATATAATGCTTATTTATTATTTAAATTATATGTTAGAGTGGGGACATCACAAAGCATGGGTCAATGAGTTTGACTCAAAATCACATAGTTAAATCTTGATAGCAATATAACATATGATTATTGTTTACCTAGTCACTAAGAGGGAAAAATAAATTAGGGTTGTACTAAGGAAGGAGATCGAAGAGGTTTAAGAGTTTCCAACATAAACAATCCTTAGATAAGGTTCGGAACCTATGCCATTGGCTAAAAAAATTTTCAATCTAGCTAGAGAAATAGTGTTCCATGTGGAGTTGTGGATCTTTATTCATATAATATTGTAAAGAAGAGTCTCATGTTAGACATCATTGAGCTACTACTAAAGCAATTTGAAGAAAATATGAAGATAATTCTGGTAGCAAAGACCAACACCTACAAGTACAGTTCTTTATTGGTATGTATGTTGTTTTACCTGCAGAACTATTTACCTATTGTTGGTAATGTTGATTGGGATGTGAAGGTGATAATTTTGAGAGTGTTATGTTTGTTTATTTCAATAAGTTCAAGGAGGGAATGCATTAGAGGTTTAGGATACCTCCCCAAGAGGTTGAGAAATATAGAGACGAAATTTGTTTTCTAGTTGACATACACACCATTTTGATACAAGTTGTTGAACTAAGGTTTGTATGGTTAGAACACATGGATTAGGGAATTGATATTTACTGAGCCATAGAGGCTATTGAAGCTTTATTGAATGAACCTATGAACAAGATGACTTAGTCTATTGGTACACATGAGCATGAAAAAAGAGAATAAAGATTGATATTCTTGCTCCTAGGATTGAAATAAAAACAAGAAAGATGATAGACAACCTGGAAGGAGCACTTGGTGAAAGAAATGAGAAGTCATCTTTTATGTTAATTGAGGGAAAAAGAGAAGATAACATTGAAGAAGTTGGAGGAAAAGAAGTCAAGGTGGAAGTGCTCAAGGGTAAGAAGGGGAAAAGGAAACAAACTATTACAATGCAAAGTCCTAAGGCCACTCATTCTAGGACTAGAGCTACTACACTTGCCACCCCACCTACCAAGAAAGGAGTTACCAAGATTATCAAACTGGGACAATCTAAAAAAAAATTTATCAAAGGAGGAAGGATGGACAAGCATCCTCAAGCCAAAAAAGCAAAATGAAGGAGAAGAAAATTGATTATTAAGGAAGATAATGATAAAACTAAATTAGATGATATCATCCAATTCAGAGTGGCTAGAAGTAAGAGGGCTGAAAAAGTTGATGAGATTGCAAAATTAATAAGGGAAATTGGAGTATTGGTTGTATTTAGTCATTTCAAGTACCCATAATTAAGTGATGAAGATAATTTAAAACTTGAAGATTCTTTGATTGATATGATGTACAAATTTAGATACACACCTATTAAGATTGTCAATAGGATTCTTGGGGAGTTGTATAATAATTTTTTTTCTAATGGCAGTATGCATTAGTTACCAAGTGATAGATGAGGGAAATAAATCTTGTTATTGTCATGCCTAACCTACTAGGACCAAAGATGAGTGTAGCTATGCAAAAAATATTAGAAGAGATTCTTACATTTCAGCATAGGGCACTATAAATTTTAACTAGTAGATTGAGAGACATCGATGTAGAAGGATAGAAGATGTGGAGACAAATTTATAATGTCAAAGAAATCAAGGAGGTTGTTTAGGTATCTAAAATTGAACCTACACAACATGTTGAACTTGATAATAAAGAAGATGAATTTGAAAATGTTTCTATTCAAGATGTTTTTGATGATGTCCATAATATGGTAAATGGCATAGTTGATAATGTTACAATTGAAGATCTAACCGAAGAGTATCTAGATGATTAAGTTAATAAGCATCAAGATGTGATGGCTAACAACAAACATGACCTTAAAGACTTGTCATTCATCGAGTCATCCATTGTGCATATATTAGGCTATGCACTAATTATTCAACAAATCAAAGCTTATAAGAGTCTTAAAGCACAAACTGAGCTATCAAATGTAAATCCTAATGTTAATGATTTATTAAATTATTTTTTACTAATGTTTGTATGGATACTGATAACCAAAAGACATAGTAACAAGGTCAAACCAATGAAGGAGAGGAAAATAAGGGCATTGAACAACAAATAGATGATGGCAACGATGGTATCACAAAAAATGAAGGAGAGACAAATAAAAATACAATGGATAAGTCTACTATTGGAAAAAGCACTAGGATAGAAGCTCAAGGACATCCAAGTGAGGAAATGAAGGAGAATGAACATCAATCTCAACTTGAGAAAAGTTCACAAGGTGAACAAGAGAAGAAAAAATATAAATAAATTGAGGATTCACCTCAAGTGCAACTTGTGAAAATTGTTCGATAAATTACCCCCAAGAAGAAGAAATAACAAGAAAAGAAGAAAGACAATGAGCCTAAAAAGACAAATAAGGAATAGAAGGCTCTAGTGCCACCAAAGATATCATCAAGTACCAAGTTAGCTACTTCTGAAGACAAGAAGAAGAATAAGAAGAAGACAAAGACAAATCCTAAAATTAGTTGAAGTCATTGTTATCCCTAAGTGTGACCCCCACACTCTAGATATGGAAGCACTATAAGAGTATGGAGAGTTATACTCTAGAAATGCAAAGCAAGATTTAATGAGGAAAGAAATAAAGAACAAACACATATCAAATGTTGTCAAGAACATCTTGCTACAAATTTTTATCGATAAAAATTTGAAGGAGAAAGCTCTCATGTTAGACCAACCAATATTATTAGTTGAAAGTGTGAATTTTCTCAGTGTTGATGGACAATAGAAGCTACTTGAGTAGGCAGAAAAGAAGTTTGAGCATAAAGTAATGGAGAAGGTTTCCAAAACAATTTTCATTCAATGAGTGAAACTTTCCACATTGGTCACCAAGCTTGAATCTCTTGTACAAAATGTAATTTCATTATTTAAATACTTGAGTGATAATCCTCATTTAACAAAGGAGATTAAGGAAAACTTGCAAAAGATTGAGGAAAATTTGAAGAAGAGTAGAGATTGTCTCACTGCTAAGACAAGTGATTACAAAGTTCACTACTCTTGAGTGAAACACTTTACAACCATTCAACATGAATTGCAAGAAGAAGAAAAAACAAGGGTCAAACTGAATGAAGTGCACACTTTTCTATTACCTCATATTGATGTCATGAAAAAACTATTAAAAAGGTTAAATATTTGATAGTTACACATGATCTATCTGTCATAGATCATATGTTAGATCTTGCTACTAATTCATGTGTGGAGAAGTAAATATTGAAATCATTAAAAGATAGATAGAACTCCACCATGGACAATTTGAAGAGTACTCATAGTCACTTACTTGACAAATTGTGAGTGTATCTTACGAAGATTTTTTTTTATAGTTTACTTTTTGGCATCAATGTCAAAAAGGGGGAAATCATATGTATAGGAAAGTTTATGTATATATGTATGTTGGTAGGGGGAGTATGAGATATAAGTTATGATGAGAGATATAAGGTTAAAGGAGATCTAAGGTCAAAATGTTGTACAAAAATAGTTTTGAAAAAGGTTTTGAAAAATTCATAGTATACTAAGGAATAAGAAATGATGAGGAGAAAATGAATATTCTAGGGAAGTTATGCATATTTTCACTAAGTCATTTTTGAGCTATTTTACAAAGGTTTTTGTTACTAATGCCAAAGGGAGGGAATGTTACTCCTATATGCATCAATTTTTATCATTAGTGTAAAAGGTTAGTCAGTGAGTATTGAAGATATTGCTTAGTGAACATTGTTATTGAACCATAGTGCAATGACTGTGTCAAGGGAGAACAAAGGTATAAGTATGGAATAATTGTAGCCAAGTACTATATACACTGAGTAGATATGTATATATCAAGTGAAGGCTTAACCGAGTGAGACAAGAGTGACCAAGCATTGTGATTACCAAATGTTATTACCCTTAGTGAGAAAGAATATAGTCTTTATTGAGCTATACAAGAAGAAAACAAAACTCCCAAGTGTCACATGATTCAATGTATTTCAATTCTACCAAGTGGGAAAATTTGTTTGCATGATCAAGAATAATATTTAGTCAAATTTATTGAGAAGAGAGATTTAACTAATGATGATCCCAGGGTAGAATATAAACCAGTGGAATAAAGGAAGATGAATGAGATGATAAGGATGCATTTAGATCGTTGATCTTGATCATACACATATTCCAAAAGTTTCCAAAATCCTAATTAGGTCATGTATTGAAGAGGAAAAAGATTTATTTATAATGACCTATGGAGAATTAGTTTAAGGTTTTTGTTGTTTTTGTTATGTTGAGAAGGGGATATATTGATAGAATAAAGATGTGTATCTACTGCAAATCAAAGTATCATGCAACATCAATGGAAATGATTGCATATATCAATCACATGAGGTGATTAATTCTCAACAATAAGAGAGATCTAGACAAAAATGTAAGTTACAATCACTCAAATCAATCACTATTACTTTCTTACCATTGTAGAAGATAAATCCTTGAATAAGTTATACCTAACAATCTTTGATGTAAATCTCTTAACTAAGTGCACACATTGTGTAGTGTTACAAAATCCTTGAGAAAGATGAATGCTAAAAATTCCTATCGTAGTACTCCTTACAAAGTAAGTCAGAAAAAGTTTTCATCTTTTGTAAGCCCTAGAAGACAACTTAGAATGTTCTTTGTAGCTTGGTCAACTTGGATACTTTGATGTCCTTCCAATTCACTTCCTTAGTTCATCTTCTTCAATCCCATACTTCACCATTTCAATCCTCAACTTGATGTTATACTTATATGAATAGACTTGTCAAGTCAGCTTGAATATACTTTTAATCAAACAATTTTCATCCCTTAAGTCAACTAGCATTAACCAATAAATCTATCAAACTCAATATGCTTCCAGTTAGTTAATATAGAATTGAGTACTCAATGAACTCAAAGAAACTCTTCGTTAACCAACCCTGTAGTGTCTCTCATGTTTGTACTCTGTACCTTATCTATTTTGATTTGAGAGATACTTGATAAACTTATTATATGTACCTTGAGATGACCCAAGGGTTAGATGCTATACTTTGATTCAGTATCATAGATACTTTACTACTATATTGTTCAGTTTATCATATTTTCATGTTGATGCCATTTTGAAATGACAATAGATCTATGATGATATTTGATTACCTGGTATTTGGACTTACTTTCCAATTATGTTATGTGATGGATTTTATGCTATGGTGATTTACATCATTCTTGTCCCTTTATTATTTATGTGAATGTGAGTAATGTAAATGGATTAATTAAGTATTTAATGCATTATTGCTTCAGCTATGATATTATATGCAATTGCACTTGATTGTGTGTTTTAGTGTGCAAGACTTATATCCTTGGTAGTGGCACATGGAGTTAGTGATTTAGCTATTCATATTTTACCAATGTTGCCCCTATATAGTCAACCTATCCTTTTCAATTATTTAAATTAAAACTTTCAATGATTATTAAATTTGAACTCATCTACATTATGTGATTAGACTAGTAAGCGTGTCTGTGCATTTAGAGGTTCTTGTACCCAAGGACCAAATGGGTTTTAATTTCAAAGTTTTCTATTTTTTGGGGTTTTTACCTCATTTTGCATGCTACCCTATTTTCTCAAGTTTTCTTGGCATGAGTTTGATCATGGACCTATATCATCTATTTGGATGTCAATTAGACCTTTTTTGCACTTTTACATTACATTGGGATGCATGTCACATCCATCCCCCTGAGTCTATTTTTGGTTGAGCGAATTTTTTTTTTGTATTCTCATCTAGTCCTTGTGTTATGATCTTCATGATGGTGGTGCGTCACACATGAATACATGTGTGTATACTTGTTAGGTGACTTGTGAGGCTCAATCTTCTATGGTACTTCCAAAAGTTATGATCATTGGGGTTAGGTTGAGAATTTTCATGCCTATAGGTACTCATCTTGGATGAGCATAGTTAGGGTATGGTGGAATATGGAGGGGCTTCTATCTTGAAATGTGGTGACAATTTCTCATTGGTTGGAAAAAGAAGTTTTATATAAGTAATAACTAAATTAAAATATTGGGTGGTAATAATTATAACATAATAAAATGCTTGGGTTGTGCACCTTCTGTTGAGAAGAGTTGATGTCTAGGTTGTGCACCTTCTATTGAGAAGAGTAGCTACCAATACTAGCTTGGACTTGTTGATGCCAAGTGACTCTCCATGATGTTAGCCCCTACTTAGTAGCTCATTGAGTGTCTAACCAGGACCTATAGTTTATGTATTGTCTATGTCTTGGTTTCAGTCATCATACTATCTAGTGTGTGTAGCAATGGGCATTTGTTTCATGTGTGCTTGTGTTTGGATCATTATCTCCATCAGTACAATGACAGTGGGCCTATGGGTTCTACATCATTAGGAGGCATAGCTACCTATACCACTACTAGGGACCACTATACATAGATGATCTTTTGTCCTTGTGTGACTGTTGTTGGATGTTTTCACTTGGTGCTTTGGGTTCTAGAGTATGCTTTCTTGTGATTTATGCTTTCATTGGAATGCTTGTATATCATGTGTAGATGATGTTAGTTGTTGAAACATTTCCTTATTATGATGATTAGCATATGATAGATGATGTTGTCCATATTTCTAAGATTATCTTATGCTTTACTTCTAGCATGTTAGATTTCCTTTTGTATGCATGAATATGCGACCTCTACTAACACACACACACTTCAACATGGTCATTGTATGCGGATTAATCCCGGAATGAACATTGGATTGTTCATCCAAAAATCAGCCGGCAAGGCAACCTGTTGCCTTCTATCTAAAGGGATTTGCTTGTCAGATATCCTCAAATTCGAGGTGTTTAAGCAATCAAACCCTATAAGAATGAAGGATTTGAAAGAAAATAAAAATAATCTATATGAGAATGAAGATTAATCTAGAATGGAGTATGCATGTTTAATCTAAGAACATGTAAAAGAAATAATATTAAATGTATGCATATTAAATCTACATGAGAATTAAACTAGAAAATGAATATGAAAGTAGGGAGCTCAAATGAATGCACAATCCAGCAACAATTCGATGCAAATTCTCATTCAACCTCTTCCAAAATGAAGAGATGAGGGTCTCTTAAATAGACTTTCCTGGAATCCATCAATGGTTGAGATTGATTTCAATCAGCGGTCAAGATTAAAGGTGAAGTTCATTCATAAAGGAAGATTCCCAAATTAAAGGGAGTTAACTGATTTAATTTGAGTAAAAAAAAGGAGTTAACTGATTTAATTTGAGTAGAAAAAGGAGTTAACTGATTTAACTCATTTTTTTATCAATAGTGAATTGGAAATTTCCTTTTTTGAACTAAAGAGAGGTTTTGGTGAGATATTTAATTTAATAAAAATGAGATATGCTCTCATAATTACCTTTTCTATTTAATTAAATAATTCTATTTACTTAATTAGAGATAGTTTTCTTATTTAATTAAATAATTTTATTTAATTAATTAGGAATGGCTTCCCATTTAATTAAATAACTTTGTTTAATTAATTTAGAAGTAAGTTCTCCATTTAATTAAATAATTTTATTTAATTAATTAAAATAGGCACATTTATTAAATTAAATAAATTTAATTCCATAGGACATTAGCCTTAGGATATAATTTAATTTAATTAAAGTATAAATACTTATTAATTAAATTAAATATTAATCAATAGGTTTAATGTAACTAATATGAGTAAATACTATAAGAATTAAATAATAAGCATGATGAATGTAGATTAGGGTTTTCTGCATCTGACATTTAAGTCAAGTAGCGAGTAACAGAATAAGAATTTGCCTAGTGAAATAGGACTTAGGATTGATCAGAAATAGACTAGAATTGGTATAATGGCAATGAGCTAATTTTGGGGTATTACATTTTGCCCCTCTTTGAATGAATGTGCAAGCAACACATTCAATTCAAAGAAAATCAGAAAGCATGATGCGAAGATGAGATTGGTTCCAAAGGTGATGACACAGAGACCAATTGATAAGCTTTTAAGGACCATCTCTAGAATAGAGCTTAATCCTAAGGGATCCAAATAGAGCACTTAGATACCTAAGATTGATAGCATTTAGAAGATTATCTCTAGAATGGAGCTTAACCTTCAAAGATCCAGATAGAACGCCTAGATACCTGAGATTGAAAGCATTTAGAAGATTATCTCCAGAATGGAGCTTAACCTTCAAGGATCTAGATAGAACACCTAGATACGTGAGAGTGAAAGCATTTAGAAGACTATCTCCAGAATGGAGCTTAGCCTTCAAGGATCTAGATAGAAAACCTGGATACCTAAGATTGATAAAAGATAAAAAGGTCCAATCATGAGTCGTAGAATCATCCCCAGAACAAGGCTTGATCCTCAGGGGTCAGGGTTTAGACTATCCCAATACTTGTCCATTGAACTCTAAGAAGAGTTGTTATAAAGTTGATCAATTGATGAAAAGATAAGATAGATGGCAAAGATGCCAGATAGAAGGGAACAAGATGCCCCAAGTGATGAGATGCCCCAAGTGATAAGGACATAAGATGGGAACTAGATGCCCCGAGCAATAAGTATTTAATGATGTAATCATCCTACCCCCTTGGGAGAAAAATCCAAAGATGACACACCAAAAATATGATTTGAAGCAGTACATCATGAGATATAGAAGAAATCTGAGATTCAACAGAATCTAGAAGAGATCAGAATGATCTAAAGAAGATTGAGGGTTGATTTGAAATGATTGCGAAGTTGCAAAGACCAAGGTTGACCAAAAGTTGACCAAATTTAGCCACAATTGACTTGAGTTGACTATTTTCAAAATGAATTTTGAAAATATGGAGAATGTAAATTTGAAAGGGTTCCAAGAATCACAAAGTACCAGAAAGATTTGGGCTGCACAAGCGTTCGATTGCGTCAGTCCCCAAAATTTTTAATGCATTTTGAGCCATTTAAGTGTGTTAGATTTTGAATTTGATCTCAAAAAATGGGTTCAGAGCAACCAAAGTAGCCAAGAGGGTGATTAATCAATCATTTGTGCAGTTCGTAAAAGAACGTGATACTTTGAAGAGATTAGCAATCCCTCATCAGAGAAGGTGAAAGTAGATTTGCAATTGAATTGCATGCTTATGCAAGTGAAGTATGCAATGCAAGACTATGTTAAATGCAACCCTAGGTCTAGTTACTGAGCTTTGATATTTAATCATCACCAGATATAGGACAAATCTCATAGGTCATACAATTCCCACTAACATTGCAATCATGGAAATATAAATATAACATACATTATTGGTTTGTCGAGATTAAATGTAAGCATTTGAGGCACAAGAAGCTAGAATGACCAAAACATTTGTCCCTTTTAATGTAGCAAGTTAACATAAGCATCAAAGCATAAATGCTAGGATGACCATAATGTTGCTTGCATGACAGGCACACCAAACACACGAGAGATCCCTCTTATGCTAAGCATTTAGTATTCATTATGTCCGCAATGACCCTTGCATTCGTAACCTGAGACAGAAGTGTGCTAGATATACTCACGATGACCTGTACGTTCACTTAGCAGGACGAGTATTAGTATTTATTGTAGCATGAAGAGTTCACTCCAACAAACAAGGAGAAGTACCAATGTTATTGATGTATTCTTATAAAAGGAGTCGAGGTACACATGGCTATCCAATTCAAGATGGAGGCTCTTATAGTGGACACTTCTTTTATAGGAACATATCAACTTGTTGGAACTAAACCACAGATAGAAAGCCAAGAAAAGATCATGCCCACAGTCATTAATTCTCTAGTCAAAGATGACATCATCGAGTTGCTCGAGGAGATATGATAAAGCAAAAATAAATCAAACAAATAAAAATCTCAGCATATCCAAACAAATATATCATTTTTTTGAATTCAATGTTTTGGGATTGATGTCAAGTGTCAATGTCCAGAATACATTTGAAAGAAATCTCTTCAGTAGGGTGACAATAGTAGGCAGACGCAGTCAAAATGACTGGTGACTGAGGTCAAAGAGGAATCTTCACAATGAAGAACCTAAGAAGGACTGAGCGACAATAGATAGACATAGCCAGGACAACTGGTGACTAATGAAAGAGAGATCTTCCATAAAGGAATCTAGAGACATAACCTGAACAATGGTAGGCAGACATAGCTGAAACAATTGGTGACCATTGCGAAAGAGATTCTATGAGAAGAATCTCAAAAAAGAGAGTGACACTGGCGACAATAGGTAGACATAGTGAGGACCAATGGTGACTATCAGAAAGGAGATTCTATGAGGAGAATCTCAAAAAGAGAGTGACACTGGCGATAGTAGGTAGACACAATGAGGACCACTGGTGACTGTCATGAAGTAGATTCCATGAGGAGAATCTCGAAAAGAGAGACACTAAGGGGGAATGCCCTTGAACTGTAACAACACTCAATCCATGGATACATGAGCAAAAAGTAGGAAAAGCAGGAAAGTGAAAGCATGAAAGCAACTGTACAGAAAGCCAGATGATGCGCTGCAGGATGGAGCATTGGGAACAAGAGGCACCTGTTTACCAGGTTTTCACCTTCTTGGTAGGATTTCCTTCTTTTGCTACCATGATGGCTATTTCCAAGTTTTCACCAATGGCACTTTTCTTGTTTTTCAATTTTTTTGTATTTTTCTCTTTTTGATTTTTTTTTTTGTATTTTTGAGATTTTTCAATTTTTTTGGTGTTACCAAGGTGCCTATTGCTAGGTTTTCACCAAGGTAACAATTTTTTTCAGGACTTTTTATGATTTTTAAATTTTTTTTAGAGATTACTAGCTCTCAGGAAGGATCACCTTGATTTTGTTCTAGTGTCTAGCAAGGTGCAAGACAATATATAGGATGAGATGTAGTAACAAGTTGGTGGATAAGTGGAGATGGATAGGCAAGGAGTATGAAGCAGTGAATGTTACCCTCAAGGAAAGCCTTCACAAGATTACCCTAGATAGGGAAAAGGATATAACAATATAAGCTCATGGTGTAATGAAGGGTATCACAAAGAAAATGACCATGTCAAGAGATTGCTAAGAACTGAGTTTTCTTCTTTCTTTCATTGATCAAAACCAGAGGGTTAACTAAATAGGATAGCAAAGTTTGTTATGGAGGTTATGAGTGAGTGACTTGAGACAAGGACACCTGAAGGATAAGCAAGATCATGATAGGATGTCATGGATGGAAGAATTACACATAACGCCTGTTTACCAGGTTTTCATCATGGTACTTGTCCAAGGTGCCACAAGAAGTGGTTTTCACCATAGGACGGATTTATTTTTCTTTACTTTTGCTACCAAGGCGCCTGTTTCCAGGTTTTCACTGAGGCACTTTTTCTTTTTTTTTTCTTTTTTTTCTTTTTTTTTAGATTTTTAGAATTTTTGGAAATAATTCAAGCTTTTCTCAAATGAGATAGCACTCCTATAAGAAAGATAAGTTATGATAAGCCAAGGCCATAGCAAGGTACACTCAAAGATGCTAATAAGGTAATGGAAGGGAAATGATAGGAAAATGAGAGGTAGATGGAGGATAAGGTTGTTGGTTTTGGAAGACTGAAACAAGCAAGGATGGCAAGTAGGCATAAGATTTAGAGAATCTCATGAGGGTGGATGAGATATTAGGCAAGATCAACATTGACACACACCTTGAAGGGTAGTAGAATGATGGAGGAAATATGGATGAAATAGATTGAGGCTTAGATATATGAGGTAGCAAAGCCATTTTGGAGAGGGTTGTAGTAGTAGGTTTTGAAACCTTTTTAGGAAGATGTTGGAAACCTTTGGAAGCTTTAATGTCAACTTTGATTTTTTTTCAATATTCAAGTCCTTCAAAAGAGACTTGGGAATCCATATAGCTTTTGATTTTTCATTAGATGCTTTGGAATGCATTTCTTCAATAACAGATTTAAGAACCCATAATTTCTTTGGTTGAGCTCTTTTAATAGTGGACCTTTGTGGTCTCTTTTGTGTATTTTCCTTCTTAACATTCACATGTCGATTAGAGGAGACATAGTGAACTTTTGAGGATGGATTCATGCACTTGTGTTTGAGTTGATCATCCAAATTTCTTCCAAAGGACTTGGGATTTATGGATGAATGGGGCCAATATGACTAGTTTAGATGGAAAAGTGGATGTGAAGAGTTCAAGTATGTGTATCTTTGTTGATCTTGTGGTAGGGTAGGAGGAATGTGTAATGAGCTAGTAGTGGCACTAGGAGATAGAGGAACATAAGGTCCCAATATGGATAGAAGACTTGAAGGTGTTAGCTTAGATGGGTAGGGACCAAGGATAGATTTAGAAGATGTGAATGAACCATGAGTATGGATATTAGCATCTTTAGAGTGAGCAATATGACAAAAGTCATCAATAGAGTTATGAGTAACTGTTATAGGAGCAATACCTTTGATAGGAGTATTTAAAGCTTGAGCATAGTTTGGAAGTGAATGTAGTGAGGTAGAATAAGAAAGCGAGGGAACACTTTTCTCTTAAAAAGGAATTTTGGGTAACATAGGAAAAGTATCCTTCTCTTGGTCTTTTGTAATCTCCTTAAGGATGGTGGAAGGAATATCTTGATCTTGCTTAGTAGAGGTGCATGACATGCGAGATGGAGGACTATGTGGCTCTTGAGATGGAGGCATGAGATCTTGGAAGACTTGAAAGGGGATGAAGGAATCTTGGTCTTGATCAACACTTGTTTCTTCATCATTTAAGTGGTCCTCTTGACATGAAACCAAATCCAAGGATGAGGGAGTATCTAAATCTATATTCAAATATATTTCTAGAGTCTCCATAATAGGCTCTTGAAGGGACAATGGAGGAATAGTTGGATTGGCGATAATAGGAGGAGCAACACATGGAGGTTTTGGATCTTTGCTTTGTGTAGTATGGGAGAGGTTTGCAGCTAAGTCAAGATTAGCTTGAGTTTCCTTTAAAGGTAGTCCTTGAGGGTACACATAGTCAACTGGGGGAGTAGTGGGTTCTTTTGGTAAATATGTGTTGGAAAGATTGGACAATTTAGAAGGTGGATGTATGTTGGAGGAAGTAGAAGTTGTTTTTGAACCGTTACTAGACATGGTTTCATGAGGTTGATCCTTCTTGAGAGTAGAATCTTTAGTAGTTGAGAGCTTAGATTTTTGAATTATGCCATTGTCAAAGAGATATTGGATCTTGTTTTTCAGCTCCTTAAAATGTGAAGTTTTATGTAAATTATGTCTTTGATAGGCACAATAGTTACTCATAAAGGAAACTCCCACCAAAGTGACCTTAGGTAACAAAATAAGTTTCTTTTGAAAAAGTTCTTCCAAAGTTGATTCATAAGATCTTCCCAAAGGGGTGAAATCACACTTTGGTTTAGGTTCCCAAGGTTTTTCTTCAAAAATATTTCTAGATTTCTTGGGTATTTGCAGAATGTTTTGAGATGGCTTGGACTCAACATTATAGGAAGGTAAAAAATCTCGCAAGGAGAATTTGTTCGATGATGTGTCATCTTCCTCCTTTATTCTTTGAAGTTGAGTGCTCATTGATTGGATTTGTTACTTCATGTTTGCAATAAGTAGCTTTTCTTCCTCACTAGGAATATTGGATTTAGCACATTTGTTGTTAGCCATTTTGATGTACTATGTTTCAAGTATTGACAGCCAAGTTTTAGAACATAAGTCAAGTTGCCATAGTCATAGATAATGACAAAAAGAAAAAGCTTAGACAAGGACCACACTAGAACTTAGTCTCAAAAAAGCAAGATAAGGGTGTAGTATACTAAGGTATGAATAGTCTGATTTGAAGGCTAAAACAGCCAAAGATTATGACTATCATGACACAGAGTACAACAAGCACTAAAGGACAAGAGCAAGATAACTGAGAGACAAGACTAGTTAAAGTATGGATCGCAAGTCATTA
Organism: Cupressus sempervirens; assembly: GCA_028749045.1. Classification (NCBI taxonomy): domain Eukaryota; kingdom Viridiplantae; phylum Streptophyta; class Pinopsida; order Cupressales; family Cupressaceae; genus Cupressus; species Cupressus sempervirens. The sequence goes on along the minus strand of CM053792.1, from coordinate 948,609,834 downwards.
GCTAAGTAGGATGCCACTATTTGGGACTGTTTACAAACAAAGAGTGATAAAAGGACACAGAAAAGGGTAGTGTGTAGATCACAGATAGCTAGATCAGACCAAAAACAGAAATGCTGACACAAGATCTCGCGCGAGAAACCTTTATAGTCTGTGCAAAGAAGTTTTTCGAGCCACACGAAGAATTTTTATGGCTTGTGCGAAAGTCAATGACGATATTTAATTTCATGCGAAAAAGTTCATAGGGTCACGTGAAAAAGTTCATAGGGTCGCGCGAAGACTCATGATAGAATTTTAATTTCGCGTGAGGACCAAATGATTTCGCAAAAAGACCAAATGATTTTGCGCGAGACTAAAAAAGTTTTTGCACGAGAAAGCATATTAGTTTTAGAACAACGACTAATTTTGGCAAGACTTCTGGACTTTTTAGATCATTTTAGTAAGCAAGCAAGTGATTTCAAGCATGTCTGAAAACAATGCGAAAGGGCAAAAGAAACCTTGCGCATGAACAATCAAGTGACTTAGTTTGTGCTAATCCCTAGGAGACCTATTTTTGTATATTTTCAAAGAGTTTTGCAATCATTGCACACATTCCTAGAAAGTGAAAAGTTTGGCCTCTCTAAGGTTTTTAGTAATGTTTTGACTCGGTAACTTTTATGACTCACAGAGGTGACCTCCAATCCCAACGCACCGAGGTTTCAACATAGTCTAAGAACTTAATCTTCAAGAGCTACTGGGGAGATCTGACAACCCACAATGAACCACACCCATTGAGATTTCTTCCACGAGGACATTTATATAGCGGTTGTCACTACCACATCAAAAATGGCTATTACCGCTCGAGGTTCTGTCAACACAGTTTCCCCTATAGAGGGATTGTCTACTACGATTAACCCTCTCTAATGGTGACCGAATCACAATAGTGTACCACAAGGGGACTTAGCTTCCAGATTCAAGGTCTTGACACCTTTACACTTTCAGCCCAATCAAAGAAAGCAGATTAATCCGACATGCTAAACTAAGATTATCTCTTAAAGATCTATGATATCAACTCCTAGTGATCTATCAACCTCTCCGAAGAAATGATGCCTCAATCAACAAGTTGAAGATTCATCTATCTGTGAGATGCTTAAAGTATCCTCCCCACCTACAAGGAATACATCTTAGAGAGGAGTTTCACTAGGAACCCACTCTCTCAAGATTCACAAATAGTGTTCATGGGGGTCTAATTACTATGTGTGTACAGATGTTAATTCTTGAAAGCAAATCTATCCAAAAGCAATCAAAGAGCACAAGGTGGTACACTTAATGCTTTAACTAATGTGAGGTGAGTCCAAAGATGTGGAACATTTAACCCTTCACACAAGCCAAAACGAGTCCACAACTCAGAAACTAGTGAATTCTAGAAAGCAAAAAAGGGTTGCCTTGTGGAGCATTTAACACTTCTTTCCTGTAAACCCCTCCCTTTTAACATGGTGCTAATCTTGCAACCATAGGGTGGAACGAGGGGCCGATAGATTAGCGAGTCTAATAACCCAAGATAGCTAATCAGATCTATCACTAGTAACTAAGTCTGCTAGATGAAACTAATAGAGATCACAACCTAGTATCAAATTATGCATGTGTTGTAAAATGAGAACATGGAAGGAAATACACACAAGCTTGACACAAGAGATGTTTGTTTTAGCTCCAAATGAAGTGTTATCAATCAAAGAGAATTACCTGGTAATCCTCTCAACGCGCTTAGTAGATGTTTTACCTATTTTTAGCAACTTTATCACGCTTTTTCAATTGTCCCGCAAATCGCTGTTATGCTGTGAAAAATCAGAAAAACCAAAATGAAGATGCTTTAGAGAAAATACGTTAGTGAAATCAAAAGCTTAACTATGGGAAAATAAAATTTAACTTTTTTTGTTCCTTTTTTATACCCATAAAAAAGCTTAGAAAATTCTAAAACCTATGAAAACATCAAGAGTATTGTTGTTCCAAAATAAATAGAAAACACGAAAAAAAAACTATCTTTTGTATTGCTGCTCCAAAAAAAATAGAAAACACGAAAAAACCAGAAATAGTGAGCAGTTAGCAAAAAAATCAGAAAACATGAAAATCAATGCAAAAATAGCCTCTGTTAGCAGAGTCTCGCGCAAAATTTGTGACAGAGCCACGCAAAGTTATTTCTGTCTCACGTAAAACTATTCGGGGCCTGCCCGAAATTATTTTTGGCTTGTGTGAAGAAACAAGTGTCGTGCAAAATTTCATGCGCTCAGGCACTTTCTCGCGCGACCCGGAGAGAATCTTCGTGTGAAAATAAACAATCTCGCACAAAGATTCCAGAATCTATACGGAATAGTACAGACAGAGAACACAAAAATGATTTAAAAAATGTAGAAAGAGACTAGAAAGTTGATTTTCTTGGCCCCATGGTGGGCGCCAGAAATGTATGCATGAATATGCGACTTCTACTAACACACACACTTCAACATGGTCATTATATGTAGATTCATCTCGGAATGAACATTGGATTGTTCAACCAAAAATTAGTCAGCAAGGCAACCTGTTGCCTTCTATCTAAAGGGATTTGCTTGTCAGATATCCTCAGATTCGAGGTGTTTAAGCAACTAGACCCTGTAAGAATGAAAGATTTGAAAGAAAATGTGACTAATCTATATGAGAATGCAGATTAATCTAGAATAGAGTATGCATGTTTAATCTAAGAACATGTAAAATAAATTATACTAAATATATGCATATTAAATCTATATGAGAATTAAACTAGAAAATGAATATGAAAGTAGAGAGCTCAAATGGATGCACAATCTAGCAGCAATTCGATGCAAATTCTCTTTCAACCTCTTCCAAAATGAAGAGATGAGGGTCTCTTAAATAGACTTTCCTGGAATCCATCAATGGTTGAGATTGATTTCAATCAACGATCAGGATTAAAGGTGAAGTTCAGTCATAAAGGAAGATTCCCAAATTAAAGGGAGTTAACTGATTTAATTTGAGTAAAAAAAAGGAATTAACTAATTTAATTTGAGTAGAAAAAGGAGTTAACTGATTTAACTCATTTTTGATCAATAGTGAACTAGAAATTTCTTTTTTTGAACTGAAGAGAGATTTTGGTGAGATATTTAATTTAATAAAAATGAGATATGCTCTCATAATTACCTTTTCTATTTAATTAAATAATTCTATTTAATTAATTAGAGACACTTTTCTTATTTAATTAAATAACTTCATTTAATTAATTAGGAATGGCTTCCCATTTAATTAAATAACTTTGTTTAATTAATTTAAAAGTAAGTTCTCCATTTAATTAAATAATTTTATTTAATTAATTAAAATAGGCACATTTATTGAATTAAATAAATTTAATTCCATAGTACACTAGCCTTAGGATATAATTTAATTTAATTAAAGTATAAATACTTATTAATTAAATTAAATATTAATCAATAGGTTTAATGTAACTAATATGAGTAAATACTATAGGAATTAAATAATAATCATGATGAATGCAGATTAGGGTTTTCTGCATCTGACATTTAAGTCAAGTAGCGAGTAGTAGAATAAGAATTTGCTTAGTGAAATAGGACTTAGGATTGATCAAAAATAGACAAGAATTGGTATAATGGCAATGAGCCAATTTTTGGGTATTACACCTTCTACTTATGTTGTATCATGTTTTGGTAGTGATGTCCTTATATGATAGTACTGAAAATCTAATTGGTAGCTTGGGATGTTACGTGTAGGGGATGGCCAGGGCCCATGATGGTCTTATGATGCTATTATGGTTGGGAGGAACCACATACTTAGTTTGGTTGTTCTGCACATTGCGATGTTGTTTTTAGTAATTGTGATGTCATTTTAAGTACTCTATGATGTTACCTTTTATACTTTCCCTTCACTATTTGATTAGATAGTTAGATATAGTTTCATCTTTTAGTATTGTGTTTGAGTGTCTACACCTTAAATTGTGGAGCCAGTACTCCCTGGTGTGGAGATTTTGAACTCTCTTTCTCTCTTTAGTTTTTCTTGCATTCTTGTGTGACCATGTGTTAGCATGGGGTGATACAATACAGTGTCAAATGCCCAATAGAGATATGTTATGCAATCTCTAATTGTATCACACGTCTCTTAGAGAAAAGCCATGTGATACTTTCTAGTATCGCACCCCCATTGAAGAAGTATCATAAGATACTTGTAAAGTATCACACACCCTTGATAGAAGTGTTTCCCAAACCCTAAAAGTATCTCACCCCTTCTTGATAAAAGTTATACAAAACTGGAAAGTGTCACCCAATTTTGATTTGAAGTATCACTTGGTATTTGCAAAAACTTATTCAAGAAAACAATGGGCTCTTTTCGGTTTGACTCAAACTTTTTAGAAATTTTTTTGGCTACCCTCTTAGGTGCTCTTGAATCCTTTGGTGTCACATTTCGAATTCAGAATGTTTTGACTTGAATTCAATTTTGTGTCTTTTATTGTTAGTTGTTTTGGTCAGTAGTGGCATTTGGAGATCCGTTGGTGTCGGGATGTTTGGTTAGTCTTCCATTGTGATCTATGTGATCCTCATATGTTGTAGGCCATGTGCATTCATACTTGTTCAATTTTTTAAATCTTGGCTTATATTTATTCTTGTTTCAAAGGATCTTTGAGTAGGGCATTACAAACCCAACTTGGTCAATATTGATTTTGAACTGACTTTCCTTTTGTGACCTAGTGAACTCAATCAACTTAGGATCCATGCCAACTTTCCTTTGGTAACTGAATGAACACAATTTACATAGGATCTTCCTTCGATGCTTGAGTGAGCTCAGTAAGAACTAACTCTAAACTTGGTTATAACTGGAATGCTCAATATACACAGGAAACTATCTTTAATGCCTGTATGAGCTCGACAATCATTGAATTTCTCGATAAGGTTTGACATTTTGTGTAACATCAAAGACAACATAAAATTGTATAATTATTTTAAACAATATCCATCTTTGGTATTGGTGGAAACACAACATGTCATAATATAATGAAATTTTAGAGAAAAATAGAAGGATAATATCCTTAGTTTCATTTTGACTCTCATCCATGAGAACTCCCTCTATTAGTGAGAATTCCTTCTAACATCAATTTCTTCCTTTAGAATGATTCTTTGATTTTTTTTATTGCAATTTCTCCCTCTAACAAAAAATTCTCCTTCTTTATTGATACAAAATTTCTCTGATATGAGAGAAAAATCTCCCTCTTTGACATCTCATTCCAAAGACAACAATCAATGTGTTTTTCATGTTCTTGATGTACTGATTCATATGTAATCTGCTATGACAATACTGCATCAACTTGTCTAATCTTTAAAGTGCTCAGTTGATGCATCACTAAAATATGATTAGTGAGCTATAGATAGGGGAATGACCCCTAGCTTACCTCTTAGATACAAAAATGCATCCTTAAGTAACGGCTTGGTGAATATGTCTATAATTTTTCCTTTGTATTTACATATTTCAATCTCACCTCCTTTTCTTGCACTAATTCTCTCAGAAAATGATATTTTATTGAAATGTGTTTAGTCTTGGTATGCATCACAAGATTCTTGGAAATGTTAATTGCATCAGTGTTATCACAAAAGATAACTATTGGATCTTTGATTTCTTCCTTCAAACCTACCATTAGTTGCTTGAACTAAATGATGTTGGAACAATTAACTACTACTATAACATATTATGCTTTTGATATTGACTAAGAGATGCAATTTATTTTCTTTCTTGTCCAAGACACTAGCCTGTTTCCAAGAAAGAATGCTCCACCACTAGTGCTTTTCCTGTAATCAATACTTCCTTCCCAATCAGCATCAATAAAGGCTTTTAATTCAAAGTTGCCTCCTTTCTTATTCCATAAACCATAATCTTTAGTAAATTTTAGATAGCTCATAATTCTTTTTATTGCTATCATATGATTTTCCTTTAGATTAGCAGAAAATATTGCCACCATACCAACTACTAATGTAATAACAGGTCTTGTTTGTACCACATACTAAAGTTTTAAAATCATTGATCTGTATGTAGTCTGATCTGCTTCTTTGGAATCATCATTTTTGGAAAGCTTATGTCCAGTAGAAATAGGTGGTCCAACTAGTTTGGAGCCTTCCATTAGGTGGTTCAACTGGTTTGGAGCCTTCCATTAGGTGGTTCAACTAGTTTGGAGCCTTCCATTCCAACTTTCTTTAATACTTCCTTGATGTACTTTGATTAAGTAATGTATATACCATCTTTCTTCTATTGAATTTGGAAGTCAACAAAGAATTTGATCTCTCCAAAAATGGATATTTTAAATTCTTTACTCATCTCCTTAGAAAAAGATTTTCATAAATCGTCACATCTAGTGAATAATGTATCATCCACAAAGATTTTTTTGCCAGAACTATCTTCTTATCTGGTCCTTCCTTGATGTATAGATTGTTATTGTCATTTGTCCTTTGAAAACCAATCTTTACCAGATGACTGTGTAATCTTTCATACTATAACACCCTACCAAGGGATCCAAAAGAATTAACCTAAAGTTTTACTAAGTTTACCAAACATTTTTTTATATAGAAAGAATAACATACACATCAAACAGAAAGTAGCAGAAGCAATAACATACAAATCATAATTAAGAAAACATCACATATTACATTTCTTAAGGATCCCAAGATGTTGAGTCACATTTAAATTTAATTAATACTAAGTCTAACAATTAACACATCCACATGAATGAATAATCAAAAGTCCAAAGTCCATTTAAATATTATACATTTGTTCTGAATGCCACTTGGCAATAAAATTCAGAATACTCAATCATGCACCATACATGTCACAGGGTATGAAAGGCTAAAAGAATATACATTTATAAAAATAGATTACAACATCCTTCCAGATCCATGAATCAAAGTGCAATAAAATAAATGAAACCATCCATCATAAAAGATATAAGAATCCATCATAAGATATAACCATCCATCATAATGATACAAAGATAGAATGAAAGGAAATGCAAACAAGGAAACTCTAGCCATGATATCAACAGACGGATCTCAATGGTAAGAGTAAAAAGCACTACCACTCAACCATGTGGAACCTAAATGGCCCACTCCCATCGTGCTAAGGAGATAGTCTAGTCCTAAATAGGATATCAATCCAAATATCAAAAGTAACCTCTAAGTCAAGGAAACCCTAAAAGAAATCTAACTCAAAGGCTACAAATAAACTCGACATCTAGACCCAAAGGAAAACACAAACACATAGGAAATCTATATTACTAGTGGGCAAGTTTCATCATACGAATCAAGGCTAGGGTTACCCGACTAGTCTCTTAATCCTTCGGCCCCCTAGTGACCCTATGCAACACTAGTATCCTTTCATACTAACAAGGCATACTAATGAGTCAACTCTAAGGTTACCCAGCTAGTCTTTTAATCCTTTGGCCCCTTAGTGACTTTCTATGGTACCAATATCTTATTAATTCATTATAAATGCATTTAATGAAATGTTATCACTTATTACACTACATACAATGAGTTACCCTGGTAGCCACTTTGGGCCTTGGCCCCCATTGCAAGCCACTTCCCAATATAACATACATATTACCTACCCTAGGCTCATAAAAGCATAAATCAAAGAATCACAAATTTCACCTTAGCTCTATACAAGTGACTAGAAAGCATCAAAGATAATTCACAATAACACATTAGTTCTCTACGAGCAACTGGAAAGCATCCCCATAAATAGTGATCGAAGACTCAAAATGTTTATATAAGATAAGTCATAAATTTCACCTTAATTTCACAACAAAACACTGGAAAGCAATAACAATCAACGGATTAACACACATCATAGAGCATACTAGACACATTACCATGGTTGAGTATAAAAGATCGAAATCAAATCATCACAATGTCACAAACACAGAACTCCCAAGCCTCGGTAACATCCTAAGACTAGTCAAGCTAGGTCAAACCCTTGAAACCCCAAATCATAAGATATACCACATGCAAAACATACAATGTAGCTTTCTCAATGCATAACATTTTGAGGACACAAAGGTTTAATTTTACTACAGGTTTCAAGTTTACATTTTTGTATAAATTTAACTAAGAAATGAAATCTCAAGTTCGCCTATTAAACATTCACATCTAACAGTTCCAATTTATTTTAATAATAATTTAATTAAATATTCTAATTAAATATTATAAAATTTCAATAACCAATTTATTTCCCAAAAGTATTTTAATAATAAATAATTAAAACTTTTAATTTCATTATCATTAACCTTTTTTTTTAATAACTTATTCTTAGGTTATTAATAAAATAACCATTATTTTATTAATAAAATTACAATAACATTAATAACAATTTTAATCAATTGTTATAACTATTCTTTTAAAAAATAATCTTTCTTTTTAAATTTATTTATCATTTATTAATAATATATTAATAAATTCATTAATAACTATATTACTAAATCCTATTAAATTAAACTAAATTAAATTTTAATTAAATTAAAAACTCAATAATTTAAATGTCATACAATTTAAACTTATTAAATAAACCAATTTTAAATAATAATATAAATTAATTAACATTAAATAAAAACTGAAACTCTATAAAATTAAGGAATGCATTTATAGTCCACACAGCTTGCAAAAGCTGCTATCACAACAGGGTACTGCTACATCAGCAGTATGTGCTATCATAGCAGTACTACTGCATTAGCAGTACCCATAGCGACATGCGAGCAGTTAGGTAGGGGGTGGGGGGGTGGTGGCCCCCACCTTAATTTTTTTTTAATTTAGAAAAAACCTAAACAAATTCTGTCCCCTATATGAATTTTATATATTTTATTTTAGTTTTTTTTTAATTTTATTTTACTTAAATTATATGAAATTTATTACAAACAATAAACCCTCTCCCCGATAAAATTTTAAATAGATATATTTTTTTAATAAACAATTGTAATCTTAGTCTGATAGGAAAAACACAAACAACAATTCGAATTTCCAAACTAAAATTTCCATTCCTAAATTTAGAACCCTCCTAGGTTAAATCCCAAGTCGTGAAATTACTGAAAACATAATTCTAGGATATTCTAATCTTCACAAATACAGAAGAGGCATACCTGCACATTCCAACTTACAATATTCGTCACAAACAAAATCATATAACAAATTACAGTCCTGAAGAAGATAGGAAAAGAAATAGTGTAATAACTATGTAAATTTATCACAAGAATCTACCTGGACTCTGATGCTAAATCGCTACGCCAAAAAAGATTTATGAGAGAATTTTTTTCTCTCAAAACCTTCTCTCTTCCAAAAATTCCTCTTCAAAATTTGTCTTCCCTCGAAAATGAACCCTCTAATTGTGATATAGAGTTCTCTCCTTAAATCGTAGCACTAATTATTTGTTCACCCGAAAGAACTCTCTACTCACCAGACTTTAACACTTTATTAACTTTTTTTTATCTTTTCCATGCACGTTTAATGAATATAAAATAACTTTTTTTAATTTTCACTTGACTTGCCTTTTTAAATTAATTTATCAAATTTTAATCTCATGCACACTTAATGCAATCTTTAAACTTTTAATAAATTAATATCTTTTTTACTTTTTAATTTATTTTCAAATTGTTTAATTGATAAAATATTTATTAACTTAAATAATAATAGTATTTAGCATTTATTTAAAAATGGACTCTAAATATATTATTATTAAATTAAAAATATTATCACGTTCCAAAATTATACTTTTAACTTTTATCTTTAAATTTAATTCCTTTTATTCAATTAATTTCCCAATTGATTAAATATTAAAATTTCCATAATAATTTTCCATTAAATTAAATCATTTAATTTAACTTAATTAATAAAAAAATCACCCAAGGACTTATAAAACAAAGTACGAAAACCCATCTTAGAAAAACACATACAAGATCAAACTAAAGGGTTATAATCACGAATTAATGTCATTCGACGCATTCAGAAGGTAAACAACTTGGATACTTGTCCTAATTTTCTAGGACAAATGGCTTAAAAGTTTAGGATTTGGACTTAAGAATTTATCTCCCCTCTCTTACCATTGAGATAATGTGATAGGGTATGCTCATCCTAGCAATTCAGGGAAGTTGATACCCGATACCTACAATATGCATAAAATTCGTGCATGTACAAAAACAATATTCTAAACTAAACAGACAATGGTAGGAAGTGGTGCATCGTGTAGATCCCAACTAGCAAGTGACTACGACTCCCTTCCTTAACCACATCAGAAATGCCATACATAAAGAAACACACACACACACACACACACACACCATACACATGTAGTATGGGGTAAGTATCCATAAGAAAACACATATGATAATCCATCTAACTAATCATCATCAATAACTAAAAACACCATAAAAATCATCATGTACACATAAAGTATAGAGTATCAAGTAATCTCATCCTATAATCAATTGAATGTGAAACAATATTTGATAATCTCAAAACAATACTACTAAAAATCAAGCATAAAATTGGCCTGAAAGAGTTTGGCAATGATAGCAAAATGTAAACTAGGGGCAGGCACTACACATACTAGGCTTTATGGACTTGTTTGAGACCATATAAATCTTTTTGTAGTCTGACAACCATATCCCTTTTGTTAGGATTTATGAAACCTTTAGGTTTATTGATGTAGACTTCTTCTTCTAGGGTTCTATTCAAGAATGATGACTTCACATCCATCTGATATACTTTGAATCCTTTATGAGAAGCATAAGCAAGTAGTGTTCTAACACCTTCAAGTCTTGCAATAGGAGAAAAAGTCTCTCCATAATCAATACCTTGTTCTTGAGCATAACCTTTACAAACTAATCTTGCTTTGCTTCTTCAAACTTCTCCACTTTCATTCAAATTGTTTCTGAATACTCATTTTGTTCCAATTACATTTTTGTCCTTAGGTCTAGGAACAAGAGTCCAAGTTTTGTTACTTTCAATCTGATCAATCGCTTCATTCATTGCCTCAATCTAGCTTTCATTTTCTAATGCATCTTTAATAGATCTAGGTTCAAATTCAGTAAGAAAACATGTATCTTTTAATTTGTTCCTTGTCATTGTACCTCTAGACTAATCTCTAATGATTTTCTTAGGTGCATGATGCCTTCTAACATATCTAGCAAGTACAAGTACCTTCTTTCTAAATTCACTTGGTTCACCATGCTCAAAATGATCTTCTAAATCATGCTCAAGTCCCACTATCTGTGACTTAGGTCCTTCAAACTGTGACTTAGTCTCCACTTGCTAAGACTTGGGTCCTTCTAACTATGACTTAGGTCCTTTAGATTGTGATTTGAGTTGTACTAGCTGCAACTCAGGGTGAACTAGAGATTTAGGGGACTTAGGTTGTGAAGACTACTAACTTCCAATTGCATTTGCTTGAAATTTAGGTATAGTATCGGGTTCATAGTACATAAAGTTTCTATAGTTTTTAGGTTCTTTTTTTCTATGTTCTTCACTCTTTTCTACAAATTCATTAATTTTCACATGTGCACTTTCTATGACTTTGTGAGTAGAAAGATTTAGACATTTATATGCTTTTCTTTTATTGGAGTATCCCAAAAAATTCCTTCATCACTTTTCACATCAAATTTTTCTTTCTTGGATTCTTTCAAGATATAACATTTGCTTCCAAATACTTTGAAATAACAAACATTAGGTTTATATCGATACCATAATTCATAAGGTGTTTTATCTGAGTCCTTCTTCAACTAAACTCAATTTAAGGTATGAATTGTTGTGTTGATTTCTTCCTTCTAGTATTTGATTGCAACATTTTTCTCTATCATGAATGTTCTTGCACAATCCATGATGGATCTACTTCTTCTTTCTACTCTACCATTCTACTAAGGTATACCAAGTCTAGATACCTATCTTTTGATTCCTCTTTCATTGCAAAATTCATTGAATTCATTTGAGATGAATTCTCTTCCTCTATTTGACCTTAGACATTTTAGTTTCTTTCCTATTTCTTTCTCCACTCTGGCTAGATACCACTTGATTTTTTGAATGCTTCAAATTTATCTCTTAGGTACATAACTGTCATCATCTTAGAATAATGATCAACAAATAAAATAAATTACTTATCTCCATAGTAGCTTTCTATGCCAATGGGTCCAAAAATATTTATATGAACCAACTCCATAACTTCTTAAGAATGATAATTCTTTCTTTTGAAACTTGTCTTTCCCATATTTCCAATTTGACAACTTTTGCACATGCCCATATCAGGTTTCTTTAGACTAGGAATGCCTCTCACTCTTTTGTTCTTGCTTATGTTAACCAGGTTATGAAAATTCACATGATACAACCTTTTATGCCATAACCAAATTTCCTCTACTTGAGCTAGGAAACATGAAATTTTAGTTAGACCTAGATAGAATAGATTACCTTTGGTTTTATTACCAGTCTCAACTAGATTTCTTTTCCCATCTAGTAGCTTGGCCTTTCCATTCATGAATTCTACCTTGAATCCAATGTTTTTCAATTGTGCCACACTAAGTAGATTGTGTTTCAGTCCTTCAACCCAGTAAGCATTGTCACATCTAAGTTCATCAGTCAATGTAATGCAACCTTTTCCTTTTACATAACAAGGTTTATCATTTCCAAATCTGACACTCCCACCATCATAGTGTTCCAAGTGCTCAAATTTAGATTTCTCACCAGTCATGTGGCGAGAAAAACCACTATCAATAATTCATGAGCCATCTTTGCTAATATGAGAAATGAGGGCCATCTTATCATTTTCATCATCTGATTCATCTTTTATAGCAATGTAAACTATTTCGTCTTCATCACTAATATTAGAGTATTTATCCATGTAACAAGATGTCTTACCTATATCCTTGTAGTCTTTGTAGTTTTTGAAAATTTTCTTTCCTTTGTATTTATCATGCTTCTTTTCTTCTTTGCCTTCTTTTTTTGAACACCTTGCAGCAATGTGACCAACTTCTTCACAAGAAACACATAATAGAATTATCTCTAAGGTCAACATCAAAATTGTCTTCATCTTCATTGTTAGACTTTTTTCTTTCGGATTTTCTACCTTTCTTCTTGAGTGATAGTTTAGCTTGAAATGTAGACTCAATGCTACTAAAGTTAGGAACATAATAATAAAAGTTATCTAACTCAAAGGATATCAACCTTCCCACTAGTGCATCCAAAGTTTTATCATTTTTAGGATCACATCTCATCTCTTGAATAGATGACACTCTAATTACATAAATAGGAAGAAGAGTTCTGAGTACCTTGCTTACTACTATCACATCATCTATTTTCCCTCCTGAGGCTTTGATTTCACTTACACTTGCTTTGATTCTTTTACTATAATGTGCAATGTTTTCATCTTAATCTGATCAAATTGACCTCTTAGACTTTTTGCCTTAGCTCTCCCCACATTTTCATCTCCTCCATCTCCTCCACAGATATCTTTTAGTTTGTTCCACATTTTATGAGTAATAGAAAAATCTTTGACTTCATCAAATTCAGCATAATTGAGAGTAGAGGAAATGTCAATCATCATTATGTTATGATTCTTTTTTTCCATAATTTGATCCATAGAGAAAGTTCCAACAGGTGCCACATATTTGTTGTCAAAATGTTTTAGGTCTGTATCTCCAATGGTTTCCAAATGTAGCTTCATGAGTTCCTATCATGCTTGGAAGTTATCTCTATCAAGCTTAGGAATCTCCCTTCTGTAAGATATCTTTATCTTTAGCTTAGGTCATTAAAACCTTATCTGCAAGCACCAAACACTTTAATACCAATTATTGGAAATGGAAAGAAGTAACTGAGAGGGGAGGGGTAAATTAGTTACCACAAAAAAAAAAATCCAAAATTCGCTTTAAGATGTCAATACAATATAAAACCAATAACTTGGTGTAACTCGATTAACACTAAATATTTAGCTATTACTCAGTAAACACTAAATATATCACTATTACTCAGTTAGCACTAAAAATTTAGATCTTAAGATATTAAATGTGATTAACCTTACTTAACTTGGTTGTAGAAATATAAAGAAAATAACATGAACACATGAAACACCAAAATTTAACGTGGAAACCCAATTTGAAAAAACCACCAATTGCAACTAGTTACTATTTTTCACTCTTTTGAAGTGAGCCCTATTAGAAGCCAAACCTATTAATGGTTACAAAATACACTATTAGGTGTGACCTTGCTAGAGGATTTAATTCACCTCTTAGGAGTGGACTTATTAGAGGTCTTAAAATACTTCAAACTAGAAATGCCACCTTGTTAGAGGATTTAGAAAATATTTTTTACGCTAACTCTGTTAGGAGATTTGATTCACTACTACAATTATTAGAGAGTAACAATGACTTGACATGATTTCTAATGCAACTATCTTTCCTAATTTCATATCTTTGTTCTAGCTTGATTACTTGATCCTCTTTGATCAGAATGTTCTTTGCAGCTCAATCAACTTAGATACTTTGATATCCTTCCAATTCAATTCCTTAATTCATCTTCTTCAATCCCATACTTCACCATTTCAATCCTCAACTTGACCTTATATGAATAGACTTGTCAAGTTAGGTTGAATATACTTTTAATCAAACAATTTTCATCCCTTAAGTCAGCTAGCATTAACAAATAAATCTATCAGACACAATATGCTATCAGTTGACTAATATAGAATCAAGTACTTAATCAACTTAGAGAAACTCTTCATTAACCAACCCAACTTAGTCAATACTAATTCTGAACTAACTTTCCTTTGGTCATCAAGTGAACTTGGTCAACTCAGGATCCATGCCAACTTTCCTTTGGTAACTAAGTGAACTTAGTTAACACAAGATCTACCTTCAATGCCCAAGTGAACTTAGTAATAACTAAATTAGAACTTGGTTATAACTAGAACACTTGACATACACAAGAAACTATCTTCAATGCTTGAGTGAGCTTGAAAATCACTGAATTTCTTGGTAAGGCTTGACATTTTGTGTAACATCAAATATAACATATAATTGTATAATTATTTTCAAAATATGCCTGATGAAAATCTTTGTGTCATGTGTAATGATTAAATGGTTTATGTTTATGTGCTTATGGAAAAGTAGAATAGACATGTTTACTTTCATTTCAATTTATAAAATTATGAACATGTATGTCTACTGAGTTTAGAAATCACAAGGGTTGATTTGATTTCAAAGAGTTTAAAAGTTTTGAGGATACTAATTCACCCCCCACCTCTCAACATCTTTCCTTTGTTGAATATCCAACATATAAAAAACTTCACTAGATTATTGTGTGATAGATCTCTTAAAGCCATACAATAAACAAAGCTTACACTATAGAGTTCCCAAACTAGTATGACTAATCATTAAAAGAAAAATAATATTCTAGAAGATGGACATGCAGAAAAATTATATGTCATAGTATCACCTCCAAACCAAAAGCTTATTGCACATAGAGAAAAAATTTGTTATAAATAATTCATATTGGAAAAATAGAAATGTAAGACTTGAGAGAAGAAAATTCAAAAATGATGCAAAATGGAGCTAGAAAATTGGTTCTAGCCTCATGCATATATGGTGGGCATAAAAAATGATAAATCATTACATCCAAGGGATCCCATTAATTAGAAGACTTGGATAATGACATATAGCTCTCTATCTATGATGTGCAAGGAACTAGATGATGTGATAATGACTCTCGAATAAACCTAAGGATTGAAGACCCCTACAAGGTGTTGGAATTTACAATAGGAAAGGTAAAATATTGAGGGGGGTGTGAGTTAGTGCTTCAAACTTTGACCCATAAAAATATTCACCGCACATCCATCTCACACATTTAATAAGTAAACTAAAATAGCATGTAAAACATGTACATCTAAATCATGTAAACAAGTAAGCATTCACACATATATGACACTAGATGTGATTACCCATAAACCCTCCAATGAGAAGGTACAACTAGGGTGGGGATGACACCCACAAATCTTCACTACTACAGTAATAAAGCGTATCCAATGAAGGTTATAATGTTTGATCATGAGATATGATATACCCTATAAAAGGTCTACCTTGTTAAAGGCTTACAAAGACTGTTAGGTCTTACCTTGTTAAAGGATTTCAATACCTTGTTAAAAGTTTGCCTTGTCAAAGGACTTTAACTCACAATAAAGTAAGCACCTTGTTAGAGGATTTCAATACAGCCTATTAGGACTACTCTATTAAGAGATTTAACTGATTCACCTATTAAAATGTCTTAGCATTGATCCTATGGTTTAGCATATTGTTTCTTGATGACAGATCACCTCTAAACTGATATATTCTTGATCCTTCTTGATCAGATGTCTAGCTACTATTTACTATTTCCTTCCTCTATTCTCCTTTAACTGATTCTACAATGCAATTTCAATTTACAATTCCTTACTCACCATGAATACTCTATTTGTACATACGAACTTCTCTCTTTGCTCCTTCCACATATCTAGAAAGTTTAGGGTTTGTCCTCCTTAAGAAGACCTAGGTGACTTAGGGTTAGGTATGAATCAATGACTATGATTCATCTATTTTTCCACTTAAACTTTACCTTTTACCTAATTGGACACATGTACTTCATAGGGATTCCAACTTAAGATTCATTCTTATAACCAAAATATCATAATTTTATTCTATAAGTTGGCTAAAAAATGGTTAACATAGTAGTTTGTGCCAATACAAACAACTATGACAAAATTGTGTTACTCAGAATTTGAAGTCTCTAATGCTCGACATATAATGATTTCTATACTGTGACTCAACATCTAAATGCCTCAGCATGCACCACTTACTCAGCTCCTAAATCACTTGATATATACTATTTGCTCAACACTTGAGTGATTTGGCACTCACTATAGACTTGACATGTTCTATCTTATACATATTATGCTTGGGATATACTACTTGTTCGACATGAACTAAGTAAATGACTTAAGTGTATAGACACCCACTAGTCAAAACCAATATGAGATTAACAATCTCCCCCTCTGACATGAGTGTCTAAAACACTTGGTCATGCATTAATAGTTTTATTCTTATGAGCATAACATATCTCTTGTTCTACTCCTGTACAAAAGTTCAAAAATATCAAAATTTTACAACAACTTATACCTCAAATTCTTATAACTCAACCTAAGGTGTTAAATCTAGTTCTATACTTAAAATGTTACTCCTACTAAATAAATGTGCCTCAACTAACATTCTTTTACTTTCTTGTTGTGCTTGCTATTCTTTGCTTGCTCCCCCATGCTCTTCCTCTTCCTTAGCTTAGCACTCTTTCTCCCCCTTTACTTAAGATACCTTTCTCCCCCTTTTTGACACTAATGTCAATGGGTTGTACACAAATAGTGTGTTTATCCAAGAAGGATTTATGGACCTTAAGAATAATCTTAAGGGCAACATCCCAATTGTCACAAGCTACCTCCAAAGACTTAATTTGGATGGCCAACTCGGTAGCAAGGTGAACTATGACATCTAATGTAGAAAGATTGGGGTCTTTCTTCATAAGAGTTTTTGCATAGCCTAACTCCTTGTGTAAAATCTCCATGTAAGGAATCAATGTAGTTTGGATGCTTATTAGTTTGGCCCTTATGTTGGCTTCATCTGTAGATAATGCTGCTAACTGACTCTGAGTTTGCAATAAAGTCCTGAAATGCTTCTCACTTTGAGCTAGAATCATAGGCAATTTTGCACCTAATAAATTTAATTGACTTTCCAAGCTCAAAATGTGATTCCTTATCTCTTCTGTGAAGAGTGTAGGATTACACAAATTGGTGTAGAGAGAGAAAATGTTCTCAAGTACCTTTCTCACACTTTCTACCTTAGTTTCCAATGTAACTTTTGTAAGTGCTATATCACTAGATATTTTCTCATTCACTTTACTTTGAAATTTCTTTCAGACCATTCTAATAATATTGCATTATTATCAAGGTTTGCATCACTTACCTTTTCCACTATATTTTTCAATTGTTCAATAAGTGGCTTTGTTGCATCTAGAGTAGGTAGACTAAATGCATCTAGGAAGATTTCTTTGATATCAAGCAAGACATGCTTTTTCCTATGCTCCCTTCTTAGCAATTCTTGACGTTTCTTTCTAGCTAGGGCTTCTTGAAGTATACCCATTTGCTCAATTGTTATTGTGGCATAATCATATTTTGGAAAAATAATTTCTTCATCCAGGCTTACATCTCCATATGTTATTACCTATTCCAACTTTGATGATCTTGGACTTGGCACTGAGAATTGCAAAGGTGTTGCATCTATCCTCGTCCTCTGAAGAGTGTGACTAGAAGGAGTGCTAGATTTTGGTAAAGTTACTAGTGCTTGAATTACTAATAGTTCCTTCAGATTTGGTGTCAACTCGGTCTCTTTAGGCTTTTCCTTTGCTACCACATTACCTTGAATTGCACCTCAAACTTATTTTGGAGGTACAGATGAATCTATCTGAGCTATTTGACTCTATGTTTTAGTAGCGGCTTGAGTTTCCACTTTATCTTCTCCAATTGTATCAACCTTTTCTGGTGTAACTTCTAATACTTTATCTAAAGATTGTACATTAGTGGCTTGAGGGGTAATTGAAGGCGGTTCTTATGTTTTTACCTCCTCCCTTGTAGTATTAGTCATTAATTTTTGAATATCATCTACACTCACCAATACAAGGTTGTTACACAATTTAGCCTGCAGTGTAGATTGATCAAGTATCTTTTTCAAGTCTTCCTTTGTTAAGGGGTTAATGTTCTAATTAGTGAGATTAGAAACATCCTTTACTATGATAGTTTTAGTACTTAAACTTATTAGTTGTTGAGGGTTGACATTGGGCAATTGTGTATCTTGTACACTTTGTTCTTGTTGTTTCTCTTTCTTAACTATTGTCTTATCATCTACATTCATTTCAGTACCTCCCTCAACCATTTCTTCATTATTGTCATCTTCTTCATCATCTCTAACCTCAATAGGCTCTTTCTCACCTTCTTTAACTATAGCTAGCCCATATGTAATTTTCCACATTTGTGTTGTCTTCTTTACTACATCTTCAATGTTGTTCTGTAGTATGCTAAATGCCCTATATTTAGGAACAAATCTAATAGCATATTTCTTTATGACTTTAGCTATTTGTGCCTTATTGAGTTCAAGCATAACTTTAGCAAGGGACATCCCCCTAATTTCCCTTTCTAAGTTCAAACAATAATGCCATTTTTTCTCAACTCTTTCATATAAAATTTTAGGCATAGAGTTGGCAATCTCTAGAGGAGTTGTCTTAAAATTCTCCAACATTTCATATAATGCCTTCTCTACTTGATTCTTTTCATTTTTTCCAAGTTTTTCAAAATCAATGTGAGAAAATCCTGATAAATTGACATTATTTCTAACATTCTCACATAGGTTATCTAGATCTAAGGATGGATTATGACTCATCACTTGGAATTGGTTGTTGTCATTAGATTTAGTTCTTTCCTCATCAGATTTAGCATGAGCAATGTATTTTCTCCTTGGTCTTTTCTATGTTCCTCCTTCTTGCTCTATAGGCTTAGGTTCTCTTTTTCCTTTTGTGCAGTGACATGTGCACTAGCTATTGTGATAGGTACTATAGGTTTGGGCTATCTTGATTTTGTAATCTTCTTTAGTTTGGTCACTATTTGTGCCTTAGCCTTTCTCTTCTTCTAATTAGTAGGAATAGGTGCTTCCTCAACTTCTTCTTCCTTGGCACCTTCTGCAATTTTTTTTTCTTCCTCTTGCTTATCTTCACCCTTTCCTTGTGTCAATGGAAGTGGTGCTTGAATTTGAGTGTCTTCTTCCTCTTCACCCTCTTCCTGCTTGGTACCTTCACTGAATTTTGCTTTCAATTTCTTTACTAATTTCTCCTTCTTTTTTATGATAGAGACAGTCTTTAATTCCATAATAATCTTAGATTTGGCCATCTCATACTTACCAAATGCTTTGGAATCTTTGTCTATTTCTTGTGCAAGTAATGTTGTTATTGTTGCAAAGGCATCATCTACATTAATTTCATAGCCTAATGGCCTTATCCATCTTACCCTTGAAGTTGCTACTTGAACATATGTATAATCATCTATCAACTAGAAAAAAAACATCATCATAATGTTTTTCCACTAATGATATTGGAATCCTTGATCTCTTTTTCATGGATTTCTTGAAGTCTTCAAAGTAACTGGTCAAAAATGACTCAAAATTTTCACCTAAATGTTCAATGAATTCTCCTATTTGAACCGTCACACACCTGTTTGTCTTCCATGCCATAGTTCCAAATATAGGAAATGTGTTCTAAACATAAAAGAAGATGCATATCAAAGTAGATCCAAATTTGCACTGAGCACTCTTTGTTTTCCTTATTGCTCCTAGGTTTTCAATCAATTTTTGTAGATGTAGCTTGGCAAGATCATATGTATGATCCTTCTTCACAATCTTGTAACCCATATCCACAGAAATACAGGGTACATTTTTCAATCTTCTTGATTGGTAAAACTTATGTGCAATTACCCTTACTACAAAATCTATCAAAGGATCTATGATGATGTTAATGGTCATTCCCCTCTTATTCCACATAGCCCCTACATTCTTTTCAATAACTTCTTTGGACTCACTTCTTATAGTCTGTGGCTGATCTAGGGTTGGATACCGTGTTACCCTATGGATTATTCTTTTTGTGATTTTGATTGGCCATTGCCTAACTGTAGCGAACTATCATGAATCCTACTCAAAACAATCATGATTCATTTAGCTTTGAAAATGTTAGCAAAATCTAGGGCAGGAGTTAACCTTTTCTTTTCTACAATCTTGAATTCTTCCCTTAACACACCATTTTCACATATTTTGTCATATGCTTCTCTAATTTTCATGTTACAATACTACCAGTTTTACAATTATAGCATTTTCTGACATCTCAAATCATTAGAACTTTTAGTGGTATCATAGATAGTACACTGGAGGGATATTGTTTATATGCAGTGTCTAGAATAGCCTTAAAAATAGGTTATTTCACCTTATTGCTAACCAACTAAACATTTAAAACTTTTTACTTCTATACCTTTTGTCTTTGAAGAACTAGACACCATTTTACAAAACTAGGGTTTAGAAAATTTGAAATAACATAGCTCGGCACATGATAAATACCTTGCAAAATCTAATGAAATGATGTCAAATAGTTGTTCAAATCTCCTGCAATTGCTTCAAATGAATTTCTAGATCACCTCTAGCTCTTCTTGCTCTCTCTTGATTTTGAATGATGTTAAATGAGTAGAAAATAATCAAATAGCCCTTTGAAGTATTGTAATTGATGTTGAGTGCTTTGGCATCAACTATTTTCTGGCTCACTCGACATCCACTAGTCTTTCATTCATTTGGCAACTATTACAAGCTTGGCATCCTCTAGCATTTCACTTGGCACTCACAGGAAACTTTTCATGAATGGTAGTAACATGAAAAACTTAAAGATTTTTTTTGATTCCTAATAATAGCTTTGATCTTTATTCATGCTTATGTAAACTTTTCAGAACTAAATCCTTTAGAACTGATGTATGATATAACTTTTGAATATCAGTCCCACATACCTCTTGATTACTTAGTTTGATGAGGTGTGATAACCTAACCCATTGGGTGAAGTGATTGCTTCTTCACTTGATGTGTTGCAATCCTCTTTTTTCTTCCATGTCTTGTTCATTTTATTTCTAACATTTCCAATATCTGCCTTGCCTTTTCCTTTATTGAACTGACAACTTGGTGCCTTTGACCTTGTTGGACAATATCAACTAATGTGATCAATTTTCAAATAGCTAAAACATGTGGTTTGACTCAACCACCTTTTGTAGTCACTTCTGAAGTGTGTTCTAACACAATTCTCAAGAACATGTCCATACTCTTGACAATAGTGAGAACTATACCTTGTATTATAATCCTTTTTATAAGAGTTCCCATTGTTCTTTACCTTTTTTGCCTATTTGATGACCACATGGGTTTGGATTTGCACTCAAAAGCTCTATGTCCACACTTCTGGCAGTTATAAAAATATCCTTCAAATCTTTGAGTGTGCATGGTCTTAGTTATACATTCATGTACTTGATGACCTTGTTTGTTACACTTATGGTAGTGACCCATGCTCTTTTCCTTAACATTTGGATTTATAGTTTTACTCCTGCATACATTTGTAGTGTGTCCTTTCTTATTACAATTATGACAAGTAGGTTTGGAATTCTTACCTTTGTTACTCCTTTCTTCAACACTTTTGGATGACTCTCCTTCTTTAGGACTTGTGTATCCCAATCTAGATGTATCATTATTGGATCTAGGGGATCTCAATAATTGTTCAAAATATTTTATGGCTTCATTAGGTTTATTAAAACTTTTAGCAAATTGTTTTTTCCTTTTTAGGTCATTATTCAATAGCTCATTCTGCAACTTCAATGTTTTTATCTCAATGTTCTCGACATTTAATTGATAGTTGGCATTCATCATTTGACCCAAAGTATCCAATTGCATGTTAACAATCCTAGTTAGCTTTGATCATTTCTCTTCTAGTCTATTGGTCAATACTCTTTTGTCATCTTCAATTATGGCTTTGTCTTCCATAGCTTTCTTTTTTTGTTTAGTCACCTCACATAGTAGCATGGCTTGTGATTCTTGCTTTGATTTGAGATTTTTTATTTCTTCACCTTGGGCTTTATTCTTTTCCATCAAATATATAACTGTTACATCAAATTCATTGGAGTCTCCATTAGAAAATATCTTAGTAGAGTCAATCTCTCTATATTGTGTGTCATTCTCCTCCATAACAATTTCCTTCCTTCTCTTTAAGGATTTATTCAAATCTTCTCTTGCTTCATTCATTTGATGTAGAATGAGTTGTATTTCAATTTCTTGATTTTCAATGATCTTTTCCAACTTGTAGACTTCCATTTTAAAGATCTTTCCTTAAAGCTGCAAAGCTTTTCTTTTAAACAACAAGTCTCTAATACCAATTGTTGGAATTTACAATAGGAAAGATAAACTTCTAGGGGGGGGGAGAGGTGAATTAGTGCTTCAAATTTTGACCCATAAAAATATTCACCACACATCCATCTCTCATATTCAATAAGTAAACTAAAATACCATGTAAAACATGTACATCTAAATCATTTAAACAAGTAAGCATTCACACATATATGACACCATATGTGATTACCTAGAAACCCTCCAATGAGAAAGTAAAACTAGGGTGGGGATGCTACCCATAAATCTTCACTACTACAGCAATAAAGTGTATCCAATGAAGGTTACAATGTTTAATCATGAGACATGATCTAGCCTATAAAATGTTTGCCATGTTAAAGGCTTACAAAGATTGTTAGGTTTTACCCTATTAAAAAATTTTAACACCCAGTTAAAAGTGTGCCTTGTTAAAGGACTTTAACTCACAATAAAGTAAGCATCTTGTTAGAGGGTTTCAATACAACCTATTAGGACTATTCTATTAAGAGATTTAACTGATTCACATATTAAAATATCTTAGCATTGATCCTACAATTTAACACTTTGCTTCTTGATGACATATCACCTCTAAACTTATGTATTCTTGATCCTTCTTGATTAGATGTCTATATTCTGTTTACTATTTCCTTCCTCTATTCTCCTTTAACTGATTCTATAATGCAATTTTAATTCACAATTCCTTAGTCACCATGAATAATTTGTTTTTGCATACAAACTTCTCTCTTCTCTCCTTCCATATATTCTAAAACATTTAGCATTTATCCTCCTTAAGAAGACCTAGTCGACTTAGGGTTGTGTGCTAGAAAATGTGACCTGTTGAGAGCATGAATCAACAAGCAAACATTAGTTCAAATAAAAACATGTAATAAGAATTCATCAAAATGAAGGAAAACTAAAGTAATGCTTGCTTGAGTTTTGCAACTCTAAGAAGCCAACAAAACCAATATTCCAACCACCTCTACAGCTCAACAAAGGCTCCCATAAGAGGCCTTGTTGGTGTGTTAAGATGGAGGGGTATGTTTGGTGTGCTCTCCCAAACACAAAAAAATCATGGGTCTCTTGAGTGAATGTGAAAATGTGAGTGAAGATGCAATATGATCCTAAACTACATGAAATGAAGAATACTTCAAGAAATGGCTATGGAGAAAGCCATACTTAAAAGAATTCAATGGTGAAAATATGAAATGCAACAAAGAAACTAACTAGATATGCAAGCTAAACTAAGATGTAAATAAAATGGAGATGAGAAAATGCATATAAACTAGACTAATAATGCAAATGCAAAGCTAAAACAGCTACCAAATGGTTAGTATTCACCTAAAAATCTCTATGAAAATTCAAACTACAATGAAAACCATAGCATGAAAACTCAAGACTCAAAATGGCATGGTAACAATGCAATAATGAGAGATGCAAATACTTGAGACAAGTCCTCTATTTATAGGCTTGAGGGAGGGCTTGTTGAGGTGGCATCCATGTATATGCCACATAAGGTGACATGCAAGCCATGCAAATGGTCAAGAATTCAAAGTTTGCTCACACATGTGTGAGCAAACTTGAGAAGAAGAGTGGGAGACAAGAGTGCAAAGGGGAGTGTGTAGGCATGTCATCTCACACATGTGTGAGCACACTCTTAGGCTAATGAGGAGGATTAGGGAGATGATTAGGAATGATTAAGTGGGATTAGAGAAGAAGTAGGCTTAAGAGGATGACAATGATGGTTATAGGCTAGGTTCTAGGTTAGGCTTAATATTAAATTAAATTAAATAAAATTTAATCATGGGTTTAGAGGAATTAATAGGATGTGAAAATTAAATAAACAAAATTTATTTAAAATAAGGGATTATGGAGAATCATGTTTTAAATTAATTTAACACATTAAGGTTAGGAGTATTTAAATTAAACTTAAATACCTAGGAGAATGAACTCATTTAATTAAAATAATTTAATTAAATAAGTAAAAGAATGTGAGCAATATAATTAATTAATTAATAATTAATTACAATGTCACGGGCAATATTAAAATTAATTAATATAGTGCTTAGGGACGATTTTAAGTGTCTACATTTTGCCCCTTTTTGATGTAATGTCAGAACGACATCATATCAAAAAAAAAAAAAATAGGTTGCCCCAGAGAAGGTGGGAGTCCTATGGCAACGATAGAGGAGGAGGGTGCCCCCTCACGAAAATTGCGCCAAAAAATAAATTTTGGGCAATTTTCGTGAAAAAGGTCTTAAGAAAGAAGAAAAAGGAGAGAAAATAGGAATAAATGACAACATTTGCATGACTTGTGGGTAAACAGCGGATGGACATGGCTCAGAGAAGACATGGGCTGAAACAGGGTCTGGGAGGGGGGAGGGGGCTATATAAGCCTTGGAGGGGCCCAAAGAAGGTCATTGTCACACCATGAGTAGAGCATCTAGAGCAAACATGGACCCCATTGATTGATTACAGCTTAGTGAGCGCATTTAGGAGTACTAGTGATTAGCGGAGATGGGCCCATCGATAAGTCATCTGATCCTCTTCATATTTTGGTAGACTAGGCTAGGTTAGGTGCATTTAATATGCCATAAATGCACCAAAAATGAGGTTCGACTGGAGACAACAGTCTCCATCTTGTCATCTGCAAAGATGACATAGCAATAATCTTGGCATCCACAGAGATGATAGGATCCATCCTATCGTCTGCACAGATGCCAAAAGGGATGCAGAGATGCTAGGATTCATCTTGTCATCTTAGCTGATAGTAAAAGGGATGCAGAGACAACAGGGGTCATCCTGTCATCTTTGCTAATGGCAAAATGGCTTTGGGCTAGCAGAGATGACGGATCATAGTTTTTCATCTCCAAGGACAATAAATGGTTGTCATCTACGGTTATCAGCATCTACATGGATCAGTGTTTTTATTGATTGTTGTCTCCGTATATCAATGTCTACACTAATTAATAGCTCCACCAATTGGGTTAGACTAGAAGAAGGGTAGGGAAGATGCCTCATTCTTAGGACACCATAGGCTAGAAAGATTGAGGTTCTACATGTCTATGCTGCAGGAGGACAATGTGTTGTTTAGGTCGAGGGAGCACTATCCTCCGACATGGCGATACAAGAGAGACTCATAGATGCAGATTGGGGACACGTGCAACTATGCAGCCTAGAGTACATTCATGCAGCTATCAGTGCTCATAGAATGATGGCACACACTTGCAAGGAGCTTCCATCTACCGATGGGGGAGGCTACAATCACACTGTTGGATGTGTGGTGGATCCTAAGAGTGCTGATCAGAGGCACATACCCAGAGTATGTACTGGAGGTTTTTGATCCATTCTTGAGGGAGTGCTTTGGCAGATGGTGACAACGATTACCTGTCTAGTGATCATGGTTGTCATGGAGGGGCGCACTAGAGTAGAGGCTACCGAGGCAGGTAGTATACCTAGCCTCACTGATATGGCGGATGCTGCCAGATCATGCAGGACACGAGTGGCCGATTGGTTGAGCGCGAGTGCTGAGCACCTTTCTATAGGAAGAGGGAGTGGTCTACTGCTGGGGAGAGATGATCCTGGTCGAGTTATATCATGATTTGCACATGTGTGCATATTGGACCTAGCACACTGTAGGACCAAGATTGATGCTACTGATATTTTGTTCATGGGATCACTTTGGGGTCACATGGCCCATCACTCAGTGAGAAACTAGGTAGCTTGGGGAGCCATTCACCTGTAGATACCGACCTCCCATCTAGTATACATTGATGAAGTTAGTGGGGTTCTGGCACCGGTGCATCGATGAGATCATCATGTTTAAGTGGACTCCCTATGATGGGGTAGAGTGGTGGGGGCATAAATAGGTAGTAGGTGGTGAGGATGACACAGAGGATTGAATGCACCTCTCATACACATAGTCTGATTGTTGGATCATTAGCCGATCCATGCATGTGATCATGCGCTACATGCCCTCTCGAGTGTGATGGCAGTTCAACAGGATACAGGATGCAGTTCTAGATAGATTCTTATATCCCATGGTGTCACGAGAGTATGGATGGCTGTGGGGACATGGGACTACTGTGCAATTGGCCTAAGCTTCTTGGTTGGGGATGGTAGCAGTGCCATGGGTGCACGGTCAGGATAGGGGACACACAGGTATAACACTGGTATATGCACAGTGGTGGGTAGCCCACTAGCAAGTTAGGATTATAGTGCCAGGGGCACCTCCATCGGTAGAGTAGGCACGAGGGGATGGGGATGGTGCAGGAGATGGGGGATAGGCAGTGATGATGCCACCTGCAGTGCAGGGTGCATAGTAGGGGCCTCACAGGCACAAAGCCGATGTGAGGCGGGGTCGAGGGCCAGCACCAGTATAAGGACCACCACAGATAGGGCCCTAGGTAGAGGTACAGGCACCACCATAGGGACCACCGTAGCCACAGGTATAGGTATAGGTGCCAGCAGGGAGATAGAGATAGGTGCCAGCGGAGGACCCAAATATGGTGAGGGCAGAGCAGGATAGCCTCCATGAAAAGGTATCCCATCTATAGGGGATAGCATAGGTACATTAGGCATGAGCATAGAGCTTAGAGAAAGCCATGGGGGCCATACAAGAAAAGCTGCAGGTGCAGAGGGCTAGGGGGAATAGTGCACAGGAGGCCTTAGCAGCCCTACAAGCACGGGTGGATGTAGGGGAGTTTGTAGGGATGGGCACCTATACAGGGGCAGAGGAGCAGGTAGAGGTGGAGAGGCTGTAGGGGGAGGTTGCCACCCTACATGCCAAGTGAGGGACACACTAGGCACAAATTGATGAGTATTGTCGGTAGTGAGATATTGCCAAGCAGATGGTACAATCGGGGGCCAGTGTCAACGTGATGCAAGAGGCCATCTCAGCCAGGCGATCTGAGGCACAAGCAGTATGAGAGGTGGCCTATTACCAGTTGTTATATCATGATTTTGTATCTATTGACTAGTGGTAGCTTGATTTTGAGAGGGGGGCTAGCTCATAGACCACTGGGGGTAGAGTCAGATCAGAGCTGTCAGTTGGCCAGGGCCAACCACCTTGAGGGGGTGACACAGGGGGGGCAGGGCCCTCATAGCATGGCTTCCAAATTTTGTAGAGTGATCATATTTTGATAGAGATGTGCAGATGCAGCGAGTTTTTGATGATGCATTTGTACTACATGATGCTATATGATTTGTATATGGACTGTACAGACACTATTTTTTGAGATATATACATGTCATTATTCGATGATTCTATATGTATATGGATTTATGTGATGCATATGATGTTTATGATGTGGATACTAACATTTGTGATGTAGGATGTGATGCTACGTGATGTGTCTTATGATGTATGCATATGTACATGATGCCTAACATGTTTGTGATGCAGATTTGTGGGCGATTATGAAATGTATGCATTGTTTTATTTTACATGGATGCACTATATATGTGTGTGTGTGTGTGTGTGTGTGTGTGTGTGTGTGTGTGTGTGTGTGTGAGAGAGAGAGAGAGAGAGAGAGAGAGAGAGAGAGAGAGAGAGAGAGAGAGAGAGAGAGAGATGTGATTATGATGTATATGCCCCTAGAGGTGATGACTAAAATGAATGTATGCAACTAATGGAATGATCTAATGCAATTTAATAAAATGAACTAAAAATGCCTAATGAACACTAAATGGGATGAATCAAATGAACACTAATGCAATGGAAAATGAATGAATGCAATAATGAGAAGTTAATGCAATCTAATGAAAATGAACTAATGAATGAATATCTATCATAACTGTCACTCATAGAAACCTAGTAGCGTAGCATGGGAGGGGGAAAATAAATAGAACCTTGTCTCAAGCATGACTCGAATGAAACCCTATACTATATGCATCCTAACTACATGATATCAAGAGATTCCATTGTGTTCATATGGAGAGAACACCTTAAGCTAATTTTGCAAATGATTTTATGCATTATATGCTATAGAAGCATAAATGACATGACTCTTTTGTGTGGACTAGACATACAAAACCATAGAGACTTTAGGATGATAGGTGTAGTTTGCATAGTCATGATGGATCAAATGTTATATATGCAACAAAGAGGTCTAGGCACACCCAAAGTCTTTTAGGGATCTTTGGTGGGATGTGTTCTAACCCATTGCCCCATTACGCAATGCATTAACATAACCTAAAACTAACACATATGAAATAAAGCCTCAAAAATAGATCATACCAAAAAAATATGTGTAGTCAATGAGAGCCATTTAGGTACGACCAAAATATGGAAGACCAAGGTGTACCATAAAAGGCTTTCACTAACACAAAAAATAAAATCAACCAAAAAGAGACCTCATGACCAAGTAGTCATTCAGTCCACAGTTCCTGCCAAGAACCTTAGGTCTAGAAGTGAATGTCACAATATTTCCTATAGAAAGGATTCATCCTATAAAAGTGTGTCAAGTCAAAATGTCAATGATCATAAAATCATGCATTTTCAGCAAGGGCTGTGAAGCAAACAAGTTTCTCAAATCATTAAGTCTCAAATGGTGATTTTGTGTAAGTCCAAGTGTGGTCATTGTTGTGAAAATCCTTAGTGTAATGGGATTGACAATCACTCGATAGAAAAATGCCTCACAGACTAGAGGTCTTTCAAAAGATGGAAGTGAAATGAAGCCTCGCAGACAAGAGGTTTTTTATTGGATGCATGAAACACAAAGGGCTGGATAAGACTTTGCACAAGGGAAATGAGATGGTGGAATGGAGTGAAGCGAGCCTTATAGACAATGGATCAAATCATACTTTTTTTAGGAACATTTTTCTACTTTTTAAGGCTTTTTTCAGGAAGATTTTATGATTTTTTTTTTCCTTTTTGGATTTCCTAATTTTCTGATTTGATAAGCCCAAATGGGGTGGCTCTTGTGGGGGTAAGGATGGAGGTGCAATAAGCCCAAAGGGTGGGAGCAATTTGGATGTGCCAATCATGGCCAGCTGCATCAACGATTTTCTTTAGGATTTTCAAAATTATTTTATTGGTAGCTTCAGCTTGGCCATTGCCTTGGGGGTAGTATCAGGTGGAAAAATGCTAGGTGATTTCGAATTTCCTACACAATGTGTCAACCTCCTAATTTTTTAAAGGGGTTCCATTATCAGTAATGATACCTTGAGGTATACCCAAATGACAAATAATGTAGTTCAAGATGAACTTCGAAATCTATTTTCCAGTGATGTAGGTTAAGGGAATAGCCTTGACCCACTTTGTAAAATACTCAGTGGCGACAATAATGTACTTGTGGTCATTTGAGGAATTTGGGTATACTTGACCAACAAGATCAAATCCCCAATGGGAAAAGGGCCATGGGGTGATGGTGGGCTGAAGGTCTTGGGTGGGAGCATGTATCAAATCACCATGCTACTGACATGGAACACATCTTTTCACAAATTGATATGCATTTGCTTCCATAGTGAGCCAATAGTAACCTGTCCTAAGAATCTTTTTTGCTAACATAAGGCCACTAGAGTGGGCACCACAAATCCCTTGGTGAACCTCTTCTAACACCATTTTGGCTTCATTTGAATTGAGACATTAGAGGAGGGTTCCATCAAAGTGTTTTTGAAAGAGTGTGTCACCTAGGATGGTATATCGAGCGGTTCGATAGATGAATGTTTTGCTTTGGTTTGGGGTGAGGGTTATGGGAATGGTTTTGTGATGTAAATAGGAAAAGATGTCGGTGTGCCATGGAGAATTAGGACCAACAATCTCACACACCAAATCTGAATCAATTTGATCATAAGCAGGAGTAAAAAGATTCTCAACGAGAAACTCACATTTAGGACTATATTTTGGCATGGCAATCATAGAGGCAATAGTAGCCATGTCATCTGTTGCTTTATTATTAGTTCTTGGAATTTGCTAAAAGAAAATCTCTATAAAATGCTACTTAAGATCCTCAACTATTCTACATTAGGGAAACAATTTCTCATCCTTGGTGTGGTATTCATCTGTGACTTATTTAATGACCAATTGTGAGTCTCCAAAGACAAGAAGGTTTTTGATATTCTATATGATAGCTTGACGTAGTCCTATGACTAAACCTTCATTCTCAGCAATATTGTTTGTGCAAGGAAATAAGATTTTATAAGACTTAAGAATGAGATCCCCTTGTGGTGTCACAAACAAAATTCCTGCCCCCGATTCCTTTTGTGTAAAGGATCCATTAAAAAATAATTTCCATGGTGTAGTAGGGGCTAGGGTCATAATTGTGTCATATGGAAAATTGGCTACAATCGGATGATCACCTTGAAGAGGAGCTTCAGCAAGCTGATCTACAATTACTTGTCCTTTAATGGCCTTACGATCCTTATAAACAATGTCGAATTCACTTAAAATTAAGACCCATTTTGCTACTCGACCAGTGAGGGCAGCTTTTGATAACAAATATTTGAGTGGATCTATCTTGGAAATGAGATATGTAGTATGATTAAGCATATAATGACATAGTTTTTGTGTACAAAAGACTACAACCAAACATGCTCTGTCAATAGCAGCGTAGTTTAACTCATAGCCAACTAGTGTTTGACTAAGGTAATATATGGCTTGCTCATTCCCATTGTCATCTAGTTGTGCCAAAAGTGCTCCTAGGGCAATTGAAGTAGTTGAAATGTATAGAATCAATGGTCATCCTGAAACTGGAGGTACTAAAACTGGAGGATCGGCCAAATATGTCTTAATTTGTTCAAATTCTTTTTGGCATAGGCAATCCCATTGAAACTTGTTTCCCTTGCAAAGCAAATGCTGAAGTGGATGGACTTTATCTGCTAGTTGTGACACAAATCTCCTATAGATTGTAACTTTAATTGAAAACTGTGGAGTTGTTTCAATGTGGTAGGTGGAGGCATATTCATGATGGCCTTCACTTTTGCTAGATCTACCTCAATACCTCTTCTTGACACAATGTAGCCTAACAATTTGCCTACTATAACCCCAAATACGCACTTCTTAGGATTAAGGAACACTTTTTATTTCTCCAACCTATAAAAAATAGTAGTAAGGACATCAATGTGGGATTCTCTTGTCTTAGATTTTCCTAGGATATCATCAACATAGTCCTCCATTATGACATGTAGAAGATCATGGAATATGGTAGTCATTACACGTTGCTAAGTGGCATTGACATTTTTCAAGCAAAAAGGCATGACTTGATAACAAAAGGTTCCCCATGGGGTGGTAAATGCCATTTTATGTTGATCCTCTTCTGCAATTCTAATTTGGTTATAACTAAAAAATCCATCCATCAAAGACAACATCTCATGTCCAATAGTCAAATCCACTATGATGTCTATCTTAGGAAGTGGAAAATCATCCTTAGGACATGCGAGATTTGAATCTCAAAAATTTGAACAAACACGGATGCCCTAGATGCTTTCCCTATAGGGAAAATGTTGGAGACCCACTCAGGATAGTCAATAGGATGGGTGAACTTCACCTCTAACATTTTTTACAACTCTGCTTTGACTAGGAGTGCTACCTTAGGGTGCATTTTGCACAACTTTTGCTTCACTGGTTTAATCTTGGGATCAATTGTCAAATGATGCATAACCAAATCTATGTCTAGGCTAGGCATGTCTTTGTATGTCCATGAAAAATTGATTTTTCTCTTTTTCAAGAATTTAGTCATGGCTTTTTGTTCCTCAAGACTTAAGGTAGTAGCAATGTAGGTGATTCGTGGATTATCCTTTGTTTCCAAATTGACTAGAATTATGTCTTCATTCAAAATAGGTGACTTTTTTGGTGACAAGGATCTAAATGGAAAGTCAAGCTCTCCCTCTTCTAGTGCCTCTAAGAGGTTTTCACCAGAAGATGCGTCCTTTATTTTATCTTTTTCTTCATTCAAAAGTGCCCTAGAAGAGTTTTCAATAGAGGATGTTTCATTTATTTTTTAATTTTTTATTTCTTTTTCACTTTTGTGACTAAGAGAGTTGAATTAGCTACCAAAGTAGGCTTCCTCATTTTATTGGATCTCATGTTCGTAATATCAAAGATTCTTAAGGCCAAAAAGTGCCATCACTGCTTCATCAGACTTACAGATATCGAGAGCTGGTGGTGTATCTTGAAGGTCCTAGTCTATCATGTAAGGGTTAGTGAGAGGTAAGTTGATGGCTGAAAGGTCATCTATGGCAATGGCATGAACATAGTTATCTAGGTCATCCTCAATGTATTGGAAAGGTACTTTGAAGAATTCCTCCTCTTCAGTCTCAGAATCAGGTTCAACCATACAATAGTTATCAGCAAAGGATACCTTAGGTTTAATTGAGCCCAATCCACGTCCTTTAGGATAGTTATTAGCTTCTAAGGGTTATCTAATTCCATCTTCTTTCTGTCCAAGGTCAGTACCATGATATCCCATGTTTTCAATAATGGGAGGTGCCTTAACATATTTATCCTTAGGAAACTCCACAGGTTCATCTTTGCCATCAAAATATAGCCGATCTAGGATATTATCTTCCATTTGCTCATCACTAAATGAATCCCAATGCTCAAATGTTGTCTTGCTAACTTGCATGGTTTCCATATTAGTATAAGGTGATAATTGAGAAGGTTTCCAAAGGAACAAGAGGAGAGTGGTAGTTGTCCAACACATAAGGAATTTTCAAACTTATACTCTCCCATTCTTAAATCAGAAAAAGTAGCCTTCTTCCCTATGGTGTTAATTTTAGTATCATCAACCTTCTCTTTTCCCTTGGGAGAATTTGAATCCTCATTAGCTAATTCTGGTACTATTGTGGAAGGTGGTTCTATTATGGTGAGAGACTTAGGTATAACTTTGGCAAACTCACTTATTGGACAAAAATTTACTGGTGCACCTTCCAATCTTTTACAAAATGCAAAAGGAGTGGGATCCCTTGGTATTGTGACCTATCTTCCTTGGTGGGGGAATTTCAAGCATTGATGATAGGTAGATGGGACCACCTTTAGTGTATGTATCCACAGTCTACGAAGCAAGATGTTATATGGAAAATCTAAGTCTAGGACATGGCATTCAGTATTTATGATGGTTGGTCTAGCTTTTAGAGGCAACATGATAACCCCTTTTGATTCTCTTTCCCTCTCATCATATGCTTTTATTATGATCCTTTTATTAACATCTAGAAGATCCTCTGGCAGTCCCAAGAAGAAAATCGTTTTCAATGTACAAAGGTTCAAACCAGATCCATTGTCTCTAAGGACTCTTTTAATCTTATGTCACTGTATAAGGACTTCAATGTGGAGTGAAAATTTATGGTGGGGATCAGGGCCTTGGAAATATTTATCTATGAAGATAAGGTGTTGTTGGGAAGCAAGGTTTCCATTCATGGCGATGAATTGGGAAGCATTAATGTTTTCAAGAACACGAGACTCTAAAAGAGCTTTCTCCAAGATTTCTTTATGGATGGGTGATGTGGTTAGAAGCTCAAGAATAGATATTTGTGCAAGAGTCCTACCTAGCTGGGGCAACACATCATAGCAAGAGGCAGGCCTTTGTGAGGTGGATGGTGTAGTAGGCACATGTGGCATTGATGGATTAGTGTTATTGGGAGTGGCAGCTTGCAAAGTGAGTCTTCCTCGTTGAGTGGTGGCATCCCAATTAGCTACTTGTAAGACAAGGGTATTCACATGAGTGTCCACCTCTTCAATGTGACCACACAAGGAGTCAAATCCACATATATCACTAGTTTCTATCTTACCACACAAGGATTCAAATCTTGATATGTGGTTAGTAGAATAATCATAAGGTAATGCATTTGATGTGGAAGCTTGATTCGCATTGTTGGTATTGTTGTTATAATTGTTGTGATCTGGTTTTTGGAATATCTTTAATTTAGAATTTTTAGAGGTTGGACCTCCTTCTACTTCAATTTCCCCATCATTAACAAGATTTTGGATAAAAACTTTGAACTTGATACATTTATTGGTGTCATGTCCTTTGATACGGTGATATTTACAATATTCATTTTCCCTATACCATTTTGACTTTGGTTGATTTTCATCAAAAGGATGTGTGTTAGGAAATACCATCAAGTTGTGATCCACTAATTTTTGAAAGATGGCCTCCAAAGGTTCATGAAAGTTAGTGAACTTTCTATTTAGGTCATAGTCATGATTGTAGTTGTTGCATGGAAAGAATTGTGTTTGATTACGGGATTGTTGATTGCCTTGATTGTTATGATTTGAATGATTGTTGTTTTGATTATGGTAGTTGTTGTTGTTCCCTCCTTGAAGATTTTTGACATCACTAACACCATCATGTGTAACACCCTTATTCTTGGACCAAAATTTGGGTTTTCTAGTGTTGTTTGACTCATTGTCGAAGGATGATGAACTATAATGTTTAATGGCACCTTTTTCCAAAAGTCCATTTTCAATATTCTTTCCCTTTTTGACTAAAGTGGCAAAGTCTTCGGGGCTAGCCATTTTCATGTGGAAAGACATTTCAGGTATCAAGTTCTTGATAAATATATCCACAAGGTGGGAATCTTCAATTTTATATGGCATATAATTAGCAAGATGTCTCCACCTTTGTAGGAAGTTGGCAAAAGTTTCTCCATTTCATTGTTT
Organism: Cupressus sempervirens; assembly: GCA_028749045.1. Classification (NCBI taxonomy): domain Eukaryota; kingdom Viridiplantae; phylum Streptophyta; class Pinopsida; order Cupressales; family Cupressaceae; genus Cupressus; species Cupressus sempervirens. Next base: position 948,574,201 of record CM053792.1, on the reverse strand, counting down.
TGTGTTGCACAAATCACTCAATATGGCATGATGTTGAATGTTGTAAGAGTATTGTGCTATAAACTTGCTTGTCAAGTCATTGAAAGAAGTAAAGGAGCCCTTAGGTAAATTCATTAACCACTCAAGTGTGGGGCCTCCAAGACTTCGTGCAAAGAGCCTCTTAAGATAGTCATCACTGTAGGCTACTTCTTGGCATAAAATGGAAAATTCCTTGAGATGGGTGACAGGGCATGTCTCTCCTATACACTTGTCAAATTTAGGAATTTGAAAACCCGGGTGGAAATGGCACCATATTAATGGATTTATCAAATGGAAAAGGAAAAATTTCCTCAAAAGAGACATCCTTCACCCCTTTGTTGTTCATGTTAAGGACTAAATTTCTCAATTCTTGGAATTTTTGAGTGAAATCTTGATTAGGTTGCACTTGTGATTGTTGGGAGTTCATAAATCCACCTCCTAAATTGTAGGGAGTCCCAAATGTAGTGTGAGGTGGTGGAGGTACTCCACTTTGGCCAATGTATTGATATGTAGTTGTGGGAATTGGCACAGATGTCTTTACCATAGTGGTTGGCACTTGTAAATAAGAGGAGTGTATTGGTTGTGTCAGAATTGCCATTGGTTGAGTAGGCACTTGTCCAATGCCTAAGCATCCCACAGTTGAGGCATGTGTGGTAACATTGGGCATGGCACTAATGATTTTTTGAATATTTTCTGCACTCAATTGAAATGTAGTTTGTGTTGAAGTTCTAGATGTAGGCGTAGCATTAGTTGTTACCATGGTTTCTTTCCCTTTGCTAGAAGTTAGAACTGCATTTGAAGTGGGCAATACAAGAGCACCACCTTTTGTAATTTGTCTAAACAAAGTGTTCTCATCAAAGCTTGGGGGAAAATTAACACCATCCTTGACCAAATTTAGGAATATCTCAATTTTTTTTTCCCTAATGGATTTCTCCATCATTTCCACATTGTAGCGATCCACAAGGAATGTCCTAACATCACTAGGTACATTGTTGGGGTCAAAAGGATCTTCATCTTGGTATACTTCTTTGTCATTACCTCCCAAAGTTGTGTTACAGAAGGGATCTTCTAGTTCTTGCACAGATGTTGAGTTAGGCATACCAAGGTTCAAACTAGAGGGAATTGTGCTCCTTAATGAAGTTGCGAGTGGAGGAAAATGATTCTCCATCTCTGATTGCCTCAATGATTTTGACAAACGTGACATGGGATTAAATGTGAACCTTCCTGATCGTGTGTGTACCATGCAATAGTGACCAAGCCAATGGGTGGAAGATTATGGAAAAAAGAAAATGAAGATAAGATCTATTAACCTTATGTGATTAAAGGGTCAACTACCCAAGTGTGACCAAAAAGACCTTGGTTTAGCAAACAAAGTTTGATTAGAGGATAGTAGTATCTTTCTCCTACCAAAGATAGTCAAGTGATCTTTAGGAAAGATAGGACACCAAGTTGATTGCTCACTATTTGGAGATGGACTTGTGATCCCAAATAATTAAATGTGATTAGGATAAATGTTTGCTTATAGATAAGGTCTAGCGTCATGGTTTCAAAAGATGTTTTAAAGGTTCAAGCTCTCTAGAAGAAGATTTGAAAGTGGAAGACTAGGAGTTTGAAAAATGGAAGTAGGTATAGAAGATGAAAGTTTTGTAGTCACTTATGTAGTTAACTCAATCCTCAATTCACTAGAAATAAAAACCTTGGGTTCACTCCTGTGAAAGCAGACCAATTTTGAAGTTTTCCATTGTATTCAATTCTATCATAATGATCTTGTCTAGCTTCTTCCTTTTGAATGTCTTTGATTGCATATTAGAATTGTTTGTCTCTGTGTGCTAGGTTCTTCCTTTCCTTGTAGATGGGTGGTTTGGAAAACTTCACTTTCTTATGTTTGACTTGGTTGACTTTATCAGTCATGGCAGGAATAGAATAAGACCCAAATTTCAAGTACCCAAAAACTTTGCAATAAGATGTGACTAGACTCAACCAATTTCAAAATGAAAACTACCAAAAGTAATCGTGAGTCAAGAAGACCTCACTTAACCTATCTCACTCAATGAAAGGTTACCTCACAATTTCACTCATTTTAGAACTTGTTTGATGTTTTGGCTTTGGTTTTGAATGTTTGAACAAGCACGCTGAACACACCAACAACCCTAATAAGGCTATCACTAGGATGAACAAGGCTTATCTAAAGGGCATCCTCGATATACACAAGGTACATGAGGCCCAAATTTGTAGATGAAAGGAAATACTACCACATAGTTGGGAGGAAATGGTAACCCAAATCTCCTCCTTCACTTCCCAAAGGTATAAAGTTCTTTGGGGCTTAGCCAAGAGTGACAATATTCCACTTCCAAGAGAGGTGTCTTTCGATTCACCTCCCAATTTTTATACTCCACCAGAACACTGGAGTTGAGGTTGTCCCAAGGGGTGATAAAATCTCCAAGCAGGCCTCCTAAAAAAGAAAAACAAAACCACTTATTTCTTGTGCACCCAAGATCACTCGAATGCATAAGGCGAGAGAATATGTAAGTGGTCTTGGGGTTTAATAGACACTTGTCCTTTCCTAGTGAAGCTTTAAGTTTTCTATCTACTTGAAGACACTCATGATTAAAACATACAAGGTTCTTTCCAACTTGAAATAGCACTAACATAAATAAAAATGTGAATTCGTCAACAAGAAAGTAAAGCGAGTGCGTGAAAATAAAATATTGAAAAATAAAATCAATTTACTTTAGGGCATTCAAGAATGTATGACTTCATTTTAAGCACCAAATTCAAATGTGATCTAGCCTAGGCATACATGTTCATTTTAAGCACCAATTCCAAATGTTGTCTAGCCTAGGCATACATGTCCATTATCCTTTAAAGCATTCAAGATGGTGTAAATTATTTTTAAGCACCAAGTCCAAATGTGTCTTCTACCCTAAACATTCATGTCCATTTTAAAAACCAAAGTTCAAATGTTTGCTACTCTTAAACATTCATGTCCATTTTAAGCACCAAAGTCCAAATGTTTGCTATTTTAAACATTCATGTCCATTTTAAGCACCAAAGTCAAAATGTTTGCTACTCTAAACATTCATAGATTCAAATGAAAGTGTTTAATCCATACAAGTTCATTAACCCTTAAGTGATAAAAATCACTACAAATCTCGTTTAGTGATAAAAATCACTATTGGTTTTTCTTTTTTAAGTTTTAAAAGTTAACTCTCTGCATCAAAACTATCAGTAAAAACTTGCAAGTCAATATGTTAGCAAAAATGATTGTTCAAAATTCCACAATTTTGCTAAAAATTAGAGATGCCAAAATGCAGGCATAGACACTAGTATACGAAGATGACAGAACACATAGATGCCAAATTATGTAGATGTTAAAATTTGCAGACGATAGAAGACACTTTGCACATTTCTAAGCAGACTAAATGGTTGTCAGACGTAGATGACAATGTGAAACATAGAGATGTCGAAAGTCAGAGATAAAAAAATAAGCACCGCATATAATGAAAATGACAAAATGTATTCGTAGATGACAAAATGTATTCATAGATGACAGAACACACAGATGCCAAATTATGCAAATGTTAAAACTTGCAGACGATAGAAGACACTTTGCACATTTCTAAGCAGACTAAATGGTTGTTAGACGTAGATGACAATGTGAAACATAGAGATGCCGAAAGTCAGAGATGACAAACTAAGCACCACATATAATGCAAATGACAAAATGTATTCGTAGCTGACAAAATGTATTCATAGACGACAAAACACACAGATTCCAAATTATGCAGATGTTAAAACTTGCAGACGATAGAAGACACTTTGCACATTTCTAAGCAGACTAAATGGTTTTTAGACGTAGATGACAATGTGAAACATAGAGATGTCGAAAGTTAGAGATGACAAACTAAGCACCACATATAATGCAAATGAGAAAATGTATTCATAGATGACAAACTATATGTTGAAGATGATGGACTTACTTAACTTCGCAGATGACAAACTTACTCCTTGCAGATGACAAATGGAACTTCATAGACGACAGGATAAAATTTGAAGACAACAGTCTAAAAACCTAAATGAAAGAATGACGACAGAACACATAGATGCCAAATTATGTAGATGTTAAAACTTGCAGATGATAGAAGACACTTTGCACATTTCTAAGTAGACTAAATGGTTGTCAAACATAGATGACAATGTGAAACATAGAGATGCCGAAAGTCAAAGATGACAAACTAAGCACCGCATATAATGCAAATGAAAAAATGTATTCGTAGACGACAAAATGTATTTGTAGATGACAGAACACACAGATGCCAAATTATGCAGATGTTAAAACTTGCAGATGATAGAAGACACTTTGCACATTTCTAAGCAGACTAAATGGCTGTTAGACGTAGATGATAATGTGAAACATAGAGATGAAAAAAGTCAGAGATGACAAACTAAGCACCTCATATAGTGCAAATGACAAAATGTATTCGTAGACGATAGGACACACAGATGCCAAATTATGTAGATGTTAAAACTTGCAGACGATAGAAGACACTTTGCACATTTCTAAGCAGACTAAATGGTTGTCAGACGTAGATGACAATGTGAAACATAGAGATGCCGAAAGTCAAAGATGACAAACTAAGCATCGCATATAATGCAAATGAAAAAATGTATTCATAAACGACAAACTATACATTGAAGATGACGGACTTACTTAACTTTGCAGATGACAAACTTACTCCTTGTAGATGACAAATGGAACTTCATAGACGACAAGATAAACTTTGAAGACAACAGTCTAAAAACCTAAACGATAGAATGGTTTCCTAGGGAGACACTAAAATGGAAGAGCAAGTGATATAGTTTTTGAACTGTGGCGAAGACACTAAAAAATGAAGACACTGGTATGCAAAAATGTTGGTTTGTGTAGATGATAATTACAGATGATGTTGCGGCCAACAGAGATGACAATGCGATGTTTTATGACTGAACAAGGTTTGTTTGCAAATTTTTAGAATGAAATCAGAGAAATGGGTCCCACTGGGCATGCCAAAATGTGTGCTAGAAAATGTGACCTATTGAAAGCATGAATCAACAAGCAAACATTAGTTCAAATCAAAACATGCAACAAGAATTCATCAAAATGAAGGAAAACTAAACTAATGCTTGCTTAAGTTTTGCAACTCTAAGCAGCCAACAAAACCAATCTTCTAGCCACCTCTACAGCTCAACAAAGGCTCCTATAAGAGGCTTTGTTGGTGTGTTAAGATGGAGGGGTATGTTTGGTGTGCTCTCCCAAACACAACAAAATGATTAGTCTCTTGAGTGAATGTGCAAATGTGAGTGAAGATGCAATATGATCCTAAACTACATGAAATGAAGAATACTTCAAAAAATGGCTATAGAGAAAGCCATATTTGAAAGCATTCAATGATGAAAATATGAAATGCAACAAAGAAACTAACTAGATATGCAAGCTAAACTAAGATGTAAATAAAATGGAGATGAAAAAATACATGTAAACTAAACTAATAATGCAAATGCAAAGCTAAAACAACTACCAAATGGTTAATATTCACCTAGAAATCTCTATGAAAATTCAAACTACAATGAAAACCATAGCATGAAAACTCAAGACTCAAAATGGCATGGTAACAATACAATAATGAGAGATGCAAATGCTTGAGACAAGTCCTCTATTTATAGGCTTGAGGGAGTGCTTGGTGAGGTGGCATCCATGTAGATACCACATAAGGTGACATACAAGCCATGCAAATGGTAAAGAATTCAAAGTTTGCTCACACATGTGTGAGCAAACTTGAGAAGAAGAGTGGGAGACAAGAGTGCAAAGGGGAGTGTGTAGGCATGCCATCTCACACATGTGTGAGCACACTCTTAGGCTAATGAGGGGGATTAGGGAGATGATTAGGAATGATTAAGTGAGATTAGAGACGAAGTAGGCTTAAGAGGATGATAATGATGGTTATAGGCTAGGCTCTAGGTTAGGCTTAAGATTAAATTAAATGAAATTTAATTTAATCATGGGTTTAGAGGAATTAATAGGATCTGAGGATTAAATAAACAAAATCTATTTAAAATAGGGGATGATGGAGGATCATGTGTTAAATTAATTTAACACATTAAGGCCAGGAGTATTTAAATTAAACTTAAATACTTAGGATAATGAACTCATTTAGTTAAAATAGTCTAATTAAATAAGTAGAAGAATGTGAGCAATATAATTAATAAATAATTAATTAATTACAATGTCATGGGCAATATTAAAATTAATTAATATAGTGCTTAGGGACGATTTTAAGCATCTACAAGGGTTAGGTATGAATCAACAACTACGATTCATTCATTTTGCCACTTGAAGTTTCCCTTTTACCTAATTGGATGCATGTACTTCATAGGGATTCCAACTTAAGATTTGACCTTATTACCAAAATATTGTAATTTAATTTGTAAGTTGGCTAAAAAATGGTTAACATAATAGTTTGTGCCAATACAAACAACTATGACAAAAATGTTTTACTTGGCATCTGAAGTCTCTGATGCTCAACATATACTAATTTCTATACTGTGACTTGGCATCTGAATGACTCAGCATGCACTACTTACTCAGCTCTTGAATCACTCGACATACATTGTTTTCTCGGCACTTGAGTAACTCAGCACATGAGTGACTTGACACTCACTATAGACTTGACATGTTCTATCTTATACATGTTATGCTCAACATATACTACTTGTTCAGCATGAAATAAGTAAATGAATTAAGTGTATAGACACTCACTAGTCAAAACCAATCTAAGATCAACACAAAGTTCACCATAGAATGAGAGATCCAAAGAGTACATGCAATATGAGTGCTAGTATCCAAGAATCCAAGTGAATATGCAATACAAAAAAAAAAAACTAGTATGAGAAGTAAGATTAATCTAAGATGAGAGATGCAAGTAAAAGAGAACAAAATAAGCTAACAAGATGTAGGATTTCTTCCTCCTAGATAAGCCAGATATGCTAATCTAATTGCAATAAAAGGAAATTCTAAGATAGAATGCAAGTATGCAAGTGTGGGAGTGCAAGGTGCTTAATAAATAAAGAATTGAAATAACAACATAGCATTAGCATGAAGACATAAGTTATAAGAGAGTAAGAATAGAGCATCCTTTTAAAGAGATTTGGATGGTAGAGATTAAGAGGGAAAAAGCAATGGTGGGTATTTGTTCTTTAGTTAATCCATGTGCTCAAGATTCTCAAGAAACAAAGGGAGTGGATGAGATTAAAAGACAAAATAATAAGTGGTGGAGATAAAGAAGGAATATACTTTTTGAAAAGTCAAAATATTCCACTCACATTGGGAAGTGCACATTTAAGTTGTAGGCAAATTATTTTCTTTTTAAAAACAATTTAGAAAATGTCCTTTTCATGTGCACATAGAAAAAAAGGGGATTTTTTAAAATTAAAAGGGAGCATGTTATTTCAATTAAATAAAACTTATGATAAGGTGGTAAAACTTTAGGATAAAATAAATAAATAATTATGTGATGATTTGATCAAGGATAAATGATTTTAAAAATTATTCAAAGTTGATTAAGCACATAAGATGGTCTAGCACATGTAGATAAAGATTCCAAATCATCATAATCTGAAGATGTTGAAAGAAGAGAAGTCTTGGTTATTGAAAGAACCTTGCTAAGTGAATAGAATGAGTCAAAGAAAAGGAAGAATTTACTCCACACAAGGTGTATGTGTAATCGAAAAGTATGAAATGCCATTATTGATAGTGTTAGCATATATAATATTTTTATGAAGAAATGGTTAGTAATTTAAATTTAGAGAGAAGGAAGTATTTGAATCCTATCAAATTTCTTGGTTGTAGAGGACAATAAGGCTTCTGATGGGACTCAAAATTGCATTCCCATTTTGAGTACCATTCCAAAATTTTGAGTCAAATTGAGCCCTATAAGCACATTTTAATGCTTGTATACCCGATTGTCAATTTAAGGTCTATGGGTTTTTTTATGTCTCTAACACCTTGAATTCAACATATCCATGAATTCTATGATGATAAATTTCCATTCTGAGTCATTTTGAGAAGTTTTATTTTGAGCAATGTTTTGATCTGCATTTTTCTGCAAGTGTCAAATAAAGATACAAGGCTTGGTTTTCATTTGAATATCTTGAACCCAAGTAAGTATCATGAGTTACTACTTTGGAATTATTTAGTATACATATCATAGAGCCTGTGTTTCAATTTTCAAGTCATTTTGATATGTTTTGTCTAGGTTTTGAATCCCTCGAAGTTGGTTACTTATCTCTATCATGTTGATGCATATTTCTCAAAATTTCAAGAGGCCCTGTTTGACCAATTATAACTTTGACCTAGTTTACCATACTAAGAAAATTCCTTTTGCATTGCATTCTAGGGTTAGACACTTGCTATGTTTCAGATTTGAGCCTATGAGGAATCCATTTGATTAGTTTTAGATGTGATTTTGAATGCAAGTTATAAATGTTTTACTAGTGTCATAGAGTGTAGATTGATCAGTACCCCTATTTAGGATATCATAACTTTGAATTTGTGATAGATGAGACCAAATGGTTTGTACCACTATGTTTTGCTCTAAAAATTCTTCAAGTGTGTTGGTTTTTGAGTCTTTACCAATCCATCTCCACACTTTCCTAGGTCCATTCCATTTGTAAAAACCACAATTTTGTTGATGTTCCGAGTCCTGCAATTTTAAGTACCTCACTTTGTGCACTTACCAAATGAACCTTGTTACTCATCATGAGACCATATCATAGAATTATATTCCCCTCATGACGGTGAACTAACACCCCAATTTTCAAGCCCTCAAGTATCCATTTGACCTGTTTCCAAAGCCAAAACCAAACACATTTTATGGTTTTCTAGCATGTTTGTTTGCAGGTAGTTTTAAGAAGAAAATTTTCATGGTCAATTTCTTTTGACCCCGATGTCATCATGATATGAAATTTGATAGGGTATAAGAATGTGGAACAAAGAATCAACATATCAATTTTCAAAGCTCAGTTATCTATTTCGGTCAATTTTTTAAAGCCAACTTGTAGGCCTCCCTATTGGAAGAATATCAGTTTGCAGAAAGTGGTAAAAAAATTTTAAATGATGATTTAGTTTGCAAAGTTGAATCCAGTCAATTCCAAAATCTCATTTGATGAATTCTATGAATTAGGTGTTTCAGTTCAATTTTTTTATTTTAGCCTGAGCCACTTTGGGGCCTAACTAATTCCATCAAATGGATAAGGTATACTAGGGTTTGGAGATTTTTCATGTAAGGGGTTATAATGGTTGTAATCATTATAAATCCTCAATATGGGTACTTCATCTTTAAGGCTCAAATAGATATGTGCTTCCAAAATATGGCTAGAAATGAAGAAATAATTCCAACATATCAAGGAGGATCCTAAGGTTTATACATTTTAAAGTGTGTTTTATCTTTGTTCCCTTTTTATGGTATAAATGTTTGAAGCCCTTCTTGTCATAGGGTACATTGTGATTGAGGATATAAATCAATGTTGTGAAAAATTTGTGTCAGGTGACTCCATGAATTCAATAGATCTTCATACAATTGACACCCGAAGCCTTCAACAAGGGTGATGTGTTATGATGTTTCATTAAGGGATTGGAGATGCATTCAGGAAACAATTATAAGCCCATCATCAAGAATTTGCTAAATGAAAAGGTGATTATTTTGCCAATATAATGCTTGAGTATGATGGAGGGAAAAACAAAAGAAAAGGTGTGAAGGACCACTAAGAATATTCATTCATTGAATCTCCTCCCATGTTGTGCTAAATATATGCAATCAAATTGATTTTTTTTACCATTCTTCACTCAATCTGTGGATGATGCCAACTTAATCTCCTATGAAATATGATGTCCATTGAGAGGATATGTTGTGTGGACTCTTTATAATTTGTTCTGAGCTCTTTGTTTGGGGTAGAACTTTGACCACTCCAACTACCCTCTTTTCTATCATTCTTTTCTACTTCATACACATCAAGCAGGTGCTGGATTGAATTGGATACTATTGTCAGCTTTGGCACTTGATAACATTCTGGATCATATAAGTGATGCCCAAATTAATAGTAGTAGGTACGTAGGATCTAATATTGAAGGAAATGAAAAGTTTCCATGGCATGATAGAAGTGAGAGGGGCTACATACCATGAGAGGAGAAGGGCTAAGCAATCCATGGCGAAGTAGAACCCACACAACGCTAAAGAGCAAGCATGATTTAGGAGAGTTGTAGAGAGGGAAGAGAGCATTAATAGGTTATGAAGGGAAATCCACATATGAAGAAAGAAGGCAACAAGGAAAATGAAGAAAGCTCACATGGCATTAAAAAAGCCATAGCCCACATGCAAGGAAATGAAAGGAACATGAAGAGCTCAACAAAAAATTGGAGTAGAGCACCTTGACTAAGGCATGGTGGTAGGTATAAAATTTTTCAAAGGGGATTATCCCAAATTAGTGGATTAATTCTTTTTCATATTTCTTTTAAACAAGGAGGCTTGCATGTTAAGGTGTCTAAAAGACACAAGTCTTAAAAGATGTGGAAGCATGCATGAAGGGGCCTACCATGTGAGACTAGTTGAATGGAGAAGTCAACAATATTTTGATGGTCAACACTAAAGAAGCAGTTGCCATGTCGCATAAGTAAGATGCCCATCGTAGTGTCGGGGGACAAAAAGTTGAGGCTTGAGATGCTATGATGACATCATGAGATAAGCAGTTGGAGAATGAAGAGTTATGATGCCATGAAATATGGAGGTTGTCATGAGATTGTGAGACAAAATGAAGGGATTTCCAATTTTATGAAATTGCTATGATTTTCTATGAAATAAAGCTTAAGATGTTATGAAGTTTTCCAAGTTTGTCATGAGATCCGGACTTTGGGAGATCGTAAGGGTAAAATTATAAAGTTGAGATGCTATGACATTGGCGTTCAACGTAGGATTGGGAAGGGGAGATTTGCAAGATTCAAATGTTGCACAAATATTGTATAAGGAAACGTGGGGCCCACCCAGGTAAACTAGAAAATAAGAATTTGACAAGTGGTAGAGGAAAGGTTTAAAAAATGAAAAATAATCATTCGTATTCAATTGTCTTCAAAATTGAATGCATATTCTCACTTAAGTTGAAATTTGTTTTTAAAATGATATATTATAAAGTTCAACTATATACACTTTTAATAAATTTTTCAATTTAATACTTTGTTCATGGCCTAGGGCTTGGTTTTTCAAATAATCTCCAAAGGCACATTTTTTATCCAAAACATAGAGTATAATATGCTACCAAAAGTGGGAGAAGATGAATTTTCAATTTCTGCAATCAGAGTTTGCACACATCTCCATTGGCAAAAGCTATAAGAAGTTTTATATTTCCAAGGAATCCTCAGTATTTATGTAGATATTTTTTTTTAGATGGGATAATATTAGATTATGATCAATTTAAGATAAGATCAGATGCATTGAATGACCACCAAGGAAGAATTGAATGTTTTTAAAAGTAGATATAGGTGATAATTTTTTGTTGATTGAGGCAGTTAAGGATTCATGGCTGAGGGAAAATGAAGAAAAGCAAGATTAGATTGAAGCTCTTGTACTTAATGATGTGTATCTAATTTTCTCTCAAAAAGGGGTTTCCTCATTACTTTAAGGAGATATATTAGATTTTCTACAACAAGTGAGTGATGAGATTTGTAGTGCCTCTCCCATTTGACTTTTGTAAGTCGCCCTGATGGATGCACCCTTGCTGATCTTTTGTTGTGATGGATCATGATTGTGACCCTGAGTGGTCTACACTGTTGAGGTGTTTAGATTTATGTTTCTATATCAGTTGCTTTGATTATGCTTTTGACTGATCCTTGAGATTATGATGTGATTTTTGGTTCAATGAGGTTTGTGCCAGTGGTTACCAGGATCGATGTGGTATCATGAGGTTGTTCAATGATTACCCTGAGATGTGTGCAAAGATTGCACTGTGTACTATTACCATGCTACACTGGACTGGGTTCCTGTAGCGATGGTTAGTCATGTTTATGACTGTGTTTGCTTATGTGTTTTAAATGCCTTTTAATGCAAAGTAATCAATCATTATTAAATGCTTAAGTAATTAGAATGGATTGTTCTTGTTGGATTATTTGGTTATGTGCTGCGGACATTTACCTTGTTTTATTTCGATCTGAGAGATATCTGTTCTTATGTGATGTTTTACATTTGAGATGACCTGAGGGTCAAACGTTACTCTTTGATTCCAGTATCATAGATGTTAGACTACTATGTTGTTTAGTTAATCATATTGCATGATGATGCCATTTTGAGATGACAGTGTGTTTTATGATGATATCTGGTTATCTGGTATTTGGACATACCTCTGATTATGTTATGTGATGGATTTAATGCTATGGTTATTTACTTCATTCCTGCGTTGCTATGCCTGTTGCGAACGTGAGTGATGTAAATAGATTATTTTAATATAATTAAATAAATGGTTAAATTAGGTGATTTAATGCATTTATTGCTTCAGCTATGTTATTATATGCAATTGCACTTGATCATGTTGTTTAGTGTGCAGGATTATATCCCTAGCAGTGGCACATGGAGTTAGTGATTTAGTCGTTCATATTTTACCAATGTCGCCCTTGTATGGTCAACGTATCCTCAATTAAATGTTTAATTTAAACCTTTTGGTGATTATTAAATCTGAACACATTTGCATTATGTGATTAGACCAGTAAGCGTATCTGTGCATTTAGAGTTTCGCTTTGTCGCGAAAGTTGTTTAGGAGATTTGTGTGTTTTTGAGTTTTTGAGCTTTTTAATTGATTTATTTTATATTTCTAGCAGCTTTGCCATAGATGAATTCCTATTTATAGGAATAGCCTGTTTTCGTTTGGGTCGATTCGAGATTTAACTAGGTTGGCTGGTTATTTTCCCTAATCGATTATTCACCCAAAAAGTGAATAAGTATCCAAAGAGGAATTTAATTCCTCACTTCTCACTTTCAAATTGGAAAGTTGGAGAGTAAACCCCAAAAATCCTCTTCATGAGGATTTACTATTTTGTTTGTTGTGGGAGCTACGGGTGTGGTATCGTCGCGAGGTTGAGCTCGTTGGATCCAGCTCGAGGAAACCTTGGATTGCCATGATTTTCAGCTACTTCTGCGAGATATTTATTTTATGGTTCAGATTCTCGTTTTGCCCTTTTGGCTATGAGGTAGGGCTTTCCTGTTTTATTGTTTCTACTTTGTTTCTGCTTTTATTTTTGGTAGCCGTTTGTTTGGAGGATGAGAACTAGAGTTCCCCTCCGTTTTTGTATGTTAGTTCTACCCGGTTGGGCGGGTATGAACATTTCCCTATTTTTTGGGATGAGGGTTTGGGATTTTACGCCATTATGCTGGCCATTTTTGCATACGGTGGCTAATTCCATTTATTTTTGGATTTTTGGGGTTTTTGAACCCAAAGGCCAAATGGGTTTTAATTTTGAAGTTTTCCAAAATTTTGGGGTTTTTACCTCGTTTTGTGTGCCACCCTGTTTTCTCGAGTTTTCTTGGCACAATGTGGGTCGTGGACCTTGATGATTCATTTGGATATCAGTCAGGCCACTTTTGCACTTTTATGTTGCATTGGGATGCATGTTGCATCCGTACTCCCGACGTGTTCGGTTGAGTGATTTTATACCTGTTATGGTTTTTGTTGGACCTTTGATTTCATTTCATGAACCCTAGGATTCGTGTAGAATCCATACTCTCAGATTGAGGCCGGTTGAGTAAGTTCATGACTTTTGGTCTTGTTGCATCATTAGGATTCGTGTAGAATCCATACTCTCAGATTGAGGCCGGTTGAGTGATTTCATGATGTATGATTTTATTGGCTTTGGGATTCGTGTAGAATCCGTTCTTCCCGTGTTGCTTTCAGTTGGGTGTTTTCTTTGCATTGTGTTCTTATTCCTATCCTTGTGTTATGATCTTCGTGATGGTGGTGTGCCACACACGAGTACGTATGCGTACATTTTTTGGGTGACTTGCGAGGCTCGATCTTCCGTGGATTTGTCGGAAGTTATGATCATTGGGGTTGGGATGGGAGTATGCATGCCCACGGGCACTTGTCGTAGGATGAGCATGGGTAGGGTAGGGTAGCATATGGAGGGGGCTTCTATCCTGTAACCTGGTGACTACTTCTCGGTTGGCAGAGGAAGTTTTATATAAGTGATAATTAAATTAAAACTTTGGGTGGTAATAAATATAAGATAATTAAAATGTGTGGGTTGTGTGCCTTCCGTCATGAAGAGTAGCTGCCCTAGGTTGTGCACCTTCTGTTGAGAAGAGTAGCTACCTATACTAGCTTGGGCTTGTCGATGCCAAGTGACTCTCCATGATGTCAGCCCCTACTTAGTAGCCTATTGAGTGTTTGACCAGGACCTGTACTCCTTGCATTGTCTTAGGTTCTTGGTTATAGCCATCATACTGTCTGGCGTGAGTGTTAGCCTTGGATGTTGTGCTTTATGTGTGTTTGTGGTTGGATCATTATCTCCATCAGCACGGCGGGTGTGGACCTATAGGTGCCATGTGGTTGGGAGGCATAGCTACCTTTACCACTGCTAGGGATCGGTGTACAGAGACGATCTTTTGTCCTAGTGCGACCGTTGCTGGATGTCTTCACTTGGTACTTCGGGTTTCGGAGTATGCTTTCTTGTGATTTATGCTTTCATTGGGATGCTTGTATATCATGTTTAGATGATGTTATTTTATTTGGCGCATTCCCTTATTATGATGTTTAGCATATGATTAGATGCTGTGAATTATTGTATTAGCATATCTGTTGCTTATTGTTGTTTAGCATGTGATAGGTGATGTTATCTACTGTAGGATTATCTTATGCTTTACTACTAGCATGTTAGATTTCCTTATGCTTATATTGTTGCATGTTTTTAGTAGTGACGTCCCTATTATGACAGTACCAATGATTTGGTCGGTGGCTTGGGATGTTACGCGCGGGGGATAGCTAGGACCCACAATGGTCTTATGATGCTATTGACGGTTGGGAGGAACCGTGTACTTAGTTTGGTTTTTTTTTCTTGAGATGTATTTATGTACATTGTGATGTTGCTTTTGTTCTCTGCGATGTTTATTTCAGTGTGTGCTTTGCTTTCATGGTTTAGATGGATAGATGTTCTTCATTCTGTGTTGTTCTTGCACTCGAGTGTTCATTCTTTTAGCCTTTGTGGATCCGGTTCTCCCTGGTGTGGAGGTTCTTTGCTCTATTTTGGTCCTTTTTTCTTTTGGGAGTGTTTTCGTGTTTCTATGGGCGACATTTGTTCAGCATGGTGCAACACTTTGAAAAGTATTGCATGCCCATGCAAACTATGTCGTACGACACTGTAAAGTATCGCACGGCTTCTTGAGAAATGTCGTACGACACTGGAAGAGTGTCACACACCTTCTTGAGAAATGTTGTACGATGCTGAAAAGTGTCGTATGCCTTCTTGAGAAATGTCGTACGACACTGGAAGAGTGTCGCACACCTTAAAGAGAAGTATCGCCCTCCCTTAGTAAAAAGTGTCGCACAGGTTTTGTGAAAAACGTGCGCGTGCCATCAGTGGGCACTTTTCTTCATGATCCAATCTTTTTGAGATTGGTTTTGGATACCCTTTTGGATACCCTTTTGGGATTGTGTTGAAGTCTTCTATTGTGATCTTTGTGATCCCTGTATGATGTTGTCTTGTGCATTCATACTTGTAAAAAAAAAAAAATCTTGGCTTGATTTGAATCCTTGTTTCCAAGGATCTCTGGGCGGGGCATTACATCTGGTATCAGAGCCAGGTTCAAACATTGGGATCTCTGTGTTATGTTGCCCTTGTGGTTGTTGCTGTATTGGTTGAGTGTGAGTGTCTCGGTGAGAACTCGTGATCTTTGTTGCTTTGGTATCTACTTGTGATGGACTTGCTTGTCCAGTAGATGCAACTAGAGCATTGTGTGGTGATTTATCCCTCTTGTGTGACTGTACTCAGTCATCACTTGTAATGTGATTTTTTTGATGCCTTAATTTATTTGGCTAGAGGTTCTTTCCTCATGTTGTTGGGCTACCATTGGTATTTAGTATTTTCCTCTCTTGGAGTAGTCATCAATTTTATCTATCGCTCTCTTTGTGATAGTTGTCACATTTGACTTATTGTTGAAATGAGCTCTTTTGGTACTTACTGTTGGAATTGACAATTCCCCCACTTGGGCTTTTTGATTATGTTTCATGATGACTATTCTGGATGTGTTTTACTGCTGTCCAGTTGTGTGTTGTGACTCTATCATGTTCATCTCGAACCTCTGGTAGTACGTACAAGGGATAATATCATGGAGAACATGCTAGTGTGTCTTTATTAGATCTAAAGTTGTTATTATAATTGAATGGTTTAAATGGTGATTAAACTTAATGTTATTTTTGAAAGAAATTGAAAGGTATATACTTGTTTTATATTGACTCTTGGACCCTTGCTTGAAATCTTTCAGTTCATTATGCATTAGTGCTTATGTTATGCTTAATTAATGAATTTATGAAAGAAAATTAATGATGGTTTCAATGTGTGATTTACCTTTCATTCCATGCCTTATGTTGTTTTGGGCATGTGTGCTCTTGTGTGGATTTGGACATTTCGTCCATTGCTTGTCCTAGTGACCAAGGCTATTGGTTTTGTCTTTGTTGTTTTGATTTGAGTGGTGGCTCAAATCGAAAGTCTTGGTCTCTCTTAGCTTCTTCTTGTTGTAGTCCTTGTCGATATCTTTTCGACACTTTTCAATGGATTCAATCCAAGGCCGGCGGTGAGGCTATGGCTTTTGGAGTTGTTGATCAATGTCTTGAGTACCTTTTCGAGTAGAGGCCAATTCAATCATGACATATCGTATTTATGGCCATTGGAGAAGTTTAACTCCTCATGTTATTCATAACGGAAGAGTTATCTTGTCTTCATAATCTACTAGGTACGTGTTGGAGTTCGTGCTTGGGTTTTTGTGTTTCCTATTGCGCTAACCCACCCTTGTGAGGTGTAGTGTGGTTTGTGAGTGTTCCTTGTTGTGGATGATGTTGCCATATCGTTTGGGAGTGACTCAGTTCTTTGATGAGTCTACATTCTCCTTTCTAGATGTTGACCTTGGCACATCTCCGTATTCTTTCTCTCTTGAGAGAGTAGGCTGGTGTGGTTATGCCACTAGCTCAGCAGTGTTCTCTTGTGATATATTTTAATATATGCGACAAATCGTTTGAGATAGGTTTCAGACCTCTCGGAGATAAGTTATGGATTCTAGGAAATTTCAGGGCTTCAGAAATCCAAACTTAGCCAATTTTCAAGGCTTCAAGATTTCAGGCTTAGCCAAAATTTGAGATTCTGCATTTTACCCCAGCTTGGTGTTTTGTTGTTGAGTGGTCATTTCTTGTGCCCTTATCTTGTTGTGGTGGTTGTTGGCTTTTGTTTGGGTGTGTCAGTTGGGTAGTGGCGTTCGGAGATTCGTTGGTTGTCGGGATTGTGTTGAAGTCTTCCATTGTGATCTTTGTGATCCCTGTATGATGTTGTCTTGTGCATTCATACTTGTAAAAAAAAAAAAATCTTGGCTTGATTTGAATCCTTGTTTCCAAGGATCTCCGGGCGGGGCATTACAAGATTTGATTCATGGTAGATGAAGGAAGAGATAGTTTCTAAAATAGCAGAAGGAAGATTCTAAGGTGAACACATGGTAATATAATATTTTATTCAGGAGTCTTCCCCTTCCATATATATCTCTCTTCATTTCTCAT
This sequence comes from Cupressus sempervirens, assembly GCA_028749045.1. NCBI lineage: Eukaryota > Viridiplantae > Streptophyta > Pinopsida > Cupressales > Cupressaceae > Cupressus > Cupressus sempervirens. Next base: position 948,556,354 of record CM053792.1, on the reverse strand, counting down.
TTTAAGGGTTCTAGTTCCATTTTTTGCAACTGTGAAACCACAAGGTTGGTTCAAGTTCTAGTTTGGTTATTGTGAGACCATATTCCTTAGTATTTCTCTATTATGAACAACAATAATGTAGTTTCTTCTAAGCATTAGTTATATAGTCATTCATTGTGTTTTTCTCTAAGTTATGCATATACATGATGTATTGATTTCAAGAAAATGAATATAGAGCTTCATTGAAATGTTCATTCTAAAAACTTTCTCCTTTGTGTGGGTTTGTAGTTTCCTGTTGACTATGTAGAAAGTGCATATCATCTAGTTGCAACTTGTTTTATGAAGTTGTATGTCTTTGTGTATCTTGTTGTTGGGTCAAGAACCTAAGTAATTTTCTTGATATGCATTGATAGAATTACAGGGACCATAGGAGGATCTAATAAGTATGAATTTTTTTTGAAGATAGATATCTATATGCAAAGTGGATAGATAGATTAGATATCTGAGTATATGAGTATATTTTGGGTATCCATGTGTGTGTTCTTGACTTAGTTTATTCCTAATGGACAAGGGACTAATCAGCTTGGAGATTACATGTCCTTCTTGTTGCATACTTGGGTTATGCTAAGATTCAAATCTTTAATCGAATATCTTTTCCCTTTATGTTTAAGAACTAAAAAGAAGTTTCCTTTTATCAAATTCATGTGTCTTGTTATTAGCTTTTTCTTGCCCATGAATGTTTGCATAAACATAGATGTTAGGGGTTTTTATCTATTTGATTGATTTAGTTATATGGTTTGATACAGGTACCATATATAGAATCATAGCTCCACTCACCTAGGTCTTGCAGAGCTCGAAGAAGAAGGAGAGTAAATAGCCTTATAGTTGGCCCTGGTGTCTAAATAGGTACATTGAGTATGGGAATTAGCTGCCCCTAGGTGTATGTGTTCCTATCACTAGGTTATTCAAAAATTGTTAATTCAAGAGCCAACAACTTCAATTATTGAATAATGTCTACTAAAGTTTAAGATTGTGAAGTATCAAGATGAGGTATTGTGTGATATTATACCTATGGATCTTTGTGATTTATTGTTAGGGATGCCCTAATAATTTGACCATCTTGCACTACATGATGGGTACACAGATACCTATTCTTTAATAAAGGATGAAGTCTAACATAAGTTGAAGCCATTGGAGGAAGCAAAAGAATAGGTATGTAGTAATTCTAGAATATGTTTAGTTGATAGAAGGGAGTTTCTAGAAGGTATGCAGTATGATAATATGTGTTTTTCTTCAATTCTAGAACTTGGCAAAGTGGAAGTAGAAGATATACCTCTATAAGTTTCATATTTGTTAGATGAGTTTTAGGATATTGTATTTCATAATGCACCTGATGGATTACCACCATTGAGAAAGATTAGTTTCCAAATAGACTTGATTCCAAGGTCCAATTTGCTAAATAAGACAACACATAAAATGACACCAACAGAAACTGAAGAGTTGAACATGCAAGTACAATATTTTTTTATAGGCTTTGATTTGAGAGAGCTTGAGTTTTATACCATAAGTATTAACACCAAAGTAAAATGGAGAATGGGGGATGTATATTGATCCTCAAGCTGTCAATAACATCATGATCAATTACATATAGCTTGTTCTTAGGATAGATGATATTGTGGATTGTTTGGGTGGACCTTTTGTTAGAAATAGGTAATATTGGGGATTGGGGGTGTGAATCAATATTCTACAAACTTTTTCTCACAACTAAATATTGTCAATTAATTTGTAACATGCATATGAAAGTAAACTAACAATGTTGAACAAAATGATTAAACATACACAAAGAGAACTCATAACACCATATTTTGTTAACTAGGGAAATCTTGGCAAAGGGAAAACCCCGATGGAGATGGTGCCCACAAAATGATCCACTAAACAAAAGTATCATGTTACGGATGTTGATTCTATTAGGAGTATATAAAGTACATATAGTGTCTTAGTCCTTGGTAGAAAACTAGGCCCTATTAAAAGCCTCAACATTGTTAGGAGTTGATTCAACCTTGTTAAGAACTTGTATTAAAAATAAAATGTCTACAAGATGATACCGCTACCCAAACATGCAATTATGCAATTTAGTTCCTTTATACAAAAAGATATATATACAAAAACCTCTTATTGTTGTCTATTGAACTTCATAATCTTCTAATCATACATCAGATTTCATATCATATAATTCACATATCACTTCACATATCATATATCACATCAACATTTCTTTGCATAATGCAATCTTCTTATACACCTTGTATTTTACAAAATTGCCTTGTTGGACTTCAAGCTTTCACAATACCTCTTTATTAGGCTAATAGTCATGTCATACAATCATCAAAGCTAGTTTTTTACTTTCAAAGTGCTTCTTCCATGAATCTCTAACACCTTCAAATATGCTAAGAAGGGCACAAAGTCCATAAGATGTAATTTCAACTACATTTAAGTCTGTATAGAAAAAGTTTTCAAATGATATCTTGGCCTTAAGAAATTATTCTCTCTATTGTTCCAGTGTTCCAATTTTCAGAGATAGATTTTCTCTAAGAAGTGAAAATCTCTTTGCATTCCTTTCTTTATTTCAGAGATAGATTTTCTCTAAGAAGTGAAAATCTCTTTGCATTCCTTTCTTTAACCATCTCAATGATTCTTATCTCTCCACAAATTTTCTCAATCTATGTCTCAACATCTTCAATTCTTTGATCTTGTTGCTGAAGTTGACTTACCAATGCTTCATTTTTCTTCTTCAACTCATTTCATAGCCCATGGGGTCTATGAAATTTATCCTTTGTTCCACTACCTCTATGCATGTGACATCTATTTCAACCATGAAACATATGTCATTCTTATGCTTCGCAACTAATGCAGGTGGAATTATGAATCTTTGTTTCATTACAAACTTGAAACTCTTCATCATCCATGATGATTTATGCAGGCTATGCTCTGAAATGTTGAGTTATTAACCTCCTAGTGCATCGTTCACTATCCCATTCCTAGTTTGATATCCTAGGGAATTGTCTAACCACTAGCAAAAACAAGTGTGTGAGTAGTGATTCAAATCTAAACACTATGCTCTTTATTTTCTTCAATCTATCAATGTTATCTAACAATTATTGCTTCACAATCTCACATGGATTAACCTTCCTCTTCTTTGCCACCAAAAGATAGGCTACATGAATAAAAATAACAAGTGTAGAGTTTACTATTGAACTATAGTTAAAATTGTAACCAATTATCTTACTAACTAATTTGATATTAGTTTTCTTAATTAGATCTTTCCTCATATTCCTTCCATCTATTTTCATTCCAAGGTTTACGTTAATTTGTTTCTTCACATTCTATTAGAAACATACAATTGGAATAATTATTGTTTTGTAATTGACGTTAAATCTATTGATAAGACATATTGCTACCTAATCTAGATGTCATGTCTATTTGATTAATGAAGAGGATTTGAGAAATTGCTCATAACAATATCACCTAGAGGAAAGGTTGAGTTATGAAAGGGAAGCTACAATGGACATTTGATTAGTTAGACTTTGATGAGACAAAGTGATTGTTAATATCAAGAAAGTTAAGCTAAGCTGAGTAATATTATAAATGATTAAGGAATGTTGAGTGATGCTATTGTCAACCAAGCCATGTAGTAAGTGTTGATAAAATCTAGCATTGACCGAGCATAGTATTGACCAAGAAAGATAGTTGATGCTAAGATAGAAAGATTTATAACAATCAAGTGTTAAGTGATGACTAAGTGTCAGAACTTAGTAATTGTTGAGTACTACTGCAGAAGATGAATTTGAGGAAATCGTGATTCCTAGCCGACTCAGTTGATTTCTTAGGAGATGTAAACCATGTTGAAGATAAGATTGATGAGTTGGATCATTAAATTCAAGGAAATAATTAGGTAAATACCTAACATATAGTTTCTAGAGGAAGATCAAGAAGATGGACAGATACCATGAATGATATTGAACCTAATTTTAAACCCTAAGATCTACAGTGATTGTGGAAAATGGTAAAGCAATAATTACCTATATAAAGAGGTACAAATATGAACAAATGTGTGCCAATACCAGTGCATGTGTGAATTGAATAGTTCAAGTGCATACACAAGTGTGTGTGAGGCTAGTATAGAAGAAGGTTGATTAGAGACACATATGTGTGAGAGTGAATGTGAAGCTAAAGGAGATTGTTTACACATATGTTGCTAATATTGATAAGTGAAATTTGAGAAAGAAGGCTTAAGTGTTTTTGGAGGGGGAACATTGATTTCTTGAAGGGTTGTCAAGCAAATCAAGAACATAGATGATAGTGAAGAGCTTATCAATGATTCAACAACTGAACCGAAAAGTGATTTGAACTTGCAAAGTGATTTGTAATCATATATATCAAAACCCTATTGTTTTCTTTCTAATCATTATATATAGCTTGTATTGAAATCCTTTTAACATAGGTTGACCTAATAGTCTTTTGAAGGACTTAATAGCCTATGTAAATCCTCAAACAAGGTGAAATTCTAAATGGAATGATCAAAGTCCTCCAACAAGGCCACTCCTAATAGGGTAATTAAATCCATAAATGAAAACATTAGATGATCACCTTAACCAAATCACTAACACCTTTGTATTTCACAAAGATAGAGCTGAAGAGTGGATATCACTAAATTCAGATTAGAGAAGGAGATAAGCCAAATGAAGGCTAGTATAAGTGGTTGGTCTTTCCTTTTGGGACAATCAATGTACCAAGCACATTCATGTGGCTCATGAATGAGGTATTGAAAGAGTATCTAGGTATGTTTGTCATTTTTTATTTGGATGATCTTTAGTAAGACATTAGAGGATCCTATAATTCATATTCATAAGATGTTTGAGAGATTATGGAAAAATAATTTTTTGTTTAATTTGAAGAAATATAGTTTTGAAAAGGAGATAGTGTATCTAGGATTTTTAGTTTTAGTAGAAGGTCAAAAAATGGACCCACAAAAGGGGAAAGGGTATCCTTAAATGGTCTACTCTAAAGAGTACTAGTGAGGTGAGATATTTTCATGGTTTGGCTAGATTTTATAGAAAGTTTATAAGAGATGTTAGTGGTGTGTGTGGACGCTTAACTGAAACATTGAGAGGAAATATGAAAGAGTTTAAGTGGACTACATGAGTATCCAATAGTTTTGAATTAATGAAAAATAAAGTTATAGAACATGCTAGTTTAGCACTTTCACAATTTTTTTTAATAAGTTTTTTCAAGTAAATTGTGATGCCAGTGATAATACCATTGAAGCTATTTTGAGTCAAGAAAGTAGACTTTTTTCTTATCTTAGTGAAAATTTAAATGAAGCCAAAAGAAAATATTATATTTATGATAATGAATTCTATGTTATAGTTCACACATTTGAGAAATGGAGACATTACCTTTTACCTAAGGAGTTTTCTTTATTTAGGGATTGTCAAATTTTTCAATATTTGTATAGTCAAGAAAATTTGAATCAGAGGAATTTAAAATGGGTTGAGTTTTTATAGTGTTACACATTTATTTTCATATACATGAGTGATAAGTATAATAGGGATGTATATGGTCAATATCATGAGATTAATTATGTTGATAGAGATACAGGTTGAGATTTTTGGGTTGAAGGAACTCAAGAGTTTCTATCCAAAGGATCTTGATCTTGGTGAAGCTTTCAAAGCTTGTACAAAACTTGTTACTCTATATAGAACTAGATGGTTAGACTTAATGATCTAGGATGGTATCTTATTTAGAGGTAGTTAGTTGTGCATTCTAAGGGGTTTTATGAGGATGAACCTCATCAAAGAGAAGCATAGTGGAGGGTTGGATGAACATTTTGAGTGAGATAAAGTCATTGCTTTATTTAGTGAGAATTATTATTAGCTATAGTTGCAACAAGATGTCAATAAATTTGTATAGAGTTGCATAATATGTCAGATTGAAAAAGGAGCCAAGTAGAAGACAGGGTTATATCAACCACTATCTATATTGAAGAAACCACGAGAGGATATTAGCAAGTATTTTTTTTCTTATCTTACCAAGAACTTATAGAGAGCATGATTCATTTTTTGTGGTGGTTGACATGTTTTGGAAGATGTCACATTTTATTCCTTACAAGAAGACTAATGATGTTTTTTATGTGGAAGAACTATTTTTCAGAAAAGTGGTAAGACTACATGGTCCATCAAAGCCCATAGTTTCAGATTGAGGCATCAAGTTTGTTGGATACTTTTGGAGAACATTGTGGAAGAAGTTAAAGATAGATTTGAAGTTCAACTTAGTACATTGTAAACAATTGATGAACAAATATAAGTAGTGAATAAGATTTTGAGAACCTGTTAAGATGCTTGGTTAGAGCAATGAGATTCAATTTTACCACAAACAAAATTTGTGTACAATAATTTTGTCAATAAGAGCACTGGTAAATCACCATTCCATATAGTATATGGAAATAGTCCAAGAAATGATTTTGAATCAATGGAGTTGGATGAAGGGAAGATGAGTAGTGTAGAAACTAAAGGCTTTGTAGAACACTTGAAGAAATTTTATGAGGAAGCAAGGAAACACATTATTAAAATGAATACACAATAGAAGGATAAGACAAATAAGAAAAGGAGGCTTAAGGAATTTAAAACTGGAGATGACATCATGGTTCATTTAATAAAGGAGATATTTTTAGTGGGAACGTATGATAAGTTGAAAATGAAGAAGTTTGTACCATGCAAATATATTGAAGAAGCATGATTTAAGAAATGCCTATTAATAGAAATTGTCTAGTGAACTAAATATTTTACTAGTATTTCATATTTTAGATATGATAAAGTGTCATGAAGGAGGTATTGAAGATGAGGTCACATAAGCATAGTGGCATATTCCAATAAATACTTCAGTTACATAGACAATTGAAGACATTTTGGGTATTCATGCTAGTAGAAGCACAAGAAACAAGACATACAAAGAATATGTGGTCAAATAAAAAGGAAGACTTATTGAAGACTCATTATGTTTGACAAGGGAAGAGGTTAATCATCTTGGTTTTTATCTGAACATGTGAGATGTGAGAGGGTCACTTCTAAAATTACCCCATGTGTCTGATGCAAGAGCATCCTAGGCAATAAGGGAAATCCTGCATCACCCAAAATATATTTCTAGTTTGTCTTGTCAATAAGGGTTGTCTTAGTGTATAGTTGCTATTTCTATAAGATTAAATTATTTTTTAGTAATTTAGTTGTTAGAGACCAGAATGTTCTAATATCTTCCATGGATATTCATTTTAGATATGTCAACCTACAAGTAAAGTTTCTTTGCAAGATCAAATCTAACTTTAAAGTTATTGATTTTTTTTGGTATCGGTAGCAGAGTACATAAAATTTGAACTCAAATTTGAAGGCTTTAGAGACTAGAAAAGGGTCAAACCTTTGATGAATAGAGCTTGTTAAAGCCAAGCACTATAAAGAAGTTTGTGACATTTACGAAATGGGGTCATAATAACCAATTAGAGAAACTACCAATGAATTATGGTCTTTGGAAGTTACACTATTTGAAATGGATGAAAATGAAATTCCTTCAATTGTTTTTGAGTTTTGAAGTTGTTTGGGGCCTAATCTAATGTAATAAAATATAAATAATAATATCTAAGGGTTGGATGGCCTCAAGGATTAAGGTTAAAATTTCTAGAACCTTCTTGGGTGGTTAATAATTGCCTATATAATGAAGGTTCATAGGATCATATAGGATAGCTCCAAGGAATGTATATGGTGGCTATGGCTTGCACGATATTGTAAAGAAAATGTCTATGTGACTTTGCATACCATATTTTTGAATATTAAATTTCCATTTTATTGGAGATATTAAGAAGCCAATTTCCCATTCTTACAAGTTTTTGTTATTTCTCTATTATGTTGTTTGTATTTCTATTAATAAGGGGAGTACCCTTCATTAAAACTCTTCTACACTTGCTACGATACTTACAAGTGTTGAAAGGAGAAATTTTAGTACATGTAACATGTTGGCATAGTTGATGCTACAATGATGACTCAAGTTTGATGTTAGGAAGATCAATTATTGTGTTGTAATTGATGTCAACTTAGTTATTTGTTTGTTGATTGTATTCTTGATATACTACTTGATAGTATTTGATGTTGCAGTCTATTTACAATATGAATTTGTTGGTGTAGTCATATAGTTTTTTATGAAAAAGTTTTTAATGATGTTTTTTATAATCACACATGCTTATGAGATAGTTGAATCAAGTTATGATTAATTTAAGTACATCAAGATAGATAAGAGGCATAATGGAGAACACATAATGATAGCCAATGAATGATTTAATTGGGCGATCAAATGCTTATTGATTTAAGTGATGTAGTCATAGCATGTTTATCTTGACTTGATTGTCTATGATATTCTATGATAGATGAAGGAATGACCTACCACAACATTTTTTTTTGGTTACAAAAGATCCATGAGTGAAGAAAAACAAAATGTTTGAGCAAGTATGAATAAGTGATGCCAAATCGATGAGCAATCATGATTTGATTGGTTGCAATGGATGTTTGTGGTTTCTAGTTGTAATGATGACATGGCTAAATAGTTTTTTGAAGATTCTTCATTATTGCATAAATCAAGATGAACATATTTTTGAACGTTTTTGATACACATTGGAGAAGTCAATAAATGACTAACTATTTATGTATTTGATTAATGTGCAATGGAACCTATGGATGACTTATGTATGAAATCCATTGTTCTAGAAGTGTAATACATTTTATGGTTTTTTTAACATAAATGACTATAAATCATGAATTAAAGTCGTTGTGCCCTATTTTGCAATGAAATAGATAAACAGGGATGTAGGATAAAATCTTAATTGTAGATTGTGGATTATAGGGTTAAGATCGAGTGCAATTGTAGAAGTTACTATGTATTAGTGTATTGTTGAGCTAAATTGGATCTAATAAAGCCAAGGAGTGTTTCTATTCATAGATCATTGTACTTGTTGATCCCTAACATTTCTACAAGAAGATCTCATTTTTGGGTAGATCCTAATAGATCTTTTTTGAAAATCCTTTAACAACAAGACTCATTAACTTGGCTTTAAATTCCTTATGCAAGATTGATCCTAATAGATCAAATCTCCTCACTACTACATTTGGGCTCCAATTGTGACAAGTCGTAGCAAGTCAGATGAGCAACAATAATAGGAATTGGCCCCCATTGAATGGGGATCAAACTTTTGTTGTCAGAAATTGTGATGAGATAGGCTTTTATCGCAATTGTGATGGACAAAGTGGTCACAATTTGCAAAAAAATGCAAGGTGAAGACATCATTGGATGTTTGAGGGTATACCATTGCAACTATGATGACCTACAATTTCAGTCGACCATCGCAAGTCTAATGACATTTTTGTAGGCTTGATAGGCATCCAACCAAAAGGGCATCACAATGGAGATGGTGTGTGATGGGAACATTGTTGGAGCAACACCCATCCATCGGCGGTTGCCTTCATAGTGGCAACAATATGCGATGGTAATGTTGTTGGAGTGACAACTTCCTAGTGAAAAAGTTGTCACAATTGTGACATATTGCTAAATTATCAAAATAATATATAATTATTTGCAAAGCTTTGCACAAATTATGTAATCATGCTCTGCATGGATGGTTGCCATACCAGCTTTTGTATAAATTTTATGAAGATCTACTCTATTGAAGGCCTGATAAAAGTTGAAATAATCTTAGCTTACGGTAATTAATCAAATAACAATTACCAACTTCATACACTGCAACTAAATTTCACAAATCAATGAGTTTGACTATGGTGTCCTTTTGCATTGCATGAAACCAAGACATTCACACAGTTAGTTGTCATGCAATCATAAGTTAATATTGAGTTTCACTTGGTTTTGAGAATAGTTTAATATTCTCTAATCACGACCAACCATGTGAAGGTGGAAGATCATTTGCCCCTGCCCCCTCCCCCCCAACATCTAAATTTCCAATTAACATCTAAAATATTTAAGAAATGAACAATCTTTAAAGCACAGAAAAAGGTTCTAGACCTGCAAAAGTGACATCATTTTCCCATCTTCTGGTGCATGTCATTTTTTCATCACATCCAAAATAAGATTCTACCACTTTGAATCAAGAATGCATGTGCAGCTACATTATGTATGCATGGACAATAGAAGGAGCTAAAAAAACCCAGCATGTTTACATTTATTTAATAGGTCTATGCAAACCTCTAACAAAAATATAAACTTGTTGGGTTTTTTTAGCTCTACCTAATGTCATATGTATATGAATTGAGATTGCATATTGAACTATGGCATCCTTTTGCATTGCCTAAAACCAATAGATTCACATAGTTAGTTGTCATACAATCATAGATTAATGTTGAGCTTTACTTGGTTTCGAGAATAGTTTAATATTCTCTACTAAGCAGGGCCAACCACGTGAAGGTGGAAGTTTATTTGCCCCCCTACCCCACCCCCCTTGCCACCCTAACATCTGAAATATTTAAGAAATAATAAATCTTTAAAGTTCAAAAAAAGGTTCCAAACCTGAAAAAGTGACATCATTTTCCCATCTTTTAATTCATGCCATTTTTCTGTTGCATTCAAAATAAGAATCTCCACTATGAATCAAGAATGCATGTGCAGTTGCATTCTATATGCATGGACAACAGGCATAGCAGAAAAAACATAGCACAATTACATTTATTTAATAGGTCTATTAAGTTTTTAAAATTATAGACTATCATGAACATTAGAACTCTAGTTTCTATGTTTAAGAGAATGTTCATGATTTTTTATAACTTAAAATACCTAATTAAAAGGCCTCTAAGAAAAAATGCAAACATGTCACATTTTTTAGCTACACCTAATCTTGTATGCATATGAATTGACATTGCATATTGAACTATGGCCTCCTTCTACATTCTGTGAAACCAAGAGATTCACATAGTTAGTTGGCATGCAATCATATGAGATTAATGTTGAGCTTCACTTAGTTTCGAGAATAGTGTAATATTCTCTACTAAGCAGGGCCAACCATGTGAAGGTGGAAGCCCATTTGGCCCCAACCCCCCCCCCCCCCCACCCCCTAACATCTAAATTTCCTGTTAACATCTAAAATATTTAAGAAAGTATCAATCTTTAAAATACTTGGAATGTCCTCATTGCTTCTTGCTACTCTCAGGGGAAGTTCGTCTTCATTGCTCACAAGCAATTCATCACAATTCTTTATTGATCCTCATACATCTAACCCAGGTACATCTAGGGATGTCCTCATCACCCCCTACATAAAATGAATCGAATATTACAAAATACTCCCAAAGAAATAATAGTTTAAGTGAAATAAACACATGAAAAATGAGAGAGAAAAAAAGGAATATACTCACTAATATGTGTTGCCATCTCATTTGTGGTCATGCTAAATGTTGAGTGAGTTTTATTGTTTTTCTATTGTGCCAAGATCTCTTTGTTTATATACATACTTACTTACATACATACACAAAGATCACAAGGGCATGACAATGAGATGCAGAGATCACAAGGGCACGACAATGAAATGTAGTGATCACAAGGGCACATACATATACATACATACATTTATACATAAATATACATACATACATACATACATATATACAGATATACATACATGCATGCATGTCTTATGTATGAATATATATACATACATACATACATATATACATGCATGCATGTACACACACACACACACACACACACACATAGATCTTTTTTAAGGTGCTAAGTGACTGACCTAAAGATCCTCCACAAAATGATGCAGACTAGGGAAAATGGGCAGAGTTCACAAAAAAATCTATATCATAGCAGATGTTTTTAGAAAGAAACAAGCCATAACCCAGTTAAATATGTTTAGTTGTTGATTACCTGGGCTGATTACAAATTCCTATAGAACTATCATCATATTAGGTACAATAAAATGAACAAGATGTAGAGATCAGAAGAGCACTTCAATGAGATGCAAAGGTAACAAGGGCATGACAACGAAGTGCAATGATCACAAGGGCATGACAATGAAATCCTAGATCTCCATTGATACATAGATACATACATACATACACATGTGTGTATGGATGGATGTATACAAAGATATTTTTTTTAAGGTGCTTATTACATCTTAGCACAACAAAAAAATCAATCTAGCTACATACATATTCTAGAATCCAAATAATAAAATAATAAAACTCACTCAAACCTTGCTAAGTGACTTATCTCAAAATCTTGCACACAAATAATGCAAAGTTAATGGGCAATATGTGTATATATATAATGTATGTATATAGGGGAAATATAATGCCCATTAAAAATGACATTAACTCTGCCCATTTTTCTTGGTCTATATATATATGTACATGCATGCATACATACATTCATAAATACATACATCTACATCATTTGCATGGTTTAGAGGTAATCTCATTGTGGCATAGGCTTCTACAAGGGAATGAACCTCATGATTATGGAATTTGCACAAAACAAATGGGGAATGATTAATGTCGTGTTTTCTTTTCTTTTTTGTTTACTTTATGCAATCCTCCACATGGCCTATAGTAATATAAGTATTGCATCTACATTTGCTTTGCCATTGCAACAACAATAGTAGATACTTGAGATCCTTGCAGGGAGAGCGTGACAATACATGCATGGTTACATCCTTGGCTTCCATTATTGGGCCAACATATCGATCCTTTATATCATACCATTCATTATAAATTGGGGAATGCACTTCATGCCTAACATTCAAGTGGTGCATTTGCATATGCAATTTTATCACTTTCAAAAACTGTATTTGATCCTACTAGCTGGGAACAATAGATTGTTTATTTTATTGTACCTAATTTGATGACAATTCTACAAGAATTTGTAATCAACCCAACTAATCAGCAACTAGATCCATTTAACTACGTTATGGCTTGTATACATACATACATACATACATATACATAAATAATAGTAATATATGTATTGCATCTGTATTTTCTTTTCCATTTCTTATAAGAGTATTTCAAGGTTGGGAACCACTTCAACATCCTTTGCATGGTTTAGAGGTAATTTCATTGTGGCAGAGGCTTTTGCAAGGGAATGAGCCTTGTGATTATGACATTTACACAGAAATAGAACTTGCTTCTTCAACTCCTTATGCTTAGCTCTTCACCAAAGTTATTCTTCCAGTAGTGAGAATAGCTGCTACAAATTCTTGGGAGCCAAGGGACCCTAAACCTATGCTACATTTTCTAGATACATGGGAGAAGTTACTACCATCTTTAGTACTTCATAACATTATGGATCATATACTGATGCCCAAATGAATAGCAGTAGTAGATACTTGGGATCCTCGCAGGGAAAGTGTGTGAATACATGCATGGTTACATCCTTGACTTCCATTTTTAGGCCATTGTATGGAGCCTTTATATCTAACCATTTTTTATAAGTTGGGGAATGTGCTTCACACATGGCATTCAAGTTATGCATTTGCATATGCAATTTTATCACCTTGGAAAATTGTATTTGATCTTGCTAGCTAGGAACAACTGATTGTTCATTTTATTGTACCTAATTTGACAGTAGTTCTACAAGAATTTGTAATCAACCCATCTAATCAATAAGTAGATCAATTTAATTGGGTTATATATTGGGCATCTATTATTCCCATTTATCATCTGGAGCCAATGGAAACAGTGAAAAGACAAAGATAGATCCATTAGAACCTTTACATCCACCAATCCAATGGATTTACCCTTAATTTCACTTGTGTGGCGCAATTAATGAAATTCAACGGGAAAATCTAGGGTTATTTTATAAAGAGGAAAGTAACAAATTTTCAAACTACCATTTTACTGTTGTACTGGATAATGCTTTCAAGTAATTTTCAAAGTTACAGAGTTTGCTTCTTGTATCATCTACAATTGTTTGAATTTTTGCTATCATACATCAAATAAAATGGCAACAAGATTCATAGGTTTTGATGGATTACGTGGAATTAAGTCAGTGTGGCCGACTATCATAGATACTTCACTCCATTTTTATGATATGCAAGATTTTCAAAGGAGATTAAGAGCAGAGCCAATTCATCCCATAACGAAAAAACTTCGAGGAAGCAGATTAGTAGAAGCAACTAGGTTTCCTGTAGTAGTACAAGCCCATGAGTTAATTTTGGAATGCATCAATCATTACAACCCGGATACAAAGTAGATTCTATTGCCTGACCAAATAGTGTTGATTTCAATTGATCATCAAGCAGTACTGAATTGCTTGCAAATTACAGAATGAGAGGAGTTCTCTAATTTAATGATGAGTGGAGCCATGTCTGTGTACTCTTTGAAGAAGATGGTTTGGAGGAGGGAGATCATGCAATCTTGGTTTCAAAAGCAAAGGGGAGCTAAGAGTAAAGTCCCTAAAACTCTTTTTGGCACAGACCTCAAACCAAAAATTGTTGACATTTTGGTTTTGTCGCATCGACTCAAAGGTGAGGTAGAAGCTTTTAATTTTGTAGAGCAGTACTTCTTTTTGGTGCAAGTTATTTGCTCAGATACACAGTATATTGACTGAGCGTATGAGGTTAGTGAGCATCTTTCTAGGGCTCTCAGTGCAGCCAAGTTTTATAATTTATTTTATATGTCCTCTTTCTTGATATACATGTTGGCTTCTCTTCAATTGTGGCCAGGACTCCCTAGAATTGAGAATTTTCTTGATAATGTAAAAAATTATGAGTTTTATCCATGCTTTCAATTACAGATGCAGAATACATCCGAGTAAATGATGCATTCACCATGAGGATTTGGAGGGAGCTCCAAGGGTGTCCAGAGTGGAGATTCAATCCAGAAGTGATGGCGACCATCGATCAATTTAGTAGTTATTTCATTCAATCCTCATCATTTTCTTATTTGCGTCTTGCAGCATTTGATGGATTTCCAATGAATTTTCCCAGGTATCCAAATGATATGATTGTGTTCATGGAGATAGTGAGGCAAGAAATCCAAGTGAACATGTTGAGCACCAACTTGAGGAAGAAAGGGTATGAATTCCCTATAAAAATTGAAGCATACAGTTGTGAAACTAGATTAGATGCAAAGAATATACTCAAAGCATTTGAGAGTAAATACAAATTGGAAGAGTATGAAGTAGTAAGACCCCTGTTTGATCCTAATGGATATACTAGAGATGTGCTCCAAATTGGAAGCATAATCAAACATGTGACAACCATGGAGGATTATTGGGCAGATTTTAAAAATGAAATGGAGAGTCGAGATCGTGCCTTTGCCAGATTTATAATTGATCAGGTAAAGACATATGGTATAAATGTAGATGTGGAGGGATTGGAAGATGATGGTCAAAATATGTACATCAATACATATTTGACTAAGTTAAGGAATACTCCCATTAGTTCCTAACCATATGCTGACATAGAAGAAGACTTTGATGTCATGATGGCAAGAATTATCAAAAGGACTAGGAAGTGGGTTGAGTGGACAGCTAAGAAAAGCTGGAGCAAGAGAAAAACTACTCAAGCTTCTCCGGCTATAGCTACTCTTGCTTCATCTCAAAGTGCCACACCCAGTGCTACTACTGCACCTGCTCAAGGCCCAACTCAATCTGTAGGCAGAGCTGATCAACCCTCGAAGAAGAATGTTCCAATAGCCCGAACCTATCAAGGTGGATCATTACCAGTCATTGGAGCTCAAGCCGAAGCTGAAAAAGAAATGAAAGAATAGAAAGATGGATCTCCTGCTCCTGTCTCACCTCCACATGCCACTCTACCCCCATCTCCTCAAGCTTCTCCAACTCCATCTCCTCATGTCACCCTTGTCTTATCCCCTCATCATAGCCCTACACCATCTGTAAGTGCTCCTTTTCTAAAGCCCATTGGTTCTTCTATTCAAATAGTAGAGATCGGAGATGATAAAAGTAGTAGTAGCGAATCCACTGAGTCTGATGAAGTTGCAAAAAAAAATCAAGAAGATGAGAAAGCTCCAGGTTCATCTAGGCTTCTTTCTCGAGATCCAAAGACCCCCTTTTCTGACCCTACAATGAAAATGACTCTAGTGAAGAAGAAAATGTTTAGCATTGAATCACTTGGAACAGCCTCCAAAGTGATTAGTATAGAGTCTTGGCTCAAGGATACTTTGGAGAAGAAGAGGAAAATAAAAGATGAAAGTTTTCTTTCAAAGGATGTTGTACCTCAAGTGGTTCGCTCAGGATCTACCATAGTAAAAGCTAAAAAGTAGAAGACCTTGTCAATATTGGGACAAGATCCAGAAATAGGGCAGTTAACTATGGAGATAGCAAAACCAAACAAGGTAGGGAGAATCAAAGATATGATGCTAGAGGACTTCACTCTGCATTCAATTGATCTTGGAGAGGCTAGACATGATACAAAAGTAGGCCTATGGAAGTCGAGTAATGAGGTGATAGAAGAGCAACTGAAGAACCTCAAGTCATCAAAGATCAAAATGAAAGCTGAAATAGAAGAGTTAAGAAGGTTCATCATGCAATTAGTTGTCCCATTGGCAACTATTACTAGTGTACCTGCCACTAAAAATCCTTCAGCAGAAGAGGTACAAGCCTTCATATCACAGCTCTAGAAAGATAGGCATTTTGGTTAGATTGGAAAGGAATGGATCAATAAACTCAATGTAGATGGAGTTTCCCTAATCGATCAAATTGGGAATATTATCCTGCAGCTAGAAACTAAAAAGGATAATATTACGTCTAATAGTAATACCTTGGTTGGAGAAAGAGCAAGATGCATAGAATGTATTTCTCTCCTGATGATGGTTATTCAGATGAAAAAAAAAGATGTAATTGAAGCAAAGATTCTTAAGAAGGAAAATGAACCTCTGAATGAATGGCTCCAAAGTATGTAGTTCAAGATGGAAATGATTCAAGAAGCTGAGAAAGGACTCAGAGAAATAGGGGACAAAGTGAAGAAGACCCAGGACAAAGCATTTGAGCTTATGCGAGGATTGCATACTGAGTCACAAACTAGTGGACAAGGGAAATCCCTTATTAATATAGAAGTGATGAAGAATAAATTTTCTATATTTTTAAGTAATTTGTCTGGGATAACTTCAAGCAATCAAAATAGGGTAATAGAACTACAAACACTTGGTGGACACATGCACATGGCTACTGAAGAAGTGGCAAGTCAGCTGAGTGAAATAAAAGAATTAGCTCTAGAGCATTCAAGGTGGCTTTTGAGATTCACTAACGTGCAAGTACCCAATCATGAAGAGTTCATTCCCATCATGGTGGCTGCTAAAACATATAGGACAAAAATTGAAAAGGGGAAGAAGTCCAAGTGATTTAGATTCCCCCCTTTTTCATTTTCTGTTGTAAATTTTGAAATCTTTGTTAATATTTTGATATGATAAATTGGCATCTTGCCATTTGTCATCAAGAGAAGATGAACCGATTAACATTCCTATTGTAATGGTCATCTCTCAAATCATATATGTATGAAATTCAATGATTAATCAAAGGTCGGAAAAATTTTGGTGTGAAGTACTATTTGTTGTAGAGACAATTGAATGTCACTTCCTTTCAATCATTTTCCATTCCAGTAGGTATTGTGATTAGTTAGTATTTCCTTTCTTTGTTACAGAAAACTAAGGAAGAACAGAGTTTCATTTCCCCTGTTTTTCGAAATAAGATGAATGTAATAAGTATTGTTATAATTCATTTGACGAAAGGATTCTGTAAATTTTTCCTAATCTATTGGTCATAGTCTAGATTTAATTTTTAATTTTTTCTAGTCTTATGCGAATAGATTTATGGATTCAAAAGAGGTGTGGATACCTAAATCTATTTTAGTATTTAGAAGTATTTCTTGCTTGAATTAAGTTCTAGTTAGGATTAATTCAGTTTGTCTCTTTTGCTCTCAAGTTAAGAGTATACCCCACATTAGTCTTAGGAATAAAACATAATTCCTTGAACATCATTCACATAGGGAGTTGTACCTCAATTCAGAGGGAAACTAGATATTCTTAGATATGGTTTCCCAACTATTGTGTAAAGTTGTTCTTCGATATAAGTTTGGGTACATAAAAAGAGGAAAAGAAGAAGAAAAAATCTGTTTACCAACAAATTTTTGGCAACTCTACTGGGGAGACGAACGGTCACTTGATCAAAAAGCCTATGTCATGAGGAAAGATGGTACTACCTCATGAAAACATAATCCCAGTGCTCCAACCTACCCTTGGTTTTCAAGATGACCAAGAGGACATAATTTAATCTCTTAACACATTTGTTTGGAGGCAAAGAAGGAACACTGAACATTATCAGAATGCTAGCTAGATATTAGAGGAAGAAGAAAGAAGAGCTAAAGCTTTTGAAAGAGTTTTTCAAAGGAGAGATATCTGGAGAGCAGAAAGACAATTAAGACAATAAGCTTAGAGTTAAACTGCACCTAGCATCCTGGAACAATTTAGGTTCCTCAGAAGTACCAAAGAATAGGGTGGGAAAGATTCCACCTTTGATAAACTAACAGAGCTTGGTTTTCCTATTCTTGAAGTTCCAAAGTGAAGGTAAAAGTTAGAGTAGACCCCCTTCACCTGTTAGAGATCAAAATGCTAGCACTTCACATCACTTGTTAGGTGTTAGCACTTCACAGAGTTACTGCACCTCCAGTTGTTAACTTTTTGCCATATACTACTAGAACAATCATGGATGCTCCATGGGTCGTGGCAATAGGGTTGTTAGCACTAAATTCTTATCATCCACTCCCAGCTGATTCAAGGAAGAATTTCCCTAAATTCTCAGGTGATGGGAAGGTTACTACAGATGAGCACATTAAAGCCTTATTTGTGGCTACCCATATATTAGGGGTGGGACATGAAGATGTTGTTGTAAGGTTGTTCATAGAGACCTTTACAGATAGTGCAGCAGATTGGTTTTATCATTTAGCTGATGGTTCAATAATTGATTGGGACACGATGAGAACTAAATTTGAGGCCAGATTTAAGACTACGAAAGATGAACACACCTTGCTAACACAGTTGACTTCAATTAAGAAACAACCAACTATGAGCATGAGGGATTTTGTTGCCAATTTCAATAAGATAAATAGCAGAATTCCTATTGTTGATAGACCCACACCCGACAATTTAAAAACCTTCTTTATTAGTGCTATGCCTCCAGATATCAATTATGATCTGAGAAGAGCGTGCCCTACTAATCTAGCTGACACACAGAAGAAAGCTATTGAATGTGAGGATGACTTAATTTTCATGGGAAAATGGAAATGAGAACTTCAAACTAAGGGGAGTACTAGTAATACCACATCGTCAGAAGAGATGATTCAGAAGTTGTCTAATGAACTAGTTGTAATGATAAAGTAATTACTCAGATTCAATAACTCTTATCAACAGAATTACCAAAACTCACCATGAAGAAGCAATGAAAGTAGATTTCCACAGCTTACAGGTTCACAACCTAGGTTGCAAATCAAAGCAGCACCGAAAAAGGGAAATATGTGCATCTTTCATTTAACCATAGACCATGAGAGCAAAAATTGTTCGGAGACTATTCGTATGATGCAATTGCTGTCTACTAATGAATTAAATGTTGTAGCTCCGTGTTCAAAACTTGATTCTTGTTCAAATGGTGTCTCTGGAAATTTATTTTTAGAATATGAATTAGATTATGAATCAAAAGGTGAGTGTTACGCAACGATTAATGGAACTTCATACACAATACTTACCTATGGACAAAGGATGAAGAATCAAGCCTCTAGTCATACTCACAAAGACAACTCCAGTCCTTCTACAAGTAAGGTACATAATGATCAAGAAACATCCACTTCACAAATGGGTAAGGACCATACATCTTTTGATTTCATTCAATTTTGTGAAGAGTCAAAGGTTCAAATTTCCACTATTGATTATTTAAAGTCGCATCCTTTTGAGCTAAAGAGATTAGTGGATAAATGTAAAGGAGGTACCTCAGACTTGAATCATAATGTGACTATTGAAATTGAAGATGAAACCTTATCATCTGGCTTGTTTAATCAAGAAGATTCTACTATTTTAGCAACCTTCCCTGGATAGAAGTCTGAACCTTTTTATATTTCATTGTATATTAATAGATGTAAACTTAGTAATTGCATAATAGATTCAGGTGCATCAGATAATGTAATGCCATATTCCGTAGCTAAAGCCTTGGGATTGAATCTTACTAAAGTGCATGGGAGATGTTATTCTATGGATGCCAAACAAGTCCCTTTGCTTGGACAAATTAAAGATGCACAAGTAGCTCTAGCCTCATATCCAGAAAAGAAACTCCTATTAACCATTCTAGTAGCTGATAGTCTTGCAAGTTATGGATTCCTTTTAAGTAGAAGTTTCTGTCGAGACTTAGGAGGAGAAATTAAGCTATACTAGTCTCAAGCTATGATACCCATTAGTAATAAGAAGGTCAAGTTAGAACCTGAAGAAAAAGAAAAATTCACAATCTTGAAATCAGATGATCCCAAAGCTCAAATTTTGTATCAAGAACTGGAATTTGACAACTACATGTTGTTTATCGAGGAAGATATGAATGAACAAATAGATGAAAATCAAGGTGATAAAACCCCCAATGAAAACAAAGATATACCAGGCATATGGACACTTGAATTTGATGGAACTTGTGCTTCCTCAGGGTCTGGAGTTGGCGTAGTATTGATATCCCCAGAAGGAGAAGTTGAGCCCTTAGCTTTCAAATTAGAATTTGGTAACACAAACAATACAGCAAAATACGAAGCTTTAATATTGGGGATAGTCACTGCAAAAGAAAGGGAGATAAAGATCTTGAAGGCACAAGGTGATGCAGAGCTTATTGTGAGGCAAATCAAAGGACAACACTCAGTGAAGAATCATAAACTGAAGAATTACAAGAACAGGATGTGGGATGAGATAGGAAGTTTAGATGCCTTCTATTAGAGCTATGCCAAGAGAAAAGAATAGAAAGGCTGACTCACTTACAGTCTCTGCTTCCTTGTTACTCCCACATCCAGATTTTAAGGATAAGAAATATCAAATTGAAATTATATATTGATCTGTTGTCCCAGATAATGTAGAATCCTGGCAAATCTTTAATGATGATAAGAGTTTGCAGCTATTTCTTGAAAATGATAAAGCCAGCTTTTAACCTGAGTCTCACGAGGATGATGGACATAACAAAAGTGGTGAGGTCCAACTAAAAAGCAATATTATTCCCCCATATTTTGTAGCTCTGGAAAAGTTATTTAACATACATGATTATTATGTTAAGTGGAAAATAACATAAAAGGGACCTACCATAGGTGAATATGAAGGATTGAACATTGGAGATGTCCATGGTCCCAAAATGATTAATATTGGAAAATGTTGTACTCCCAAAGAGAGAGAGACTGCAAAGAAATTATTCAAAGAATATAGAGATGTCTTTGCTTGGAGCTATGAAGACCTGAAGAGCTACAAAGGAGGAGAGGTGAAACATCAAATTCCTCTCAAACCAGATGTAGTACCTTTCTGGAAAAAGAAAAGAAACTATAATCCAAAGGTCGCAAATGCCATTTTTTGAGAAGTTGATAAAATGTTAAAAGCAAGGATCATTTATCCTATCCATCACTCTACCTGGATAGCCAACATAGTACCTATCAGGAAGAAGAACATAGAGATAAGGATTTGTGTAGATTTTTGTAATTTGAACCAAGCATCTCTCAAAGATAATTTTTCTCTCCCAAACATGGACCATTTGTTACAAATAGTTGCAGGATCTGAGATGATGTCTATGCTCGATGGCTTTTTAGGATATAACCAGGTTGAAGTAGAAAAGAAAGATCAACATAAAACAACATTTACAACACCTTGGGGTACGTTTTCATATCATAGGATGCCTTTCAGACTGATCAATGCTTGGGCTACTTTCTAAAGGTGTATGAGTGAGACCTTTAATGAGATGAAAGATTGAATAATAGTCATATACCTGGATGATCTCACTTTGTTCTCAAAGAAAAGAAAAGACCATATGGAAGATCTAAGAAGAGTGTTACAAAGATGCAGAGAGCATGGGATTTCTCTCAATCCAAAGAAGTCAATTTTTTGTGTAACTGAAGGAAGGCTACTTGGACATATAGTGTCACAGGAAGGCATTAAAATTGATCCTGACAGAGTAGAGGCCATCCAGAGACTGAGGTTGCCTATAAACAAAATAGGAGTTAAATATTTCTTTGGCTAGGTGAATTTCCTTAGAAGGTTTGTTTCCGATTTTATAGAAATCACTAAGCATATAGTAGATATGATGAAGAGAAATTCAAATTTCAAATGGAGTGAGGAAGGAAAGTGAGCTTTTCAAGATATAAAAACTGCTATTGCCAATGCCCCTTTGCTATGCCATCCAAATTACAAGTAGGACTTTATTATTTATTGTTATGCTTCAGAACATACATTATCAGCAATTCTTGTGCAGGAGAATGATGAAGGGATACAAGCTCCCATTGCTCTCATGAGTGTACCTTTGAAGAATCACGAGTTAAAATATTTGTAGATTGAAAAACATGCTTTTGTAGTGGTTAAAGCCCTTAAAAATTTTTGTTTTTACATCCTGCATTCACATTCAATAGTCTTTGTTCTAGATGTAGCAGTGAAGAGTGTACTGACGTAGCAAGATATCGGTCGTAACACTAGAGGAGCATGGGTGGAAAAGATACAAGAATATGATATAGAGATTAAACCTACCAAGCTGATAAGAGGAAATGCTCTATGCAAAGCAATTGACGAAAACAAAATTACTGGAGGATTAGAAGAATTGGATGAGAAGCAATTGGTGCTAGCAGTAGGTCTCTATGATTCATGGTTCGAAAACATTTCTTACTTTTTAACATATGGTGTATGTCTGGAAGGTTTGAATGCAAAACAAAGAAGAGACCTTAAATTGAAAGAAGCCAAGTATGTGATTTGGGATTGCAAGCTTTTCGAAAGGGCTATTGATGGTACATTCCTGAGGTGCGTAGATAAACCACAGTAGGAAAAGTTGTTGAAAGTGTTTCATGATGAGGCCTGTGGAGGACACTTTTCTTCTTTAGTTACAGCTTTTAAAATACTAAGGCAATGCTATTACTAGCTTGGGATGTTCGAAGATGCATATGCATGGGTAGCAAAATGTGAAAAGTGTAAAATGTTCTTTGGTCACCCTCAATTAGCTGCACTACCACTAAGACCTGTTATCATTGAAGGACATTTTCAACAATGGGGCCTTGATTTCATTGGTCCAATTACTCCTGCATCCACGGCTGGTCATCAATATATCATAACTACAACTGACTACTTCACTAAGTGGGTAGAAGCTAAGGCCACAAAGAAGACTACTTCTAAGGTGGTGTGTCAATTCATAAAAGAGAACATTCTGGTCAAGTTTGGTGTCCCTATTAAGTTAGTAATGGATAATGCATCCTATTTTTCTTCAATTGAAATTACTAACTTTTGTTTTGAGTATGGGATCACCGTTAGTCATTCATCTGATTATTTCCCTCAAGGGTATGGACAGGCAAAGTCTAGCAATAAGAATTTAATTAATATTGTTAAGAAGTTAGTCTCAGATAACTAGAAAAGCTAGCATAAGAAGATCCATGAGGTGCTCTGGGTAGATAGAGTAACAGATAAGAGGGCAATCGGAATATCTCCTTTTGAGCTGGTTTATGGAACTGAAGTTAATCTACCTTTACCATTGGAATTGGCCACAAGCAAACTCATAATAGAAATTGAAGATGATGTCTATAAGGATGGTCTAGAAAAGAGGATCATGTATCTAAGTAAACTGGAAGAAGAAAGGATGGAAATTGTTGATCATATCACACAACACCAAATGTGAGTAAAAGAGCTTTTTGACAAGAAAATAAGACCTCAAAAATTTATGTTGGGAGATATGGTGCTACTCTAGGACAAAAGAAAGGCTCCAAAAGGAATGCATAAGAAGTTTGATACTCTATGGAAAAGCCCTTTCAGAATTCAACATGCATTTGAAAATAACTCTTTCAAATTGGTGTATGAAGATGGTGAAGTACTACCCCTGACTTATAATGGTTAGGATCTCAAGCTCTACCAAGTTACAAATTGAAAACAGGTAACCCCTGTAATGTACCATAGTTAGACTTAGTGTTGTGTGTGTCTTAGTTAGCCTTCCCTTTTCGATGTCTTTTCCTTGTTTTCCTGTTTTGCTTTCTTTTTTTTGTGTTGCTGCCTGTTATTTTCTTCTACAAAACCAAAGATTCTAAGTCCCTTTACTTGGGCATATTCTACCCAAGTCCCCATTCAGAGCCACTTGTTGCCCCACTTTTCACCATATACAAATTTTGCAAAGTGGAAAACACACTAATGTCATGTTTTGTCAAGTCAGGTCAATAGGTCTTTCCTCTTTAGATGTTGAGTTTCCCCATTGGGTTTTCATCTTTCCCCTTCTCTCATGTCACATATAGCCTGGGTGGGTATTTCTTGATTGTCGTAAGCCTTAAAAGGGTAGTTTAGAACCATACTCGATGGGGATTCTTGAATTGTGCTACATCAATTGATTTTCTTGTAGCTCATTTGATTTGGAAATAGAGAAATTGAATTGGCAAAAAAGCAGGTTCCGGCTTCTCCATAGCAGGGTTTCCACACCCCAAAGGTGAATTTTTGCAAAGGCTAGTGAATGATATTTCTAAGATTTATTGAAGTAAAATGAATCATGTTATGAAAACATCATTCAAATGATGTCATGATTTCACAACAAGAATCATTTTTAAGTCCAAAAAGTAACTAGAATAGTGATCGGCAGAAAATCAGGAAAGAGCTTCTTCAGGGCGGGTTTCCAAAGTCAAAAATCAATTTTTTGAAAAGATGTATGTAAAGGAATAAGGAGCGCCAGTGGGCCCCACCTCTCACTTGCAAAGCCAGTTTTATTTTTTTCAAAGGATTAAATTAAAGTGGATAGGTCAAAGGAAGTAAAAAGATGGGCATTGGTAGAAAATCAAATTTATTCTTCTCCATAGTGGGGTTTCGCACCCAGAAGGTGAAACTCCGTAGGGATCCATAGTTGCTAATTGTAAGCTAAAACAAGGACAGGTAAGCCACATTATGATTAAATCATTCAAATATCATTGTGTTTTCATAGCGAAAATTACTTAGAACTCATTGGGATGAGTTGGATAAGCACCGGTGGAAAACTAAAAAGTACTTTCTCCTTTGGCGAGCTTCAAACCAAGAAGTAAGTTTTCTACAAAGGTTTAAATAGAAAGGTAAAGTCACTAGCGGGCCCCATTTTTCGCTCGCGAAGCCTCTTTTATGTTTTCCAAAGGTTTCTAGCAAAGTGCTTAGGGTAGAAAGGTAAAAGCAAAAGCTTAAGAGGAAAATTAAAAATCGGCTTCTCCACTGCAGGTTTTCTGCCCTCGAAGGCCATTTTTCGCATTTCAAGAAAAATCATTCTTGCAAGCATGGTAAGTATGTGAGTTGATTGCAGATTATTTTGGGCAAGTGAATAGAAGCAAATTAGTAAATTGATAAGGTTTTTACAAGCAGAATTGAGTTAAGTAGATTTTTCCCAAGCAAGTACTCTATTCTTAGTTCTCTGGAAGATAGGTGAAAATAGAAAGTAAACTAGTAATTAATGAGAGTTACCATTGAGCCAATGAAAATAGTGAAAAGAAAAAGATAAATCCATTAGAACCCTTACATCCACCAATCCAATGGATTTACCCTTAATTTCGCTCGTGTGGTGCGATTTATGAAATTCAATGGGCAAATCTAGGGTCATTTTATAAAGAGGGAAGTAACAGATTTTCAAACTACCATTTTACTATTATACTATTGTACTGGATAGTGCTTTCAAGTAATTTTCAAAGTTACAGAGTTTGCTTCTTGTGTCATATGCAATTGTTTAAATTTTTGCTATCATACATCAAATAAAATGGCAACAAGATTCGCGGGTTTTGATGGATTGGGTGGAATTAAGTCAGCGTGGTCGACTATCACAAATACTTCACTCCATTTTTATGATATGCAAGATTTTCAAAGGAGATTAAGAGCAGAGCCAATTCATCCCATAATGAAATTTTTTTGGGGAAGCGGATTAGTAGAAGCAGTTGGGTTTCTTGTAGCAGTACAAGCCTTGGAGTTAATTTTATAATGCATCAATCATTACAACCCAGATACAAAGCACATTCTATTGCCTGACCAAATAGTGTTGATTTCAATTGATCATCAAGTAGTAGTGAATTGCTTGCAAATTCCAGAACAGGAGGAGTTCTCTGATTTAATGATGAGTGGAGCCATGTCTGAGTACTCTTTGAAGAAGATGGTTTGGAGGAGGGAGATCATGCAGTCTTGGTTTCAAAAGCCAAGGGGAGCAAAGAGTAAAGTCCCTAAAACTCTTTTCGGCATAGACCTCAAACCAGAAATTGTTGACATTTTGGTTCTGTTGCATCGACTCAAAGGTGAGGTAGAAGCTTTTAATTTTGTAGAGTAGTACTTCTTTTTGGTGCAAGTTATTTGCTCAGATACACAGTATATTGACTGGGCGTATGAGGTCAATGAGCATCTTTCTAGGCCTCTTAGTGCAGCCAAGTTTTATAATTCATTTTATATGTCCTCTTTCTTGATATACATGTTGGCTTCTCTTCAATTATGGCTAAGACTCCCTAGAATTGAGAATTTTCCTGATAATGTAAAAAGTTATGAGTTTTATCCATGCTTGCAATTACAGAATAGTTATGTAGAATACATCCGGGTAAATTATGCATTCACCATGAGGATTTGGAGGGAGCTCCAAGGGTGTCCAGAGCGGAGATTCAATCCAGAAGCGATGGCGACCATCGATCAATTTAGCAGTTATTTCATTCAGTTCTCATCATTTTCTTATTTGCGTCTTGTAGCGTTTGATGGATTTCCAATGAAGCTGCCCAGGTATCCAAATGATATGATCGTGCTCATGGAGATAGTGAGGCAAGAAATCCAAGTGAATGTGTTGAGTGCCAGCTTGAGGAAGAAAGGGTATGAATTCCCTATAAAATTTGTAGCATACAGTTGTGAAACCAGATTAGATGCAAAGAATATACTCAAAGCATTTGAGAGTAAATACAAATTGGAAGAGTATGAAGCAGTAAGACCGCTATTTGATCCTAATGGATATGCCAAAGATGTGCTCCAAATTGGAAGCATAATCAAACATGTGACAACCATGGAGGATTATTGGGTAGATTGTAAAAATGAAATGGAAAGTTGAGATCGTGTCTTTGCCAGATTTACAATTGATCAAGTAAAGACATATGGTATAAATTTAGATGTGGAGGGATTGGAAGATGATGGTCAAAATATGTATAGTAATACATATTTGACTAAGTTAAGGAATACTACATTTAGTTCTGAACCATATGTTGACATAGAAGAAGACTTTGATGTCATGATGGCAAGAATTATCAAAAGGACTAGGAAGTGGGTTGAGTGGATAGCTAAGAAAAGCCAGAGAAAGAGAAAAACCACTCAAGCTTCTCCAGCTGCAGCTACTCCTGCTTCATCTCAAAGTGTCACACCTAGTGCTACTACTGCACCTACTCAAGGCCCAGTTCAATCTGTAGGCAGAGGTGATCAACCCCCGGAGAAGAATGTTCCAATAGCCCCAACCTATCAAGGTGGATCACTACCAGTCATTGGAGCTCAAGCTGAAGCTGAAAAAGAAACAAAAGAATAGAAAGATGGATCTCTTGCTCCAGTCTCACCTCCACATGCCACTCTACACCCATCTCCTCAGGCTTCTCCAACTCCATCTCCTCATGTCGCCCCTATCTTATCCCCTCATCATAGCCCTACACCATCTGTAATTGCTCCTTTTCTAAAGCCCAGTGGTTCTCCTATTCAAATAGTAGAGATCGGAGATGATAAAAGTAGTAGTATCAAATCCACTAAGTCTAATGAAGTTGCAAAGAAAACTCAAGAAAAGGAGAAAGCTCCAGGTTCATCTAGGTTTCTTTCTCAAGATCCAAAGACCCCCTTTTCTACAACTATAGTGACAATGACTCCAGTGAAGAAGAAAATGTTTAGAATTGAATCACTTGGAACAGCCTCCAAAGTGATTAGTATAGAGTCTTGGCTCAAGGATACTTTGGAGAAGAAGAGGAAATGAAAAGATGAAATTTTTCTTTCAAAGGATGTTGTACATCAAGCAGTTCGCTTAGGATCTGCCATAGTAAAAGCTAAAAAGCAGAAGACCTTGTCAATATTGGGACAAGATCCAGAAACAGGGCACTTAACTATGGAGGTAGCAAAACCAAACAAGGTAGGGAGAATCAAAGATATGATGCCAAAGGACTTCACTCTGCATTCAATTGATCTTGGAGAGGCTAGACATGATACAAAAGTAGACCTATGGAAGTCAAGTAATGAGGTGATAGAAGAGCAACTGAAGAACCTCAAGTCATCAAAGATCAAAATGAAAGCTGAAATAGAAGAGTTAAGAAGGTTCATCATGTAATTAGTTGTCCCATTGGCAACTATTACTGGTCTGCCTACCACTAAAAATCCTTCAACAAAAGAGGTACAAGCCTTCATATCATAGTTCTAGAAAGATAGGCATTTTGGTTAGATTGGAAAGGAATGGATCAATAAACTCAATGTAGATGGAGTTTCCCTAATCGATCAAATTGGGAATATTATCCTCCAGCTAGAAACTGAAAAGGATAATATTACGTCTAATAGTAATACCTTGGTTGGAGAAAGAGCAAGATGCATAGAATGTATTTCTCTCCTGATGATGGTTATTCAAATGAAAGAAAAAGATGCAATTGAAGCAAAGATTCTTAAGAAGGAAAATGAACCTCTAAATGAATGGCTCCAAAGTATGCAGTTCAAGATGGAAATGATTCAAGAAGCTAAGAAAGGACTCAGAGAAATAGGGGACAAAGTGAAGAAGACCCAAGACAAAGCATTTGAGCTTATGTGAGGATTGCACACTGAGTCACAAACTAGTGGACAAGGGAAATCCCTTATTAATATAGAAGTGATGAAGAATAATTTTTCTATATATTTAAGTAATCTGTCTGGGATAACTTCAAGCAGTCAAAATAGGGTAACAGAACTACAAACACTTGGTGGACGCGTGCACATGGCTACTAAAGAAGTGGTGAGTCAGCTCAGTGAAATAGAAGAATTAGCTCTAGAGCATTCAAGGTGGCTTTTGAGATTCACTAATGTGCAAGTACCCAATCATGAAGAGTTGATTCCCATCATGGTGGCTGCTAAAACATATAGGATGAAAATTGAAAAGGGGAAGAAGTTCAAGAAATTCAGATTCCCCCCTTTTTCATTTTCTATTGTAAATTTTGAAATCTTTGTTAATATTTTGATATGATAAATTGGCATCTTTCCATTTGTCATCAAGTAAAGATGAACCGATTAACATTCCCATTGTAACGGTCATCTCTCAAATTCTATATTTATGAAATTCAATGATTAATCAAAGGTCAGCAAAATTTTGGTGTGAAGTAATATTTGTTGCAGAGACAATTGAATGGCACTTCATTTCAATCATTTTTCGTTCCAGTAGGTATTGTGATTAGTTAGTATTTCCTTTCTTTGTTACAAAAAACTAAGGAAGAACAAAGTTTCATTTCCCCTATTTTTCGAAATATGATGAATGTAATAAGTATTGTTATAATTCATTTGATGAAAGGATTCTGTAAATTTTTCCTGATCTATCGGTCGTAGTCTAGATTTAAATTTTAGTTTGTTCTAGTCTTATGCGAATTGATTTATGGATTCATAAGAGGTGTGGATACGTGAATCTATTTTAGTATTTAGAAGTATTTCTTGCTTGAATTAAGTTCTACTTAGGCTCAATTCGGTTTTCCTCTTTTTCTCTCGGGTTAAGAGCTTACCCCACATTAGTCTTAGGAATAAAACATAATTCCTTGAACATCATTCACATAGGGAGTTGTACCTCAATTCAGGGGGAAACTAGATATTCTTAGAAACAGTTTCCCAACTGTTGTGTAAAGTTATTCTTTGTTATAATTTTGGGCACATAAAAAGAGGAAAAGAAGAAGAACAAATTTGTTTACCAACACTAATCAACAACTAGACCAATTTAACTTGGTGATGGCTTGGGCATCTATTATTCCCATTTATACAAATATACATACAT
The DNA here is from genome assembly GCA_028749045.1 of Cupressus sempervirens. Taxonomy (NCBI): domain Eukaryota; kingdom Viridiplantae; phylum Streptophyta; class Pinopsida; order Cupressales; family Cupressaceae; genus Cupressus; species Cupressus sempervirens. Next base: position 948,526,150 of record CM053792.1, on the reverse strand, counting down.
GCATACATATATACATACTATTGACATTACAGTCAAGTTTGTTTATTAGTGACACACATATTTATTCAAATGGTTAGTATTTACTAAGCTTATTGTACAGTTAACATTGTTAACCAAGTAATGTAGGCTCTATTGAGTTCTACAGTTGCTACCAAATATCAAGAACATCATTTAGTTTGTGCTAAGTAGTTGTTACTAGGTTGGTGATTATAAGTGTAAAATGAGCTTCTTAGTGTTTACTAATTTTCTCAGTGCAAATAGAGTTCTTAAGTGCTTACCGAGTTCACAAATTTAGTAATGTGAATCCAGTGTGAACCGAGCAATACAGTGTCAACCAAGTGATTCAGTTTATGCCAAGCTCATAGTGATAGCATTGATCGAGCTAAGCAATGTGAATCACGTGATTGAATTTATATGCGAAGTTTTGTAGTGTTCACTGAGTCACTAGTGCAGATCAAGTTCAAACTATTTGGAAGTGATTAGTATGAACCAAGATTCTATGTCTACCAAGTGCATGATGATGTCAAACATTGGCAATGGATGTCAAGTATTAGAACCTCACCGAGTTTTTCTTTAGAACTTGAGTACCTATAGTTGGGCTGACTTTGTGTATTTTGGTGCAACTTGTATTGTAGTTGACTTTGATGAATTGTAAATTGGATTGGTATATGTGTGATGTATTGTGTCATGTCCAATAGAAAGAAGTATTGTAATCATATTGAAAATCATAGAAGTGCGAATTAAAAAGGCTACAACATTATAAGGACCAGAAAAGATTTATATATCACAACAAGGTGATCATTACACTCAAAGGAATTTCATTTAGAAAATCAAGTTGTAGATCACAGATTAGCCACCGGTTCATCCAAATAGGTGGAATAGTTAAATCCTTACACAAGGTAGACTTAACAGCCTTTTGTAAATCTCTTTACCAAGTGAATACTTCACTATATGTTCATAAATCCTTTTGCAAGGTGGACCTAGCAGTCCTTATTGCTCCTAATAGGGAAGATCATCAAAAGTGATCATTATAAGCCTTAATAGGCCAAATTTATACTACAATACTAAAGCTTGTGGGTATCATCCCGATTCTAGTTTTACTTTCTATTTGAAAGGTTTCTAGGTCACCATATTGTGTGTCAAAGTGTGATGAATGTTTTAATATTTTTAGTTTTTCATGCATGCAATTAGATCAGAATACACATAAAGGATTTATTGATAAATAAAGATAAAGTTTTATAAGTTACTGATTCACCCTTCCCCTCTTAGTAACATAGCCTATCATATATTTCCAACAATCGGTATTAGAGCTTTGTGGTTCTCAGAAGAAGTTTAACAGCTTGAGCTAAGATCAAAGGCAATGGGAGTATTTAGACTTGATAAGGCTATTGACAATGAAAAGTTAGATTTGGAATTGGCTATTGAGCAACTTAAGAAAGAAAAGGAGCGATTCTCTCAATCCTTGAAAAGAAGAAAAGATCTTATAATTTAGATGAATGACAAAGTCTACATTGAAGAAAGAATTGAAGACATTCATTCAAAAAGTGATTCAGATGAAGCTAATGATGCAATCAAATAATTATTAGAAAAGAATGTTACACTTCAAGAAGAAGTAAGAAAGCTAAAAAGAGAAGAAGAAATTCAGTCAGTAAGATTGTGTAAAGTCATGGAAGAGAAAAACAAAATAAAAGAAGAGTTAGAAGGAAAGGGTAATGAAATTCAATATCTATCCCTTCAATAGGAAGACTTCATCAATCAGCTTACCAATGAAAATGAAGAAATCAGGAATCTAAGATCAGAAAATGAAAGATTACAAATGATCTAAACACCTCAAAGAAAACCAATGAAAGGATGATGAAATCTCAAGTAGACATGAATCAATTGAATGAGAAAATCCATTATAGACAAAAGGGAAAAGCATGAATTGGATATATAGAAGAAGGTGAATCATCCAAGCAAGGAGCTCAAAAGAATCAAATACCTACTTGCAGTCACTATGGTAAGTTAGGTCATACATCAAACAAATGTTGGAGAATTGGAAAAGCTAAATTCAATGGAAAATGCTACAATTGTAATCAACATGGTCATAGATCTAATGAATGCAAAGAGAAGCCTAAATTTGAAGGAAAATTTCACAAATGCAAGAAGCATGGGCACAAATCCTTTGAATGAAAAACTAAGATATTGAATCTAGCAGAACAGATTGTAAGAGTTATATTTGGTTGGGACTACAACACTTGGTACAGATGTCACTACTGTGGAGAATTTGGACACATTGGAATGAATTGTGTAAAACATCACATGAGGACAAGAGACATCACTAGAAGATTTTTTTATTTTTATAGAACTTAGACACCTTGCTAAGAACTGTATGAACACTAGAAGAATTAAAGATGAAAAGAAAGCCAAGGCTGACAACATTAGAAAGAAGATGAGACAACAGTGGATTTTGAAATCTTCTAAGAATGCAAGTCTGAGCAATGAAGCACATGTCACTCAAGAATTTCTACTTGATCTTCCACAAGGGCAACTAGAACTAAGATTCTAAAGTAGACATTCTACATCAGTTCCAATCAAATAGAAGGAAAGATCCATATTAGCATTCAAGATGCAAAGGGGTCATCAAATATCTAAAGAATTCCAAACATTACCGAGCTAGGTCAGGTTGCAAGACCTTGTCAAGCAATTAATTCAAGCCAAGTGGAAGACAATCTATCATTAAGAAAGTGATTGTACCAAGCATTTATGGTGATTGAAAGGAAAAATTTGATAAAAGTGGCAAAATTGAATTCATTTGTCATCGTGAATTTTCAAGAGCTATTTGTGAAGAGCGATCTTTATGCATCTGAACAATTTGTGCGAATTAGTGTTGAAGTTTTCTATGTTCTCACAAACCCTACTGAGTGATGGCATCCTCCAACATCAAGACAAAGAAAGGTTTTGAGATGCTAGTTTAAGGAGTTGTATGAAAAGCACTAGATTTCAAATTGAGTTCGGCTATTACAGAATCCCTTGATCTAATCGGAGCTCAGTCTCAAATTCTATCTAAGGGACTTCTAGTAAATGATATTCATTCACATTTTTGATGTTTGATTCAAGATAGAGGAACCCTAGAAATGGATGACACTTTGGAGAATTTGTGTGTGAATGGTGTGTTAAAACCAGAGCATCAACACCTAGAAGCGAAGGGTTTAACCCACATTCCACACATGCCCCAAGATTTTTAGATAAAGTGGATAAGATTTATCCTTAGCCATGTGCATAATGGGTAGTTATGGTTGGATCAACCTGTTTTGATAACAAAGAAAATAATTCATTAGATCACAGGGCTTTCAATGTTAGCAAAGGCTAAAATAACTAAAACCCTAAGTCGGGTGGAACTGGATAAGAAAACCCTTACCAAATGGGGTGGAAGGGGTATGGAGATCAATTATGTTACTAATATGGAGCTGAAATTTGGAATACATGTAATTGCAAACAAGATATATAGCTTTCGTCAATTTAGTAGTGTATCATGTGAAGCTATGGATCTCGCTTTCAAAGTGGTCAAGAATAATATGTCCTTCAACCTTGCCGAGTTGTCGTTGAATCAATTCAACAAAAATATGGAAAGCATCAGGACATCAAAGAATAATTCTGTAAGTTTGGATCACTTTTAACCTATTTTTTTCTTTGTGCAAATGTTTTTTTCCCTCAAAAGGTATAGTTGTAAGGAGAGAAGATGTGTTTGTTCTTTATCAAATCAATGAATACATAGAAGAAATGGGAGAAAAACTATGTCAGTATAATGGATAACTATTTTGATGCATTCAAGGAGAAGATGAACAATAGATTCAAGATACCTAAGAAACTTGTAGAAGACTACAAAGATGATTTTTTTTATGGTTGATTGTGATAAAGTGTATATACATGTAGTCAGACTGAGAATTGTATGGGTCAAGCCTCTAGGTTATGCGATTAATATTGATGAAACCAAGGACATAATTGAAGCATTGTTAAATGAACATGTGGATCCAAAGGCCACATATTTTGGAACATATGATGAAGGTAAGGCTAGAATTGAATTAGAGATAAAACTCCCTTAGGAGGTTAGCAAAGGGAAAAAAAGAATAGCAAAATTGAAACAAACTAGTTCTACTCTCCTATTGATAGAAGGTACAGGAGATGACATAGAAGAAGATGAAGAAAAATTAGAAGAAGAGCTAGTCAAGAAGAAAATGTATGGTTGTTATTATCAAACCTAAAAATTCATCTACTGTATTGTTTACAAGAAGAACATCCACAAAGAAACTAAAATTGGGTGAAGAAGTAGAGGATGTGATTTTTAAATGACCTCCATCCACATTTCAAGAAAGATTGAAAGAAATTGATTCTAGAGCCAGCATAATTTTTTTTAGATCATTGAAGTATGAAATTAGAAATGCAGAGGAGAAGTAGCAAGTTGAAGACATGGTCATAACAAAGCTAGGTAAATGGAAATACTCTCTAGACCAACTTGCACAGTAGATTCACAATGAACTGATGGAGAAAATAAAGCCAAGATGGGAACATGCCAAGAAAACTACAAAAGGCATATACAAGTAGACTTTGAGGCAACTCATGTCAAGCTTAAGTGATAAAGAAGTGAAAGAATCCATCAAGAAGAATGAAGAAAAACTTACTTTAAAATTCAACACTCGTATGATATTGATCAATGACATTGAACATGTGGTAAGGAATGCCACTAACACATGGAAGAACATCTACAATCTTTATAAGAAAATTGATTTTGTTGTTAATGTTAGTGATAAGGATGATGATGGTGAAAATGACAAGGAAGAGGACAATGATGATGAAGTAACACATTATGACAATATAGATGACGAGGAACAATAACAGAAAGCCACTGAGGAGAATCTCCCTGAGATTCAGAACATTGAGGAGACCAACCTTGAGAAGATTAAAAAAACAATTATTGCCTCACTTCCTCACTCTCTGAGAAAATATTCAAAGCCATCATGCTCAAAAAAAGCTACTACCGAGTTGGTTGTGTCAAACATTGAAAATTTAAGCACTCAACCAATATTTGCACATGTTCAGCTCAATACTTCATTGACTGAAGTGACCATCACTTCATCTACTAAGTAGTCAGTACTTCCTCCTCCATCAATTTTGATCACTCAACAACAAGGTATTTCTTCAATAAGTGCAATAGCTACTTTTACTGCTATTCCTTCTATTTCTACTATTGTTACTATTCCAAGCATGCAAATAATAAGTACAAAGACAGTTGAGAGCAAGCCTCAATCAAGTACAAAAGTGTCTAGAAAAGGCAAGAATAAGGAAGAAGACATTGATCTTGATGAGGATATAGTTATCCTAAATTGGGATATCTCTAATCCTAATCCTGATCAAATGCATATAGTAGGAGAGCTACTATAGAAGAAAGCTAAGCAACAGAGGCTTAGAGAGGAAACAAACAGAGAATTTCAAGTGCTTGAAGATGCAAAGAACATTCTTGCAGATGCACTTAGCACTGAGGTTGATACTTCTCAACCTATTTTGGCTTAGTTAGCAGAAGTGGTCTAGAAATTCAATAAAGATTTGAATGGACACAAGATATTGTTTCAAAGAGAAGAGAAGAAATTTTAAAACAAACAATTGGAGCTAGTTGCACAAAAGATTGCAAAATATCAAGTAGACATGTCTACTATTCTAGGCTTATTGGGAACCTCTACCAACAATGTCAATTCTCTATTTGGTAAACTTTGTGACACATCCATTTTCACATAGGAAATCAAAGATAAACTCTCCAAAATAGATGAAGATATAAAGGCAAGTGCACAATAGGTGTCACTTGACCCGAGCTATAGTTCTACTTACTACACAAAGATCATATTTTTGACTGATATGCAAGCATAATTGCTAAGGGAAGAAGCCAAGATAAGGGCTACACTTGTAGATATACAAGGTATGATTCTTCATAACATGAATGCATTGCAAAAATATATTGCACATGCTAAAACTCTCATCCATGATAATAACTTCTCCATTGCTAATCACATGGTGGAATTATCAGAAGAAGTTCAAATTGCATTGCACACAAGCAAGGTGTTGTAAGAAAATTGGGACAAGACAATGTCACTAATTCTAAAGGTACATTTTGATTTCTTGTCACATTTTGGTATTACCATGTAAAATACACCTTTTCCATTTATGTCAAAAAGGGGGAGAAGATGTATATAACATGTAAAGCATATTGTAAAAGGGGAGAATATATAATGATACAATAAAGAGGAGAAAATGAGAAGATGTGTATAACATATAAAGTATATTGAATATATATGTATGGGGGAGCATCATATTATATACATGTACATATATTTAGATAAACATCTCTTACAAAAGAAATTTTGAAAAATCTCAAAAATAGAGTACATTACCGAGTTGAAGACACAAAATGGAGAATAAAGATTGTTTTGAACTTTTAAGAATTTAGTTTTGATTGATAAGTGTTTTCGTCACTAATGCCAATGGGGGAGATTGTTGACATTAAAGTCAAGTTAGTTTGTTAGTGACACACACACTTATTCAAATGGTAAGTATCTATCAAGCTTAGTGTACAGTTAATAGTGTTAACCAAGCAATTCGGGCTCTACTCAGTTCTACAGTTGCTACTGAATACTAGGAACATCATTCAGTTTGTGCTAAGAAATTTCTACCAAGTTGGTGATTATCAATGTAAATCAAGCTTCTTAGTGTTTATCGAGTTTCTTAGTGCAAATTAAGTTCTTCGTTGCTTACCAAGTTCACAAATTTAGAAATGTGAATCCAGTGTTGACTAAGCCATACAGTGTCAACCAAGTGGTTCAGTTTATACCAAGCTCATAGTGATAGCATTGACCGAGCTATGTAGTGTGAATCAAGTGATTCAGTTTATATGTCAAGTTTTGTAGTGTTCACTAAGTTTCCAGTGCATATCGAGTTCAGACTACTCCGAAGTGATTAGTATGAACCGAGCTTCTACATCTACCAAGTGCATGATGATGTCGAGTGTTGATAATAGATGTCAAGTATCAAAACCTCACCGAGTTTTCTTTGGAACTTGAGTACCTGGAGTTGCATGAAATTTGTGTATTTTGGTGAAACTTGTATTGTAGTTGACTTTGATGAATTGTAAATTGGATTGGTATATATGTAATGTATTGTATCACATCCAATAGAGAGAAGTATTGTAAGCATATTGAAAATCATAGAAGTGTGAAGTAAAAAGGCTACAAAAGTATAAGGGGTAGCAAAGATTTATCTATCACAACAAGGTGATCATTACACTCAAAAGAATCTCATTTAGCAAATCAAGTTGCAGATCAGAGATCAACCACTAGTTCATCCTAATAGGTGGAATAGTTAAATCCTTTCACAAGGTAGACTTAACAATCTTTTGTAAATCTCTTTACCAAGTGCATACTTCACTGTATGTTTATAAATCCTTTTGTAGGGTGGACCTAGCAGTCTTTATTGCTCCTAACAGGGTAGATCATCATAAGTGATCATTGTAAGCCTTAATAGGCCAACTTTATAATGTAGTACTAAAGCTTGTGGGTATCATCCCCACCCCAATTTTACTTTCTATTTGGAAGGTTTCTGGGTCACCATATTGTGTGTCAAAGTGTTATGAATGTTTTTATGTTTTTAGTTTTCCATGAATGCAATTAGATCAGAATACACATGAAGGATTAATTGATAAATAAAGATAAAGTTTTATAAGTTACTAATTCACCCCTCCCCTCTCAGTAACTTAGCCTATCATATATTTCCAACACATACATACATGTACATATACATAAATAATAGTAATATATGTATTGTATCTGCATTTGCTTTGCCATTGCTTATAAGAGGTTTTCAAGATTGGGAACCACTTCAACATCCTTTACATGGTTTAGAGGTAATGTCATTATGGCAAAGGCTTCTACAAGGGAATAAGCCTCCTAAGTTAACATATAATGTCTTCAAATAGTTAAGTGCTACCTAACTATATCCAAGGCATCTGCACACTAGAGGCATACTCTGCCTACCATGCTACCTACATACCCATATCCATGGGATCAAGACCGTTGAACTACTCACTCTTCTGGTTTCTAATTTTTTTGATGTAGTTGTATTCCTATAACCACTAGTGATCTTTACTCACCTAATACATCTCTTTGCCTTCATACACCCACTCGGGTGAATAAGATAGTTTTCTATAATTACAATACTATAATACCCTAGTGCAACCTTTGTGTTGTAGTTTACAGTTAATGTAAGGTTAACCTATATACATCCTAACTCAATCCTTATATAGTTATGTTTAAAAGCTGGTTTTGAAGCACATATTCCTTTTATTAAATGTAAGGTTGATTACCTTAATATCCATACACGTATAAGCATGGTAAGTTACCTAGAATGTAATGAGATTAATCCTTAAAGTACCTGGAATATCCTCATTGCCTCCTGCTACTCTCAGGGGAAGTCCATCTTCATTGCTCAAAACCAATTCATCACACAGGTACATCCAGGAATGTCCTCATCGCCTCTTGCATAAAATGAATCCAATATTACAAAATTTCTCCTAAGAAATAATAGTTCAAGTGAAATAAATACATGAAAAATGAGAGAGAAAAAGAGGAATCTACTCACCAATAGGTCTTGCCATTACATTTGTGGCCATGCTACCTATTGAGTGAGTTTTATTGTTTTTTTGTTGTGCCAAGATCTCTTTATTTATATACATACATGCATACATATACATATGTATATATACATACATACATACATACATACATACTTATACAGAGATCACAAGGGTACGACAACAAGATTTAGAGATCATAAGGGCATGATAATGAAATGCAACAATCATAAAGGCACGACAATGAAATCCTAGATCTCCACTGATCTCCACAATCCACACGATCTCTCTATAGATATACATACATACATACACACATATGTGTGTGTATGTATACACACACACACACATATATATATATACATATGTATATATGTGTATATACATACATACACATATATACACATACATAAATACATTTGGATATGCAATTTTATCATCTTGGAAAATTGTATTTGATCCTGCTAGCTGGGATTAGTTGATTGCTCATTTTATTATACCTAATCTAATGACAGTTCTACAAGAATTTGTAATCAACCTAACTAATCATAAACTAAACCAATTTAACTACATTGTGGCTTGTTTATTTCTAAAAATATCTACTATGATATGTTTTTCTAAATTTTCTTGTGAACTCTACCCATTTTTCCTAGTCTGCTTTATTTTTGTGCAAGATCTTGAGCTAAGTCACTTAGCAGGGTTGAGTAAGTTTTATTGTTTAATTATTTGGATTCTAGAATATTTATGTATCTAGATCATTTTTTTCTGTTGTGCTAATATGTGATAAGCACCTTAAAAAAGATCTCTCTCTATATATAAAGACTACAAGTTGTGAAATTTATCATGTTTATGCATCTACATTTGCTTTGCCATTGCTTATAAGAGTGTTTCAAGGTTGGGAATGTGCTTCATGTGTGGCATTCAAGTGATGCATTTGCATATGCAATTTTATTACCTTGGAAAACTGTATTTGATCCTACTAGCTTGGAACAACTAATTTTTATTTTATCATATCTAATCTAATGAAAGTTTTACATGAATTTTTAATCAACCCAACTAATCAGCAACTAAACCAATTTAATTGGGTTATGGCTCAAGCATGTGATATTGCCATTTATCATATGGTTGCAATGTTGGAGGCAACATTTCTTTCAAAGTGGCAACAAGTTTTGTATCATTGGCTTTGTTCAAGTCATGATTTTAATGAAGTAACAAAGTGGTTTTTAGAGTAGAAAGGACTATATAATGATGAGGAAACTTGAAAACTTGAATGTTGAAATGCTGAAATGAAAGTTATTGAGGATCAAACACCTATGCCAGAGTTACAACACAATGTAAAGTTGATTTTAGATATAAACAAAAAGAAAAAGAAAATGTGACATAAATGATTCCCCATTTGTTTTGGTTGTGGAGAGTTGCGCACAAAAGAGGGTAGAGAGCTTTGAACGTTGGCAAGGATTTCATTTTTGTGCCCTTGTGATCACTACATTTTGTTGTTGTGCCCTTATAATCTCTGCATTTCATTTCCATGCCCTTGGTGGAGATCAGTGGAGATCTAAGATTTCGTTGTTGTGCCCTTGTGATCGTTGCATTTAATTATTGTGCCCTTGTGATCTCTATATTTCATTGTCATGCCCTTGTGATTTTCATGCCCTTGCTCTATAATTTTATTTCCATATCATGCCCTTGTGATCTATGTTCCCTTTGCACTGCAACATTTGGGGTCAAATTGCAATGACAATTTGTGATGACAGTGTAATTTGTGGTGTATTCAGGCCCAAATGTAGTAGTTGTCTGTGATTTTCTTCAAAGGGAGAAGAGGTACCTATGTAAATGTTATTTTCTTTTCCTTCTAAACATGTATCTCTTTATATTTCCCCTAGTAGGTGATTAGAGAAGCTTCTCTTTATGCATATGTATGTGTATATATACATACATACACACACATATGTGTGTGTCTATGTATGTATGTATGTGTATATATACATACATACACCCACATATGTGTGTGTCTATGTATGTATGTATGTATGTATATATACAGAAGCTTCTCTTTATGTATATATATGTGTATATCTACATACACACACATATATGTGTGTGTCTATGTATGTATGTATGCATATATACATAGATCTCTTTGTATATATACATATACAAAGATCACAAGGGCATGACAATGAGATGTGGAGATACAAATATACATACATACATACATACATATATACATCTGCATATGCAATTTTATCACCTTGGGAAATTGTATTTGATCTTTACTCAATCACCAAGAGATAATATAATCTATAAGTATATTTTTGCATACTTAGTTTGGTATGAATAGTTTCGATTGAATTCATCTAAGGAGAGTGAGTCTACTCATGATGATAATGGCTTCATGTATTGGAGGAGAGAGACTTACAAATGATCAGATGTTGTTCATGGATATGTGATGATTTGTTTGTGATGCCAATATATCCTCCTCCATATCGAATTTCTATATCATCAAACTGCTAGATACAAATCATTGGAGTCGGTCTTCTAAAATGGTATGGGCTACTTGGAATTGTCAAACTTGAACCATTGAACTGTACATTTAGATTGATGAACCAACAGTTTGAATCACTAGTTTCATGTTTAGAACCTTTGGCCTTTGAGATGTGAATTTTGATTTTGATTTGTGGTCCATGGACTATTATGAACCAAAATACACCTAAATGTTCTTGGAGACATCTGAAAGCATCTGCACAAATTGATATGAACCATTCAATCTAAATTACAGAGTCTTTGAATCTTGATCCAAGCCAAGAGCCTTTTGAACATTGAAACCACTAAACTGCCAAGGACATTGAACTTATTGAACACATGAACCTCCTTGAACCAATGGAACCATTTTGAAATAGGTTCAATGAGGTTAAAAACCCAAGAGGGACTAATATATAAACCTCAAACAAGGGTTGCATGCTATGGTGGGGTAGGAGGAAGATGGTTGTGTGAATGGCTGATATGGTAAGTTGCAGAAAATCAAGGTGTCAGTAGCAAGTAGTTTCATTAATTTGATAAGGGAACCAACTTTGAAAGTGGGATGATCAAAATTGGCATGTCCATCCTTATGATAAATGTCTCTATCTCAGAATAGAAAATTACCTCAAACAACAAGCAAAAAATTATTAAATGTATGGAAAATTAGAATAACATTGACCTATAATATTTTTGAAGGAAAAATAATAATAATAAAATATTTTGGTGAAAAAAACCATGAGCTATGTGGCTCCACATTGTGGCTATTCCACTGTCTAGTAGTGGAAACTCTTCACGTTAAATATGAAGATCTTGAAATTAAAAAAAGATAACTATCAGAGATCTATATTTGTGTTTTAGTGATAACAAATATATAGTCTAATTTTTAGAAAAATAATAGTCTTAAATTATACAATAAAATAAAATAAACAAGAGTACTAATTGTAGCTATATAATTATAATGTTACTAATTATGTTAAACCAAATGTTCAATAGAACACGTATGAAGCAACATAAATGGATCATCTACTTGATCCTATTATGACTTAACATGAATGCATCCGATCACTACCTAGATGATATTATGCACAAGATTTTTACTCAATCACCAAGAGATAATATAATTTGTAAGTACAGATTCCTGCATACTTAGTTTGGCATGAATAATTTTGATTGAATGCAAGGATAATTGCTTGTGTGAATTAAAGACATGAACGAAGTGTGTACGTATGCATGTAAAGTAAGTTCACATAGTGAACTGATATACATACATACCTGCACATATGCATACAATCATCATAATTAGTTATCCTTGAATTTGACCAAAGCTATTATAGATGAACAAGAGATACATGTTAAGAAGGGAAAAAAGGAACATTTACATAGGTACCTCTTCTTCCCTTGAAGAAAATCATAGAGCAAGGGCACAAAGATCACAAGGGTACAACATGACAATGAAATGTAGTGATCACAAGGGAATGACAATAAAATCCTAGATCTCCATTGATCTCCACCAATGTTCAGAGCTCTCCACCCTTGTTCGGAGCTCTCAAACCTCTTTCATGTGCAACTCTCCACAATCAAAAAAACAAATGGAGAATGATTAATGTCAATTATTTATTTATTTTTGTTTATAATACATAATCCATAATCCACGAGATCTCTTTGTATACATACATACATACATAAATAAATAAATAAACACAGACACACACACACACACACACACACACACATGAAAACAACAATGCACTTTCTAAGAATTTACAATTGTTCAACAAAATTAATGTTTTGCAAGAAAATGCACCTGAAGAACTATTAGCTCAGAAGCAAGAACATGGTGTTGAAACAATACATAAAGTGATTGACATGAGAGGTTCACAAGTGAGGGTGTTGACCTAATCAAATGACAGTTCTACAAGAATTTGTAATCAACCAAACTAATTAGCAACTAGACCCATTTAACTGGGTTATGGCTAGTTTCTTTCTAAAAATATCTACTATGATATGTTTTTGTAAAATTTCTTGCGAACTCTGCCCATTTTTCCTAGTTTGCGTTATTTTTGTGAAGGATCTTGAGGTAAGTCACTTAGCATAGGTTGAGTGTGTTTTATTTTTTTATTATTTGGACTTTGGAATATGTATGCCGTTGGATGAATATTTCTATTGTGCTAAGATGTAATAAGCACCTTTAAAAAGATCTCTAAATATACATGTTTAGAAGGAAATACAAAGAGATACCTATTTAGAAGGAAAAGAAACCAACATTTACATAGCTCCCTTGAAGAAAATAGTAGAGCTAGGGCATGACAAGGAAATCACAGAGCAAGGGCACACCATGACAATGAAATCACAAAGCAAGGGCTCAAAGATGACAAGGGCACGGCATGGCAAACAAATTGCAAAGCAAGGGCATGACAACAAAATCACAGAGCAAGGGCACGACAACAAAATGCAGAGATCACAAGGGCACAACAACCAAATCACAGAGCAAGGGCATGACAATGAAATGCAGAGATCACAACAACAAAATGCACCAATGACAAGGGCACACGAACATTTAGAGCTCTCCACCCTCGTTTGGAGTTTCCACCCTCTTTCACGTGCAACTCTCCATCACAATTAAAAAATGGGGAATGATTTATGTCATGTTTTTAAAAATATTTTAAATACTTATGCGAGCGTTGCAATTATGACATATGTCAGTATTGCGACAATGTTAGGGACAATTGTGAAAAAAAAAGATGAAAATCACCACAAATTACATTGCCATTGCAAATTGCTGTCGCAATTTGACCTCAAATGTTGTAGTGCCTAATAAGGCTGAAATAAATCCCATAACCAAGTGGCTCCTAACAAGGTTTGTTCTTAACCAAACATTTTTGTAAGCTCCTAACTAGGCCAAGCCTTTAACATGATACATTTCAAAAGAGTACATGATTGTGAGTACCAACTCCCACTGTGGTCTTTCCCTTATTCCTAGGGTTTCCATGAGAAAATAACTAGTGTCATCTTTGCATTCTTGTGAGCAGTTGTTTAAGTTGGTTTCTTGTTGATGCTTTCATTTGTAAGTTTATGTTCATGCTGAATGATATCATTTAAGTTGTGAAGATTGGTTTTAATATGTAGATTTGATATATTATTGATCCACTCCCTACTCTTAGTAATCACGAACTCATCAATACTAACATAACATATTTAGGGTCATGCCTTAATCAATCCTCTAGTTTGGCTCTAAAAAAAGTTGAAAGCTTATACGAAGTCTCTGATGCTAAGTGCAATTAGAAGAAGTTATAATTATGGAGATAAGTGCATGCAATTATATTGGATAATTTAGGTGCTTGATAATTGAAAGCCTGTGTGTAGGTGAAATGGATGTACTAGATGCTTTCAAATATAGACAAAGCTAGATAAATAAATTCATTTTAGAATCAACTTGATTCATGAATATAAAGTGGAGTTAGAATTTGGTAAAAATTAAACATTTAAAAGAAAAACATGTTTGTACAAATTATTTCATATAATATTATATAAATAAAAAGTAATGCAAAATATTTCTAATCCAAATAACATAAATATAATTTATATTGAAAAAGAGATCAATTGAAATGTACAAATATAAATTTTTTTTTCTCTTTGAATTTTGCCACAAAACAATTGAAGTTTTGAACGGAGGTCACCGATATAAATATCTTGAATTTTTTTAGCAGTTAACAACTTCGGGACTTCTTGATAACTGTCGTATACAACTCTTCGAAGAAGTGAACACGCTACTCTGTGGGATAGTCGGATTTCTCTGACCAACACCGACTGCGGAGTATCTATAATCTTCCCGAGACTTCGTCTCTGCACTGTAATGGTGTTTGAATACCTTACACACACACAATAGTCTGACATTCTAATACTTAGTGCTGATATTCAGTTGTTGGATACCAGATATTTCTCAGACTATGTTATTGCAGCTAACTCTGAAATTATACTCAGTACCAGTCTGTTCACAGGTAAGTGTATTATTTTCTGCATTTTATTTAATCTTTGTTTCCTCTATAATCCTATTTTCTCTATTTCTAGTCTGCCAAAACATCAATTGATATCATTTGAGTAGCTGAAGATTTTGTTTCATTGAATGGGTTTTTTTCTTTAGCTTGCATTATGTTTGTCTGTTGCCCTTTTAGTTGAAGAGGGATTTTGGGTATCGATGATTTCCGTGGGATTTTGAGATTAGACTTGGGTTTATGGTAAGGTTTATGTTTGTCCTGTTGATAAGTGTGTTTTTACTTTGTAGGGTTTAGCTTTCTTTTCCTGGTAAAGTTTTAGCTGTTTTATAAAACTCCTTATTTTTTATTATAAATCTGGAATATGTGTGAATGCAAACTCGACGCATTCTTTATACCTCTTGCCAGCACTTGGCTCATGCGCTTATAATTCATGAGTGTCTCCCATAAACATTACATCACAATTCCTTGGCCTAGGTTTGTATGTCTTAGGTGATGTTATAAATCAAGGGGCTCAATGAAATTGTAGATTCAGCTTAGCCATTATCTTAAGAATTTATACTTTGGCCATACTCCACTCAGCACTGTGCCTCATGGTTGCTGCACTCAAATATTTTCACTTATCAAGTGGGAATGTCAGCTAGTTCATGGTAAAAGAAAATTTGAATTTGGGCACTACTCCTTATATGCCCCTATTGCAATTACATTTCAAGTTTAAAACCTTGCTTTCTGCTAGCCCAATGTTCGTTGGTGTCCGTGCTTTGTTCGGTTGTTTATCCAATTTGTGATGAGAATTATGAATAAATCTGTTGATTCTCTTAAATTCTTAGAAATAGTGAATTTTGAAATAAACATGAGCAAAAAACCTTGGCTTTTTAGTGCACAATGTAGTTAATACCACATACTAAAGTTTTGCTATAGCAACTATATGCCATGGGTTTGAAATTGTGATTAACTTTACACTGATACACACATAGACTGTTTTAGTTCTGATTTCATAAATCATGGGTTAAGAGGGGTTTCAAGGGGTATGTCATTTTTGCTTTGTAGGTTTAATTGTGTGGATCAAAAGATTCCTTCTTCATTTGCATATTATGATTTTATCATTGGTCTTCTAGTTGTTTTTGTAAAACAACATTCAGGCTTAGTCTCTAAAACTGAGGATTTGATTTAGTTTGGCAGGTCTGTGATTGGTTTGAAAATTGGTAACTGCTCACATTTAAGGGTATGTGTATATGGATCTTTGTGCTTGGACAGGTTGCTTGAGAACTATGTCGCTGGTTTATATTGGTTGCATCCTTTGAATGGCTACTAGATGTGAATTCAGGCAAAGAAAACTGCTGGATAGAAGTCATGCCTGTTTCCAAATTAGAAGGAGGCAGCAGCACAAAGAATGTTGAAGAAACTAGTGTTTTTGCAAAAGTGGACAACATTGATCACTCTGAAGCACCTGAGGATGAGAAGAATAGAACAATAAAAATAACTGAGGACAAATTATGAACAACATTTTGATAGGCAGCAGTAGTGTGGGGCACAGGGCATACTGCAGGAGAAAAGAGATAGGAATAACAAGCTCAAGCAGAATGAAATAGAAAACAGAAGGAAGAGGCTGTGTCAAAAGTATGAGTATGTTTGAATCCAGCAAGTATAGGAAAAATAATCATTTGAACAAGAGAAGTGGTGAAAACAATGATATAAAAGAAAATTTAGATTTAAAACATAACAATTTAGGAGGGCAAGACCCATCGGAGCTTGTCCCAGAGTATGATCAGAGAGATATATTGCTGTTTCCAAATGCCTATGCATGTGATTGTGATCTAAGAGAAATAGGCTTACCAGAACATTGCATATATGAATATCGAAGTGATTTGGCAGAGAAATGGGACATTGCACTTAAAGAGGCTGGCACACATGAAATTCACAATACTATGAATAAGGAGCCTCCAATAGAGATGGGGGAGTTATGTACCATGCCATGTGGGGGGGAAGTGCATGATTACCAGATATCGTCCAATGCAGCAGGATTGTTATTCACAGAAATTGCCAAATCAGAAATAATAATGAGCGAGTCTTTAAAAAAGCAAGTGAGAGCAGTAGAGAAAGATCTCACTGTAGGAGTTGAGAAGAAGATACTTGACAAATTAACATATAGACCACCTGTAAAGGAGTGTGGGGCTGAGGAGCTTACTGAAACTCCAGGGTCAAACAAGAGACTAAATGTAGATGAAGGGAATATTTATGTAAAGCAGCCTGAAACAAAGACACAATTAGGTTCTCAGGTCACTTCTGAATGCTATAGAGAGCAGGTGGTGGCTGAGATGGAGGCAGTTCAGGTGGAGAATGAAGAAATTGAAATTGCTGGATATATTGGTATGAATGGTGATGAAAATAGGGTGATACTAGATTCTTATGCTGGGAATGAATGCCAGGATGACATCAATGGAAGTTTGATTGACAAGTTGTCACTTGGGAAGAGAGATGAAGTCTATAAGTCTCAAACTACAGATCAGAATCTTTTCAAATTTAAAGGTGTGATTGACAGTGAATGCATGGATGAATTTGGTGAAGCAGCATGGAATGTGTCACAGGGTTGTACACAACCATCTACAAAATCAAATGATGTAGAATTAATTGTCCATGACTCCGGCATTATCAGATCTGGTGATGTAGATAAAAAGGCAGTTAGGCAGTTGAAACCTTTAGAAGATACTCTAACTGACAAAAAACATCCAAAACATATGAATATTGGCAATGCAAATGTTTCAGCTAGTTTTATACCTGCAGAGGAAATAAATGAAGATACAATTACAGACATAGACTGGAAGCAGGATTGTCCAGTTCTAACTGAGAATGGTTCTGAGTTAGAAACTCATGAACAACATGATTTTGCAGAAGAGAAGCAACATCCAAAGAGAGTTTCTACAGTTGGTTTTCAGATAAAGGAAATAATGAAGAACTCAGATAATGCACACAAATCCCCTTTCAATAGTAAATCTTTGTCAGAGTTCAACTTTCCAGCCAGGTCTCCCAAGGATTTCAGTGGAGTTGTGGATGTTAAATCGAACTCAGGAAATTTTAGAGATGATGACACTGAAAGTGAGGAAGGAGGTGATCTGCATGCAAAACCACTTGCTTTACTAGCTTGCGACAGTCCATTGGTGCATGTTGTGGAGAACTCTGGTACCACATACAAGCTCAATTTACATAGGAAACTTCCATCAGAGTTTAACTTTTTAACTGGGCCTCACAGGTCTCCAACTAGAGTTGTGGATCTGATCTTGAAGAGCGAGGTAGAAGATGACACTGAAAGTGAGGAAGAAGATGACTTGCATGCAAATGTAACAGCTTTACTTCCTTCCAACAGTTCATTGGCACCTATTGCAGCGTGCCCTGGTAGTGTTGAATCCTTTGTTCATGCATTGGGGCATGTTCGACCTATGGTACATCGTTTTCTTCCAAATATTTTTTCGGTACCTCTATCATCATCATCTCCAATGAACCAGAGCAACGAGTTAAATGAGACACAAGAAAAACTGCAGGTGCTTAGAGTGAAGTTCCTAAGGCTTGTGCACAGGTTTTGCCAGACTCCAGACAATTTTGTGGTTGGACAGGTGCTGTACAGACTTGGACTTGCAGAGCAGCTATGGTGGAGCAGGAATTCTTGCCGAACTGGACCTTTCAAATTCGACACAAGTAATTTGATTGCGCAGGAGCTGGAAGCATCTCAGCGAGAAGATTTGGATTTTACTTGCACAATACTTCTTCTTGGGAAAACTGGAGTTGGTAAGAGTGCAACCATCAATTCGATCTTTGGCGAGGTGAAATCTGAAACCAATGCATTTAGGCCAGGAACTAAATCAACACAGGAGATTGTGGGGACAATTAATGGGATCTGGGTAAGAGTGATTGATACACCTGGGCTTCTTGTTCCCTTTTCTGATCAATCTCAAAATGGTAAAATATTGGCATCAGTAAAGCGTTTCATTAGGAAAACACCTCCAGATATTTTTCTGTACATTGACCGGTTAGATATGCAGAGCAAAGGCTGTGGAGACCTCCCTTTGTTGCGCACTATAACAGATGCCTTTAGACCTGAAGTTTGGTCCAATACCATTGTAGTCCTCACACATGCTGCATCTGCTCCACCTGACAGTCCTTACGGAACTCCCATTAGCTATGAAACATACATATCTCAGCGTTCTCAGTCAATACAGCAAACTATCCGCCAGGCTGCAGGAGATATGCAGCTCATCAATCCAATATCCTTGGTAGAGAACCATAATTCATGCAGAACTGATAGTGTAGGTCAAAGGATTCTGCCAAATGGGCAGATTTGGAAGACTGACTTCTTGTTACTTTGCTTTGCATCCAAAATTCTTGCTGAGGCAAATTCACTCTTGAAGTTGAAAGATGGCATGCATGAGAAGCCATTGGTAACTCATGTAACAGCTCCACTATTGCCTCTTTTTCTTTACTCTTTGCTGCAATCAAGATCTCAAGTCAGGCTCCCTGAAGAGCAACTTTGGGATGTTGATGCTTCTGATGACAGCCTTGAAGATTCATCAGATCTGGAGGAAGAATCTGAGTATGACAAGCTACCTCCTCTAAAACGTTTAACAAGGGCCCAACTTGCTAGGTTAGATAAAGAGCAGAAGAAAGCCTATTTCAATGAGGTAGACTACAGGGAAAAGTTATTCATGAAAAAACAGTGGAAAGAAAAAAGGTATCAGCGGAGGTCTATGAAGAAGATGAAGACTTCTATGGAGAAAAATGAAAAATACAAGAAACATATGGAAGACGAAGTTGGTACAGCTGAATCCTTACCTATATCCATGCCTGCTATGGCATTGCCACCTTTTAATGCGGATTCTCCTGCCCACAGGTACTGTTTTCTTGATACAGTGAGTCAGTGGCTGGTACAGCCAGTTCTGGAAAGTTATGGGTGGGATCATGATATTGGCTATAAAGGGTTCAATTTAGAAAAGACTTTTGTAATTGGGAATGAAATTCCTGTTTCATTTTCAGGTCAGGTTATAAAGGACAAGGATGAGGCTAACCTGCAGTTGGAATGTGCTGCTTCCTTGAGGCACAGTGAAGGAAAAATGACATTGGCAAGGCTTGATATTCAGAACATTGGCAAGGAAGTGTCTTATACTCTACACAGTGAAACAAGATTTAGTAATTTAAAATACAATAAGATGAAAGCTGGGATGGCCTTCAGTCTGTTAGGGGATACCTTATCAGCTGGTATGAAGCTTGAGGATATATTGATGATTGGCAAGAGGTTCAAGATAGTTTTGAATGGGGGTACTATGTTTGATCAAGTAGGCCTAGCTTACGGTGGAAACTTGGAAGCTACCTTGAGAGGCAAGGACTATCCAATTGGTGGTAAACTTGCTACCTTGGGACTCTCTGTGATAAACAGCCATGGAGGTCTTGCTTTTGGATTCAATTTGCAGTCACAATTTGGTATTGGAGGGAATATGAGTATGGAAGCTTGTGCAAACTTCAATAGCCATGGTAAAGGACAAGCTAGTGTGCGAATAAGAAGCATTGAACAACTTCAAATTGCTTTGGTTGGTGTGATTCCTATCATTAAGGCCCTAATTGGACACAGATTCTTCTCTTCGCTTTCAGTAGACAGAACACTCAAGTCCTAAATCAGTTTGTAATTGCTAGTGGCATAGTATTTTGTTAGCAATTGGATCCCATTGACAGCGCTTTACGCATATGAGTGAGCTGTGATTTTTAATGGGGAACCTTTAAAGCCTACTCATGTTCTTATAACTTATTACACTTTCTGATAGAGCACTTTTTCCAGTTGAGCATCAATTGCTGAAGATAAATGTTGTACCTATATTTGTCATAGGATCATGGATACTATCCTATACAGAATTTTGATTTGAGCTGATGTGATCTTAGAACCAATTGAATATTGGTTATTATGGTCTGATCTGATTGAGTTTAAGCTTGCTGACAAACATAGTTACCAAAGTCGGGGTACCTGCAGGTAAAGAAAACCATGTTTGAATGACTGATTGACTTCAGATTGAGCTATATAATTCTGAGGTTCTCAAAGGTCAGTGGTATTCAACTGGGAGATCAACTAAGTGTTTAACTATAAATTATGAGGTCGTTACCAGAGTTGGGAATGGTGAGAGATGAATTTCAATGGACTTATTGTTCTTTATGGGGTTGTTTCTAGTAGAATAAAAGCCGGAAATTTCCTGTAAATAGGAGCTATCTGTGTGCAACTGTTTATGAAATTTATCAAGCAAAGGCCTGTAATTAGTGTAGTGTGATTTGATTCTGTGCTAGAATAATAATGCACTTGTCTATGTTACAATGAGCATTCAAAATTAGGAATACAAATGGGCTTTTTTGTATTTACTATTGGGGTTTTACTAGCACAGGAAAAGGGCACTCAGGAAAACTTAGGAGTTAGAAATGTTGATGGCTTTGCCAAGCTGCCCAGGGATACATCATAAAAGGCACAATATATTGGAGATTGAGTTATGAGATGTGGATGCAGATGCAGTAAATTCCACCTGTATCTTCTATCAAAATCTTGTTCTTGTCAGGCAGAGGAAGAAATGAACTTGTCTTTACCGAAGACAAACATTATGTGAAGTAAAAGCACTGGTGGGTTGAGGCACAGAAAATTTCCCGAGTTTTGGATCCTCTTACCAGGCAAAATGCATGTTTTCATAGAGCATTTTCTGATTGATTTTCTAGAAAACATCCATTGATTTCTGAACATAATTAAGGACTGCATTTTGGGATTGGACAATCATCATAAATTCTCACTTCTGTTATATAACTGCTTAGCAATAATAAAGTACCTTCCTGTGTTTCAAAGCATTGTTTAGTGTAGGTCATTATTAAAATAACAGGCACTAATATTGTCTTCGCATTCCTCTCTCAAATGTCTTCAGTTGTTTATGTTTTCTTCATGATTCTTATTAATTTCATATTTTTTGCAGTCAAACTATCCTTCGTTTAAGTCTTCTCTGTGCAGTTTCTTTATTCTGATGTATAAATTGTAATGAGAATATCTATGAATATAAACTTTATCATCTTTGAGCTTTATAGAAAAGCATGCAAAATTGCTTTTCATGGATGGGAAACATGTGTCTCAACCTTACAAGCTTTTTCCGGAAAATTCTAGAATTTGTTTGTAGTAGTTTTCCACATGTTTATGTGTTGGAAAAAGGTGTATGGGTTGTTAAAAATGTGTGTTGTCCCTAGTAAAATATTGGTAGGCTATTTTTAGAGTATAAACAACTCATTACACGACTTCTATGAGGGTCTAAAGTAGGGGACAAAATTAAGGACAGGGATACTATTTTAACTTGGTTGTTTTCCCATCTCGGAGTTACAAATGTCAAGAATGAGTAACATGTGGCATGGTTGTTTTGCCCATAGTTTTGTAAAATCACAAGTGGTTTCCAGGTTGTAAAATCACCATATAAGGAGGGCTTGGGGAGGAGTTTGATAATTGAATTCTGTTTGCAAGATTGGGGTGTCTCTTCGAGCTCAAGTTGTGATGATGCGCTCCTGTAAGAACTTGCAATGCAAAAGTATTGTAATCCTCTTGATTTGGTAATACATAATGCGGGTTTTGGAGGGTGGGGGTTTTCTCTCGGAAGTTTGCCCCACGGTAATCATTGTGTTATGTGCTTATTGTGATGTTTCATTTATGCATGTTTATTTGTACATTGAAATCTCTATAATAGTTAGTTGAATTTGCAATATCGTCCTCTCAAGTTTAGCGTAGGAAGCAATTCCGCACACCTTTGCTTCCTTACAAAACATCCATCAATGTAGCAATCTGCTATAGGGCGCTTTAATGTGCAATTGCTAGCTAGAAAACTTTCCCATTCTAGTATAAATAAGATTGTAGATTAGTGGAGTAAATTGGTTTAGAAAAACACTTTATTAATTTAGACGAAAATAAGTAGCATACAACATTCTTATCCTAGATTAATGTTTAAAATTTAAATATATACATTATGCACAAATTTATATATTGCTGGGCCTTTTCAATTAACACAATTATTGACACTAGAGCCCATATATAGCTTTTTCCAGATATCGATGACTCTCACCCCATTTTCCTAGGGTCCATGTTTTGAACCAGCATTGACATTTGCAGTCCTCACATTTAGCTTGGAGAATGAGTTTTGCTATTATTTGGTCTACTATCACAAAATCCAAGTAACTCATTTTGCCTTGTGTATTCTTTTTCAACATTTGCCTTTAGGCTTTCGTCTTCACCATTTGGGATTACCAGACCCTTGCTGTCCTTTTTGTGAATCTTTTCTCCATATATTTTGGTTCTACAAAAGTGTTCAACATCTATGGGTGTGGATTCATGATTTCTTTTGTCCTTTTTGACTATTTTTTTTTTCTCTTGGCACATGTTTATTTGAGAGATTTCCTTCTCAATTCCTATAGCTTTGGCATACTTTTAGGATGCAGATCTTGTTTGTTGTTTGGAAGGACAAGAATGCAATTTTATTTGCACACGTTATTATTGATATTTGGGTTTCTCAGTTTGCTAAAATAGGTATTTGCAATAATGTGATGTTACAAATTTAAATACAAACTAATAAGGCGACTCTTGAGGTAGCTGACTTGCAAGAGCTTTTGAAGCATAGGGGTAATGCCTCTTGTACAATTTTTAGGGTATTGCCAAATGGCTTTGTTTCTAGTTGTCATTCACCATTGTGTGGTCACAACTCCTCTGCCAAGCGTTTTCACACATCCCATTCATAGATTCCTCAACTCCATTCATACAACCATATAGATCGCATCCACCAGCGACATGCATCATCACCAATTGGTGGTTTTGCATCTGAATGACCCTTTGTTGGTAGTGCTCCTATTGCTGCTTTAAGTTGGCCCAATTCGAGCATAGATTTTGGTGGGTCCTCATCCATATGCTTACCATAGATTTCCCAAGCACTCTCTCTATGCTAGGAGGGCAAGGAATATGAAGAGGAGAAAGTTGATGTGTGGTCTATTCGTGACCTTGTTCTTGACCCCATGAATGGATGGGGGAAGAAAAAAGATCCAAAGCCTCCTTAATTGGTATTGCATTAGCCGTGTAGGGGTTTTTCTATTTTTGGGCTATGTCTAAGTTTGGTATGGTTTTTGCTTTTCAGGCTAGGCCCAATTAACACTCTCAAGGAGTGATTTTTAATCCTCCAACTATTATTTTTCAATTTGTGTAGCAATTATTTTAATTAATCTTAAGCTTATTTTATTAAAATAAACATGAAATTGGGAATCAGTCTCCTGCTCTCAATATTAACAAGGAAACAAAGAGTAAAAACCTATGCAAACATTTTAACTATTCCTATTAGGATCACAAGACAAATAACTTAAATTGTTAATATACAATTGGAACCCTATGATGATAGGATGAAACATAATATCCACCTCTTGAATAAGAATGCACATTGATCTCATAATCCTTATTCGCATTGTCATGAAAGATTTTGAATGATATATAAGAAATCATAGAGTTTGTGAAAAATTTCTTGATAGAGTTATTATATCATATTTAATTACATAAGTTTTTGAGTCAAATTAATTTTCATAAAATATTGGTATTTAAGAACTAATCTTTCATGAGCACACATAGTCTACTTAACATTCACTGGTGATGCTAGTAAGGATAAAACATTGAAACTTCCTAAGGGTCACCCTTTGAGTACTTTAAGTAAAGTGCATTTAAACATAGAGTTGTCTTAAGATCAATAACACTTACCTTGTTACCCTATTGGCTAAATTTCCAATAATTCTTGTACTTTGTAAATCATTTATCATAGTGCTCTTCAACATACTCTATTGATTAGATGTTTGTTTATGGAGCTTCTTAGTTCAATCAGCAAATGCCTTGGGGACTATGATTGCAAATATCCATAGATTTAATAGCTAATATATGTTCTCAACATTGTCAAGTGTGGGTGCATTAAGAAGGTTCCATGTTTGTTGGACATTTGATACTCTCAAAATGTTCTCAAGGGCTGTACTACATTGTCATCATATCAGGGTTTGGACAAATTTCTTCATGGAAAATAATGAGGGTAGATAGAATACATGCATCATCCACTAAATTCTCTATTTCTTGAAGTGGGCATTGCAATAAGCTTTAAGAACTAATGCTAAAACTCATTAAAAAATCATACAACATAGGAAGACTATTAGCAATAGGTCTTGCAAGTCTCAATGTTAATATATTAATTTAACATTTGTAACATATTTTAAATATTGGGCCCTTATGGAAAAAGGCGCCACTTATGAAGGAAACCTTGAGATTCATTTGTTGGCATGTTGTATCATTTGACACTTGCTATATGATGATCATAAAAGTCATTATAGATGTGGTTATAAGTTGGACTACAAATATCATTTTCAGTTAACTTTATTTACCCTCTTGTAAGAGGCTTCTAAGAGAAATATTGACATCTACATCTTGCATGTAAGTGCTACATTTAACTCCCTTTATCATAAGAGTTGAAGGGTCAAATTAGGAATTGTATTCTAAACTGGAAGGGACTCTTGGAGAAGGGTGCATGGGTTGAATTTGAACTAGTTAGATCTAGGTATTGTTCATTACTTTAAGCTGTTATTATTGGTGGTTTATTGAGTCTTATTATCTTATATATTGAATATTTGTTATTTATATGCTATGTTTAGTTTTATGCAAGTCTATGCTCTCAACATTATTTTAGATGCAAAATGTTGTTGATTAGATAATCAGAGATTTTGAAAGGGCCTTGATTCCTTTCACACAAAAAAGATGAAGCGTTCAACCCCCAAAAAATGTCAAACAAAAAAAAGACATCTACATAACAAAAGCAGGGCAAATTAGAAACAAAGAAAGTCCTTCCAAAAGATGGGGCCCCACCAAAGAAGAAAGTGTTTTGAAAAAATGTTCCAAGGAGCTTTGCTTTACCTTAGAACTAAGTTCCTTCTCCTCGAGTCTAAATTTCTTGTGACAAAGGGGCATCTTAAAATCACTGGCAATACCTCCTCCCACTCCCTGAGAGAATTTTCCATAGGGGGTTTTGTTTTAATATCAACTTTCTGAGACTCCTGAATAGAGTGAAAAAAAAGACTCTAAGAAAAAGGGGCTTGATCCTTCATTTTCCAAACAAATTATAGAGTCTTACTTTCCAAACAAGTGGCAGAGGCATGTCCCATTACCACAAGAACAACAAATAATCAATGAATCATTAAACTTAATTTATTGTACCCACTTACCAAATCCATAGGTTATGACAATATGACTAGGGAGTTCCTAATTTACCCTGCATAAACACAAAATCTAACAAACAACAACCACTTCCTAAGTTTGGAGACCCCATAAAATGTTGATCTATAATGAAGAAACAAAATGTTTGATTGTATTGTAACTTTGTTTGAAGAGAACTATCTTGGATGTGCTTTGTGGGTTAGATTTTTTCCTAGGATATTGCTCATGTCCTTTGTATTATTGCATCTTTGTTAGATACCTATTAATTGTACTATTTCTCTTTTAAGACTAATGTTTATCTAGACCGAGTTTCTTTTTCAAAATTAGTTTAGTACATTCTACCATGAGAACATTTAAAAAGACAAGAAACCATATAAAATGATATTACAGAAAGAAAAAGAAAAGGAAATGAGTTTATTGCTAGGTTGCAAAACCAATCGGTTCTCATTATTTTCTATCATTAGAACAACATCAATGAATTATGTGTAGATATCAATATTAGTATTGGCATCCCAATTTTCTTCAATAAAGTGGAGTTCGTGTTATGGTTGTGGAGAACACTTACATAATTGAATATTTGAGCTAGTAGTAGTATAATAGAGGTTGTATAAAGATGAGTGATGAAATGAGTACTATGGAATGTGCAAGTTGCATCTCTTATTTTTTAAGCCATCTTTAACTTGTCAACAAAAAAATGCAATGCATATGACCAAGGGAACCACTTAGGATGTGTATCCAAGATAGGCTTGGATAGGCTTGTCTTCCATTTTCTTTAAAATGGAAAGGTCAAAGTAACATGCTTGGATAGGCTTGTCTTCCATTTTCTTTACAATGAAAAGGCTAAAGTAACAATTATTAGACCCTGTCTATATATAGGCAGGGAACTACTATTTTTAACTGCCCTTATCTAATTAGTCTTGCAATAAAAATTGTTGAAATTCCAAAGTTTAAGGATACATTATACTGTTTTATTTTTAAATTAATATCTAATAATTAATTTCTTTTTTTGATTGGCTACTCATAATTTTGCCAAGGGTTTAATATTTTCCAATAAAAAAGTAGCAATAATAATATCTAGAAGTTTCCATTGAGTGTTTCCTCTATCTAGAAGGTTTAATTAGATCAAGCTCCAAAATGTGGATTGCTCGTAGTGACATAGCTGCTCAGCTGAGACTCTGCAGTAAAATTTCTCTCATACATTAGAAATAGAGATCTTTGCTCCTTCATCCATTCTCCCATTGCTTGATTTCTTCTATGCATCGCCAATATTACATATATGCTCACAAATATTTTATTTGGCTTCTGCTTTTAGTGCAAGTTTCAAAAGATTGAATCAAGTGCAGAGTTAGGGTTTATGTTTGTTTGTTTCAAATTTCATAAATCTAAAATTTGTGTAGTTTGGTAGGAAATTTATTTTTTGGCAAAATGGTCAGTGCTCATCTCGAGATTTGTGACAACAAACTAATTGCTTCCAATGTGTTCTATAAGTCTAATGGTTATATCACATTGACAAGTTTGATCTTTTTGGGCAATGAGAACCACCACTCTAACAATTGGTATTAGAGCATCATGTTCTCTTTAAGAAGGAAGTTTAATAGATTGAGATCTATGGCTTACAAGGAGAGTCCTAAATTTGATAGTGATAACTATGAGGAAGAACAAGATGCAAACATATTTGATTTACATGGGAATTTATTTCTAGTTGGTTATAATGTCATGCCCAAACTACGAGGGCAAAACACACACAAATTTTTATTTTTTATTTTTTATTTTTTATTAATACTTAAACGTGCTCTAAGTTGAAAAGATTGATTACAGTTTAAGAAAAGTTTCTCTACAACATTCTTGGTTTAAAAACTTTTGTGGAGGAATACATCGTCAGGATTCTGAAGTACATTGTTATTAGGTTGATATAAATGTTTACTGATTTGTTATTACATTGCTTAAACAATCATGCGAAAATTATTTTAATAACAATCTAAAGAAGATTGGGTTTAGATTATTCGAATAACTTAAGCTATTAGGACACTAATAAAACAAATTTTCAAAGATACAATTAATACCAACATTTCTTAAATCTCCAACTTAACTTAGTTTTCAAAAATTTAATCGAATATAAATTAGATCTAAACTAATTCAATATTAATTTCATCTTTAACTAATTTATTTTAAACTAACTAACTAAACCTATAGTTGATCTAATCATTCATAAAAGAACGTCTAATCTATTAAATAGAACTTAACTTTTCAATTTAAATAAAATTTAAAGACTATCAATTAAAACATGAAATTAAACTAGCATTACTAAAGCAATATATATATAAAATTTAAACAATATACTTTAATCAAATTACACTTTAAACTAATAAAAACTAAAAACTAAATGCTAACTCCACTTACTAAAATATAGCTTAATAATTATAATACTAACAAATAAACTCACTAACATATTTTAACATTTAACTAAAACCCAAACTAAATTAACAAACTAACTACTAAACAACTAATCTATCCTAACTAATATCTAAACTAACCCTTAACATTCTAACATAATAATAAAACATCTAATAAAACTTAATTAAAATAATTAAAACCAACTAACAAAACTTAATACTAACCTAATACCTAAAACACCTACCCCCTAAAACGCCTACCCCCTCCACCTATCAAATCGACCTCCAAGATGCCCTGTGCATAGGTCCACGTGACTGACGGCTGCGTCAGTCCTGTCTTTCCCCCACCCACAAAGGACCCCAAGTTGACATGGGCAAGGATGCAATTCAAATTTTTTAAAAAACAATCACTCAACTTCCTATCCAAGGAAAGAATGAGCGCGCGTTTTGAGAGGAGCAAATAAAGGGGGGATGTGACATGGGGATAGGGTGACGTCACCCTCCCCATGTCCATTGTTTGACTTTGCCTCCAACTACTGCACCTAGGTAAGAGCTAAGGAGTTATGTCTAAAAGTTTATTTGGTATGGTAGGATATTAAGATAGATATAAGTTTTATATTAATTGAGATATTCATGTTTAATTTATTTTTTTGATTCTTTATTTATATTTTGTTTGAATTTAAAATATGAACAAAAGATCTATAGAGAATATTCTCTGTTCTACCATGATTTAATTTCTTTTCTCATGCAAAATCCAAAGAGCATTTTGCTCTTGGAAATTTTCTTTTGAAGCTTTATTTTTTTATAAGTATAGATTACAAGGTAATCGATATATTTATTTTCTTTTGTTCTACAAGGAATATATTAATAGAACAGATTTATAACAAGAAGTTAATATTTGGGTCACAATAATGCATGGTAAATTTGATCTCCTAAATAACTTGAATTGCAATAAATCAACCATAGCCATTGTTTTCTTTCCTCAATCATAATTTTCATTTTGAACATAAAAGGAACTAGAAAATTTTGCTTACTAAACCATCATCATTTCATCCTAATTTTTGATGTGCATCCATCCAAAATAATGTGTTACAAAATTTAATCACATGACCAACAATTATGCTCAAAACACCAATTTTATTGGCAAACTTGATTCAAGGCTCAGCCGAGAAAGAATCAGGAAGAAAACCCGGCTTCGTTGCCATATACAATAAGGTTTAAAATACAAATTTACAATAGGATCTCAATCCCAAATTTCAACAATTTTATCAAATTTTCTTCATGATCAAATCAAGGAGTTTGTAATATTTTTTGAATCTCATTTCAAGAACCATGGAGGAAACCAATATTTGATCGGGTGACAACCAAGCAGAACCAAGAGAACATCAAGCATGCATAATCATACATGGTTTACACAATAGGATTCACAATTAATCAAGACTAGGGAAAGGTGGATTCTTCCAACAGGAGAAGTCAAGCACAACACCCATTCAGATGCCCAATCGGGGCTAATAACCAAGAACTTCCGTTCTTCCATTTAAACTTGCCATACTCATACCAGGTTTATGCTGACGGGTAGGGGCCCATAACACCCTACCCTTTATCCCTCTTCTCATCCTGATAAGAGACTCTACACAGGTTGGAGTCCAACTAAACAGACCTTTCCCAAAATTGGTCACTTCTGCCCTCTCCAAGGGTGAGTAATACCAAAACACCCATGTAAGGAAAACTCAAAAATTGCAAACATAAACAAGAAAGGAAAACAACAAAAAATGACATGGTTTTCAAATCTTCCCACATACCCACAACCATATAAACAGTGAAACAACAACAAGATAACACGAACATGAAACCAAACATAAAAACTGAATAAGGGAGATGAGAATTTCCTACCTTCACAAAGAGGTAATGGCAATGAACAAGTTTGAGTAGAGTATCCCTTTCCTTCCTTCCTTCAAGCTTCAAGAAAACTTCTCTAAATGTAGAGATTGGGTAACAACCAACTAGTCCAAGGAAGGCCTCTAAATAAGCCTCCAACTCAACCATCCAAAAGGAGCAATAACTATTTCCACCCACTAGCAACTCTAGAAACTCCTAACTCAACCTACACTATGGTTAAACCCTAAGTGGAGATGAGGTGAGGTAACTCAAGATAACCATAGTCAATTTTCGCACAAAGGCAAAAAGGGACTTTTTGGGTGACCTCAAAAGTCAAAAAAAGGGGCTTAGGGGTTGGAAAAGACCCCTAACCCATACCCATACCCTTTAGTTAGAAAAATAACATGTTTTAAAGCCTTAGGAAAGAGGTTTAGAGTCAAATAAAATCTAAGAATAAAATAGGTCCAACTTACTACTTTAACTTGCAAATAAGCACTAATCCAAATTAAGGGATGACTAACCTTGATTAAGAATCCAATAGAAAACTGACACTAACTTAAACCAACTTGGTCCAAAGGTTAAACAATTAACCTTAAACAGCACACCGAAGCACACAAACATTTTACGAGTGTCAAGCGACACTGAAAGAACATAATTACGAACATTAACATTCACTGAACAAAGAAGATGCATACATACATCTCACAATACAATACGTGAATTACGAACAACAAAGTTTTCAAATTTAGCACATGGAGATCAGTTCTATTCCTCCATAGGGTTTCTCGGCTAAATATCTGCACACTCATTTCACACATCAGTAGTCCCATAAAATCACATGTACATAATGTATACATATTCAGAAATTCACATAAATTAAAATATACATCAATAAGGGTTTCCTCATCCTACTTAATTCTTAATCATTTAAAATCTCTTAAATCAAAGTCTCAATCCTACATTTACCGAGTTCATCAACATACATATACATGAAACATTAAATGACAATCATCAAATATATCTGAAAATAACATCACACAACATGAAATAATAAAATATGTTCTAAGCATCAGATAATGTCTGGACATCTCGAGTCGTGAATATCAAAAAATAATAGTAATGCATCGCTATGCTACGATGGGTCGGGGCGAGGCCTCACATATAAAGACTTAGGTACAGGTTAAAAAAAAGAATGAGCTATCTTCAAGCATAGATGGGGAGAAGAAGATATTCTAGTATAACATGATTGCAAAGAGACATTGATTAGCATCCTATCTGCACAAGAATTTATTGAGATAAATGAACTTGACCTAGCTATGACATTTGGATTAAATTAGAAAAGTTGTATGAAGAAGATAAATTTACAAAGAAAGCAAAGTTGAAAAAATGGAAAACTAAGTTTGAATATGCTAAAATGCAAGAAGATGCAAGTGTTAGATCACATGTGCAGAGGATTACTAAAATTACCATAGGGATAAAAAGTTGAGCAACCATAATAGAAGATGAAGTTGTTTAAAATATTCTCAAATCCTTGACACTAGCTTATGACAAGAAGGTAAATGCAATTGAAGAAGTTATTACTCTTATTAAATATTTTAATAGCGAAACATTGATTGGTAAACTATAAGCTTTTGAAACTGGAAGATTGAAAGATGCTTTGCCTAGCATTGAGACTACTTCAAGAGCTAGTGGACATAAACACAAGAGAATGCTAACCAAAATTGTATGTACCAGTAGAAGATTGGGAGAAACTACAAGAAGAAAGAAAGATAGATGAAGGTGTATCTCTTATTGCAAGAAGAGAACCTAAAGATATGGGCATATTTAAAAACAAGACACCATTTGTTTGTTGGCATTGTAAGAAGTTTGGTCATTTTTCCACTAGATGTCCTACAAGAGAATCTAAGGTAAAACCCATATTTTACAATTCAAAAATTCCTAAAGAATGTCTCTAAGTTAGTGATGAAGAGATTGAGGTTAACGATATCAATATCATAGATAGTGAAGATGAAAATGATATTGGATTTGTTGCAATTAAAGAGGAAAGTCATATTAAAGAAGAAAAACCACTTATTTTACATGTTGAGAAAAAGAAAACAAAATGGATTATAGATAGTGGATGTTCACATCACATGGTTAGTGAAAAAGATAAGTTTGTTGAATTTAAGAGCTATGATGGAGGTGAAGTTAGAGTTGGTAACAATGCACCTTGTCCTATAAAAGGAAAATGATTTATAACTCTTGATGGTAAGACTAACACAAAAGATGTATATTTTGTTTATGGATTGAAACATAAGTTGTTAAGTGTTGGACGACATCTTGAAAAAGGTTATCATTTTCAATTCATTAATAAATAATGTTCAATTAAGGATAAGCATGGAAATAAAATTTCTATAGGAACAAGGACCAGAGGTAATCTATTTCAGTTGAATCCTACTGAGATAAGTTGTCTTGTTGCAAAAGTTGATAACAACTAGTTATGGCAGAAAAGATATTGCCATATGAATTTTGATAATATAGTCAAGTGAGTAATTCTAATGCAATCAGAGATCTACCTAAGATTGTGAAACCTTCTAACACAATGTGCAATGGATGTGTGATGACTAAATAGAAAGAAAGTACATTTCAAAGAACAACCTTTACTACTTAAGAAAAATTGGAGATTGTTCACACAGATTTATGTGGACTTACAAATACAAGAACATTCTATGATGAAAGGTATTTTATTCTTTTCATTGACAATTTTAGTAGGATGATGTGGGTTTCTTTCTTGAGAGAAAAACCAAAAGCATTTGATAAGCTCAACCTATTTAAAGAAAAATATGGATAGTCACAATGCCCGTGACTGCGACTGCATCTGCTTCTTCTTTGCCCATGCAGACATCTGTTCTCGGCTTAGCTCCCATCTTTGTCTAGGCCTCTGTGTGTGGGCCTCTTCCAAGGGTGTGGTTGTTACTGGGTTTGGCTCAGCGCCTCTTGTGAATGATTCTTTTGCCCTTGATTCCTTTCTTCGTGGCAGTGCCCTAGAGGGGATTCAATCTCTAGCCTTTGCCTTTGGTGTTGGTTTTGGTAGCCCATCTGCGTTTTCTCCTAGTAGGACAAATTTTTCTCTAACTCGTTGTGTTGCAAGTAGCTCTGCCATCTCTTACACTAATGTGGCTGCTTATGAGGTCGACATTGGAGGTTAGACTATGTGTTTGGGGCTCCTTGATGTTGTGCCAATTGTTTTAAGTAACCTGATAATGATTGATTTAAAACATGATATAGTTGATGAGATCTCCACTTATGTGGATGATTTCTCATCCACTGCTGCTATCTTTCATTTTAAGGGTTTCTAGCCTTCTCTGTTGGATCTACACGCCTAGATTAGCTATGTTTGGGAGCCTATCATTTCGGAGACAACCCAGATATACCCTGTGGCAAGGGGTTTTCTCATTATGAAATTTGATACTACTAAAGATAGAAATGTCATCCTGCGTCGTGGTTTCTCATGGGGGGAGAAGTTTCCCTTGATGGCTAAACCTTGGTATAAGGATTTTGAAACATTGATGGAATCCTTTAATAAGATCCCTCTATGGGTAAGGTTGTTGAATCTCCCCCTTCACCTATGGTTGGATTCAGTCCTGGAGGTGGTGGGAGAAGCTCTCAGGGACTTCTTGCTAGTTGATACTGCATCTTCTAATGAGTTTTAGCAGACATATCCTTGAATTTTGGTTGAGATCAACATATCCAAGGGACTCCCTAAAAAGATTATGTTGGCCTCTCCTCTTGGATCTTGGATTCAACTTCTTGATTATAAGGGTATCCCCTTCCATTGCATGAAATGCCACAAGACCAATCACCTTGCTTCTCATTGCTCCTTTGAAAAATCTAGACCGAAGAAGTCCCCTTCTTGGTGAAAGGGGGTTTCGAATGATCACTACACGATTCAAAAAGTCCCCTTTGCATGGGATGATGAATCTTCTTAAGACACTTTGGTGGAGGACTTGATTGTTGTCTCTGATGGTATGATTGTTGCCCCAATGATGGTGACCTCTTCCGTTCATCTTCTCTCAGATTCTATCACTGGCGATTCGACTATTGCCCCTTTTGTGGCTCTATCTCAAGATGTTGCTGGTCTGTCTCAGGATGTTGTTATCCCTTCTTTTGCTGTGGTCCTTTCCCCAACTGCGAGGGTTTTGGGGGCTGGTTGTGGTGTTGCTAACTTTGTATGGCAGAAGGTTGCTGGTATGGTGTAGGATGGATGGACCACAGTAAAAGGAAAAAAGGTCAAGCCCTCCACTCCCTCCTTTGATATGGCATTATGCTCTCCAAAGACGGGACCAAAAGGGAAAGCTTGATGTGGCTATCCTATTTTTGGCTCTCTTGGCTCTTTTGGCCTATTGTTCTTTATAGTCTGATATGGTTAGGGACATATTGTCTATTCCTTTTTATCCATAGAGTTTCAGGTGCTCGGTCAAAACCTATTTTTGTGGCTGTAGTGAACTGTGTTATCTATGATATCACCCTAATCACTTATCTTGGTTGGTAACCTATTTCACCTTTGGCCTGTAGTTTTATTTGGTTTGGGCTTCATTGAAAATTTTATGATTTGTAAAGGGTTTTAGGCACTCTTCAAAACCTATTTTCCTTAATAAAAAACATATTTAAAGAAAAGTTGAGAATGAATCAGGCTTGGTGAAAAATGTTTAAGGTTTGACAAAGGTGGAAAATTTACATCTAATTAGTTCAATGCATTTTGTGAGGATCATGGAATTTGTAAGAAAATTTTAACATGTAAAACACCACAACGAAATGGTATAGAAGAGAGAAGAAACAAAATAGTGAGTGAAGTAAAAATAATTATGTTACTTGAGGGTAAAGTATTGTTGTGGTTCCACAAAACATTCCCCATTTTTTACTTTAGAACTGGGGACCCCCCCTTTTTTCTCACAAAAACTCATTCCTCAAAATAGGGCATCTTCTAAGGTGCCTCAGGGAGTGGAACTATGTAGTTCAGGTTTAAGAGTCTGGTTAGTTAGCATCATTTTTACCCCCTAGAACCAGTATACTAATGTTTATCTTTTGTGTAGGTCATCATGGCATCCTCATCATCCATAGAACAAAAAATTACCATGGTATTGCATGTGCATATTCAACATAGGCGCCTTGGGATTTTAGGTAGAAGAAGCATAAGGAGTTCAATTCTATGACAATTTTGGACTATAAAGAGGGCATAAATCATCAAAAGTACACTAGAGTGCTCCGAGACCCTGTATGAGAAAAACACATAAATTATTTTCAAAATCAGGAACTTTGATTTTTGCGAGAATTGAGCACCTTGCACACTTCCCTGAATGTGTGCAAGTGCACTTTTTACAAGGTGTTCTTTTCAAAAAGTGCACTTTTCATAAGGTGTGTAGGTGTGCATTGTAGTTTTGAATATGCATAAGTTGAAGGACTCTAGAAGGTGTGTAGGTGCACATGTGCGAAGTTGTGAAGGAGCACAATCCTAAACTCATGAAGATGCCTAAGGTCCCAAAGATGCCAAGGTGCGTAGGTGCACAATTTTGCAAGTTTTGAAGATCAAAGTGCATAGGTGTACAAATGGGCCTAAATCATCAAAAATATCAAAATAAGCACACAAGAGTGGTCCTAGAATTCATTTGAGCCAAACCCAGAAATCATTTTCAAAACTAAAAAATTTGATTTTTGGGTGAATTGAGCACCTCACACACTTCCCTGAAGGTGCGTAAGTGCATAATTTGAAGATTTGGTTAATGAATTATCTCTAAAGGTTCACAGGTGCACATATAAAAAACATCCAGAGGAGCTCGAGGTCTCCAACATTACCATGGCTTCCTCATCTTCTGTAGCAACTAAGATCACACTCGAACCTATGACTTTCAAGTTCTAAGGAATGCCCAAGAAGTCACACTTGATGTTTTCCATAGGGAAGTGAAGGTAAAGTATGAAACATCAGACTTGTTAGCTCCTCAAGAAATCACCTTCACCATCCAAAAGTTCAAAGGGGAACATCCAGACATCATTTTGGTTGAAGGTCAACAAGACCTAGATGATGGAAACTGAAAATTGTCAAGTTAGAAAAATTCACACTTTGGAAAATTGTGGAGTTAGAAAAATTCTTATTTTGGAAAATTGTCGAGTTAGAAAAAATTCCCACTTTGGAAAATTATTGAGTTAGAAAAATTATGTCAATTTTGGTCCTATCACCTAGAGGTGCACCTTTTAGAAGGTGCACTTTTCAGAAGGTGCACTTTTCAAAAGGTGTGCCAAATCAAGAGGTGCACTGACAATTTTCAAGATGAAGTAGTGCACTGACAGTTAACTGCTAGTTGTTATTTTTGAGCATCTCATTCACTGAAAATATGTTTTAATGATAGTTCAACTCCCATAAACACTTGGAGAAGGCCAAGCTTAAATTTTTAGAAGTCCCTATGACTCTTAGATCATCTCATGACTTCTCTCTTCTTATCTTCTTCTGTTATTGTTTTAAGTCATGTAAAGGCTCATGCACTCATTAATTTATTTAAACAAGGGTGGAGACCTACTTAGCACCATTTAGAGAGTCAATTTGTATATAATTAGCTTTATTTTATTAGTTTTTACCATAATATTTGCATTAAAATAGATCTCACTCCTAACACAAAAGGAGCAAAGAATTTATTTTAAATACATGGATGTAAAATGTACTCGAGGCTGATATTTTGATGCAATAATGAATGCTATTGGTGCTCTCATTCTGTGTGTAGTAAATCTTGCTAGAGTGTGTTATTTTTGCGAATTCATATTCATGAATGATAATGGAGGTAATGGTTTTATTGCACTATTATAATTGTGTGATCTTTTAATTCTCGTGTTTGCCTTATGTTAACAAATTCCGCTATTGTGACAAATTGGAGAAAGGATCACTATTGTTCTTGCATAGCGTTTTCTCTTGTGTGAGCACACTTTTTGTGGCTTCACAATTTGATGAATCATGAAACATCTTTTGGTTTTCATTAAAGTTCCTATCAACAATTGCATCAGTCGAGTTGAGGAAACACTGCTCTTGATTTCATTGATTTCCTACCAAATCCTTTTGATAATTTAATTCATAGATTTGTTGTTACTTTGGCTTATGTTCTTTAGGAATTTCTCTTTCAGTAATTTTCTTTAAATCTATTGTTACTCTATCTTCGTCATTTTCTTTTCAAACACTTGGTTAGAATATAAATTCATATAGTTGCATTAATTAGAAAATGCATTCATCATAAAAAGGAAAATACAAAAATATATTGGCTTTGTGGTTACATTTCAAAAAAGTTGTGCAGAATTGGTAGATGCCTACAAAGGTCTCCTTGTGAACATTCACATTTATCTTTAATTGAGTTACTCAATAGGTTGAAAAATAGCCATCCAGAACCTTGGAGTTGGTCCTTGATCATCTTTTCAAGAGGGAGATTCGAAAGAATTTCTTCGATAGCATCATACAAAATGACCGCTCAACAAAAGTGGCACTAGAAGGTGTGCTTTTCAGAAGGTGCAATTTTTAGAAGGTGCACTTTTTAGTAAGGTGAACTTTTCAGTAAGGTGCACTTTTCAGAAGGTGCACTTTTTGCATAGGTGTTCAAGGATCCATTGTGTGCTTCCCTAGAGGTGCGTAAATTGGAAGATCTTGACCAATTATGTCCCTTTCAATGAGCACTGAGGTCTTCACTCGACAAGCAAGAGTTCTTGGAACCCATTCATTTTTGCTAGCCTCACAATGATAAAAGGATACCTAGGCTCCACTCTCTCACATTGAAAATTCCATTATCATGCACCATGGCTTTCTACAATGCCCAAAGTTAAGCTTTGAACCTAACCAGTCCATTACATGACTTGCCCAAAAATCTTGAAAAGTTTTGTCCATAGTTCATCTA
Organism: Cupressus sempervirens; assembly: GCA_028749045.1. Lineage (NCBI taxonomy): Eukaryota > Viridiplantae > Streptophyta > Pinopsida > Cupressales > Cupressaceae > Cupressus > Cupressus sempervirens. The sequence goes on along the minus strand of CM053792.1, from coordinate 948,487,544 downwards.
TTGAGAATCATGAAAAACATAATATCATATTGAAATTTTCAAGGAAATATGTTATCAGAACCAGATTCAGTATATTAATGTGGTTTATAGCCTTTTCCCTTACACTTTGTGGGAAACAACATTCAATTGGTACCTCAATCTTCCACCAGCATCAATAAGAGATTGAAACTCTTTTGAGAGCAAGTTTCTGGCACAATTCAAGGTCTATATTGATCTAGCTAAACTACATCATCAGTTCACCTCAATTAAGAGGGATCCCCACGAGACTATTTCATAGTTTAATCACTGCTTCTATATGATGTATCAAAGAATGAAGTTTACTTAAACTGTACCACAAGAGGCTATCATCCAAATCTATTTGTGAACAATGGATTCATTAACTTCTATTTTTCTAAGAAGGCTCCCACCCAAAGACATTGATACCATTGAAAAGGTCTTCAAAGAGGCTGTTACATTTACGAAGCAGGTAGTCCCCATGGTGGAGGGAACTTTGTGTCTTCCTTCACTTTGAATAATATAGTAGCCATACCACCATTTTTAGCATGAGCATCTACTATGCCCAATCAAATGTCCCTATTGAATCCAGTACCTTTACTACCACAAGAAAATTCTGCTCCAATGCCAACAATTACATATTCAAGATATGAGCCCCAAAAGACTGTATTCTTTGAGGAAAAGACTTCTCCACCTACTAAACTCAAGAACAATATGGTTAGTGAGTTTGAGACCATGAAGAAGATGATGTCTCTTTTATCCAATGAAATCATTAGAACAAATTTGAATTCCTCAAGAAACCAAGGCAATCATCCAAGACAACTTGCTACCCAAAACAATTATTCTCAAAATAAGAGCATAAATTATGGCCCTTATGGTAACATCAACAATGAGAATAATTGTATGAGTAACATCAACAATGAGAATAATTGTATGGTAATATCAACGATGATATTATAGGTATGAGTCCAAGTGAAAATGGATATGGGTACAAAGATGTTTTAGATCAACCTCCCCAAATCACAAAGGAACAACTTTTGTAGTTTAGCACAATAGTGTTTGAATCATATGATAAATCTGGAAGAGGAGTTTGTGTTCCCATCCAATGAAGAGAAAGAGCATGGACACTTTGGGATATATATTTATTGTAGCAATAATATGAGCACACAAAGTTTGAAAAGTAGAGAAGAATATCTAATGGATGATCTCTCTCTATGGTTACATCCTACTCCTCCAAACATGTAGGTTTGCAACACTCCAATGCATTATGAGGCTCCAAGCAACATTACCTTGATAGTTCAGAAGGAATTACATGTATAGGATTAGGTTTTGAAAGGTTTTATGGATAACATAAAAATAAATGTGAAGTATCTTGGATAAGATTATAATCCAAACATCCTTTTGCTTCCTATCTATTGTCGCCTCCATCAAAGGATTCATTCAAAGTTGGAATGTGCTAATTGCCAAGATGTAATATCTAATGTGTTAGCACAGATAGATTAGCCTACTAAAATTGCCAGAGGTAGTGAAATTGTTACAAGTATTGATGTTGCAATAAGTGCGGATATCCCAAGAAATTTTGAGAAGGCATAAAATTTTGATGTTCCAAATATCTATGCAGTTGCTGTAAGGCCCACATTAGTACCTTATTATAGACCTTGATGAAATAAATATGATTAGGAGTTAGTTAGGTTATGATTGACATTTTCACTACTAATAATGAATTATGAGATCCTATTGGAAACTAAAGAATATTTTGGTTATTACAAGCGTAATACCCATTCAATAACATTAGGTCGAATAGATAAGATCACATGAAAATGGAACTCTAAATGTTCAAGCTAGAGATACGACCAAAGGATTTATAGAATGATTCACTAGCCAAATTAGGAAAGATGAATTAACATTTTCTCTCCTAAGAAATAACAATGGATGTAGATTATAACAATGACAAAACATAAGTGGTTGCATTCGTGGATTGTTTTTAAATCATGACGACATAAGTTTGGAACATTCTATTGGCTTGAGGGATTAACCCTAGAACACACACACCGTCATAATGCAATAAAGGGGTATTGTTAGGAACGTTGTTATGATTAACTTGAATGAAAAGATACTAGTTACATGTTCCCATATTAATGATCTCCACTTAAGACATATACTAGGACCCATTTATTTGTTTTAATGATGTAACAGAATATGACCTTAGTGTTTCATGGTTATGATAGAGAAGTATTGTAATAGTGTTAGAATGGTAATTTCGTTATGTTAAGAAAGATAAATGTTGATACACATAATTTGATATTGCAATGTTTTGAATGTTTTATGGAAATGAATAGATGGAAGTTAATTGTATATGTTAATGTGAATTATGTAATATTGGATCATTTTGCACTTATCGGTATGTATTTCTATAATATTTCATCGGACTACTGATGGTTAAGTAGAATGTGAAGGAAGTGGAACCATGGAAATTTTTGGGGGAAACAACTTCCAAACCTATGTGAACATAGTTTAACCAAGGTGAATCTTTGGAAGATTCAAAAGCATCGTTGTGAAAGTTTTTTGTTTCATAATGTAAATTTTCTTGCATGAGGAAATGTTTAATCATAATTTGGATGCATTAAGGACATGTTATGGTGAAGTGTAATGTATTTTAATGTGTCACTTGACACTTGTATTTGTCTATGTGTTGATGACATGTCACCTAGAGTGTTGGTCACAAGGTCACTTAATCTTAGTTCCTTCATTTTCTTCAATTAATGTTTAAGTACACCCACTTGGGAGAAAGTGTTAGGATGGGTCAAAATCATGTTGACTTTCGAATTTCAACTTGTGAGGGATTTTAGGGAGCCTAAATGGGATCCTAGAGAGTCTTTTTATTGAAAATAAGCCGCCCTAATGGTAGTATAACTTTTTAGGGGCCTAAATTCAACTATTTTAGTGATTACCTAGCTTAGGGACCCCTTAAACCAAGCCCTCTTGAACCAATTCAAAATTTTGAGTCTCCCCATGAGAGTAACCTCACCATCCCACTTGGTTAACTTTCTTATTTTGAAGGAGCAACAATGTAAGAAAAAGGAGGCTTGATGTTCCTACTAAAAAAAGGTTGGTAGAGAGTCTTTTTAGAGGAAGGGTGAGAAATTAGTGAGTTGTTCACCCATTCTCTAAGTTTAGAGATAGTTAGATTTTAGAAGGAAAAAGGGAGCTCTACTATAACAATCATTACCCTAGCTTGGACCAAGGTTGGTATTTCAAACTATGCTTCATTCTCATTCTTGATTATTGTAAAGTAGATCTGCAAGTATGAGGAATGTGTCAATGGAGTATGCATTGTAGTGGGAGTCTTGCATTATGGATTTTGATATTGTGTTGTGGCATTGTGGGAATGTGTTGTGTTCTTGAAGATTTCTTGGTTTTTCTTCTTGGTTTTGTTTCTTGTTTGGATTAGAATGTGAATGTGATCATGGGTGCAGAGCTTCACTCACCCTTGTGGGAAGGGAAGAGAAGTCCAGGGTGAAGGGCATAGTTGGGCTTGCATGGTTGAGGACCTTGGAGTATGGGCTCCATTGTATGCAAATTTCATTCATATTCTACTTTGGGGGTGATAAGGGAAAAATGGTGAAGAAAAGAAGTAAATGAAGTATGGGTTTCAAGGAAGCTAAAGTTGTTGGTGTTGTGTTGTGGAGGATGTTTATGAAGCCCCGAAAGGGCATGATATTTTGTTGATTTGTGAAGCCTCAAAAGGGCATGAATGTTATTTTTTGGCAGATATGATATGATATGGAAAGCCTCCTTGAAAGCACACCTTCACCCTATGTTCAAGGTTCCATAGGTGAACCTTTGTGAAATACCTTGGGATGGGAGTTATTTTGGGTTTTGTGTTGTGTTTATTGTAATAATAAGAGATGTGTGTGTATAAATCCATTTGGGTCTTATTTCCCTTGCTCAGTGGGTGGCTTCATAGAAGCCTAGGTTGGGAGGTGAGCCTCCATGGTTCCCATTTGTGTGTGTTATGTGCAGGTTTTGTGAAGATGCATGCCATGAAGTATTAGGGTTTCACCTTTGTCAAAGTGGAGAAGATCCAAATGTGTAAAGAAGGCTCAATGTTCATGTTTCTCAATGTTCATGATTTTGAAAGGCTCTTGTGTTGTCTCATTGTGATGGAAAGAGATTGTGCCAAGGAGATGAAGAACCTTCTTTGTTGTATTTGAGTTTTTGGGTTGTAAGAAAAATCCATCTTGTTGTGTTTATTTAAATGTATGGCAAGAGTAGTGTTTGCAGCTAATTGATAGGGAGTCTTTGCGAAACATCCATGTTTGGCCAATAGCACTTCCATTGTGTTAACATGTAATGGAGATTTCACTACCTTTTTGTGTAATGTAAGAATTACTTGAGGAAGCATGTATATTGTGTAGGAGGATAAGTTATTTTGATCCTTTAAGTTATTGTGCTCCTTCACTCTGTAGATTGTAAGAATGAATCTAATTATCAATGGAGAATTGTATATTAGGAAGGTTAGATCATGGAATGGTATTGGAATGATATTATCACTTCAATTCTCTTGAATAATAGATGTATATGCAACATTGAATTGGTTCCTTGCATGTGAATCCAATGTTAGATCTTGAGCAATGGTTTACCAAATTTCATTATTCATAGATTAGATTAAATTAGTTTGTTCATTTAGGACTTATGTTATGCTTTCTGTATGTGCTTTTGTATTGAGTTTATTGTCTAAATGATTCAATAAGTCCATTGATTTAGAATATCATAACATACCAACTAACCCCTAATGTATCATTGCAATAATCTACTGTGGGTACCCTAGACTATAGAAGAAGCAAATTAATTAGAAAACATAGAATATATATAGCATAAGAAATAACTTGTTGTAGGTGCTTATTTTATCTCTCTGGAATTTGTATGGAAAGTAAGAAAATACCTTCCACCAAATTACAGAGTAATATATTATTAAATAGGACATACCTATAACTCTATTTAATTGGACACCTCTACCTATGAGGCTAGGAACAAAATTCAAAACGAGCAATTGCCTCTGAAACATAGATGTCTAATCACCTTGAGAATAAGAGACAAAATAAAATAAAATAATAATACATATATATATATAATATTATTAAAATAAAAATATAACACTCTTCCTTGAAATCAATCCCGTGAGGGTCATAGCACCATCCTTCAATGGCATTAAACAAAGAAACAAAGAAAATAAAATAAATAAATAAATATAAGACTTTAATCTTCCCTAGGCGATCATATTTGTCTTGAATACACCTTGGCATGAAATAGGGGTACGTAAGGATTTAAATTCTGACATAATCTGACCCCTTTTTTAGATGACCATCTTCCTTGAAATTGAGGGAAGCTTAAAAAATGGGGGCTTCAAATTTGGTTGGAGGACAGTGGTCCCCACCCTATCATTCCATCATCAAGTTTGAAAGAAGCTGGGTGCAGGTTTCTAGGTTGATAAGACCCCTGACTAGGCGCCTTAAATTTCTTTAAACATTGGTGGGATTCAAGTTATCCCATGGGCTGCCTTTATTGTTAGACCTCCCTTCCACCTCATGCATTGGTATCCTGATGAAGGCGTCCAGTTGGAAAGTACGCTTGTTCCCCATAAAGTCACCTAGCAAGGGTTGTGGGTAGTAATTGGTTTAGGAGGTGGAACTTAGATGTTTTAATTGTGTTAGGATGTAATGAGCATTTAGGGATATAGAGAGAGGGATCTTGGTTATGTTGGTTAAAGTGAGATTAGTTGGTAATGTAGGTATTGAATATTGTAGATATAAATTAATAAGTAGAATTTTAATGGGGTGTGGGGTAGTGTATGGTTAGGCAATTATGTTTAGGATTATATATTCTTTTTTTTAGGATAATGGGTTGATAGTTATAAGGTTGTCTAACCCATCTTTATGTTAATAATGTTTTCTTAAAAGAATGTAATGAAGATGATAAAAACTTATGTTTGAGAAAGATTTTAATTAAGAGAGATATAATCTTAGGTAGACTAATAAGGTTTTTAATTGATAATTCTTAAAAGAATGTAATGAAGCTGATAAAAACTTATGTTTGAGAAAGAGTTTAATTAAGAGAGATATAATCTTAGGTAGACTAATAAGGTTTTTAATTGATAACTAATTTTATGTGATTAGTAAATAGAATATTAATAATAATAATAATAATAATAAAATAAATTGAAGGGTATGTGACAATTATGTTCTAGGGATAGTCTACATAATGCTAAAACTTCAAATCTAATACATGACAGAAGTATTCTATATAGGATACAGTGAGTGACATACACAAATTGATACCATTAGTGCCAAGATGTTGAAGGGCTATGATATAAACATTGGGTGACCTAGAGTTCATCTTGTAAAAAGTGTAAAGATCATTGTGAATATATATAATAAATGTAAAAGTAAAATAAATGGTATTCTTATATTTAAGTAGTTTCTTAAGTTGGATACTTGGGTCTTTAGATATATTTAAGAGTAATCTGATTTTATCAAATGGACTCGTGAGTAAATTTAAATTAATTACACCAATATATATTAGGGTTTTCATGCAATATTAGAGAAAAAATAATAATACTAAAGGTTTTTGATAGTTAATACATAAGAGTATAATTAATTGATACAAAAACTTTGTATTGTACTCAATCTTAACTCATCATATAAAGATCAGGTCCTAAAATTAAATTTATCAGTGACACCTAGAGCTTAGTTGATTTAGTGGATGAAAGCATGACAACAAACTCGATTAGGTGTGTTGAACTTATCTAATGCAACCATCTTATATTAAATTTAATGTCTACCCAATAAAAATTTGTTATATCAATTGGAGAAAAATGGAGACTTCTTTGATGTTCAACAGATTAAAGGTATTTGGTGTGATGTGCTTGGTTGTATTCATGAGTATTTTATCCTTGATGGAAGGAATAAAAGGGTGCACAAATTCCACTTTGTCTTTCTTAATCATTTCAGGTACAAGGACATAATTTCCTTCCCTTTCTATTTGCAGTTTTCTTTGCTCCAAAGTTTGAATGCCCATAGAAAGAAACAGTCTTGACCCATCTTAAATGAAGGTCTGATTTCACTCATTGAGGGTTTTTGTAAAAATAAATCCATTGCTTCGTCTCCTTCCACTAGCAAGCATAAGAATCCTAAACCCTTAAAAGGTAAAACTGATGAGAATGTTAAAGAGAAAGTTAAGGCTAAACTAAAACCCTCTAGCTCTCGAAGACAAAAATTGGAAGAGGATACAGAGGTGGAAAGTACTTAAGGCTTAGATAAGGATGTCCCTGAGGAAGAGGAAGGGACAGATGCTGGGGATTTTAGCTCTAACCTGGATGGTTATCCGGATACGAAAGACAAAAATGAGGAAGGGAGAGAGGAATATACTACTGAGGATAACTCGGAATAGAGCAAGTCTGATAATGAGGGTACTCATAATGTGTTTGGGGGAGGTGATAAAGAGAAAGAGAATTTAATCAAAGATCGAGCCATTTTAAGTGAGGAGGAAAAAATGGGGATAGCTTCCACTCATGTAAATGAGACTGAGGGATAAGCTAAGGAGGTCCTAAGTCAACATGTCCCTGTGAAGTTTGGTGAGGAGGAGTCATTGGATGAGGAGGTACAAATTGATAAAGTTGGCCCCTTGCCACACGCCACTGCTAATGATGCGAGTGACTCCCTGGAGAGGTAAACCAAACTTTCCTTCCTACACTCTACCAAACAAAAAGCTGACATTTTCCTTCAAGTTGACTCTTGGATTTATAATGAAATAATGGGGCTAAAGAAGAAAGTGGAAACCTTGCAACATAACCAGGAGGCTGACTGGGCTATTATTCAACACATGCAGGTGCAAATGGGAGATATCCCAAAAAAAATTAAGGATTACGAGTAGAATCTTAGAATGCTTATCAAGGAAAGTGGAACAAAAATGGAGTAGGTAACTTCAAGCATCTGTGCTGCTGTGGTGACATTGGGCAAAAGAGAAAATGAAGGAACCATATCTCCGGAGGGCCCTAGCAAGAGGACAAGATAGAGTTCGAGGAAGAAATATTTGATTGTTGTTGCTTCTTCGGCTACTAACTCCATCCAGGACACGACTAAGATTGGTAAGGAGGCAGTTAAGATGATTACGAAACTGCAATAGTTTCCTGGGTCTTCTTTTCTGGTTGGGTTTCTGTTCAGGTCCTATTTGCTGGTTGTTACTCCTGGTTCCTGTGTTTGGTCCTATTTTTTGGCTTTTAGTTTTTAAATAGTACTGATGGTTCCAGGTCCTTGTAAAACCTAGGTACTTTATTTGGACTTTGTTAGTGGTTTCAGGTCCCTGTAAAACCTATTTTTGGTACTGCTTCTAGTAGGTTTAAGGACTCTTTCCCAATGGATGGCTTGCTTTTTCCTTTTTTGAGGACGTGAAAGGGTTTCAGGGTCCCTTCAAAACCTATTTTTACCATAATCTAAAACAATTTTCTATATCAATGTTGTGTTGCTTAGTATTTTAAATAAATAGATAAATCAAAATAAATAAATAATTTTTTTAAAAAAAATATTGAGGTGTGTTTTTGCCTTGTAAAAAAAATTAGGGCATGACATTATGGTATCAGAGCCCCTATGTTATACAACACTGGGCATTAATGAGCCCACAAACAAATGTACAATTGTAAGTTATCGTAATATCATAATACCATATTGCAAGGGAAAGGGCCTCGTAGGCTATTGACTCGTAATAAATATGATTATTTATTTGGTAATGGAATTAAACACCCTAAATAGATAACACTAATTAGCCATGATAACAATTAAAAAAAGAAACCTACTAGGGATTATGATATGACATGATATTATCCTGACCTTGTGGAAGTTCAAATTTAATAGGATCTATTTATAACCCCCTCTCGATAGCTATGAGACTTAATGAATCTAGATCTCGGCATACATGAAGGAACCCATTGGAAGTGATGCCTAATAAAGATAAGTCTCCTATTGAACCATAGGGGAGGACAATAAGGAACAATATGCAAATGACAGAAAGAACAACATACATCAGGACATGACTTGTTTTAATGAAAAGTTTACCATTGTGGCCACACTTATGTTTAATTGGTGATTTTATTTTTTTTAAAGTTATTTTATGATTCATTTTTTTCTAAGTGTGTTTGTTATAAGTCGGTCATATCAGGGAGTATTCTTGACAACCATCATAAGGAAATTAGAATACCACCCTTTTATTCATCGTGAGATATGATTTCATCCAACCCTATAGACATGGAAATACTTTAATCCTCAAATGAAGATACCTCAATTTCACACCATACTAAGGACCTTAGATAAGGGTGCTGAATGTGATGAGCCTAAACATTCTAGGTATAAATGATAGTCACCCTATCCATCTAGAAAGAAGTTAGCACAAATATATTTATATTACGTATTGGTAGGTAACCTAACTTGGGATGATACCTAGACAAATCAATGGTGAGTTAATCAATATTAGGAAGAATTATTCCTCTATGAGCTATAGAACAATATTTTATAAGTCTATATTTTGATTATATGTGAAACTGCTAGGAATGGAAGCCGATCTTAAGGCAAGGCCTAAGTGGAACAATTTTGTGGGATCAAAGTACGCCCTAATTATGAAAGTTGTGTCCCTAATTATAGAAACTTCTAGGAGGAAGTTGATAGCTAGGGGGGGAGGATGTATGGCCCACACTAGTACCCTATTATAGACCTTGATGAAATAAATATGATTAGGAGTTAGTTAGGTTATGATTGACATTTTCATTACTAATAATGAATTATGAGATCCTATTGGAAACTAAAGCAGATTTCTGTTATTATAAGTGTATTACCTATTCAATAACATTAGGTTCAATAGATAAGATCACATGAAAATGGAACTCTCAATGTTCAAGCTAGAGACACGATCAAAGGATTTATAGAATGATTCACTAGCCAAATTAGGAAAGATGAATTAACATTTTCTCTCCTAAGAAATAACAATGGATGTAGATTATAAAAATGACAAAACATAAGTGGTTGCATTAGTGGATTATTTTTAAATCATGACGACATAAGTTCAGAATGTTCTATTGGCTTGAGGGATTAACCCTAGAACACACAGACCCTCATAATGTTATAAAGGGGTATTGTTAGGAAAGTTGTTATGGTTAACTTGACTAAAAAGATACTAGTTACATGTTCCCATATTAATGATCTCCACTTAAGACATATACTAGGATCCATTTATTTGTTTTAATGATGTAACAGAATATGACCTCAATGTTTCATGGTTATGATAGAGAAGTATTGTAATAGTGTTAGAACAATAATTTCATTATGTTAAGAAAGATAAATGTTGATACACATAATTTTGATATTGCAATGTTTTGAATGTTTTATGGAAATGAATAGATGGAAGTTAATTGTATATGTTAATGTGAATTATGTAATATTGGATCATTCTGCACTTATCGGTATGTATTTCTATAATATTTCATCGGACTACTGATGGTTAAGTAGAATGTGAAGGAAGTGGAACCATGGAAATTTTTGGGGGAAACAACTTCCAAACCTATGTGAACACAGTTTAATCAAGGTGAATCTTTGGAAGATTCAAAAGCCTCATTGTGAAAGTGTTTTGTTTCATAATATAAATTTGTTTGCATGAGGAAATGTTTAATCATAATTTGGATGCATTAGGGACATGTTATGGTGAAGTGTAATGTATTTTAATGTGTCACTTGATAGTTATATTTGTCTATGTGTTGATGACATGTCACCTAGAGTGTTGGTCACAAGGTCACTTAATCTTAGTTCCTTCATTTTCTTCAATTAATGTTTAAGTACACCCACTTGGGAGAAAGTGTTAGGATGGGTCAACATCATGTTGATTTTCGAATTCAAACTTGTTAGGGATTTCAGGGAGCCTAAATGGGATCCTAGAGTGTATTTTTATTGAAAACAAGCCACCCTAATGGTAGTATAACTTGTTAGGGGCCTAAATTCAACTATTTTAGTGATTACCTAGCTTAGGGACCCCTTAAACCAAGCCCTCTTGAACCAATTCGAAATTTTGAGTCTCCCCATGAGAGTACCCTCACCATCCCACTTGGTCAACTTTCTTATTTTGAAGGAGAAACACTATAAGAAAAAGGAGGCTTGATGTTCCTACTAAAAAAAGGTTTGTAGAGAGTCTTTTTAGAGGAAGGGTGAAAAATTAGTGAGTTGTTCACCCACTCTCTAAGTTTAGAGACAATTAGATTTTAGAAGGAAAAAGGGAGCTCTACTACAACTATCATTGCTCTAGCTTGGACCAAGGTTGGTGTTTCAAACTATGCTTCATTCTCATTCTTGATTATTGTAAAGTAGATGCAAGTATGAGGAATGTGTTAATGGAGTATGTATTGTAGTGGGAGTCTCGCATTATGGATTTTGATATTGTGTTGTGGCATTGTGAGAATGTGTTGTGTTCTTGAAGATTTCTTGGTTTTTCTTCTTGGTTTTGTTTCTTGATTGGATTAAAATGTGAATGTGATCATGGGTGCAGGGCTTCACTCACCCTTGTGGGAAGGGAAGAGAAGTCCAGGGTGAAGGGCATAGTTGGGCTTACATGGTTGAGGACCTTGGAGTATGGGCTCCATCGTATGCAAATTTCATTCATATTCTGCTTTGGGGGTGATAAGGGAAAAATGGTGAAGAAAGGAAGTAAATGAAGTATGGGTTTCAAGGAAGCTAAAGTTGTTGGTGTTGTGTGGTGGAGGATGTTTATGAAGCCTCGAAGGGGCATGATATTTTGTTGATTTGTGAAGCCTCAAAAGGGCATGAATGTTATTTTTTGGCAGATATGATATGATATGGAAAGCCTCCTTGAAAGCACACCTTCACCCTATGTTCAAGGTTCCATAGGTGAACCTTTGTGAAATACCTTGGGATGGGAGTTGTTTTGTGTTTTTTGTTGTGTTTATTGTAATAGTAAGAGATGTGTGTGTATAAATCCCTTTGGGTCTTTTTCCCCCTGCTTGATGGGTGGCTTCATAGAAGCCTAGGTTGGGAGGTGAGCCTCCATGGTTCCCATTTGTGTGTGTTATGTGCAGGTTTTGTGGAGGTGCATGCCATGAAGTATTAGGGTTTCACCTTTGTCAAAGTGGAGAAGATCCAAATGTGTAAAGAAGGCTCAATGTTCATGTTTCTCAATGTTCATGATTTTGAAAGGCTCTTGTGTTGTCTCATTGAGATGGAAAGAGATTGTGCCAAGGAGATGAAGACCCTTCTTTGTTGTATTTGAGTTTTTGGGCTGTAAGCAAATCCATCTTGTTGTGTTTATTTAAATGTATGGAAAGAGTAGTGTTTGGAGCTCATTGACAAGGAGTCTTTGTGAAACATCCATGTTTGGCCAATAGAACTTCCATTGTGTTAACATGTAATGGAGATTTCACTACCTTTTTGTGTAATGTAAGAATTACTTGAGGAAGCATGTATAATGTGTAGGAAGATAAGTTATTTTGATCCTTTAAGTTATTGTGCTCCTTTACTCCTATGTAGATTGAAAGAATGAATCTAATTATCAATGGAGAATTGTATATTAGGAAGGTTAGATCATGGAATGGTATTGGAATGATATTATCACTTTAACTCTCTTGAATAATAGATGTATATGCAACATTGAATTGGTTCCTTGCATGTGAATCCAATGTTAGATCTTGACCAAATGGTTTACCAAATTTCATTATTCATAGATTAAATTAAATTAATTTGTTCATTTAGGACTTATGTTATGCTTTCTGTATGTGCTTTTGTATTGAGTTTATTGTCTAAATGATTCAATAAGTCCATTGATTTAGACTATCATAACATACCAACTAACCCATAATGTATCATTGCAATAATCTATTGTGGGTACCCTAGACTATAGAAGAGGAAAATTAATTAGAAAACATAGAATGTATAGAGCATAAGAAATAACTTGCTATAGGTGCTCATTTTATCTCTCTAGAATTTGTATGGAAAGTAAGAAAATACCTTCCACCAAATTATAGAGTAATATATTATTAAATAGGACATACCTATAACTCTATTTAATTGGACACCTCTACCTATGAGGCTAGGAACAAAATTGAAAACAAACAATTGCCTTTGAAACATAGATGTCTAATCACATTGAGAATGAGAAACCAAAAAATTATTAAATAATAATAATAATAAAATAAATAAATAAATAAATAAATAAATAAATAAATAAATAAATATCTATATATATATATATATATATATATATATATATATATATATATATATATATATATAATATTATTAAAATAAAAATATAACACTCTTCCTTGAAAACAATCCCGTGAGGGTCATAGTGCCATCTGTTAATGGCATTAAACAAAGCAACAAAGAAAATAAAAAAATAAAAAAATAAAAGACTTTAATCTTTCCTAGGCGATCATATTTGTCTTGAATACACCTTGGCATGAAATAAGGGTATATAAGGACTTAAATTCTGACATAATCTGACCCCTTTTTTAGATGACCATCTTCCTTGAAATTGAGGGAAGCTTAAAAAATGGGGGCTTCAAATTTGATTGGAGGATAGTGGTCCCCACCCTATCATTCCATCATCAATTTTGAAAGAAGCTGGGCATGGGTTTCTAGGTTGATAAGACCCCTTACTAGGTGCCTTAAATTTCTTTAAACATTGGTGGGATTCAAGTTATTCCATGGGTTGCCTTTATTGTCAAAGCTCCCTTCCACCTCGTGTACTAGTATCCTGATGAAGGCGTCCAGTTGGAAAGTATGCCTATTTCCCATAGAGTCACCTAGCAAGGTTTATGGGTAGTAATTGGTTTAGGAGGTGGAACTTAGATGTTTTAATTGTGTTAGGATGTAATGAGAATTTAGGGATATAGAGAGAGGGATCTTGGTTATGTTGGTAAAAGTGAGATTAGTTGGTAATGTAGGTATTGAATATTGTAGATATAAATTAATAAGTAGAATTTTAATGGGGTGTGGGGTAGTGTATGGTTAGGTAATTATGTCTAGGATTATATATTCTTTTTTTTAGGATAATGGGTTGATAGTTATAAGGTTGTCTAACCCATCTTTATGTTAATAATGTTTTCTTAAAAGAATTTAATGAAGTAGATAAAAGCTTATGTTTGAGAAAGAGTTTAATTAAGGGAGATATAATCTTAGGTAGACTAATAAGGTTTTTAATTGATAACTAATTTTATGTGATTAGTAAATAGAATAATAATAATAATAATAAAATAAATTGAAGGGTACGAGACAATTATATTCTAGGGATCATCTACATAATGCTAAAACTTCAAATCTAATACATGAAAAAAGTATTCTATATAGGATACAATGAGTAACATACACAAATTGATACCATTAGTGCCAAGATGTTGAAGGGCTATGATATAAACATTGGGTGACCTAGAGTTCATCTTGTAAAAAGTGTAAAGATTGTTGTGAATATATATAATAAATGTAAAACTAAAATAAATGGTATTCTTATATTTAAGTAGTTTCTTAAGTTGGATACTTGGGTCTTTAGAGATCTTTAAGAAAGTAATGTGATTTTATCATTTTAACAAATGGACTCATAAGCAAATTTAAATGAATTACACCAATATATATTAGGGTTTCCATGCACTAGTAGAGAAAAAATAATAATACCAAAGGTGTTTGATAGTTAATACATAAGAGTATAATTAATTTATACAAAAACTTTGTATTATACTCAATCTTAACTCATCATATAAACATCAGGTCCTAAAATTAAATTTATCAGTGACACCTAGAGCTTAATTGATTTAGTGGATGAAAGCATGACAACAAACTCGACTAGGTGTGTTGAACTTATCTAATGCAACCATCTTATATTAAATGTAATGTCTACCCAATAACAATTCGTTATATCAATGTTGTGTTTCTTAGTATTTTAAATAAATAGATAAATCAAAATAAATAAATAAATTTTAAAAAAAAATATTTAGGTGTGTTTTCGCCTTGTAAAAAAATTCAGGGCATGACAGTTGCAAAAACTGTCAAAGTTGCAAAAACAATGGAAATGAAGAAGATCCAAAGGTTGCTGAAATTTTTGAATCAAGAAGTCATCAAGAAGAAGACACAAATACTTCCTATTGTGATATTGATCCCCCATTGGATAATGATAAGGCACCTCCCTCAAAAAAAGATATATCATTAGATGAGATGGATAAAATGCTTAATTTGGTCTCAAACTTGACTAAGGAAATGTCTATTTATCGGTATTCTATGCATATATCAAACTATGCAATAACAAATTTGTGTAGAGTTCATTGCTTTGGGTTCCATTCAGAAGTAAGTTGTCTTGATTTCTTGTTAGCTCAAGAGATTGCAATGCAGGGTAAGTATTATTTGGAACATGCTTCTTTGGGATTTGAGGGAGAAAACACCTTGATTAATGATATTAATGAATCCTATAATCCGAAAGGAAGGCTTATGATTGATTTTTCTAGTCCCAAGGAGCCTAAAGGTGACAAATCATGGTTTAAGGCTAATGATGGTAATAATAAGGGCCATAAACACAATGTTCTATCTTTTGGGTTTTGTTTTGATAGCTATATTACATCATCGATGATAGTGTTTCCATGTGCACATGGAGTTGTGTACCATGAGATAAGACAATGAGAAGGAGAAATTATAATGTGTGATTGTAACCCTATAGTGGGGGACTCACTAGATTGGGTGATATCTTTCTATTATCCCTCTTAGTTTGATGATTTTCAATTTGAATATGATGTTAAAGGTGAAAGAACATGCTTGTGGATTAATCATGGCCATGGAGAGTTACCAGAACTTCTAATTTTGTGTGATTTGTGCGTAGAATTTGAACCAAGATTGTCCAAATTTTATTTTTCTAAGTGCAAAGAAAAGTCAACATTCTTTAGAACTATATGGGGGTGGTTTATTAGTACTGCACATAATAAGAAATCTACTAACAACCACACCATGTTCTTATTATTTAGGGTTTTTTGTATAGAAGTTTTTTTGTTTTTTTAGTCTTTTTAGTTAGGTGTTGGTTTTCTTTGTGTTGAGTCTTTTTTTTTTGTGGGGGGGGGGGGGTGGGGGGTGGTTTTGTATTCCTTTGCTTCTTTTTCCTTTTTAGGTTTTTGAGTTAGGGAGTTAGTGTGTTTTCTTGGGGCTATTCCCAACATGTGGTCCATCCCAACTAGTCTCAATTTTTTGAAGAGGTGTTTCTTTGTCAAAGCATTTGGATAACTTTGTTTCTTGTACATACTAAATACAAATGTTTCTCTCAAGTAAAGAGGACTTTCAAACTTAAAATCAAATTCTAGATTGACCACTCTCAACACTTTGCAAATTTAAAGAATTGGTCATCCAGGTTGCTTTCAACCTAGGTGGAAAGTGGCTACGGGATAGTCCAAAACTTTCTAGTTTGAATAGAGGATTTCCCTAGGGGCTTATCAAAATTACTTGTTGGCATGTGAGTTTCCCAAAGTTCAGTAAAAGAGGAATACATGAGTCATCATATTGGAAAAGGTCCATTTGAAAGGAACACCAACACTTTGACCACATAGTCTGATCATTGTCAAGAGAAAAATAAAATAAAAAAATGATGTCATCAAATAGGACTCTAGAACTTGGTATGAACCAAAATAAGGTGATCAACTGGAGCTAGCACAACATAATCATTGGCTCACTTCAAACGAACAAAACTTTCAAGGAAGAATCAAGTGGAAACACATGAGCTCCATGAAGTTGACAAATGGATCACCATAAATAAAAAAGATAAGTAATTGATGTCTTATTAAGAGCCCTTTGAATGGTTTCTCACATTTGGTCATAGAGTGATTAGGAATTTGTTGATGAAGATTTCTCAAACTCTCAGTAGTTAGCGAAAGCTTATTTCTATGTTGCTGCACACTCATGGTGGTTGGCACTTAGGGGCATCAAGGGAATTAAGACATTGAACACACACAAAGCATGAAAATTGAAAAGTTCAAGTTTCTTGTTTGAAGTTCTCAAAAGCTACTAGTGACATCTAAAATCAAGTTACAAACTTGATATAGGTTCAAAAATTGCTTACTGATAAACAAATGCCTTTTTCATTCCTTCCTTTTTGTTGGGGCTATTTGTTGTGGTTCCACAACACACATTCCATTTTTTACTTCATAAATGGGGACTCCCTTTTTTGTACCACAAAATCTCATTTCTTAGAATAGGGTATCTTCCAAGATGCGTCGAGGAGTTGAACTTTGTAGATTGGGTTCAAGAATCTAGTTAGTTAGCATCATTTTTACCCCCTAACATTAGTATACTAATGTTTATCTTTTGTGTAGGTCATCATGACATCCCCATCATCCATGACACAAAAAATTACCATGTTATTGCACGTGCATATTCAATTACAAGTGCCTTGGGATTTTAGATAAAAGAAGCAGAATGAATTCAAGTCTATGACAATGTTGGACTATAAAGAGGGCATAAATCATCAAAAAGATCAAGAATAAGTACACTAGAGTGCTCCCAGACCTCGTTTGAGAAAAACCCATAAAACATTTTCAAAATTGGGAACTTTGATTTTTGGGTGAATTGAACAACTTGCACACTTCCCTGAAGGTGCACAAGTGTGCATTTTACAAGGTGCACATGTGCGAAGTTGTGAAGGTGCACAATTTTAAAGTCTTTAAGATGCCAAAGTCCCAAAGATACCAAGGTGCACAAGTGCACAATTTTACAAATTTTGAAGATCAAAGTGCATAGGTGCACAAGGTGCACAAAATTTTCCTAAATCATGAAAAAGATCAAAATAAGTAAGAAAGAGTGGTCCTAGATCTTGTTTGAGCAAAACCCAAAAAACATTTTCAAAACTGAGAACTTTGATTTTTGGGTGAATTAAACACCTCGCACACTTCCCTAATGGTGCACATTTTGAATATTTGGTGAATGCATTATCTCTAAAGGTGTGTAGGTGTGGATATCTAAAAAATCCAAAGGCCCTCGATGTCCCTAACATTACCATGACTTCCTCATCTTTTGTAGCAGCTAAGATCACACTCAAACCTAGGACTTTCAAGTTCGAAGGAATGCCCAAGAAGTCACACTTCATGATTTTCACAGGGAAGTGAGGGTAAAGTATGAAGCTTTAGACTTGTTAGCTTCTCAATAAATCATGTACGCCATTGAAAAGTTCAAAGGGGAACATCAACACATCATTTTGGTTGAAGGTCAACAAGACCCAAATGATGGAAACTAAAAATTGTGGAGTTAGAAAAATTCTTAATTTGAAAAATTGTGGAATTAGAAAAATTATATCAATTTTGGTCTTGTCACCAAGAGGTGCACTTTTTAGAAGGTGTTCTTTTTACAAGGTACACTTTTTAGAAGGTGCGCCAATCAAAAGGTGCACCGACAATTTTCAAGATGAAGCAGTGCACCAAGAATTAATTGCCAGTTGCTATTTTTGAGCATCTCATGTGCCAGAAACATGTTTTGATGGTGGTTCAACTCTCAAAAACATCTAGAGAAGGCCAAGCTTGCATTTTTAGAAGTCCTAATGACTCTTAGATCATCTCATGACTTCTCTCTTCTTATCTTCTTCTTTTATTGTTTTAAGTCATGTAAAGGCTCATGCTCCCATTAATTGATATAAATAAGGGTGGAGACCTTCTTAGCACCATTTAGAGAGTCAGATTGTATGTAATTAGCTTTATTTTATTAGTTTTTATGATAATGTTTGTATTAGCAGAGTTCTCACTCTGAACACAAAAGGAGGAGAGGATTACTTTTAAATACATGGATGTAAAATGTACTCGAGGCCAATATTTTGATGCAGTAATAAATGCTATTGGTGCTCTCATTTTGAGTGTAAAAAATCTTTCCAGAGTGTGTTATTTTTGTGAATTCATAATCACGAATGATAATGGAGCTAATGGTTTTATTGCATTGTTATAATTGTGCGATCTTTTAATTCTGGCGTCTGCCTTATGTTAACAAATTTCACTATTGTGGCAAATTGGAGAAAAGATCACTATTGTTCTTGCATAGCATTTTGTCTCATGTGAGCCCACTTTTTGTGGCCTCATGATTTGGTGAATCGTGAAACATCTTTCATTTTTCATTAAAATTATGATTGACGATTGCATCAGTGGATTTGAGGAAGTGTTGCTCCTAATTTCATTGGTTTCCTACCCAATCCTTTTGATAATTTAATTCATAGACATGTTGTTACTTTGGCTTATCTCCGTTAAGAATTTCTCTTTCAATTTTTGCTTTAAATATCTTGTTACTCTATCTTTATTATTTAATTTTCAAACACTTGGTTATAATAGGAATTCATATAGTTACATTGATTAGAAATTGCATTCATCATAAAATGGAAAATACAAAAATATATTGGTTTTGTGGTTATGTTTCCACAAAGTTGTGCAAAATTGGTAGATACAACAAAGGCCTCCTTGTGAACATTCACATTTATCTTCAATTGAATCACCCAATAAGTTGAAAAATAGCCATCTAGAAACTTGGAGTTGGTCATTGATCAAATTTTTAAGAGACATTTGAAAGAATTTATGTTGTTAGCATCATACAAAATGATTTCTCAATAGGTATTACATTTATATTGAATAGATCCAATTAATATTGCAATATACACCATGAATAGAGTTCAGATGAGGCAAGGAACATGTACAACACCTTATGAACTATGATTCGGTCACACAACTATTGATGGGGACACAAAAAGAAAAGGGAAATTGTATTAACTGTGAAAATAAGCTAGTACATTCAGTATAGAGATAATAGACTTCAAAACATGCCCTAAGGGCTTACAATAGCACAAAACTGGAGATAATTTCTCCTTTTGGTACCTCCTCTCAAACTCCACTCCGAACTACCTTTTACAATGTCAAAAATGTCCTTAAATAAACCCCGGAGGGTTAAGGACTAGGAGTACATTCTAGAAAGTGCTAGTAGGCATCCACCGACCAAGTAGAAGGCTCCAAAAGCCGCGTTAGAAGTTGGTGCAAATCTAGAAGAATCCAAAAATGGTAACCAAACTTCTAGGAGGCATAACTTTTGAACCGTAGCTCCGATTGACGAACCATTTACATTTCCAATTTTTTGGCCCTTTTTGAGGTCATCTAATGCCCCTAACCTGACTTTGAAGCATTCTTAGGAGGTCTCCAAAAATTGAAAAACTGCGATAACTTTCAATCCGTGGGGCCTTTTGACTTGATTCTTTTTTTGGAATGCTCTAAATTGCAATAACATTCATCTAGCCAATTTACACCTCCTAGTTCACCAAAGTGATGGCTCAATTACATACTCCTATTTTTTGGCATTTACACGTATCCCAAGGTGTTCAAATACTCTATCCTAGAACACTGATAGTGGAACTGTGAGAGTTGAAATCTTTATTTGACCCAAATGGGTATCCAAAAATGAAAACACATGAAACAAAAACTAAGTCTAAGTACATTTTTTTGGGTGACACAAGATTACCCTTATACCTCTGGATGCTCCTGCATCACCTACATTTAATTATTTCAATAATTTTGGAATCAAATTTTATATCAAAAAAGAAGATGAAATAAGGAAATTTGATCCTAGAATTGATAATGACACATTTCTTGGATATTTAAGAAAGAGTAACTCTTATAGATGCTATAACTTGAAACTATAGAAAGTAGTTGAAAGTGCAAATGTTAGAATTGATGAAAGAGTTCAAGTACAAGAAATAATTTTTGAGTATAATTCTAATGATGATTCAAATCGAGCAAGTACAAATTAGAGAGCAATTCAAAATCAGAATGAAAAACATGAATTAATCTTTGAAATTGATGGTGTAATTCAAGTATAGATTGAAGAACCTAGAGACAAATGGAGAACACCTATGTATGTTGCAATAAATCAACCTAAAGATCAATTTTTTGGTGATGCAAGCATGGGAGTATTGAAAAAAAGAAAGGTAAGAGACAAAATCTATTTGATTTCATCGATTGAACCTAAGATTATTGACAAAGCATGTAAAGATGAATCTTGAATTACTGCTATGAAAGAAGAGAGGAGCAATAATGATGTTGGATGATTGAGTTGAGATTCAATTTTTTTTTTTTGAAAAGTTGTAGATCAACCAGTTCATGATTTTAGATATGTTATCCTAAAGGTTTATTCTTCATATTTGCTGGAACATTTAGGAAGTGAGTCTACTTGTTCCCTTTCAACCTTAAATAGGGTTAAAACCTTTTGAGAAGGGTTCAATGTCTTCTAACATGGATCTGTCCTCTAACAAGGAAAATTGTACTAAATGCAATATATATGACTCCTAATAGGGTCACATCCTTTCGTGAGGAACTTATGTTTTCCATGGTTTCCCCTCTAATCAAGGGTTTATTTGGTCAACAAAATATTATGTTATGGGGTATGGTTTCTTTTTTTTTGTGCATCAATATTTTATTGTTGATGATCTAATTTATAATTTTGGTTCTAATCATATTTGGTCATAATTGATTCACCCTCAACCCCCATCTTAGTTATGTGTGGGCTTTACTTCTTAACAATCAGTATTAGGGCATATTTATTTATCTGGACGTAATTCTTGTTACTACTCCTTAGAGGCAGTGGTCACATTGAGAAAAGTCTAGAGCTCTTATATAATGAGTTTTTGGTATAATTTTTTTTTTGGAACTTATATCTTTTTGGTCATAGATTGACTTGTTCCAAGGCATGTAATTTTATGGAGATTTTCATCAAAGGGGAAGCATTTTAGAAAAAATAGTTACTATTGGACATATTGGCACCTTTTCCATTAATGTCAAATGAGGAGAAGTTAAGTGAAAACCAAAACCAAAAAGAGGGAGAAGAATCAGTTAGAACCTATAGGGAGAATAGCATGAGAGAAGATTCATGCATGAATGTATCAGAGTTGATGAAAGTTGTATATGTTGAGGATATTTAGAAAATTGTTTTAAGTTTTTCTATTCTATTTTCTAGATTTTACTATGGAAACAATTTTTATCATTAACATTTTGGATCACACTACGTTATCCATTGCTAGGATGTTCATGCAAAAGAAGAGAGGAGAAATGCAATAGATTGCAGACCGAGAATCTAGTAAAAGGATGGAAGAAAGTAAAGACAACAAAATAAATGAGAACACTTACATTCAATGAAAAGAGAGATCAACATGAAGACTCAGATAGAGGAAAATTTTGACAAAGAAATTAAAAAGATAAAATTAGGGAAAGGACTAGCAAAAAATAATAAATGATAACAAACAAACCAACAAAAGGACACAAGTATAAATGAAACAAGCAAGTAAAGAATTCAACTTTTACCTACAAACAATTAAACACAAATAAATAATTATATGTATGTATGTATATATATATATATATATATATAATTGTTTATTTGTGTTGGTTGTTATTTGAGTTTAATTGTTTCTAGATTATAGTTGATTTTTTCTTTTTTCATTTATACTTATTTTCTTTTGTTGGTTTGTTTGTTGTTATTATTTATTATTTTTGTTAGTCCTTTTCTCTAGTTTTATCTTTTTAATTTCTTTGTCAAAGTTTTCCTCTAGTTAAGTCTTCTTGTTCGTCTCTATTTTCATTGAGCGTAGGTGCTCTTATTTATCATGCTATCTTCATTTTCTTCCCCTCATTTTATTGGATACCTGGTCTATAATCTATCACATTTCTCCTCTCTTCTTTTGCATGAACATCTTGATGATGGATCACATAGTGTGACTCAAAACATTGACAATAAAGATTATTTCCACAATCAAATGCAAACAACAAAATAGCAATACTCACTAAAAAATTTGGAACTATTTTTCGATGCATGGTCGTCAAATGTTCAATGCCTTAATGTTGAAAAATTACATCGCTAGAACTATGTCAAAATTTTCACACACTCCACATCTATTGATTTATCTACAGGATTCTCTATTGAAAATCATCCCCATCTATGTTGCATGGCAGCATCCAACAACTAGTTCAAAACATCAAAATATCGACGAGCTCTAGAGATGATTTAATGGGCTTGTCATACCATCAACACCAGCTTGTGTTAGAATATTGACTCTTTCTAGAGAAGATTTGACACGTTTGTTATATCATCAATGTTAGTAGGCATCAAATTTTCAATGACATCCAAAGATGATTTGATAGGCTTGTCATACCATCGATGACAGGCCATGTCAAAATATCAATGACAAGTAGAGTTTAAAAAAAATAAAAATAGTCTCATTGTATATGAGGCTAATCACATCATTACTATGAGTGTACTTTGGAATCTAAAAAATTAAGCACAACATGAAAGATAGACATCAAGATGAAAGATGAAAAACTTTCTCACAACTTAATCTCATTATATTTTAATAAACTCATTGTGCTCATATGACTTTCACATCCTTTATATAATTAGTCCGTCAAATGTAGGATAAGCAATGAAACCAAAATAGAAAACAATGATGGACTAATTTGTTCTGGGCCAAATCTTATGTTGCAAAGAATTGTATCAACATGGAGAACAATGTAAATTTACAATTTTAAGATATGGTATATGAGCTATTGGAAAATTAAGGGGTAAGTAATTTTTTTCCATATAGTTCACATATATTTTATAAAGAAAATTATAAGTGATCTAGATTTGAAAACTCATAGATGTAAACTTTTTTATTCAAATGGATGAGAATTAGAAATAAAACATTAGAAAACACAATTGATATAATAGAACCAACTTGTTGAACTTCAAAAATATACCTTGTTCATCTTCTTTAATTGTCTTTTCCTTCTCCTTGTGTAATCATACATGGCATGAATGTAGCAATGCACAAACATGACTGACTATTTGTTTGATCAGAGATGCCCTTTTTGCTAACAAGTATTTTGAATGAAAATGGATTGTGTATTGTATGATAGTACATTGCAGAAATCATCTCCTAAAGAGCTCTATGTGATTGAATGATACACTCACCTACTTTCTCAATGGTTTCTATTTCCTCATCTCTTTTGATTGGCTGCTCAATGTTGGGGCTAACATCAATGTCAATATTGCATCTTCACCTCCAGAGCCTTGTGCTAACAAACATATTTAATGGAAATGGATTGTGAATTGTGTTATCATACATTGTGAAAATCATTTAAAAATTGCACAAATCATCTAAAAACTGCTCTGTTTTTTGAATGATACATTTACCTGCTTTGTTATTTGAATGATACATTTACCTACTCTATTATTTGAATGATACATTTACCTTCTTTGTTATTTGAATTATTCATTTACTTTCTTTCTCAATGTTGGTTGTCTTGTCTATCTCAATAATTACTTCTTCATCTTTGAAGTCTCCCAGAAAACAATTTGTATGAAAATAATTACAAATTATGTGACTGTACATTGGACAAATCATCACCCATAACAATAAAAGTGATATTCAATGGAAGGGTGCACAAGAAAAAATTTATTTGATGGAAATTTAAAAATAACCTATATCTTGAACTTAGGACCTTTATCAGGACCATTAGTAGTTTTTCCATTAAGTTCTTTGATTGTTTTATCAAGGTCCTGTTACAAAACAAATAATACCCATTTACCAATGAACCACAAAATATGCACCATCTACACTCAACAAAAAAACCAAGCATAAAAACCATTATAGAATGTGAAAAAATAAGTCAAAAGAATACATCAAACCTCAAATATGTTAAAAAATGTTGTAATTTTATATCAATCATTTTGTGGCATCAAAAAAGAACAAAGCATACTTATGACAAATTATTGTTGTGACATCTAATTTTATACTTACAACATGTGTTAAGAAGTGAACAAAGCCAAGATAAACATTACTCTTTCTAGATATAACAACTCTTTCTAATTGCAACCACACACAAATATCTCAACAACCAGTTGAGAAATTGACCATTGTCAAATTTTCATTTTATAATAAAGAATGAAGAAAAAACTATACCTTCCCAAAAGGTTCACACAACTTTCTTAAAATATCTTCATTAGCATTGTTTGGAAGATTGCCGAAAAAAGCAATTTTAACCTATATTTCAAAAAGAAAATAATATCAAATATGAAACACATGATAGTTGATCTAGAATTATTTGTCTCATTCATGTATGAAAAGCATATAACCTAATATGAGACCTCTAAACACATAACACAAAGCAAAAAGCCTCTAGTTCACTTTCAACCCACTCCACTATAGGATGCCACTTGCTTCCAAGCAGAAAGTCTTGTTTGTTCCCAACCCGATAGGTTTAGTTTGAGCTTCACTTGGTTTTGAGAATCCTTTCATATTATCTACTTAACAAGGCCAACCATGTGAATGTGGAAGCTCATTTGGCCTCTTCCCCCCACTATAATCATGCTAATTTATCCATTAACTATTAAGTAAATGTTTCATTAATTCATTTTAGAAGTATATCATTGAATCATTATAATCACATAACATTAATTAACATGACATAAAATTAATTAATACATATAAACATTCATCAATAATTTGTGAACACATCAATTATAATATTCACATAACATTCATTAACATGACATGTAATTCATTAATACCTATAAAAATTCATCAATAATTCATGAACACGTCAAACATTATAATCACATAACAATATTCAATAACATAGCATAAAATTCATTAATAAGCAACATTCATAAAAATCCATCAACACATATTCATTATCAAACAAGGTTTTTAACATTCATTTCTTCTTTTCTTTTTTCTTTTTTTGAAGATAAAGGCTAATAGGCACATCATGAGTATCTTCGACATCTTGTGGCTCTTGTGGTTATGATCTTACAACATGAGGCTTCCTCTTCTTTTTTTGAGGACAAGGCTGATGCACCCCTGCAATAAGAAATAAATGGGTGTAATTTTAAATATTTTTTTTAGTGTTATAAATATTTCATTAATCTAAAGAACATAATAGAGATTTTTCTTTACTTGATAGTGCCACATCATCTATTGCCACATTTTGTTTAGCCCCAACCTCAACATGCTCAACACTAACATCACACTCTACATACTAAAAAATTATCGCATAAAGGTTACAACAATTGCAATTTAAGATGTTAAATTTTATTAATAATTACATGATTAATTTTCAATAGAAATTGAATATGCACCTATATCAGTGTGATGTACATAGAGGTTTTTGTCATGTGTAGGATCCATGCCTTCATTATCACGAGTAAGATTTGTGCCAAGAGTAGTAGGCTGCAATGAAATCTCATGTGTGCATTGTTATCATTGTTTGAAATTAACATCAAATAGATTATTTCTCATGAAGTTCTCAATTACTATTATTATTCATTAGGCCTATTTACTTGTGTGTGAACCTGTGCACCAAAATCCTCTACATTTGTTTGGCCACTAGAATCTATGCAATGGTGGGCAACCACTACTTTATAGCCTTGCTTGAAGCCAATTTGTTTGTCCCCTTCTATGGGCACTAGATTAAATTCAATACCTTGCATTTTTTGCATTATATCATCAATAATTAATGTATTTATTATTTGTAATTTTATATAAAAAAATTGATATGAAATTTCATTTACTACTACTTACAAGGCGTGAATGAATTTTCATATATCCACCAGAGCCAAGATGTTGTTGAGCAATCTTCTCTTTCCTAGATTGTGTCACCTTTGATGTGTCCTACATCATGTATATGTAAACTTTGAAATATGTTAGATTATATAAATCCACAATCACACTTCTAAAAATATCTACCAAAATCCACAATCCAAATGAACACGACATTGTTTCCATACTATGTTGATTTTAGGGTGGTACAAATATGGTGTAAATTGCATGTTGCAATTTGTACTTAATGCTTCAAGCATGTTGTTAGTGTCAATTATTTACTAACATAAAAAGATCAAAAAATGCTAGTATTGGAGCCTCAAGCAAAGAACTTTCTTAGAGCCTCAAGCATCTTCCTTTGCTAGTTGATAATATGACAACTTCAACAAGGGAAGTGGGACTCCATACCTTCTTACTGGTCATATTTTATCATGCCTATTAAATGCAGTTGAAAACTGCAATGCTTATGATTGAGAAAATTTCTTGATTTTTATTGTCAATTTAGTTTGTCCCAACAACATTCTTTTCTTAAATTTTGATATAAACTAAAATCACATAATTTTCTTGAGAAATGTTCACTCATTTTCATAACTATGAAAACCTCATGTCTACTATTTAATGCCTTTGTCAAACAAAATTAATCAATATTTTGACGTTTTCTCATTAAAAATTTAAATCAATGTGTTGCAAATGCGTTTTGATATTTTTTCTTTTTTATATGCCTTAAGCTAGAATAAATGAAGTCAATTTTTGCTTGGTTGAAGCTCTGTTATGGAAAAGTGTGGCCTTTCCCTTCTTTGATGATCAAATAGAACACTAGTGTTGATGATGAACACACTAATATGTTAGACACTATGAAATGCATGAGAAACACTCCTGGGGTGATCTCTTAATCTAATTCAAATTATTAAAGAAGATAATCCACATGTTGTGCATTTGAATCTTATATAGGGACATGACGAACACAAGGAAATAGGGTTGTTGTATGGGGATCCACTTGAGTTAGACCCTAATATGTATGTTTGGTTCTTGAAATTCAAATGTTACACAAATATGTAATTATTAGCTAGTATGGTGAGGTTGTGAAATATGATAATTTATTAAAATGATTTGAATATGTTAATATATAGTAGCTTCAGTAAGATACAAGTATGATTTCTTATATGTATGTGTGTGATTGAAATATGAATGTGTAGATTCATTTTCTCTTGGTAATAGATTGAGTAATGATCTCATATTCATGCATAGAATAGGATTATTTTCCAATGTTTATTTCTATTATCCTAGAGTATCTAATGGAATGACTAATTAATGAGTGGGTGTAATGTTGGCAATAGTACAAAGCTAATCATGGATGAGATATATTTTGGCTTTACATGGTTACAAAAAGGTGGTGTAGAAAATGTCACTTTTAGATTTCATGATTTTCATTTTCTTTATAGATATTGTTTACAAGTAGATTCTAAACTCAAGGGTATGAATATGAATTAATTGATACATTTTCTTTCCACCATTGAAAAATTCCTATATTATACATTTTAATATAACATATAATCATATTCATGTTAGATATATAACATTAATCTTTTTTAAAGGCATATATCTAACATAGAATACTATACATGTTACATATATGATTATAGTTATTGTAATCAAGTCAAACATTTTAATGAATTAATATTACTCACTAATTTGTGCATAATTATATTAATAATACCACATACCTATTTTTGTTGGGTGGTGGGTTAATTGCTTTATCTCTTAGTCTCATCTCTTTTGCATCTTCAATGATTTCATTCCACTCTAGCTATGGCACCATAGGAGGATGCTCGTACTTTGGGTTGAGCTCTAGAGCCCTTTTGTATTGGTCTCTTATAGTCTTTAGATGTTTCTAAACTTTTTTTTAGAATTTGGGCTTTTTCAAAATATTTTGGCAAAAGAACTCCTCCATAGTTTTTATGAGCCAATCTTTTAATTCAGGGATTTGCTCATTCCACCTTTTAACAAAAAAAAAAAATTAGATTAAAAAAATTAGTTCAAGATATGTATGTTGAATATATTATCAGAAATGGATGAATGGAGAAATGTAGCAACCAATTATATCAAGCTATGCATTTTTTATGTAATGTGGGCCCAAATATCTTCAATTTTGAATCATAAAAAGTTTTATAAAATAGATTGTTTCCTGCAAAATCATCACAAGGTCATTAGTCAAAAATGAGTTATAAAAAATTCAACTACAATTACACTCTAAATAATTACAATTTTAAAGTACTCAGAAGCTTAGGAAATTTTAAGGGAATCATATCTTTCTTGGCCATCGACAATGATGCCTCCAATGATCCACTAGAAGTAACACAGGCTACTCCAAGAAAGGGTGGTAAATTATCACTAGTACTAGTATAAGTTCTATCACCATGAAAAGTTGTACCTGTCCTTGCACAAAGTTAATAAATGTCATACTATATTCAAATGAAAAAGAAAGTACAAATATTATCATATTTAACACATAACAAAATGTAGCAAAACAAGGATTTACTAGGTCTAGTTGCAGCTAGTGTGGATGTTTGCAATCTCCTTGTTGTCGATCCTATAGCCAACAATCTCAGAGTGTTGGTCGACCTCGTGGAAGTAGGCATACATAAATCATTAACACTTGAAAAATAATCATATATATATATATATATATCTATATGTATATATATATATATATATATATATATATATATACATACATAGATATATAGATATATATATATATATATCTATATACATATATATATATACACACATATATATAGATATATATAGATACATACATACACACACACACACACACACACACACACACACACACACACACACACACACACACACACACACACACACACACACACACACACACACACACACACACACACACACATATATATATTGACACAATCTATTTGTCATGTCACCTATTTTCCTCTAATAGAATTTAATAATAAATAATAAGTAACAATGACATTGCTATCGGGAGAAACTCTCCACCCATGAGTCATTCCAAATAAATATTATCAAGTCAAGGGTAAGTAGAAATGAACATAGTCACGATTTAGGAATGAATTATCTTTTATAGATCTTTGGATACATATCTGCTATCATCATCTTCAACACACAAAAATACAGTCACATGTATGGAGATTTAATTATTAGATCAAACTTGGCACTCAGATTGAGTCATAGACTAAAGATATAGATGCAAGTTTTTAATGATATTATTATGCAAAAATAGTATCACAAGAACACCACAACAGCCATCAGAATCATATCAGAGGCAATGATAGAAAGTTTCTAACCGATTGTTATGTACAACATAGATCATTGATAGAACCATGATGAGAGAGTCACACTTATATAAAGTTTCATTAGTAGCACAATAGGAAAATAGTCTTATAAAGGGTGCCAACAGGAAAATCAACAATTTGATCAACACCCATCACATATTTAGTAAGAATAATCACAAGCTCATGGACATGAAATTGGTCAAGAGGATATACATTAAGATTATATCATCATAAAGGTTTGACATTTATAATTAGAAAAGATATATGAGTTTTCCAAATACAACTAAGATAACATATTAGGAACGAATATCAATTATAGAGTATGGATAATGGATTGTATAAATCTTAAGTATCAAACAATGAATACAAGTGGTTAAGTAAAGGAGAAGAGTGAACTAGCAATTATATTAATGGATGGATATTGATCGAGCATGAAGTACTAATAAATATTTATCAATGATTGACTATGAAAAAGCTAGTATAAAAAGAGGCATTCTTAGCAGCTTTTGAAATATATATTCAAGGTCAATTCCATCTTTAAAACAACATAGAATGATAATGGATTTGAAATTGAATTATGAAATAAATCAGAGGCACATAAAACTTATTTAATTTTTGAAAGCATAAATTTGGATAGTGAAGGGGATTGAATAAGAGGTGATAAATAGAATTGTTGAATCAAATGCATTACAATTGGGAATTGAGGGATCATAGAAGGATTAACATAATAAGTTTAACATAATATCAGTATAATGTAAATATATATGAGAGATGAAATATATGTATGATGAAAATATTTACAAGTTACCATTATCAGGTATGATCCAAATCATAATCAAGAGTTCTAAAGTAAATTAAATAACATCGAAAATGAGGACACTACAATATTGTATTTTTAAAATATAGATTGCAAAAACATGAGAACAATAATATAAAACTATCAATAATAGTCATGAGGAAAATAATATCCCTTCTAATGATTGACAATTGAAATCACATACCTATAGGACCTACATTGGTACCCTCATTAGGTGGAACAACTCAGTGTGGTCTCAAAAAATCCTATAACAAAACATACATATTGAGGTTCATGATCCATAAATTAGTATAAAAGATAAAGCTTTATTGAACTATTGTCCTACAAAAGACTCATTGTTTCTTACTTCCAGATAGTGTGCTCTTTGACACAATTCATTTTTTGTGGCATGTTTCTCTTCTATTGGATTTGGACCCATCACAAGCCCAAGAATTGGTAGATTGATGGAATTGAGGGTCTTTTTACATAGGGTTACAAGGTCACTACTATATGTGATGTCATCATCGCATAATACTGTGGCCACCATATCAGCAAGTAATTTATCTTGTGTAAGTTGTTCTTTTCCCTTTCCCTATGAATTAAATTGTGACAAAAATATTAGTAAAATAATCAAAACAAGTCCAAAGCCTTAGAAAAAGTAACATAATAGTATGACATTTTGTAAAATTATAATTGCATAAATTTTTATACAAAAGGTTTACCTACACTAGAGAAGGGGTGGCAGCAACATCCCTACCTCTATCATCCAATGGATCAGCCATGTTGCCCTATGAAAAAGAATGTGTATAAAAACATCAGCATAGTGAAAGGAATAGTTCACTTAGCAAAAAAACTTATTATTAAAATGTCATATTATATATTTAAGTTCTAACTGGAAGTAATTAGTTTTAATATTGCATATATAGTACTTACAAGTCCTATGATAGTAACTTTCTTTGTATCTACTTGACCTAGGATAAGTACTATCTATAAAACCTGCAATTTTCCCTATTGCTTTTGGCCTTCCATCAATGTACATATCAAGTCTTTTACTTTGATCATTTTCTTTACATTGTAGATAATTTGCTGACAGTGCATACCTATGCATACTTTTTTTATATATTGAACTATCTGCATCCATTTATTGTAATTGTAACAAGGTCCTACATACTCCATCAATTTAATTTTTTTTTTATAAATAACCTTGATGCCATCCATGGAAAATAGGTCCAAACCATGTAATGATGATGGAGCTATGTGATATATCCTCTTGTTAACACAAAAATTAGTGTTAATTGGAGGTAATTCCTTGGGTACCCATTCTTTCTCAAGATGTGTGTACCTCAAGGGAACCTTGATGATGCCCTTTGTCCCATCATCATAAGAACATGACCCCCCTTGAGCAAGGAAAAATTGCATGTGTTTATTGAATTTTCTTCTAATCTTTTGACCTCTAGTTTGCCTCTCTTTCATAGACCTACTGCATGTCTCCCTATCCTCTTCTATTGCCCCATTTCCCTTACTTGAGGAAGCTAAATCTGATAGATACCTACCTTTAGCCCATCAAATGAGAGATATAGTTGTAGCAAAATTTTTTTCTATAAAATGAGGCTAATATTGATGAAGTTTTCCTAAAGTTAATGTTGAAGGTAAAGAGAAAGAAAATATGTAATAAACTTATACCTTTCGATCCATGTCACTTTGTACAATCCTCATTAAAGGGGTATAGTTTCCTACACATGTAAATCATTTGTCTTAAGTTAGTTACAAATTACATGATACTTATGATACAAATTACATAGAACATAACATGGCCAATATGCATACATCACAAAAAACATAAAGTTATATATATTTTAATTGGTTACCTCTACAAAAACAATATTATAAGTAATCAACACCAAGAATTGAGCATCATAACAAATATTTCAACCTAATCATCACCTAATACATTTTCATTGATCATTTTCTTCATCCATCTCATCATCATTATCACCATCATCATCCAAATCATTAGAATGACCATCATCAACATCATGATCATCACTATGACCATCGTCATCATCATCACCATCACCATCACCATCACCATCTTCATCGCCACTGCCACCACAACCACCACCACCATCATCATCAATGCCATGAGCATAATCATGAACATCTTCACCATCATCATCATCATCACCACCACCACCATCATCATCATTATCATCATCATCTCCTTCTTCATCTTTGCCATCATCATCATCTACTTTATCTTCCACTTCTTTGGTATCTTCTTCTTCAATCACATTATACTTTATCAGTCTTCCTCTTGGATCATGTCTAAAAAAAAATTACCAACTCACTTTATGTGGAATGCCAAAGTAAAACACTTGCTTACATTGGCTTGGAAGAACATAGGGCTCATTTCCAATTGGCATTGTATTAATCATTGTAAATCCATTATCACGTTCAATAACAATTCTATTAGGATCCTTTTGATTCAATCCTAGCCTATACCATTTGACATCAAAGAGAACTAGTTTGAAGGAATTAAAGTCACACTCAATTATATCATCCAAAATGCCATAGTATCTATTTTCAGATTATTGAAGATGCATGTCATTTCTAGAAAAAATTATTGGTGACCTCAAAGGTTGTAGTTATCCTAGAATCACAAGTTCTCTTAGTCTTTTCCACCTTTTTTATGCAAAATTTGTTGGAGTTGATGAAATCCAACTCTAAAGACACCCAAGATCACCTGCATGAAAATAACTTGTCAAAGGGAAGCCAAGGAAGGAAGAGCATGGAGGTAGGGAAAAACCCTAAACGAATATGAGAGAGAAAATATGCAAAATAATGAAATTGTATTTACAATGAGAATGCAATATGAGTTACAATGAGAGAGAGGCTTCTTATAAAGGCCTAATGGAAGCTTGTAGAACAAGCTAGAAGGTGGTAGAAGATAAGGTTGACAACTAAGCACAATCCCATAAAAAGGTGGAACATGCTAGAAGGGAACAAACTCCCATGTTATCAAAAACTCACCACAACATGCATTAAATACTAAATATTAAATAAATGCATTAACCTAAGTAAGCTTAACTAATAGAATAAATAATTAATTATTAATTATTTACTCTAACACCCCCCCTTAAGTACAACTTAGGGAAATGCCTTAAGCTCACAAAACTAAGAAATGTACAAATGCAGAATGGGTCTTGGCAACGAGGCCATGTTAGGTACCCATGTAAAAATGTAAAAGAAGCAAGCTCTGAAAATGATGAAAGAGAGAAAACCACATGGAAAAAACCCTCCCCCAAAAAGATGTAAGAACTTACTGAAGAACTGAAGAAGCCTCCAACTAGGGGAATGTCCCCTAAAATAGGAACAAAGAGTGATCATGAAGAGCATCATTAAAGCATGAAGAAGCTACAAAATCTACCATCAGAAAGAAAACTGCTGATCTGAAGAACCTCCATGGAAGAAGAAGGCACGAATCGAGTGTGTTTATATTGTAGATGATCCATCTCACTGAAATGCATAGGTAGCTAGCCACTGCAATAGCCTTGTATATAGGATCAACCACTGAATACATAGTTCACACTATCAAACCATCGAACCAAGGATGTATTAGAAAAATAGCATAACCCCCCCTTAATGCAGACGGGGTGAGATGATAAGCAACTGAGAAGGTGGGCAAAAGTCTCCTGTAGACAAACCAAGAATGATGAGAGAGGAAGAGTTACATACACCTATAAAGACACGATCACACTAACACTGGATGGGGCTAATGTCATGGAAGGGACACTCACTTGACAAAGGGAGAATGCCTAAAATAGCAAACAACTATCCCCCCCATGGTGCTTTATAAAAATAGTGCATGTACAACTAACTCAAAAGCTATGTTCATGAACCCAAAATGTAAAAGTGACACTTTATCTTAGTGTGTTTACAAAAGTGCTTACAAATGATGTCTACAATGATTAGAACAAGGAAAAATCTAACACAAAAGAAAGTACAGCCTAAAACAAAAGAAACCATGCCAGGAAAATGATCCTCGAACCTAAAACACCCAAGATATCCACCATAGAGCAAAAATGCCAAAAATATGATAAAAAGAGAATGGGCCAAAATCTAAGGAAAATGACTATATTTCTGAAAAGATGACAAAACCATCTTTCTAAAAATATAACATTTTCAAAATGTTGACATGGGATGCAAAAGATATGCATGCTGGAGTCAAAAAATAAACTTCTGACTTCAACTAAAAAAAGGGTGACAAAACTACATCAAAACCTAAAAATACCTACACCAATGTTGTTGTCTCAAAACTAACTTTCTGGTGCTTCTTTTGGATCGAAAAAATACCTCTGTATGCTCAAGTTATGGCCAAATAATTGAAGGTAGGTCAAAAAGGACCTAGGAGATGTGCAATCAAGGTCTGCTGATGTAGTGCTGATGTCATGCTAATCTCAGCATTTCACTGGTTTAAATTTGATGACCCAATAGCCATTGTAGCAAAAAAGAAGCCACTGGCATGCCACATGGCAAAATTTGATGTGGCAGGTCCACATGGCAAGGTGCCATGTGGCACCTAGGCCACGTTCAACCCCACCGGCTGCCAACTATGCAAAAGTTACTTTTGGACCTGTTGACTATGTGTTGAGGTGTCTACTGAGTTTGTAGAGCAGCCCAGGGGTGGTTACCTCTAGTGGAGGCGGCAAGAACTAGCTGAAGGAGCTGTTGGAGGTGATGATTGGGTGGTCAGCCAGTGGCAGTTGGTCTGCGACGACCCTGTGGTGGCGCTGCTAGCTGTGGCAACCTACGAGTGGCATGTGAGTTGTGCAGAAGTGGCCGCTGAGTGGCATGGTGGTGGTTGCCTAACTGTGCAGCAAAAATAATTTTTAAATTTTCTTTTTTGCTCCAAAATTTTGTATAGTCTATATGATGGCAACCAAGATGCCTAAATTTTTTTTTCCGAATGCCCTATCACCAAAAATAGAAAGTTTTATATGAATCCTAATTGCAAACGGCCTTCCAAATCTAATGGTAGTGTCTGTTTGGGCCCAATGTGCTCCAAAAATTTTCTCTACCCCTAATTTGAAGAAAAAATGCATAAACAAACTATGGTTTGTGACTTCAAATCATGGCTTCAAAAATTATTCAATGAAGCAGCAGCAGCGAGGCTCTGATACCATGTTGGAGTTGATAAAATTCAACTTGGAAGACACCCAAGATCACATGCATGCAAATAACCTGTCAAAGGGAAGAAAAGGAAGGAAGAGCATGGAGCTAGGGAAAAACTCTAAACGGACATGAGAGAGAAAATATGCAAAACAATGAAATTGTATTTACAATGAGAATGCAATATGAGTTACAATGAGAGAGAGGCTGCTTATAAAGGCCTCATGGAAGCTTGTAGAAGAAGCTGGAAGGTGGTAAAAAATAAGGTTGATAACTAAGCACACTTCCACAAAAAGGGGAAACATGCTAGAAGGGAACAAACTCCCGTGTTGTCAACAACTCACCACAACATGCATTAAATACTAAATATTAAATAAATGCATTAACCTAAGTAAGCTTAAGTAATAGAATAAATAATAAATAATAAATTATTTAATCTAACAAAATTTATGGCCATTGTAGTACATAGCTTTGTGGTGCTTGACCTATTATTTTTCAAACATGTCAAAATTATGCATCCATTCGTGAGTTGATATTAAAAAAATGGGTCATGATAGATTAACTTATATGTACCTTTCCACCTCTTAAATCATTTGCTAAATCAATTACTACTGGCATAACATTGGGGTCTCCATTATGATCAACTTCTTTAACCAATGAAGTAACACCTTCTCATGTAAATGAGTGACTATTTTGTTGAGATCATTTAATCCATACCATCATCCAATCAAGATTGTTTACAATATACAAATAAAATTCATCCCACTAAGGAGCAATTGTATAAAATAAATAGACCAGTTAGAAACAACTTACATTGATGATGGATAAGAATTAATTAACTACAATAACATATTATAATTACCTCTCACTTTCCTCAATCTACCTTTCCCCATCAAGTACTCCCCTTCAAATTTGTTAATGGATTTGGGATCCCAAATGTGATCTACATGGATCTTTGATGCAAACTTGGGAAGATATTTACTAATGTACACCATGGTCTAGTAGACCATATATCCTCAACTATGGAACCCTTAGGATGTGTTCTCCATCAAACTAAGCTCTTTAAAAATTTCAAGTTCCTTTCGACCATCCACATTGACCTAGTTGGCATAGGTTCACACAATTTCATCTTCTCAACTAGATGTATGAGGTAGTGTTCTTGTGTATTGAAAAAATTTGAAGGTAGACACTTTTGCATCTCACACAAAAGTTGAGAAATATTTCTCTTTCATTACTTTGTCTTTTTTATCAATTTCTTTAGATGACAACCACCCAGAAGATATTCATGATGTAAAAAAATATTAACTAGACCAATAACACTTCTAACCTCATGTATTTCCCAAGATCATGCATAAAATGTTTGACACTCATTTTGTCGAAGTTGTGGGAGACACAGATTTAGAATCTACTATATTAACAATAAAATGATCTTTTTAGTATATTATAAAATAAAATAGTTAAAAGTACATGATGTTTTGAAAATTTATTGTAAATAGAGAATAACATGACTTACCTTGATGAAGGTATTGTTGGAAATGATTGAAAAGATCATACGAAAGATTGTTGGAATGATCATATGGAACTGGTAAAGAAAGTTCTCAATCATTGTTTTGTCATTGATGTCAAACTTGCTACTTGCAGGAATGAAAATTGCTTTAGTGATCCAAATACTATCAATTAGTTGATTAAAAAGGAGGATGAAATCAATAATATGTAATTAGAACACCTAGAGAAAGGTTGAAGTTATGATGTTGGAATGAAGTAGAAGGATCACTCAAGCCATTGATGAAATAATGTACTGATGACATACTCTAAGACACATATAATGGGCACATTGAAACATATCAAAGATATAAGGTTTTAGCTAAGACATATGTAAAGCCTAACTAAAGTTCATTAGAGAAGGAGCCAAGCAAGCTAGTAGGTGTCGAACAGATTCCTAGTTGAAGCCGAGCAAGTTCAACTTCAAGTGCCAAGTGATACAGAGTTTATCAAGTGTCGAGTGATATCAGATGCCGAGTGATATAGAGTTTATCAAGTGCCAAGTGATATCAGATGCCAAGTGATACAATGTTTATCAAGTGTCGAGTGATACAGAGTAATCAGGTGCCGAGTGATATAGTTTTATTTAGGTGCCGAGCTATCTAGGGAACAAATGCCGAGCATCAGAAATCCAATAGTGCTAAGTAACACAGAGATGTCGAGCATCAGTACACCAATAATGCCAAGTTGCTGCATTATTTCAATAATCGAAGATTTTCCAGATTTAAGCTGACAAGGTTGTTATCTAGAAGCCTGTGAATTAAATGGAAGATAAGAATGATGAGCTGGTGGCACAAAACACCAAGTAGAATATTTTTGAGGTTACAACTGGAACCTAGATGAAGTCTCTAAATAAGAACATGATATGAGGCAGATACATTGTATCCTACCTAATCCATTTGAAACCATAAAGTTGGAAAGGGAGAATCGAGTGGCAAAGGCAAACCAGATTTCTATTTAAGGAAGTCATAATGTCATGAAGAAAAGAGAGAGAAAGAGAGAGAGGTGGTCAAGCATAAAAGCATAATTGCTGATAAAGGTGCTAAGGAGAAGAAAGCACAAAAATACTGTTTGGATAGATGACCACAAGGATGATTGCATTGGCATGATGAGTAAGAAGAGTCAAGGAGATGAAGCTTGAGAGGAAGACAAGTTGTCAGAGCTGAAATGATTAAAGCCAAGCAATAGGATTGAACTAAAGAAGTGATCTGAAATCTGCAAAGTATGTTGTAAGTTGTATCAGATCAAAAAGCCATTATTGTTACTCTCTAGCAATTGTAACAAATAGTTTAAATCCTATGGAATTAGGTTGGTTTAATAGCCATGAGGTAAATCCTTTAATAGGGTGACATTCCAAGTGAATGTTTAGAAGTCCTTTAACCAGGCCCATTCCTAATAGTTTGGTGAAATCCTCTAACAAGGTCAAATTTAACAGTGTGTTGTAAGCCTTTAACAGGGCAGGCTATTAATAGGGCATCACTTTAGAAGAGTGAAAATCAAGTAGCATGTTACTGGTGGTTTTTCCCAAATTGGGTTTCCACGTAAATCATTGTGTCATGTGTTGATCTTGCATGTTTTATCTCTGCATGTTGATTTACTGTAATTTGCTAATATGGTTGATTTAAGTTTGGATGAATGAAAAGTGTATGGATTCATTAAAAGTAGTGAAAAAGTGTTATTAGGGAATTTGAACCTTGGATAACTAATTCACCCCCCCCTCTCAGTTATTCTAAAAGAATTCTAATAGGTATGCCAATCATGTGTTTTCAACCTTGACCCAAAATCACTTTTCTTTGATATGAGACTACTTATGTTTGCAAAAAATCCTATGGGAAATTTAGTTTTTTTCTTGTGGTTTCATATATAGCATTAGTTTTTTATTGTGTTAATAACCAAGGAATGAGACTCACATTAATTTGGTTTCCATTACTTATTTATTCAAGGAAAAACTTCAATGCATGATTAGACTCATCAATGTTATTGCCAATTTTGACCAATTTTTCTTTGTCATGCCTTCCATCCAATATTTCCCATACTGTCTATGTTACATTCTCTCCAATATGCATAACATCAAACAAATACATGATTGGAAGGTGCTCATAGTACAAAAACCTACTAAATTGTCTAGGATAGCTTTTAAGTCCTTTTTGAAGTTGCTCATCGATGCCTTGATGATCTTCATGAACATCAATTATATCATTAGTAAAAAAAGGATAGTATCTAAATTTAAAGTTCATACAAAAATCTACATTAGATGTAATGACATTACCTTGACAATTCATTCTATTGTATTCCAACTTGCACATGTGAGGTGTCATTCTTCATGGTTTTGATGTTGTCTCTTCTTTCCCATTGAAAAAATATTTTTCGACAATTCGATACTTATGATTTTTTTGGAGAAAGTGTCTATGCTCATCAAACACTTGCTTTCCTAAACTTTTTGAATGATGAGATTGTGTATAAGTGGATGAAATGCGTACTATAAGATTCATATTTATAATTATCACATGCAACTTAGACATAAAATGAAAATGTTTTAGCACTATTACATACCAAAAATTATCATTAATAGTTTTACATACCACAAAAATGTGTTAGTTCAGGGGCATCATGCATTGTCCATACAAGCATTGCACATAATTGAAATTGGCTTTCACCAATTGGTCTAGAGATGTCATACATAGTGACCCCATTTCAGAACTCCAAAAACTCATCAATAAAGGGCTCAATATATACATTCATATCTTTCACTTGGTACTTACCTAGTTGAATGATCATACACAAAATATAATTATTATGTCTATTTTGATACTACGTTTATAAATTAATTTAGATGACTATTAAATGAAAAAATACCTTGTACAATTATTGCCAACATTATGTGCTCCCTCTTTACAGACATCCAAGGAGGAATATTATTGTTAATAACAAAAATAGGCTAGACCGAGTAAATAGATCTCATCTATCCAAATGGAATGACATCGTCTACTGCTAATGAAAGTTTTAGATTATGAGGTTCTTTAAATAATGGCCACCTATCTTCTATGTCCTTAAATGAAGAATCATTTATAGGCATTCACATAATGTCATCTTGATTTCTATTGTGTGCATGGTATTCCATAAATTGTGCCAAGCTAGTACACCTAAATAATCATTGTAGACATGGAATAATGGGAATGTACCAAAGAACCTTACGAGTCACCTTTTTGGTTATTTAATTTGATTAGTATCTACTAATGTGAAAAATATGGCATTCTATTACAAATTCATGTTGTTTATGATATATAATATGATCATTGGGATATGCATGTATTGTTTGATACTCCATTCCAATATCTTTCATAATGGTTGATAATTCTCAGTAAGAGCGAGGTAGAATGTTTGATGGTGGTAACAAACACTCACCTATCAACTTATGGAAAAACATTGTTAATATAAAGAAAATTAATAGCACACTAACATAAAAGATGACAAAAATGAGACTATACCTTAGCATATGTGATATTTCTACATTGGATATATCATTCATAACCTTGAAGTTTACTAGCAACAATACAATGGAGAGAAGTGTTGTTTGGATCCTTGGTATAGGGGCTCATATGCCTTTTCAGTTATAGGTATATCAAGGTTCTCTTCATCATCTTTATTAGTTTCAATAGTAACATATTCTTTAATCATGTTCTCTGGCACATTATTTGTTGCACCAATACCAACATCTTCAATTGTGTTCTCTGCCTCAAGATCATCTTCTTCCATGGGAGCATTACCTTTAGCTTCAATATGCACACCTCCATGTTCCACCAATTCAAAATCCACATTGACCAAAGGAAAAAAATCCTTTTCCCCTTCAATGTGATCATGTTGCCTACAATGTCTTCTAGTTGTTGTGATTAGAATTCTTCGATTCTTTAAGCCCCTGCATTTTTTGCAAGGACAATAACATTTTCCATCACCATTTCTTTTGAACTGAGACCGCAATCTAGCAATTGTTTCCTTATTTTGGTTTGGGTTCATATTTTTAGGAATGGACTTGCTTCACAAGAAAATATTCAGGCTATATAATTATATCAAATATGAACATACAAGCATTAGTAGTATCTTGTATATAATCGATAATAATAAAATATTATTATCTCTTCAGTAAAGATGGCATCTAAAAAAGTCAAATGAATTATACAATATAAACATTAGCATTGATTTTGAACAAAAAATATTCATTTACATATGTTGCCACTCGAAATATGTTGCTACAACAAATGTGAGTAAAGGTATGGATATTTTTCTCAAGATCAGTTTAGGATTAAGAAACATTAAGGGGTGGGGGTGAGGGGGCATGAATAAGTGTTATTAGATTTTATTAGATCTTTTAAAAGAAGAAGAGGCATGTCATTCTATTAATTTTATCAAAAATACATTTTGTATACACAACCACAATGTGATATATGGTTTACTTGTGTGTAGAAACTCAAAAACTTAAAAGGCATCTATTTTTGTGGAAGAAATGAGTAGCCTTCAATCAAAATTAAGGACTACCATATCAAGTGTATGAGAAATTTCTTAAGAGTGCTATCTTATGAAGATGGAGATCACAAATAATATTCAATGATAGATGTCATAAACCATTTAAGGAACTCATATGCCTCTAAATTCCAGATTACATTTCTAAACTACCAATGGAGTTTGAGAAACTTGAGCATCTTGGCTACTACCATGGCCCTTTCATGCAACCCATGAGTTTTTATGAGGTAAGATCTTCCCTCCTTAGACCATGCCATTTCAATTAACTTCCATTCATTAAAGTGTATAATAACACTTGGCATCCATTAAGATTGTTTCCAAGAACAAGGTTATAGATTCTAAGATTCTTCCTAGAGTAATTTCAGCCTATGAGCACTTTGAGTGCAACTTAAGGGAGAATGAAAGAACATGCAAAGATAG
The DNA here is from genome assembly GCA_028749045.1 of Cupressus sempervirens. Taxonomy (NCBI): domain Eukaryota; kingdom Viridiplantae; phylum Streptophyta; class Pinopsida; order Cupressales; family Cupressaceae; genus Cupressus; species Cupressus sempervirens. Next base: position 948,445,118 of record CM053792.1, on the reverse strand, counting down.
GTCATTGATACAAGACCATGTGAGGTACCTATGTATAAAGGAATCTTTCATAAACATCATAAAGGAGAAAAACCCATGGGAAAAAAGCCCTCCAAAAGAGAAAGAAGATGAAGAAAAAATGTAGAAGTGAAAAAGGAAGGAGGAACCTGCAAGGAACTTCCATCAAAAATGTATAGTCATTATTCCCACTCACTAGATAGAACAAGGGAAGGCATGTAGGCCCACAAGGTAAAATTGAATAAATCGATGCTAGATGTTCAACAAATAATGATGAAAATCAATAATGTTAAACAATGTTCCTCTTGTTGGGAATAAGAAAAACTGAATATGTATGCAAGGTTTCTTTGCATGCCAAATAGTAAAATATGGGAAGAAAATCATAGTGTAGGATGTCTCTAAATCCTTCTCAAATATTACAAAAAATTATCAAAACATGAAATGAAAACATGTAATATTGGAACCCCTATAGTGTAAAAGTGGGCCCATATTTTGCAAAATGTCTAAAGTTGGTGCAGGGGCCCAAGGTCCTAAATAAGGTGGTCAACCACCAATTTTGGATATATTAGGAGGTTAATAAGTGTCCAAGATGACACAAGACATTTAGGCAATCTCAAAGAATCCCTATAATGCATTTAGACAATTTTCTTGCATGTTGTAATAAGGCATATAAGAAAGTCAAAGGTTGGTCAACATTGGTCAGCACTACAAGTTGACCAAAAATATTCATTTTCATGTATTTTAGTATTCTTGCATGATTTTTTAAGGTTTGGTAAGCATTTAAAGTCTTTTTTTTTGAAATATCAAAAAATTGCAAAAAATAGTTATCATGCAACTTTTCTTGCAAAAATGGAAGATCAATAGTCAGTTTATTGTTTTGATCAAACAAGTAGGAATAAATTTGTAAGGTCAAGAGATTTGACTTATAAAGTGAATATCTTCAACCTAGGAAAGGGTTGGAATGTGTTGTACAGAATTTGAATCAAATAAACAAGTGTTTTGGTGGGAAAGAGATATGCAAACAACAAGTACAAATTTGAGATTTTCTTGCAGTGTTCAGTATGCACCTGTGTTTATGGTGAAGGTTTGTTCTTTTGATCATTTTTCAGTGTACTAATTAGTTTATATTAAAGAGAATCAATTTGTATTTGATTTTCATTTATTTGGGTCTACCAGTTAACCTAGACTACAGTTAGGGTTTTAATTGAAATGACTCCTCCCTCCTAATTCCCATAGTGGAAAACCCTAATTATTGTTTTGTAGAAGGGTATTAGGATGGAGATGTCCATTGTGGTTCTTTTTTTACCACCACCCACATGGTTGGGATATTTTGGCAATATTTGAGGCTAAGAAATTGTTATGCTTGGCGCATTGATAGTCCAAAATAATGTTGCAGAAGACAGAGAATAGATCATGGGTGCTTGAGATTGGGTGAGTAGAAATGTCAAAAGATGCCCTTGGTGATGGAAGAAACATTTTTTATGTGGGTCTTAGGTTTGAAGGATTAGAAGCCCAAACAATGTTATTACACCCATTACTTGCATCAAAATTAGAATTCAAAACAAAAAAAAAGACTTTAAATTAAATTAATATGGTTGTGTAATGCATGGAACTAGCTTTATAATGCCTACATGTATGCAAAATACAATGCCATATATGCAAGATATGGATCCAAAAAATAAACAGTTCCATTATGCACAAAAAAATTGCACTACAAAATTGAGGTGGCTAGAGACCTACAGGTGACCAATATGAGGTCAGGGGCTTCAACCAACCTACGCAAAAATATCACCTACCCATAAAGTCTCAAAATAATGTCAAGATAACACAATAATTACACATGCCAATGGAATATGTTAATTCAAATGCTAATTGGAGGGATCTAATATTGTGAATGTAAAGTATACAACCTAACTTTTTGATAAGTTAACTCTTCAAATCCTCACAAATAGGTCCAAATGTATTGTCTAGCTTATTTCATCTTTCCTTGGTCTCTTGTAAGTGTTGTCTTGCTTGGGCAATAAATAGTTTTTCCATCTTATCTTTTTGTGATCACCCACACACATATCTTGTGTCCTTTTAAAATCTTTAACAGTGTGATGAAAAAAATCATGACCTTTATGCCTCAAGTCCACAATATATACATCTCATGTGCACCACTATCAACTTGAGTATGAACATAGGAAGACTCAACCATGTTGTTGAGTTCATGTGAAATGGATGCTACCTCATGATCAAAACTTATTTTACAAAAATTAGAATAAATGTCACAAATAAGGTTGTTTTATAATCTTAGGAAACTATTTTATAGCAATCTATGTTCTCTTCACCATTGGACACCCAATTTTCAAGAGACAAGTTTCATATTTCCTATGTCATCTCATATTGTAAATAACTATAGCCTCTATCTCTCTAGGTTTTGTGCCTAAATATGCCACAGTTCAATACAATATTTTTATAGTTTGTAACTTTCCATTTTATGGATTTGATAATGTTATTTTTTTTCTTCCATTTAAAGCTCTTCAAGTTTTATAAAGGTCTCTTACATATGTGCATTTCTTACAAACAGGGTACTAGATTGATTTAATGGCTAATACATGTTGATATTCTCTTTTGTTGGAGTCATCAATCTTTGTTTGGAAGGTTAACTACCCCTTCAAGTTTGAAAGAATGTGATTGGCTCATCCAAATCTTGAAAAATGCATACATGAATGGTGAAGCATTAAAGTTGAAGGCACAACTATGTTCAAAGTGGAAAAGAAACATGGACGTGTAAAAGAAAGGATAAAGAATTGGAATAAGGAAGTCCATGGAGACATATTCTAAATGAAAGTGGAAACCCAAAATGATCTTAAAATTGTGTAGGATCAAATTTAAGATGAGGGCTACACTAAACATCTAATAAATTTTGAGAGTGACATTCTAGTCAAGTAACACAATATAACATCTAAAGAGTAAATATTCTAAAGGAAAACATCAACAGATTTATGGTTCAAGGCGAAAGATAGAAATAGAAAATATTTCCATTTGATAGCTCTTAAGCATAAGGTAACAAATATAATATATAACATTCAACATGAAAGAGAAAATTTAGATAAGGATCAAGATATCAAGGAAGAAATGGTGAGGTATTTCTCTAATCTTCTATCGATTGACAATAATTTAAACTCTCTTGATCAAAATGATCTTATCACTTCTATTCCTTCTAATATTGATGATATTTTGAATAAATATCTTAGTTCTATCCTATTCTCCAAAGTAATTAAGGAAGCAACCTTCTCATTTGAAGGAGAGAAGTCCCCTGGGTTGGGCAGTTTCCCTATGCTCTTTTTCCACCAATTTTGGCATATTATTTCTAAGAAAGTCTCCAATTTTGTCAAAGAATTCTTTGGCACTCAATCTCTACTAGAGGAAATGAATTGCACATTTATTTCCCTTATATAGAATAAACCAAGAGTTAATTTTGTGGATGGATTTAACACAATTATCCTTTGTAACTTATTGTAGAATATTATTTCTAAAGTCCTAACTTTGAGGTTGTTGGCTCTTCTCCCTAAAATTGTCTGTCTAACAAATAGGTTTTTTTATTAGAAGAAAAATTTGGGATTCAATCATTACCATCAATGAGAACATCCACTCATTGGAAGTCTTAAACAAACAATGATTTTTAATGAAATTGGATATGTTAGAATCTTACGATAGATTTGATTGGGGATTTTTGGTTATAGTCAGAAACTCATTAAATTATTATTTTTCTACTTCGTCTACTATTGTGTTGGTGAATGACATATATTCTAATTTCTTCAAAGCTTCATGCAGTATCAAAAATGGTGATACGATTTCTCCTATCTTTTTTTATATCATGGTGGAACCTTTGGGCAGACGTATTAGAAGATTTGTTCAAGATGGAAAGATTTAGGGTCTCCAACATTTTTCTAATTTTTTTCCTTATTCCTACAAGCAATTTTTTGAAGACACTATTCTGATGTGAATGGATTTTGTCAAAGTGGGAAAAAAAATTGAGATTTCTCTTTCTTCCTATACTTAATTCTATGGGCTAACTTATCAATTAGACCACAAGTTCCATTTTCTTTATCCATAATCCAGAAGAGAGATAAAAAAGAATATCTAAAATCCTTGAGTGTAAGATTCATTTTTTTCCTTTTTCCTATCTTGGTCTCCCATTAGGGATCAAGCCTTTTAATTCTTTTTGGAATTCCATTATTGACAAAATTAATAGCAAGTTGACTGGTTAGAAAGGAGCCCTTTTAAATCAAGTTGAGAAATCAAACTTTTGAAGTCTATTCACCAAAATATGCATGTGTATGCATTAAGCTTTTTCTCTATTCTTGCTAAGTAAGCTAGTATAACTAAAAAATTTAGGGGAAGTTTCTTTGGATGGACACAAAGGAGAAGGTTCATTTTTGTTAGTGTCTTAGGAAAATGTCTGCAAACCAATTACAAAGGGATGTATTAACATCAACACTAACAAAATGATTAACACACTTCTTCTCTCTAAATAAATTTAGAGAATATTTGAAGAGGAAAATAGAATGGAACTCTCTAATTAAGAAAAAGTATCTCTTTTCAACTCCTAACCTTTAGGATTACCTCTATTTAGATGTTTGAATTAATGGTTACCAGATTTGGAATAGCATCCATAAAGATAAGAACATGTTAAGGAAAAATATGGAATCTTGGTAATGGAAGGAGGATCAAGTTTAGGGATGACATTTGGATTATGGATAATCCTATGAAAAAGAGAAGAATGTAATCAATAAATTTTTTTATTGTTATGATTCTACAAATATTGTTTCTTTTTCTTTTAACTAGATCATACAATTGTAAAAAAATTCACAACCACCACTCTAACATCTTTATCATGTCCAATATATCTAGGTATTAGGGAGACATCTCGAGGACTTCATGCTCAATATCATTCTTCTCTTATAAAGGATGCATCTTCCTTTAGGGCCTATTTGGTTGCAGTCATAGGAATTGAGAATAGGAATGCATATGGAGAATAGAAATGACTATTCCAATAACAACTATTTTTTGGAATGGACATAAGTTCATTTTAGGGGTAAAATTGGAATATGTATTCCTATTCCCTATTCCAATTGGCACAAAAAATGGAAAATAGAAAACATACTCCTAATTTCATATTCTTATTCCAACAACCAAATGGGCCCTTAATGAGTTGTAAGATTGTTGTCTATTAGGTTTCTATGGAAAAGGGTGCTCTAAGTTCAATAATTTAGTTGTAGTGATAACCTAAATCGATCTGACTCTCCAAATAGTTTTGATTCACAAAAGGCCACAATAATCATGACCATCAATTTCATCTACCATATTTAAGAAATATGCATCATTTATTTACACCTTCCTCATTTTCCTTTGCATTCAAGTTTTTTTTTTTTTTTGTATTATAAATCGATTGGTCAAAAAAGGAGTACAAAAGGAAGAGGGGGAAGCTTCACCCCATCAAGTTCACAGTAAACAACCTACCAACTAAGGTGTACAACCAAATTTAAGAAACAATTATCAAGAGAAAATATGCAAAAAGATAAGATAACAACAGTCAATGAAGAACATCACTGAGATCTATAGAAGTTGATGAAAGCCAACTTACAGTGCGCCAAGATCACCTACATGCAAATAACCTACTGAAGAGAAATCGAAGAAGGAAGGAACAAGAGCTTGAAGAAACAAGGAGAAATTATATTGTAACAATGAGAAAAATGAAATTGCTGTACAAAAATGCAACAAGAGAGCCTGTTTATAAAGGCCTCTACGAAGCTTGTAGAACAAGCTTAGAAAGTGTTAGGAGATAAGAATGACAACTAAGAATACATCCACAAAAGGTGGGATATCCTTGATCAAGGTGAGAGGATAAGTATGACTTAGATAGGAACAAATTCCCATGTTGTCAACAACTCCTAGACTACAACTAATAAATAAATGCATTTAACCTAAGTAAACTTAAGTAAAAGAATAAATAATTATTTACTCTAGCACCTCCCCTTAAGTGCAGCTTAGGGGAATGCCTTAAGCTCACAAAAACTAAGATGAAATACAATATGGGTCCTAGCAACAAAGCCATGTTAGGTACCCATGTACAAATGCATAAGAAATACAACCTCTGAAAATGGGGAAAGAGAGAAAACCTCATGGGGAAAACCCTCCCCTAAAAAGAGGTAAGTACAAACATGTTGAAAAAATGAAGGAAGGAAGGAAGGAAGGCCTCAACAAGACCCCCTAAGGAAAACTTCCACCAAAAATGTTTCAAGAGACTCTCAAAACCATAAGTACAACCAGCCCCCTCATGAGAGATAGAAAAGACACCAAAGCTCCCCTTGAATAATGGAGCCCCTAAAGTAAGGATTGAACCAATGAAACTCCAATGTAGAGTAAACAAGGGAACAAAACAAGGGAACCCCTAAATGAGAGGGAAAATTAGAAGGCCCAGCTGATGCTCAAAGGAGGAAATATGAGGATCTTGAAAGGGAATCCCCAAGGCAGGTGTGATGATACTATCATGAATGTCTACTGTAGAATCCACAATAGGTGCACCTAGAGGCTCGATGAATGGAGCTAGAGGATCAGGTAGAGTAGAAGAAGAATCTTGTTGAAGAGAAAAAATGTCAACTAGATGTGGTGTGGTAGTCAAAATAGGGATCTTAAGAACAATAAAAAGATTCAAGTATCTTGACTACACCACATGATGCTCCTACAAAAGAGAAGTAGTGTGCTTTGACAATGAAGATGGTGGACCAAAGTGTGAGAAGGCGTAGAGATGGATGGAAGGATCAACTACCCCTATAGCAATAAGACCTCATGTTGTATGATCCCAAATGAAGACTGAATCTGCAATGAACTCAACTGTTTGCCTTGATCCACTGCATGTAATCTAAGAAACCAAGAGAAGGTTTGCAGCAAAGATGGAACATACAATACATCATTGAATATACCATCCTAAATGCTAATTGAAATTTTCTCATAGACTGGTAGGGAAATGTTATTCCCCATGCAAATATGAGGAATGGGAGAAGCCTCAAGTGTAGAGAAGACACTGTGAGAAGATGTCATATGGTGAGAAGCACTTCAATCCAATATCCAAGGGACCTAGGAAGGGGATGTAATGGAAGCTTGTAATGCATGACCCTTTCCAAGATCTGGTGTAGATGTTGAAGAGGTGGAAGAAGCCTAAAAAGAAGACCCTTGTGAGGTAGAAGAGGATGGAGAGGAAACAATGCTCTTTTGAAGGAGAGCTTGCAAATCGGCAATCTGTTTCTCATAGCCATCAAATCTCCTTTGAAAACAATGTGACTCATCATGAGATCCCTTCTAACAATAGGAATAGGTAGAAGTCTCAATCTTCTTTTTCTCTTTCTTAAAAGAAGATGATGAACTAGTAGAGTGCTGAGAGGAGGAATTAGATATCCGCTTCGGCTTCTACTCCTATGTATCCTTGGCAAGCAATGCCTATGACTGTGAACCTATAAGTGAATCCATCTGAGTGATCTTGGACTATTCCCGTATCAATTGATCACAAAATGTCTCAAAAGAAGGTATCTAATGTCTGTTACCCAAGGCATCCATAATGGAGTAGAAAGTGGAAGAAAATATTTGATATTATCCTTGCAACTTTGAGAGTATAAAAAAGATACACGCATCATCTATTTTGTTTTCCCACATCCTTGCAAAATTATACATAGAGATTTTAACTCCATTAAGAAGTCCTCAATGGTGGGGAAGTTGGTATCAAAGAAGTGAACTCTACATCAAGCTGTAGTGCCTAGAATTCATCCACTGTGCCAAACAAGTTGTGAAACTTGGTCCAAATAGCCCAAGGAGTGGTTAAACCATCTAAGTGAAATAAGAGACTATTTAAGATGTTTAGTGAAATCAATCCCATGGCTCCATCCTTTTTTTTTCTATGCTGAAGAACCTCAAAAGGGTGCTATAGAATAGGTTGGTTCTCATCCAAACATGACCATATACCTTGTGACATGAGAAGCCTAGTCATTTGTGCTTTCTAGGTATGATAGGTGTGCGGTGTTAGCTAGGTCACAGAAGGATTTGACATTGAGAGAAGAAGGAAGTAGAAGGGTCTATTTTGAAGTAAATTATAGAAAATAAAATGCTCCCCCAACAATGTATAAAGATATCCCCTCAAATACTAGAGAAACAACTATAGAAAGTACAAAAATTAAGTAAAGAACCTGGATTCTAGATGCAGAGAGGCAGGAAATTGAAGCCTCTACTTCAACACCAAAAATAGGAGCTCAATATTACTCCAAAGTATTTCTAGATCTAGAAAGTAGACAATAAATTATGTACTTTAAAAAAAAATAGCATTGAAATATGTCTCCATATGAGCTTGAATGAAGCCTTTGAAGGTGTAAAAAATGGGATTTTTGAATTACAAAAAAATTGAGGAATAGAGATGTCAAAGTTCCTATACCAATGTGTAGATCATAAAATTCTACCCCAAAAGAAAAAAAATTTCTTGAAAAAATGAGTCCATATGAGGGAGATATCAATGTTTGAAAATCACCTCCATAGTTATTTTTTCTGAATCATAGCCATCGAACCTCCAAAAAATAAAGAAAAAAGCCCAAAAAATGTTAGATCTATTATGTCAAACCCTCTTTCTCCTTTTTCTCCAAATACTAAAAAAATGCTCTTCCTCCCAATTGAAGAAAAAATCACAAACTTCGAAGGATTTTTGAACAAACTAGGGTTTGTGTCTCCAAATCGTGGCTTCAAAAATACTTCGAACTAGGAAGCAGTAGGGAGGCTCTGATACCATATAGAAGTTGATGAAATCCAACTTCACAATGTGCCAAGATCACCTACATGCAAAAAACCTACTAAAGAGAAACTAAAGAAGGAAGGAACAAGAGCTTGAAGCAATAAGGAGAAATTATATTACAACAATGAGAAAAATAAAATTGTTGTGCAAAAATACAAAGGGAGAGCTTGTTTATAAAGGCCTCTAAGAAGCTTGTAGAAAAAGCTTAGAAAGTGCTAGGAGATAAGAATGAAAACTAAGCATACATCCAAAAAAGGTGGGATATCCTCGATCAAGGTGAGAGGATAAGTATGACTTAGATAAGAACAAACTCTCATGTTGTCAACAACTCCTAGACTACAACTAATAAATAAATGCATTTAACCTAATTAAACTTAAGTAAAAGAATAAATAATTAATAAATAATTATTTAATATAACAAGATCATCTTTCTAGGAGATCCAACCTTGATCCCCCTCCATCCAAACAACTTTCTTTCTTTCCAAGACATGAGCAAAGAAATCAAGTTGATCAAAGTAAGGTCCTCTAGTTTCTCTGATTTCATTAATCAACTTCTTAAGAGATTTATCAAAATCACCTTGGTTATCCGCTATGTTGTCCCTCTAAAGACCATTCTTCATTTCATAGATAAACATGGAAGCATGACCATTGCGAAGAAACCTTTTCAGCTTTCCTCTCTTAAGCCGCATCACATAGCAAACCTGCGAAATAATTTTAAAATGTATGAGTTTTCTAAGAAACCCCATAAGAACTCTTCAATTGCCTTGGATTTTTTCCTCATTTCCTCATTTCCAAATGAACCAAAGGATGAATGAAGAAAGAATATTCCAGAATAGGTTAGCATCCTTTTTGAGACCACGAATAGGTCTAGTAATTATGTCAAAAGTAGAGACATGATCAGTTAAAGATAATCCAAATAACAACCAGATATCTTTGGCAAAAGAATAGTCAAAGAAAATATGTCTCATGCTTTCAGGCATATTACAACTAGAAAAAGTTATCACAGTCACCAAGATGAGTTTTGATAGGAAGTCTATCCAACATAAGCTACCATCTGAAACATTTAATTTTGGGGGGGATAGCGGATTTCTAGAATTTTCCAAAGATTTTTTGCCAGATGGGGGGTTCAATATTAACATACCATAGGAAGTGAAGATGATTAAGGATCGAGGATTTTTTATTAAGGATTTTATATTTTTCTTTAGACTTAACTCTAGAAAGGAGGGAACCATCATCCCATCAAAAGGTGAGGTATATGTGGGTGTCCACATCGGTGTTCTGGGGAAGATTAAGAGGGGAATAGGCATTTTTAATCATATTGAAAGTTCTTTTGTGAGAGGTTGGGAGATCAAAATTACTCCTAAGAAATTGCCAACTAATAATGCTATCATTATCTAGAATGTCCATAAAATACTTAATACCTTTAGTATGCCAAAGTCTAGCGAAATAGCCTTGGGTCAAAGCAAGAGGTTTACCATTGTAGTGAAGGTTCCACCAAATTGACCATTCCCCATGTAGAGAGTTACTATTATCAAATCTAGAATTATAGATGTGTCCACAAACATGTTCTAAAGCCTTCCAAACAGACTTGAAGACCCAAGTACCTCTGATCGAGACAAAGAAGGACCTAGTGACAAGATAGCTAAAAGGGAGATTCTTCCAAGTTTTTTCCCACTTAGGGACACCATTCTGAATGTTATTCCTAACTAAAACTTTCTAAGGTTCCTACCCATCAAGGGATTGGAATATCCCTTTGGTTGCAAGGGAGATTCCTTGCAGCCTATGGTCCTTCAATCCAAGCCCACCAAAATCTTTATCTGCGTGACACCAACTCCATTTGGCACCATGGGCCTTTCTTTTCCCTTTCCCATAAGACCAAAGAAACCTTCTGACATCTTTTTGAATTTCATAGATCTGATAATTACTAAACATCCAAGTAGAAGAGTAATAAATTCTATAAGAGGAGAGGATCTTTTGACAAACTTGGATTCTTCCAGCAAGGGAGAGCACTCTATTATCCCACTTATTAAGTTTCTTGTTGATCCTTTCCTTGATCTAGAACCACATTTCCTTAAGGGAGGGGGAAATAGATAAGGGAATACCTAAGTATCTCACAATTTTGTGGGGACCACCCCAAGAGAAGCCAGTTTGATGAAACCAGTCTGGGGGTTCTTTGTTCCAACCAGGAAGGATGGATTTCTCAAAAAAGTTAAGTTTTAGGGTAAGGTTATGAAGATTGAGATTAGAGAGCTCTAGAAAGAGAGACATGTCATCAGCAAACTAGATATTGAGAAGCTTAGATTCATTAGGAAGAGTAATGCCTCAAACTTTAGGAGAAAGAGTGTTATCTATAAGAAGATAAAAAAGCACATCAGAGGCAATAACAAAGAGGGTAGGGGTAAGAGCGCATCCTTGCTTAATGGAATAGGAGAGGGGGATGGAGTGAGTTAAATTTCTAGTAATTTCAATGAGAGCAGAGGCATCTTTTAGGAGGATTTGGATAAATTTGCAAAATTCTTTAGGGAATCAAAAAGCATTAAGCACGGTAAGAATGAACTCCCATTCAATTCTATCATAGGCTTTTTCAAAGTCAATGAGAAACATGAAAACTTGTTGGTTGGAGGAATTGGCCCATTCCATAGCCTTCAAATAGGTAATAAGGTTTTCTAGGATATACCTTCCCTTGATGAAGCCAGTTTGGCTAGAGCAAATAAACTTGGGAAGGATATTGACCAATCTAGAGGTGAGGACTTTAGTGAGAATCTTATAAGAGGCATTAAGGAGAGTGATAGGATGCTAGTTTTTGATAAGGGCTTTATCACCATCTTTGGGAACCAGTTTAATAATTCCCATATTGATGGAGTTCCCAAGAGTGCCCAAGTTAAAGGTTTCCAAGTAAACTTCAAGATCTCTAGCAATCTAGTCAATATTAGCCTTATAGAATTCTATGGGAAGGCCATCAAGGCCAAGGGCTTTGTTATCTTTGAGAGAAGTAATGGCATTGGTAATTTCTTGGAGGGAGATTTTAGATTTAAGCAAAAGGGCATCAACATCATAGATTCTCTTGGGAATAATAGTTTTGCATTTATCACAAATTTCTTTAGAGGCTTTATTATTCTTCAATGAAAAAATATTCCTATAGAAAGCCTCAAAGGCAAGAATGATATCATTAATGTTAAGAAGATCCTTATTGTCAACACAAATCCTGTCAATCTTTTCCTTATCCTACTTTTGTTTCAAGAGATTAAAGAAAAACTTGGATCCTTTGTCACCATATTGGAGCCAATTTTTTCGAGCTCTAATATAGGCACCTCTAACTTTGAGTTGTTGGTGTTTCCTTAGAGTATCTCTAGCATGGGAAACTTTTTCAGAGAGAATAGGGGAGGAGGAATTAAGTTGGATTTCCTGTTCAACAACCTGGAGTTGATCATTAAGGTATTTCTCCTAAGCTCTGTATGTTGACATAACAGTCAAGTTTTTTATTAGTGACACACACTTATTCAGATTTTGTATGGCTATAGAGCTCATTGAACAATATACAATGTTTTCCATGTAATCCAATAGCTACTGAGTAGTTCAATGGTTACCAAGTATATTCAGTTAATGTGAAGCCCAATAGTTCAAACCGAGCAGATTCAGTCTAGTAGTTCAACTCAAGCAATTTAGTGGTTATCAAGCATTACAATTTCTACTGAGTTCGTAGTTCATGTAATGCAAAGCTAGTGTAAACTGAGCTCATGTGTTTACTGGGTGATTTAGTTTATGACAAGTCACATAGTATCTATCAAGTCACCAGTGTAGACTGAGTTCAAGAATATCTTGAAGTGGTTAGTATGGACTGAGCTTCTACATCTATTGAGTGCATGACAATGCTGAGTAATGATAGTGCATGCTGAGTATCAGAACTTCACCAAGTCAGTCTTCAAAACTTGACTGTCTTCATTTGGGCCAACTTTGTAATATTGGCATTAACTTGTATGATGGCCAACTTTGTAAATTTTTAATTTGGATTGGTATATATTAGGGTATAATTTAGTGGCTAATATTCATAATTTGGCTAATTTTAGAATTTTTTGGCTAGTAATTTGGCTAATAATTTAAGATTTGATACAACCTAAATCGCCATAGTTTTATAAAATTCAGTTCTAGAATATTTAAAATCGCTCAATAATTTATTTTGTTAAAAAATATAAACTCAAATATTCGCCATAATATTTATTACATGAATAGATTTGAGTTACCTAAATATAATATATTATTGCAGAAATTAAATTGAACTAACCAATAATTATCAGAATTATTAGTTACTTTAGGGATATATCACCAATATGTATTTTTCACCATTGATTTAAAGTATATGTAACAATTCACATAATATTCCATGAGGTAAAAAAATATTCAATTTTGATTTGTAATATTCCATGGTGATTAATGAACTTCCTATTATTATTGAGATTCGTTAATATTTTATACAAAAAAAATTATGATTCAAAAATAATTGCCAATATTAATCATATTTAGAATAAAAAATTGAGAGATTCGCCAATAGAATTTTTATTTTTTTTCAAAATAATGAAAGATTCGCCAATATTTTATATTTTTTTTTGGAGGCGGTTTTCTTAAAGTTCACCCTAGTATATATATGTAATGTATTGTATCACATCAAAATGTAATGCATGATAATGAGCATGTAAGATAATGAAATGTGTATGCAAGTGCATGAATGCAAATATAAGCAGTAGAGACAAATCTATCACAGAAAGGTGATTAGTACATTTAAGGAATCTCTATCAGCAATCCAATTGTAAGTCAGAGAATTACTATTTCATCCTAATAGTTGAACCAGTCAAATTCTTTCACAAGGTAGACTTAACAGTCTTTCTTAAATCTCTTGTTAGAGTGCATACTTCATTGTGGGTTTGTAAAACCTCTAACAAGGTAGACCTAGCAATCCTAATTGCTCCTAATAGGACACATCATTAGAAGTGATCATTGTAAGCCTTAACAAGCCAACTTTATGTTGCAGTATTGAAGTTTTGTGGGTTTCATCCCCACCCTAGTTTTAATTTCTATTTGGTAGGTTTCTGGGTCACCAAATCATTGTGTTCAAGTTTTGTGGATGCTTTTATCTTTTTAGTTTCTCATGCATGCAATTAGTTCAAATGTGAAAACTTAGATGTTAAATGATTTATTGAATTTAGAATTGAAATTGGTGTAAAAATTTTAGAAGTTACTGATTCACCCCTCCCCTCTCAGTAACTTAGCATAGTCTTGAATATTTCCAACACTTTAATCTTTTGGTTTCTTCTAACCAAGGGTCTGAACAACTTTTTTCCAAAAATTGACTTTCATATTCCAGCAAGCAGCATGGGAGGGGGCTTTAGTATATAAATTGAAAAATCTAACCATTCTAATGGCGATAAGAGCATCTTGATCCTATAAAATGGAGGAGTTGAGGATGAATTTTTTATTACAAGGATTGTAGTGATCAATAGAATTCCTAAGAGAGATATTAGCAATGATGGGGAGGTGATCAGAAAGGGTAGAGGGGATTATGGTAATAGGAGAATTTAAGTGATTGGGGGTGAAGGAAAAATGATTAGCATTATCATAGAATCTATCAAACCTTGAATATATCCTATTAGGCCCTTTCTAACAGTTACACCAAGTATACTAGAGTTCTAAATTCTCAAACTTCTATCCTTCAAGGGTGTCATAAAGATTCATTTTCTATTTAAGGCAGTCCCAGTGAGTCTTCTTTGGGGATTACCATTGAAAGGCCAATCCCCCAGATTTGTCTTCCTGATTTTCAATCATATTAATATCTCTCGCCATGATCTAGGGGATATTAGGGAGATCACATAACCAATTCCAAAGAGAAATCCTTTCCTTGGAATCATTAGGAGCATATAGGGAGCAAACTCCAAATGAGGATCCATTAACATCAAAGGTTGCTTAGGCAACATGGTTGTAGGGAGAGATACCAAAATTAGAAATGTATCTTTCCCAACAAGGATTAATAAGTAGAGCAACTCCACCTTTACCTTTTTGGTGATTAGAAATATTTTTAATAGCATATCTCCAAATACATTCTAGAGTAGTATTAAGAAAAAATTCAACAACCTTAAGCTTTTGTAACATAAGGAAGTTAGTGTTTTTATGCCTCATCAAAAACCTTTTAACTATAAACTTCCTATCCGAAGACTCAAGTCCCCTTATGTTCCATAATATGCACTTCATGATTAATAGTGATTGATAGAACTAGTAGAGGGAGTAGTAAGCTCATCATTCTTCTTCCTATTTTTAGAGCCAAGTGGCCTACCTTTCTTTTTAGATGGATTTACCTTTCTTTTTAGATGGATTAGGTCCCATTAAAAGAACTTCATCATCCTTCATATTACCAAGTTGAATATTTCTAAATTGAGGGTCCTTCCTACTAGAGACTTCATTAATACACTATCCGAAAGGATCCTAGATTAATAAATCTTTAGGACATGATCTAGCATAAATAACCTCGATGTAGGAATTATCATCTATCTTATTTAGGATAGAAATAGAAGGGTTGGGGGTGTTATTATCAAGGGGCCCCTGTACCAAAAATAGGATCAAGTGACAAATTAACCTTTGCTAACTTACTATTCAAGGTACTAGGGAAATCACTCATAATAAAATCACCAGACCTACTATTAAGATCAACATTTTTTTCCTGATGAGAATTCATAGGGTTTGAATTATCTTCAATCATAAGAGTGGGTTGTTCTAATTTGTTACAGACATTGGTATTGGTAGGAACATCTTCAATCAACGGAGTAGGAGAAGCTAAAGTCAAGAAGGGGTTATTATTAGTGTTACCAGATCAAATTTGGTCCAAGGTGAGTTGTTTAGCATTATTTCTCTTACATTTCTTATTATTGATAGTTTGAAAGCCATCACCAATAGATTGAGAGGTTGTTTTAAGTAAGGTAGTGTGGATTATAGGTTGGTTTTTTGGGGCACTATTATTCTTAGTAGGGAATAGAACAAGAGCAGAGAAGGACATGAATAGATTAGGACTTAGGGCTAGCCTAGCAGTCTCCTTACTATTTCTAGAAGTGTCAACAAGGTTCTTTTTATTAGGGTTAACTAATGCAGTACCCATATTATGAGTGCTAGGTTTAGGTAAAACTCCATTATTGGGTGTTTTAGGATTGGTTTTTGTCAGGATAGGTTTAGGTTTATTCTTAATAATAATGGGATAGTTTCTCCTAAGGTGTCCTTCCTTTTTGCAGAGGAAACAAGTGTTCATCCCTCCAAGGATCTCAACTAGGCAGGAGAAAATATCACCATTGATATTAAGATTTAACCATTGAGGAATGTCAACTCCCAGCTTGATCGACACAAGAATTTTGACATCAAAGTTTGAAACAAGTCTGGTAGTTTCATCAATTCAAATGATACTACCAAAGGGTTCTAAGAGTTGTGGGAGAAATTACCACAGAAAAGGAGGAAAATCTTTGAGAATGACCCATCTCAGGCTAGATAAAGAGAGAACTTCCTCACAAATGGTCTCTAAGACCAAGCAAGCACCCGAAAGGAGGATTTTCCAACCAACCAATACTACCATTTTAGGGCTTCTAACTGGGACTCATGATTGTTGACAAAAATAGCATATAACCCTTTTTGAATATGATGAGAAAAAGAAATCTTAAGCCCTAGTTTTAGATTCCATAAATTATGGAATCAATCATTGAGAAACTTCTTGGGAGGAAATTTATCCACATCCACACATGCAAAGAAGATATTAGTATTACTTAGCCTAGTTTATTCTAAGAACAATTTCTTTCATCATAGCATCATTTCGTGGAATGAAAAAATCATCCAAGCTAAGGGAAGAGTTCTTACCTTGTTCGCTTGATCCTACTTCTCTAGTCACTTGAAGAAACCTCACATAAGAAGAGACACCAATATTGCTAGGAGTGATGATTTCTTTAAATCTCTTTTTAGGGGGTTGATTGCTTAGATCTAGTAGATTACCAAAGGAAATGGGTAGGTTAACACTTCTAGACACTAACTTACCAAATGGAAAAAGTAGGTAGAGAGTAGCAGTGAGCAGATTACCATCTATTGAGGGTATATTAACAATTTGGGGAGGGCAGTTAATGTTGGTGTCTTCAAATTTAAGCTCCATAACTGTAATAGTACAACAAGCTAAAAAAAATAAAGGAAGGGAGAGAAATTGCAAACCACATGGAGTTGAGATCTCCTCCACAAATTTGCCACTCTATCCGAGCCACAGCCAAATCACTTAAGGAAATTGCTATTTCGCATCTAAAGTGTATTTCACATCTCCTTTGCATTTAAGTTTCATAAAAGGGGAATAACTTTAACAATGATTCCTTATACTTGTGGTATACATCAAGGAAGTCAAAGGAGAATATGCATTTGAACAAAAAGGCACCATTACTATTTTGTTTCCAGATGGCTTAAACATCACATGCTAAGGCTTGATTCCTAGACTAAAAGTGTTGAATTGTCAAAATTGACTTTATTTTCCAAGCTTAATTTCTTCCTTAGTGTGTAATGTTTAAGCTACCTCTCATTTTTCCAATATGTATATGAGCTAATTGATAGAGAATCAAAATGGTTTCTTTCATTAAGGAGAATGAATTTTTCTCTCTTTCACTCACCAAGGTTGGACAAATGAAACATTTCATGCGAGTTTAAAGATTGAAGCTTTATCTACCGCTAGATTGGGGATGGAGGCTTTATCTGCCTATTATAATTGTGAAATACAATATTGGTTGTGATATTACTTTGATGTAATGACAATTATAGATTTTCTTGTTTTCATTCTTGTTACGCATTACTATTAGGCTATTTCTCACAGTTGCTATCAATTTTTATCTAAAAGATGAACAATAGTTTAATTTGAGGTTCAAGGAGTTTAATTTGAAAAATTATTACAACAAAAACTATAGAGAGGAAGAGAAAAGAATTCACAAATTTCTTGTTTGAAATATCTGAGAGTCTAAAAAAATAGGAAAAAACTTATAGTGTCAAAACTAAATAGTCTGAAAACCATGTTTGTGGTTTTCCAAATACCAATGCGCCTTATGGTCACTTATTTGGCACAGTTGATTTAATATCTATCTAATAGAATAATTATTCTAGCAAAAATTATAGAGTTGGTTGAATCTGATCTAATTCAATCATTATTCTTGTATATGAACATCTGCATGGCTATATAGTATTTCATTAAATATTTTGGAGTTATTATTATACTGACATGCATTCTATATAATGGCAACACAAATGGCCAGCACGAAAATATGCCATAATAGATTCCTTGTCAATAGAAAGGAAATGAGAGTAGTTACAAACTTTTAAATTAAATATTAAATTATTAGTTCATAAAATAAAAAAGCATTCACGAAATAATAGCTAGCCAAAATAATAGGAAGCCAA
This sequence comes from Cupressus sempervirens, assembly GCA_028749045.1. Taxonomy (NCBI): domain Eukaryota; kingdom Viridiplantae; phylum Streptophyta; class Pinopsida; order Cupressales; family Cupressaceae; genus Cupressus; species Cupressus sempervirens. The sequence goes on along the minus strand of CM053792.1, from coordinate 948,426,859 downwards.
ATGGATGTTAAAAAAATAGGCCCAAAAAAAAATGACCTTAAAAAATAGGGCCGAAATAATTTCATTGAAAATTTAAATATGATTTTTTTTTTGTTAAATATAATTTTGCATGCACATTTATGCTTATTTTTTGTGGGGAGCGGGGGAATTTGAAACAAATTCGTGGAATGTGAAGAGATGTCCATTGGGGGATCTGAGGAGCCTCTCACAGGTTATAAAATAAATGGTCCTCATTTCATTTTCATTTTATATTTTTGCAAGAAGGAAGAGGTGGAGATTATTGGACGATTAGATTGGATATTTTGAAGAGGAGTAGATTGAAGTTTTGGAGTAATTTTTTTACAGGTGAGATTTATATTTTTATATATATTTATTTAGATTTAGATTGAGATGTAGATTGAGATTCAAAATTAGTTATAATATTCTACTTTGATTTAGATTTCAATTTTAATTAGTTTCATTTAGATCTAGAATTCTATTCAAAATTGTTTAGGCTTGCATTTAATAGTTTAGTCTTGCATGTTTGATTTAGATTTAGATTTGCATTCAAAATATATTTGATTTATATATATTATAATACTTTTCATTTGCATATTTTAAATGTGCATGTTTCAAATTAGTTTTAGATTTGCATGTTTCATATTAGTTTTAAATTTGCTTATCTCAAAATAGTTTTGGTTAACATATTTTAGATTTGAATGTTTCATAATAGTTTTACATTTGCATGTTTCAAAGTATTTATATTTTCATGTTTCATAGTTAAATTTTATCATTAACGTGGATGACAATGCCACCATATCAATAAAATTTGTATTTTATTAAAGTTAATGATTTATTTAAAGTGGATGAATCATATATTTAGTATATATTTTATCATTATTAAATTATAAAATAAAAAAACATTTCCAAAATAATAGTTGGCCAAAATAATATGAAGCCAAATGGATGTCGAAATAATAGGGCCTGAAAAAGGGGCCAAAAATAGGACATGAAAATAGGGCCAAAAAATAGAACCCAAAAATATAGGGCTGAAATAATTTTATTAAAATTTTAAATATAAAACATTTTCTTTCTATTAAATATATTTTTGAATGCACATTCATGCTTACTTTTTGTGGGGAGTGGTGGAATTTGAAAAAGATTAGTGGAATGCCAAAATACATCTATGGGGGATACGAGGAGTCTCTCATATGTTATAAAAAAAATGCTCCTCATTTCATTTTCATTTTTGTGTTTTTACAGTGATTGGAGTAGACTGGATTTTTTGAAGAGGAGTAGATTAAAGTTTTGGAGTAATTTTTTCTAAGTGAGATTTCTATTTTTTATTTTTTACTTTAATTTAGTTTTGCATTTAGATTTAGATTTAGTTATGTATTTAGATTTAAATGTAGATTTAGTTTCAAAATTAGTTATAATATTATCCTTTGTTTTAGATTTTAATTTTAATAAGGTTCATCTCAGATTTAGAATTGCATTCAAAATTGTTTGGATTTTCATGTAATAGTTTAGCCTTGCATGTTTGATTTAGATTTAGAATTCAAATTGATTCAAAATTTATTTGATAATACATTTTATTTGTACATTTTTAATGTGCATGTTTCATATTAGTTTTAGATTTGCATATTTTAACATGCTTTTGGTTTGCATGTTCTAGATTTATATGTTTCATAATAGTTTTATATTTGCATGTTTCAAAATATTTATATTTTTCATGTTTCATAATTAAAAGTAATTATTAATGTGGATGGCAAGGTCACCTTATCAATAAAACTTTTATTTTAATAAATTTAATGATTAATTTAAAATAAAAGAATCATATATTTAGTTTATATTTTGTCATTATTTAATTAGATTATATATGTGTTTTTTAAAAATATTTGTTATAGTATATATAGATTTTTATTAATATTTATGTTTGTAATGTTTGAAAAGTGGAAGACAATGCCGCCATATTTCAAACATTAAAATCTAACTATTTCATTTGAAATAGTTTTTATTTTTATTTATGTTATTTTGAACATTATTTATTTGAAAGAATTCATGTTAATTATTAATACTTTTTAATTATGAAATTATTTATATATATTGATGTTTGTTTATAAGTTTATAGGTTACGATTTGAGTTATGGATGCCTCAAATAGAGAATCAAACATTATTGATACTAGTCTGATTACTTCAATGACCTCAAATGATTTCTTTGAGACTGAGTTTGACAAATGCCTATAAATAATTAAAGATTCATACACAACTATAATTAAAGTTGTGGAGAACACATTATTGCCAATTGATTGTGTTGAGGAAATGGAAGTAATGTAGATGAAAGATGCATAAAAATTCCTATGTGACACATATGCATAAGTGGATGGGTTTCCCTCAATGATGAAAGAAGTCTTTTGCTATCATTTTTCAAATAAAGGTCACAAAAGAATCCTAATCATTGAATAATGTGACATGTATTTGTACCATTATAGAGATTTTTTTTGTATATAGTTCATTCTTGTCTCAGGTTTTAGAATTTTACTTCTAAATAGTTATATTGGCAATTTTGTTTCTCCATTTTTTTATGTAACTTTCATGAAAAAGAGAACAAGAAAAACTAAATTTGTTGTTGTACAAAAGATTTCTTCAATGGATGCGGCTACAAAATATGTTAATTAAGAAAGAAATCATAAGTCTAAATAGATGTCCTTAATGATAGGCATATTTATTGATTACAATTCTTAATCAATCGTAATAAAAGTTACATTAGCATTATTAACAATTCAACAATATATAATGTTCTCACATCACCATGGAGAAATAATTTCCATAAAATTGATTCTTATCTATTATTTCACACTTTTACATCATCTAAATAGTTGTGTTGGGACTTATAATTTCCCTTTCACAAACAAGACACAATTAAAAATTTTCCACTATTCGATTCATTTCTATAACATATATCCAAAATTTGACCATAGTTGTACTCCAAATACTCCAACACTACACCTAAATCTCATACTTCCCTTAACCATGTCCCTTATTTTAGTGTAACATTTAACCACTTATTAACCCTAACCATAACACCAAGTGTCATATAAATGAAATTATAAACCTTGGATCCTAAATCTAACTCTAACTCTATATATGACTATACTAAGTATTTAGTAAATTATATACCTTAACCTAACCTTATATGTACTACTAACTAGAAATAATATTATATTTTTTGATAAGTGGGAATATATATAGTTAGAAAGAGAGAGAGATGGGAGAGAGTGGGAGTACATTATTCAAAAAAGTAAATAACTTGTGTTCACAATAGCATTAGTCATGAGCATTATAATAGAACTAACCTACATAAAAATTTAACCTAATAGCTACTCTAACATTAAGCTAAAGTGTAATAATAGCACTAACATCAGCTACAATATGATTAGTAATCCAAAAAAAACCTTAACTACGATAATAACACAAACCCTAACTCTAACTCTACTTCTAACTCAAACTCAAACTCAAACTTTAATTATAATCCTAATCCTAAATCTAATTCTAACCCTAACCCTAACCCTAATCCTAACTCCAACTCTAACTCTAACTCTAATTCTACCCCTAACCCTAACCCCAACCCTTTATAACCCTAACTCTAATCTTAATTCTAACCCTAACCCTAATTTAAGCCCTAACCATAACCCTTACTATAACTCTAATCCTATCTCTAACTCAACTTTAACACCAACTCTAATTCTCACCCCAATCTAACCCTAACACTAATTCTAACTCTAACACTAATTCTAACCCTAACCCTAATTTTAACCCATATTCTAACTCTAACCCTAACTCTAACTCTATCTCTAATTATAACCCTAACCTTACCCCTAATTCTAACCCTAACTCTAGCTCTAACTCTAACCCTAACTCTAACTCTAACTCTAACTCTAACCATAACTATAACTCTAATTGTAGCCCTAATCATAACACTAATCCTAAGCTTCCCCCAATCCTAACCTGTTGCCCCACTTTTTAGTCCCATAGTAATTTGGCAAAGTAGATGTTTTGTCATATTTGGTCTTGTCAAGTCAATAAGTCTTTCCTCTTTAGGTGATGATTGTCTCCATCGGGTTTCCATCTTTCCCCCTTCTTGCACATTGTATAGCCGGGTGGGTTTTCCTCATGGTCATAGTTCATTTGGGTAGTCTAGATCCTTACTCGATGGAGATTCTCAAAGGATACTACTTTAGAAAAATTTACTTGTAGATTATACGAACTGAATATGAAGAAAGATGAAGGGGCAAAAATTTTAGTTTTTCCTTCTCCTTTTGTGGACTTTCTCACCTTGAAGGTATAATTCCGCAATGAGTTTTAAATATGGTTTGCAGATTTCAAGATAGAAAGGTGAGTGAAGTTATAGACAAGTCAGTTGATTATCATCATATTCTAGCACAGGAATCATTCAAAAATTGCCAAAGTGATCAGAAAAGGCATTGGCGGAAAACTCAAAACTGACTTCTCCTCCTGCGGACTTTCATAGTTGGAAGGTGAAACTCTGCCAAAAATGTAAATGCAGTCTACAAGATGAATTCAGAAAGAAGAGTTATGTTTTGCTTAAGATCATCTAAAGTTCAGATGTTTCAATGGCGTGAATGATTTAAAACCTGTTGAGATGAGTAAAAGGAATATTTGCAAAAAATTGAAAAATAGCTTCTCCTTTTACAAGCTTTTGCACCAAGAAGTCAATTTTCTAAATAGGCATAACTAAAGAAAGTAAAGGAAGTCAGTGGGGCCCACTTTCATTGGCGAAGTAATTTTTCTATTTTCTAAAGGCTTAAAGCAAAATAGTTAAGACAGAAAAGACTAAACAGAGGCTTCGCGAAAAATTAGAAATTGCCTTCTCCTTTGCGGAGTTTCTACCTTCAGAGGTGATTTTCCGCATTGTCCAAAAAATTAATCTTCCAGGCTTGGTTATGTAACAAATTAATCACAAGAATCCTAAAGAATACAAGGGAAGTGTATACTCACATCTGAAAAAGAGTCTAAATGCAGAATCAAGCTGAGCGGATTTCACCCTAGGGAGTACTTCGTTTTGGTTTTTCCGAAACAGGGTTAAAATGGGAAAGTAAGTCAGTAATAAAGGAAGTTACCATTAAGCCAACAGAAAAGTGAAAAGACATGGAGGAACCTGTTATAACCATCAGTCTAATGGATTGATCATTTATTTCACTTGGCACGGATCTTGAAAACCTAATGGGTAAATTGAAGTTTCTACATAAAGAACAATATAATCAATTTTCAAATTACCATTTTCTTGCTTTGAATCGTTACACTGTTGAATTGAACATTGCTAATACAGTACTTGCAAAGCTATTTCTCACCATCATTTACATTCTCAAGTTTCATAGTCTACATCTGTTTGATTAAATGGCTCATTTCTCTAGATTTGATGGTTTGGGTGGAGTCCGATCAACATGGTAGAACATCACAGATACTTCACTCCGCTTTTATGATATTCTAGATTTTCAGAGAAGGATAAGGATTGAACCAATTCATCCTATTACTAAGAAGCTCCGTGGGAGTGGACTGGTGGAGGCAGTTGGATTTCCTGTGGCAGTTCAAGCTCAGGAGTTGATTGTAGAGTGTATCAATCATTACAATCCAGACACTAAGCAGATTCTGTTGCCTGATTAGAGTGTATTAATTTCAGTTGATAGGCAAGTAGTGGTGAACTATTTGCGAATCTCAGAACATGAGGAGTTCTCCACACTGACAGTTGGAGGAGCCATATCAGAATTCTCTTTGAAAAAGATGGTATGGAGGAAAGAAATCATGAAGTCTTGGTTCCAGAAATTGAGGGGAGTCAAGAGCAAGGTCCCTAAAACCCTTTTTGACACTGATCTCAAGCCACAGATTGTGGATATTATGGTTCTTTTGCATCGACTCAAAGGTGAGACAAATGCCTTTAATTTTGTAGAGCAATATTTTTTCTTGGTGCAAATTATTTTCTCAGATTCATAGTATATTGACTGGGCATTTGAGGTCAGTGAGCAATTATCTAGGGCTCTCAGTGCAGCCAAGTTTTATAATTCATTTTGTATGTCTTCCTTCCTAATATATATGCTGGCTTCCTTATAGTTATGGCCAGGCCTCCCTAGAATTGAGGATGCACCAAAAAATGTTAAAAGTTATGAATTTTATCTATGCTTGCAGCTACAAAATAGCTATGTAGATTTTATCAGAGTTAATGATACATTCACTATGAGAATTTGCAAGGAACTCCAAGGGTGTCCGGAGTAGAGATTCAGCCCAGAAGCAATGGCGATAATCAGTTAGTTTGGTTGCTTTTTTATACAATTCTCATCCTTCTCCTATTTGTGTCTTGCAGCATTCAATGGTTTTCCCTTGAAGATGCCCAGATACCCGGATGACATGATCATGTTGATGGAGATCGTGAGATAGGCTCTCTAGGTGAATGCGTTAAGTGTTAGACTACGAAAGAAGGGATATGAATTCCCTATGAAGGTTGGAGCTTACAGTTGTGAATCCAAGTTGGATGCTAAGAACATGGTGAAAGCGTTTGAAGGAAGGTTCAAATTAAAAGAGTATGAAGTTTTGAGACCCGTGTTTGACCCGAATGGGTATGCTCGAGATGTGCTTCAGATTGGAGGCATGATCAAACAAGCAAATTGTAAAGATGAGCTGGAGAGTAGAGATCATGCCTTTGCTAGATTCACGGTGGATCAAGTAAGAACTTATGGTATCAATTTTGATGTAGAAGGGCTAGAGGATGATGGTCAGAATATGTATAGCAATACATATTTAACAAGGTTGAGAAATACCCTAGTCAGCTCAGAGCCCTACACTTATATAGATGAAGATCTCGATGTTATGGTGGCTAGGATCGTCAAAAGAATAGGAAAATGGGTAGAGTGGATAGCCAAGAAGGGCCGAAGTAAGGGAAAAGCTTCTCAACAATCTCTAGCTGCTGCCACTCCCACTTCTTCTCATAGCACCACACCTAATGTATCAATATCAGCTACTCAAGGACCAGCTATGCCTGCAGGAGGAGGAGATCAACCACCTGAAAAGAACATTCCCATATCTTTGACATATCAAGGTGGCTCTCTGCCAGTTATCAGGACCCAGTCTACTGCTGAAGAAAAAGAGACTGGTAAGGAAAAAGATAGTGGTGCTCCTCCAATCTTCATTCCTCATGTTTCCCCATCTCCATCTCCACAGAATACACCTGTCCCTTCTCCTCATACTACACCACTTCCATCTCCTCATCATAGTCCTATTCTATCTGAGAAGACTCCCATTTTGCAGCCATCTGGTTCTCCAATTCAGGTAGTAGAGGTTGGAGATGAAGACTCTAGTAGCAGTGAATCCACTGAATTGGACAAGGCAAAAGGAGCAACACAAGGGGAGGAAAAAGCTCCAAGCTCATCTAGACTTCTTTCAAGAGATTCAAAGAACCCTTTCTCCATGGAAACAATGGTGAAGACTCCAGTGAAGAAGAAGATGTTTAGCATCGAATCATTAGGAGTAGCTTCTAAGGTAATTGGAACAAAGTCCTGGCTTGAAGACTCACTGGAAAGGAAAAGGAAAAGGAAAGATGAACATGTTCCGGCAAAGGACATTGTATCTCAGGTAGTTCACTCTGGTTCTACCATGGTGAAGGTCAAGAAGCAGAAAACTTTGTCAATTATGGGGCAAGATCCAGAAATAGGACATCTGACCATGGAGATTGCCAAACCCAGTAAGGCAGGGCGAATTGAAGACCTGACTCCTGGAGATTTTACTCTGCATTCCATTGATCTTGGAGCAGCCAGACATGATACAAAGGTGGGCCTATGGAGATCGGGTAATGAGATCATAGAAAATCAATTGGAAGATCTCAAGTTGTCAAAGATCAGAATGAAATCTGAGATAGAAGAGCTTAAGAGGTTCATCAGGCAGTTAGTTGTCCCATTGCCAACTATTACTAGTGTACCTACTGCTGAAAATCCCATGGCAGAGGAGGTACAAGCCTTCATCTCCTAGCTGCAAAAAGACCAACATTTCGATTAGATCAAAAAGGAATGGATTGACAAGCTCAATTTAGATGGAGTTATGTTGATTGATCAAATTGGAAATGTTATCATTCAACTAGAGACTGAGAAAGATAACCTCATATCTAATCAACCTACTCTGGCCACAAAGAGAGGAAGATGTGAAGAGTATGTTTCCCTTCTGAAGATGATTATTCAGATGAAGGCGAAAGAAGCAGTTGAAGAGAAGATTCTGAAGAAGGGTAATGAGCCCCTGTTTGAATGGCTTAAAGGTATGTAATTCAAACAGGAGATGATTCAAGAAGCAGAAAAGGGGCTGAAGGAAACAGAAGATAAAGTAAAGAAGACTCAGGACAGAGCTTTCAAGTTGATGAAAGGATTGCATTCTGAACCACAGACTAGTGGTCAAGGAAAGGCTTTGATTGGAATAGAAGTGATGAAAAATAACTTCTCTGTATATTTGAGTAACCTGTCAAGCATCGCTCCTAATAATCAAAATAGAATAACAGATTTATAGACATTGAGTAGATGCATACATGTGGCAGCTGATGAATTAAAAAGTCAGATGAATTCTATAAAAGAATTAGCTTGAGAGCATTCAAAATGGCTCTTAAGATTCACCAATGTACATGTGTCTAGCAATGATGAGCTAATTCCTAATATAATTGCTACCACAACATATAGAGTGAAAATGGAAAAGGGGAAGAGGTCAAAATAATGTCTCTTTTTCATTTTCTTTTGATTTCATAAATGACAAATTAACTTCTTGTCATTTGTCTTCTGAAGAGATGAACCGATTGGTATTCCTATTGTAACGATCATCTCTCATCTCTATATGTATAGGGCTAAATGATTAATGAAGGGTCGGCAAATTTTTGGTGTGAATCTTGTTGCAGAGACAACTGAGTTTTGTGCCATTTCTTTACTGTCCGCTTTCTTCTTCTGTATGTTATATTTCCAGAAAGGTTAAGTTGAAGTAATTAAGTGAACAGAGTTTTATTTTGTTATTTCATTTTAATGGAACTGGTAAATCAATCAGAGAGTTGACACTAGTTTTGGGAAATATTTTAATTAAGTGTTTCATTTGTATGCATCCCATCCTATTTCTTCTTAATCATTGTGATATTCTGTTGTGCGTCAGAAGTCATAAGATTGTGAGGGTTCAAATACAACAAGTATCTGTTAGTTGTTTCATCTGCATAGTTAAGCTTGCATTGCATTTCATATTTGCATCTATCATGATTGATTTGTTGAGAAATTCATAAGAGTGTGAAGATCACAGCACAACATTTTGCATCTAAATTCCACCTAAGATTTCACTTGCCTGGGTGGAACTCAGTTTTCCTCTGCTGTTCTCCGGTTAAGAACATACCCCACAGTAGGAATTAGAGATAAAACAAATTCATTGCATATCAGTTCATAAGGGAGCTGTACCTTCCAATTCAGAGGAAATCTATCAATCTCATGATAGATTATCCAACTGTTGGCATCTAATTATTCTTTCAGAATTGGGCATTTGGAGAATTTATTTAAAAGGACAATCTATTTACCAACACAACCCTAACACTATATATAACACTAATTCTAACCTTAACATTATATGTAACTCTAACTCTAACTCTAAACCTAACCCTGATTCTAATCCTAACCCCAACCCTAATTCTAATCTTAACTCTAACTTTAACCCTAAATCTAACCCTAACTCGAACCCTAACTTGAACCTTAACCCTAAATTTAATCCTAACCCCAACTCTATCTCCAACTTGAACTCTAACTCTAACTTGATCCCTAATTCTAACTCTATTTCTAACCCTGACCCTAACCTTAGCCTCAATTTTAGCCCTAATTCTAACCCTAACCCTAACACTAACACTAACACTAACACTAACACTAACACTAACAATAACACTAACACTAACACTAACACTAAAACTAACACTAACACTAATGCTAATTGTAATCCTAACCCTAATGCTAACCATAATTCTAATTGTAACCCTAGTACAAACCCTAACCCTAATTTTAACCCTAACTCTAACTCTAACCCTTATTCTAACTCTAATTCTAACTCTAGCTCAAATCCTAAATCTAATTCTAATCCTAACCCTAACCCTAACCCTAGCCCTAATTCTAACCCTAACCCTAATTCTTACCCTTACCCTAACCCTAATTCTAACCCTAAGTATATTTGTAACCCTAATTCTTACCCTTACCCTAACCCTAACTTTAACTCTATCTCTAACCCTAATTATATTTGTAACCCTAATTCTAACCCTAACCCTAATCCTAACGCTAAGTCTAACTATAACTCTAATTCTACCCCTAATCCTAACCCTATATAACCTTAACTCTAATCCTAATTCTAACTCTAACCCCAATTCTAGCCCTAATCCTAACCTAATTCTAACCCTAACCCTAACTCTAACTCTAACCATAACTTTAATTCTAACTCTAGTTCTCACCCTAACCCTAACACTATTTCTAACCCTAAATCTAACTCTAGTACTAATTCTAACCCTAATCCTAATTCTAACCAAAAATCTAACTCTAACTCTAACTCTAACTCTAACTCTAACTCTAACTCTAACTCTAACTCTAACTCTAACTCTAACTCTAACTCTAACCCTACCCCTAATTCTAATCCTTACTATAACTATAACTCTAACTCTAATTGTAACCCTAACCCCAAACCTACCCCTAATCCTAACCCTAACACTATACATAACTCTAATCCTACCCTAATTCTAATCCTAATCCCAACCCTAACTCTAACCCTAACCCTAAATCTAACCCTAACCCCAACTCTATCTATAACTTTAACTCTAACTCTAACTTGAACCCTAACTCTAACTCTAATTTTAACCCTAATCCTAACCCTAACCCTAAACCCAATTCTGACCTTAACTCTAACTCTTATACTAACACTAACACTAACACTAACACTAACACTAACACTACCTCTAATTTTAACTCTAACTATAATTGCAACCATAACCCTAATGTTAACCCTAACCCTAATTGTAACCCTAACACTAACCCTAACCCTAATTCTAACCCTAACTATGACCCTTACTCTAACTCTAACCCTTATTCTAAATCTAATTCTTACTCTAACTCAAACCCTAACTCTAATTCTAATCCTAACATTAACCCTAATTGCATTTGTAACCCTAATTCTAACCCTCACCTTAATTCTAACCCTAATTCTAACCCTAACCCTAATCCTAGCTCTAACACTAACTCTAATGCTAAACCTTATGCTAAACCTAACTCTAACTCTAAATGTAACTCTAACCCTAACTGTAACTCTAGCTCTAATTGTAACCTTAACCCTAAATCTAACCCTAAGTCTAATTCAAACCTTATCCCTAACCCTAATCTTAATCCTAATGCTAACCCTAACTCTAACTCTAACCCTTACCTGAACCCTAACCTTAAGACTAACCCTAACCCTAACTCTAACCTTAACCCTAACCTTAAATCTAACCCTAACCCTAACCCTAACTTTAATCTTGACTCAAACCCTAACCCTAATCCTAACCCTAACTCTAACCCTAACCTTAACCATGACCATAACTCTATCCCTAACCTTAACCATAAACATAACTCCACCCCTAACTCTAACCCTAAATCTAGCTCTACCATAATTGGACTCTACCCCTAACCCTATATTAACCTAACTTTAATCCTGACTCAAGCTCTAACCCTAATCCTAACTCTAAACTTAACCCTAACTCAAACCCTAACCCTAACCCTACTATAATTCTAACCCTAACCATAACTATAACCATAACTCTAACTCTAACCTTAACCATGGCCATAACTCTAACCCTAACCTTAACCATAAATATAACTCTACCCCTGACTCTAACCCTAAATCTAACTCTACCATAATTGGACTCTAACCCTAACCCTAACTTTAATCCTAACTCAAACCCTAGCCCTACTCTTAACTCTAACCTTAACCCTGACTCAAACCCTAAGCCTAACTCTAACACTAGGCCTACTATAACCCTAACCCTAACTATAACCATAACTCTAACCCTAGCCTTAACAATGATCATAACTCTAACCCTAACCTTAACCATAAACCTAACTCTACCCCTAACTCTAACCCTAAATCTATCTCTACCATAATTGAACTCTAACTCTAACCCTAACCTTAACCATTACCATAACTCTAAACCTAACTTTAACCATAAACGTAACTCTAATCTAAACCTTAACCATAAATCTAACCATAACCATAACCATAACTCGAATCCTAACCTTAACCCTAACTCCAACCCTAACCTTAATTATATCCCTAAGGTTAAAATTAACCACAATGGTAACTTTGTCCCTAACCATATATCTAGGTTTGACTATAACATTTTACATTACAATATCCCAAAAATAATTTATTTTTTAAAACTATATCAAACTCCATATATTAAATTTAAAAAAATGTTGAAGCATAATTTTCTAGTAACAAAGAACAAGAACAATGAACACAATAATTTTATTATTATTATTCCAACTTAATACAAGTACAAATACTTAGACTGAACCACTCTCAATCTGAAAACCTCAAAATGAAAGATGATATCATCAAAGTACATATCCATTATAATGTGAATACATATAGAGTTCAGTACAATAACATTTCTAAACACCTATGTCCAACATAGGGACCCTAAATGCTGTTTTCAAGAAGTAACTGCAACAATCATCTTTAGCTACTTGCTAAACGACTTGGAGTACCTGAAAAACACATAGAAATGCAACACAACACAAAAAGGGGGCTCAGTACACACTGAGTTAAAAAAGTGTAATCCACCTGCCTACATGTTAGAATAAACATATACATAACCATAATGTAGATATCTTATCCACTTAACATAGTGCAGTTCCAAAATTAATATGCAAGAAGTAATCATTTACTTACTATGCAAAATTAAACTCACACTAAGAATAACCCGTAAATGAATCATATATATATTGACGTGTCATCATTATGGCACTAAGATTCTAAATCCATGTATGGTATGCCCATAGTCAACACATAATGATATTCTCTATTATACTTGTCAATGACAGAATAGAGATATGCCTTGTTCTCTGTACTTAACCATATAGGTTTAAGTCTTAGGTAAGGCCAATTATCTTTTATATGTAATTAACCCACCCAATTCATTTTAAAGTTATCACTAAATTAGTTAACTGAATAGGGTAAACCAAATTCAGCCACCCCAATATATGTTCATCACAACTATCCTTAAAATACACATCAAACAGATATACTAAGAATGTACATGCAATAGATATAAAATTAGTTTACAACATGATACTACATTCTCCATCTTTTGAAAATCTCATCTTTTATTTTCAAATTCAAAAGTAAACTTAGACTTATCTTTTGAAATGACCAAGATAATAAAACAATGCTCATATGATATTCTTGCTTTAATTGACACATCATCAATCATATATCATAAATCTGCATCATACTGATGGGGACACAACAGGAAAAGGGAAATTGTATTAACTGTGAAAATAAGCTAGTACATTCAGTACAGAGAAAATAGACTTCATAACATGCCCTATGGGCTTACAATAACTTAAATCTGGAGATAATTTCTCCTTTTAGTACCTCCTCTCAAACTCCACTCCGAACTGCCTTTTACAATGCTAGAAATGTCCTTAAATAGACCCCGGAGGGTTAAGGAATAGGAATACATTCTAGAAAGTGCTAGTAGGCATCCACTAACCAAGTAGAAGGCTCCAGAAGCTGCATTAGAAGTTGGTGTAAATCTAGAAGAATCCAAAAATGGTAACCGAACTTCCATGAGGCATAACTTTTGAACCATAGCTCTGATTGATGAACCATTTATATTTCTGGAAAGCTCTTGAAGCACTCTATAGCCCTATGGATGAGCTCCACTTGTCCCCCATTTTTTGACCATTTTTGAGGTCATTTAATGCCCCTAAATTGACTTTGAAGCATTCTTAGGAGGTCTCCAAAACTCGAAAAACTGTGGTAACTTTCAAACCGTGGGGCCTTTTGACCTGATTCTTTTTTTGGAATGCTCTAAATTACAATTAAATTCATCTAGCCAATTTAAACCTCCTAGTTGACCAAAATGATGGCTCAATTACATACTCTTATTTTTTTGGCATTTACACGTATCATAAGGTGTTCAAATACTCTATCCTAGAACACTAATAGTGGACATTCTATGAGAGTTGGAACCTTTATTTGACCCAAATGGGTATCCAAAAATGAAAACACATGAAATGGAAACTAAGTCTAAGTACATTTTTTTTTGGGTGACATAGGATTGCCCTTATACCTCTGGATGCTCCTGCATCAGACACCCAAGGTAGATTGAAAAAGTGACCCTGTCACTTTATGAATGGTAGAGGAAATCTCAAATGGGAAACCTCAGCTGCTAAAATCTAGGTTGAGTCCTCTATCGATCGTCCTTTCCACTTGACCAAATACTCTTCATACTGCCTGTTTCTGGTACTCCTACCCACACGATGATCTAGAATGTCTTCTATCTCCTCCTTCTTAGAAGCATGAATTGGACATTGCTCTAACACCAGCTCCTCATCTGCACCATCATCATGATACTTTGTTAAGTCTGCAATGTTGAAAATAGGAGAAATTTGAACACCATATGGTAGCTTCACCTCATATGCATTTCCTGAGTCATGTTTCTTCAGAATTTTGCAGGGGCCAAATTTCTTCATTTTTAGCTTGTTGTAAGTACCGGCTGGAAATCTTTCTTTTTGTAAGGGTACCATGACTAGATCCCCTACATGGAATTCCTTATGTCTTCTCTTTTCATCAGCCCTAGCGTTATACTCTTGATTCATCTTGGTAATGTGTTCTTGAACCTCCTCATGTAGATGCTTGATATGTTCAGTAAATTCTTCAGCTTCAACACTTGTCCTCTCCCCTTGCTCTATCTTCCTAAATTTTGGTACAATCCTTGGGCTACTTCCATATACAATTTGGAATGGTAATTTTCCAGTACTCCTATTTATAGAGTTATTGTAAGAAAACTCTTCTTGTGGTAGAATCAAATCCCATCCCTTAGGCTTATCCCCAACTAAACATCTCAGCAAATTGTCCAGACTTCTGCTTACCACTTTTGTTTGGCCGTCAGTTTGTGGGTGATGTGTGGAACTAAATTTCAAGTCTGTTCTCAACTTCTTCCACAACATCCTCTAGAAATACCCCAAAAATTTAGTATCTCTATCAGAAACTATACTCCTTGGAAGACCATGTAGTCTTACCACCTCTCTGAAAAACAAGTCTGCAATATGGACAATCTCATGAGTTTTGTGGCATGGAATGAAATGTGCCATTTTGGAGAACCTATCAACCACCACAAATACTAAGTCATTACTGTGTTGTGTCCTTGGCAATCCAAGAACAAAATCCATACTTATGTCCTCCTATGGCCTTGATGGAACAGAAAATGGTTGATATAGTCCAGTATTGTGACTAAATCCATTGGCAACTTGACAAACCTAGCAACTCTATACAAAATTATTCACATCCTGTGAAATCTGAGGCCAAAAATAATGTTCTCTAAGAATGGAAATGGTCTTATCTCGACCAAAATATCCTGCCATCCCTCTGCTATGTTTCTCCTTAATCAGATTTTCCCTCATGGAACTCTTTGGAATGCACAATTGACTACCCTTGAACAACATGCCATCCTAAATCAAATAGTCTAACCACTTGGTTCTATCTACAACAACAAGCTCTTTACAAGCTTTTCATGCTTCAGCAAAATCAGAATCCTTAGGGTACAAATTCTTGAGTTCATCAAACCCACCTACTTCAACCTGCATTACTGTAAGCAACAACTGTCTCCTACTTAGTGCATCTGCAACCCTGTTAGATTTTTCACTTCTATGCTTCAACACAAATATATAACTCTGCAAGAACTCTACCCAATTCATATGCCTCTGATTCAATTTACTTTGGCTCTTTAGGTAATGTAATTCCTGATGATCAGTATACAAAACAAATTCCTTTGGCAATAAATAATGCCTCCATTTGTTTTAGGCCTGAACTATTGCACAGAACTCTTGATCATAAACAGGATACTTCTTCTTTGCATCATTCAATTTTTCACTAAACTATGCAATAGGCTTACCTTCTTAGCTTAATACAGCTCTAATAGAGCTGCCACTAGCATCACAATCCACCTGGAACACCTTTCTAAAATTTGGAAGTGCCAACACAGGTTGTTCTATCACCTTCTTCTTCAGCAATTCAAAACTTCTCGCAGTTGCTGCAGTCCATTTGAACTCTTTTCTATCCCCTCTGATTGTGTCAGTTAGGGGTGCACATATGCAACTAAAATTCTTAATAAACTTCCTGTAAAAACTAACCAGACCATAAAATGATCTTACCTCAATAGCAGACCTTGGAGTAGGCCATTTCAAGATGGCTTTTACCTTCTATGGATCCATTTTGAGACCTTTAGGTGATATAAAAAACCCCAAATAGACTAACTCCCTTTTTGCAAAGATACACTTCTTCAAATTAATTAATAGTTTCTCTTCCCTTAACCTTTCAAGGACACTGCAAATATGCAATAAATGTTCTTCCAAAGTCTTGCTAAAAATTACAATATCGTCCAAATAGACAATAAATTTTTTTCCCAAGAACTTCTTAAGTACCTCATTCATAAGCCGCATGAAGGTGCTTGGGGCGTTTGTCAATCCAAAGGGCATGACTAACCACTCATAAAGACCCTCCTTGGTCTTGAAGGCTATTTTCCACACATCTCCTTCTCGTATCCATATCTAATGATAGCCACTCTTGAGATCTATCTTTGTGAAGTACTGAGCTCCACTCAAGCAGACTATAAGATCATCCATCCTTGGCAAAGGAAATTGATATTTGATGGTTATCCTATTTATAGCTTGAGAATCTGTACACATCCTCCACTCTCCATCCTTCTTTGGTGCCAATACTATGGGTAATGCACATGGACTTAGGCTCTCCTGAATCAAGCCCTTCCTAAAAAGCTCCTGAACCTGTCTGTTTAGCTCCTCTGTTTCAGTAGGAGTCATCCTATGAGCAGCCTTGTTAGGAAAACTTGCTCCTGGAATTAGATCTATTTGATGACTGATTTGCCTTACTGGTGGCAATCCTTCTGGAACATTATCAGAGATAATATCTCCAAATTCACCTAGTAAATCTGAAACTTCAAGTGGTATTTCACTACTACCTTCTTTATCTTTCCTAGGAATCAAAGCATAACACATACGCTGATGTTTCATTCCATCTAAAAACTTCCTTCCATCAACAAGACAAATCCTAGCACTGCTACATACCTTTTCACCTTCCTTTTTCATGGGCTTTAGTTTGTGGTGAACTCCATCCTTTGTTAGAGAATATGTGTTTGCATGACCATCATGTACTGCATGTCTATCAAACTACCATGGTCTACCCAACAATAGACGGCAAACATCCATTGGAATAACATCATAGAGAACTTCATCATGGTAACTCCAAATTTTTAATTTCATGAGACATTGTTCACTTACCAGGACCTTATGATCATCTTTCACCCAAGCAATCTGATAGGGTTGAGGATGTCTCTCCCTCTTGAGCTTCAGCTTAAAGACCATCTCTTCTAATACCAAGTTATTAGTGCTACCACCATCAATGATCACGTCACAAAATTTATCCTCACACTTGCATCTGGTATGGAACAAACTCCTCCTTTGTCCTAGTTCAATCTCACCATTTAGTAGGACCCTTTCATTTACCAAGGTCTCTCCTCTTTTTGCATCCTCTGAATGTGATGATTGTGCATCCTCATCCACATGAGCAACCCTAGCTTGGTGCTCAGCTCTCCTATCTGTCCTTTGTTGTCATTGAGGGCATTCAAAGGCACAATGACCTTCTTCATTGCAATGGAAATAGGTACCATGGAAGCTTCCCCTTCCTTGTCCAAGTCCTCTACCTCTTCCTCTCAGATTTCCAAAGTCTTGATCACGGGAGCGATTGAAACCCTCAATCCTTTGGTTCCTGCTAGTACGCACATCTTCATTTTTCTTTTGGGTTTCATTTCGACCTCTAGATGACCTACCACTTCCCCTTCCTCCTTGACCATGCCCTCTTTGTATCCCTTCAAACCTCTTATTCAGCTTCTCTTCAACTCGTAGGGAAAACTAGTATGCCTCTTCAATGCTGGTCATTCTTACCAGACTTAATTCCTCTTGGATGCTAGGTCGTAGCCCACTGATATAACGAGAAACCTTCTCCTTATTTTCTTCTGCATGCCCTACTCTAATCAAAAGTCGATAATACTCCTCTACATATTCTTGGACTGATTTTCCTACTTGCTTTGGCCCATGCATCTTCTTAAACAAATCAAGCTTGTAGTCCACAGGAATGAACTGCTTCTTCAATTTGTCCACCATGCGATCCCACCTTGTGATCTTCTCCTTTCCTCTTCTATTTATTTCCAATTGAACCTCTTTCCACCAAATTTTGGCATGGCCTATCAGTTTGGCCTTTGCAAACTTAACCCTATCTAGGTCCTTGATATCGTCATGCTCAAAGTATTCTTCCAGTTCATTGATCCAGTCGATCAACTCATCTAGTTTTAGATTTCTTGAAAATACACCCACATCAATTGTAGGTCTTTCCCAAATTTAGTAATGGCCCTAAAAAGCCTTTCCTCTACCTGATTCAGAACTGCCCCCTCAAATTCCCTTTTT
Organism: Cupressus sempervirens; assembly: GCA_028749045.1. Classification (NCBI taxonomy): domain Eukaryota; kingdom Viridiplantae; phylum Streptophyta; class Pinopsida; order Cupressales; family Cupressaceae; genus Cupressus; species Cupressus sempervirens. The sequence continues at coordinate 948,408,094 of CM053792.1, read as the reverse complement.
GGTCCAATTTCTTCTTCTTCATTGTCATCCTCACTGTCGTCACCTGTGACAACATTTGTTCCTCTACGGAGCTCCTCCTGCAATGCTTGTACCTACCTTTGGAGGGCTCTAACCTCCTAAGGATTAACAGCTCTGACCCTTCCACTATGCTCTCTTCATGTAAGCATCTTCTTAACTCAAACCCACAACCACACAGTCCTGGTGCAAACTGCCTCACAGTCGGCGCTCTGTCTACACACTTAGGAAAACCAGCTCTGATACCACTTGATGGGGACAAAAACCAAGCACAAAATGGACACAATAGGAAAAGAGGAATTGTATTAACTGTGAAAACAAGCTAATACATTCAGTACAGAGAAAATAGACTTCATAACATGCCCTATGGGCTTACAATAACTTAAATCTAGAGATAATTTCTCCTTTTAGTACCTCCTCTCAAACTCCACTCTGAACTGCCTTTTACAATGCTAGAAATGTCCTTAATAGACTCCAGAGGGTTAAAGACTAGGAATACATTCTAGAAAGTGCTAGTAGGCATCCACCAACCAAGTAGAAGGCTCCAGAAGCCATGTTAGAAGTTGGTGCAAATCAAGAAGAATCCAAAAATGGTAACCGATCTTTCGAGAGGCATAACTTTTGAACCCTAGCTCTGATTGATGAACCATTTACATTTTTGAAAAGCTCTGAAAGCATTCTATAGCCCTATAGATGAGCTTCACTTGTCTCCCACTTTTTGACCCTTTTCGAGGTCATTTCATGCCCCTAACCTAACTTTGAAGCATTCTTAGGAGGTCTCCAAAAGCTAAAAAACTGTGATAACTTTCAAACCGTGGGGCCTTTGACCTGATTCTTTTTCTGGAATGCTCTAAATTACAATTACATTCATCTAGCCAATTTAAACCTCCTAGTTCACCAAAATGATGGCTCAATTACATACTCCTATTTTTTTTGGCATTTACACGTATCCCAAGGTGTTCAAATACTCTATCCTAGAACACTGATAGTGGAACTGTGAGAGTTGGAACCTTTATTTGACCCAAATCGGTATCTAGAAATGAAAAAAAATAAAAAAAAAACTAAGTGTAAGTACATTTTTTTTTGGGTGACACATGATTGCCCTTATACCTCTAGATGCTCCTGCATCAGACACCCAGGGTAGATTGAAAAAGTGACCCTGTCACTTTATGAATGGTAGAGGAAATCCCAAATGGGAAACCTTAGCTGCTGAAATCCAGGTTGATTCCTCTATCGGCCGCCCTTTCCATTTGACCAAATACTCTTCATACTGCCTATTTATGGTACTTCTACCCACACGATGATCTAGAATGTCTTCCATCTCCTCCTTCTTAGAAGCATAAATTGGACATTGCTCTAACACCAGCTCCTCATCTGCACCATCATCATGATACTCTGTTAAGTCTGCAATGTTGAAAATAGGAGAAATGTGAACACCATCTGGCAGCTCCCCCTCATATGCATTTCTTGAGTCATGTTTCTTCAGAATTTTGCAAGGGCCAAATTTCTTCATTTTCAGCTTGTTGTAAGTACCAACTGGAAATCTTTCTTTTTGTAAGTGTACCATGACTAGATCCCCTACTTGGAATTCCTTATGTCTTCTCCTTTGATCAGCCCTAGTTTTATACTCTTGATTCATCTTGGTAATGTGTGCTTGAACCTCCTCATGTAGATGCTTGATATGTTCAGCAAGTTCTTCAGTTAGCACTTGTCCTCTCCCCTTGCTCTATCTTCGTCAATTCTAGTGCAGTCCTTGGGCTACTTAGATATACAATTTGGAATGGTGATTTTCTAGTACTCCTATTTATAGAGTTATTGTAAGAAAAAATTTCTTGTGGTAGAATCAAATCCCATCCCTTGGGCTTATCCCCAACTAAACATCTCAGCAAATTGCCCAAACTTCAGTTTACCACTTCTGTTTGGCCGTCACCCTATGGGTGATGTGTAGAACTAAATTTCAAGTCTATTCTCAACTTCTTCCACAATGTCCTCCAGAAATACCCCACAAATTTAGTATCTCTGTCAAAAATTATACTCCTTGGAAGACCATGTAGTCTTACCACCTCTCTGAAAAACAAGTCTACAATATGGACAGCATCATGAGTTTTTTGGCATGGAATGAAATGTGCCATTTTGGAGAACCTATCAACCACCAAAAATACTGAGTCATTACCACATTGTTTTCTTGGCAATCCAAGAACAAAATCCATACTTATGTCCTCCCATGGCCTTGATGGAACAGGCAATGGCTGATATAGTCTAGTATTGTGACTAAATCCCTTGGCAACTTGACAAACGTGGCAACTCTGTATAAACTTCTTCACATCTTGTGAAATTTGAGGCCAAAAATAATGTTCTCTAAGAATGGAAATGGTCTTATCTCGACCAAAATGTCCTGCCATCCCTCCTCTATGTTTCTCCTTAATCAGATTTTCCCTCATGGAACTCCTTGGAATGCACAATTGACTACCCTTGAACAACATGCCATCCTGAATCAAATAGTCTAACCACTTGGTTCTATCTATAGCAATAGGCTCTTTAGAAGCTTTCCATGCTTTAGAAAAAATAGGATCCTCAGGGTAAAAATTTTTGAGTTCATCAAACCCAACTACTTCAACCTGTATTACTGTCAGCAACAACTATCTCCTACTTAGTGCATCTGCAACCCTGTTAGATTTTCCACTGGTATGCTTCAACACAAATGTATAACTCTGCAAGAACTCTAACCACTTCATATGCCTCTTATTCAATTTACCTTGGCTATTTAGGTACTATAATGCCTGATGATCAGTATACAAAATAAATTACTTTGGCAATAAATAATGCCTCCATTTCTTTAAGGCCTGAACTATTGAATAGAACTCTTGATCATAAACAGAATACTTCTTTGCATCATTCAATTTTTCAATAAAATATGCAATTGGCTTACCTTCTTGGATTAATACAGCCCCAATAGCACTGCCACTAGCATCACAATCCACCTAGAACACCTTTCTAAAATATGGAAGTGCCAACATAGGTTGTTTTGTCACCTTCTTCTTCAACAATTCAAAACTTCTCACAACTGTTGCAGTCCATTTGAACTCTTTTCTATCCCCTCTGATTGTGTCAGTTAGGGGTGCACATATGCCACTAAAATTCTTAATAAACTTCATGTAAAAACTAAATAGACCATGAAATGATCTTACCTCAGTAGCAGACCTTGGAGTTGGCCATTCGAAGATGGCTTTTCCCTTCTTTGGATCCATTTTGAAACCTTCAAGTGATATAACAAACCCCAAATAGACTAACTCCCTTTTTGCAAAGATACACTTCTTCAAATTAATTAAAAGTTTCTCTTCCCTTAACCTTTCAAGGACACTACGAATATGCAATAAATGTTCTTCCAAAGTCTTGCTGAAAATTAAAATATCATCCAAATAGACAATAACAAATTTTCCCAAGAACTTCTTAAGTACCTCATTCATAAGCTGGATGAAGGTGCTTGGGGCGTTTGTCAATCCAAAGGGCATGACTAACCACTCATAAAGACCCTCCTTGGTCTTGAAGGCTGTTTTCCACTCATCTCCTTCTCATATCTGTATCTAATGATAGCCACTCTTGAGATCTATTTTTGTGAAGTACTGAGCTCCACTCAAGCAATCCATAAGATCATCCATCCTTGGCAAAGAAAATCGGTATTTGATGGTTATCCTATTTATAGCTCGAGAATCTGTACACATCCTCCACTCTCCATCCTTCTTTGGTGCCAATACTGTGGGTACTACACATGGACTCAAGCTCTCTCGAATCAAGCCCTTCCTCAATAGCTCCTGAACCTATTTGTTTAGCTCCTCTGTTTCAGTAGGAGTCATCCTATGAGAAGCCTTGTTAGGAAAACTTGCTCCTGGAATTAGATCTATTTGATGACTGATTTGCCTTACTGGTGGCAATCCTTTTGGAGCATTATCAGAGATAATATCTCCAAATTCACCTAGTAAATTTGAAACTTCAAGTGGTATTTCACTACTACCTTCTTTATCTTTCCTAGGAATCAAAGCATAGCACATACGCTGATGTTTCATTCCATCTAAAAACTTCCTTCCATCAACAAGACAAATCCTAGCACTGCTACATACCTTTTCACCTTCCTTTTTCATGGGCTTCAGTTTGTGGCAAACTCCATCCTTTGTTAGAGAATATGTGTTTGCATGACCATCATGTACTGCATGTCTATCAAACTGCTATGGTCTACCCAAAAATAGATGACAAACATCCATTGGAATAACATCATAGAGAACTTCATCATGGTAACTCCCAATTTTGAATTTCACGAGACATTGTTCACTTACTAGGGCCTTATAATCATCTTTCACCCAAGCAATCCAATAGGGCTGAGGATGTCTCTCCCTCTTGAGCTTCAGCTTAGAGACCATCTCTTCTGATACCAAGTTATCAGTGCTACAACCATCAATGATCACATCACAACATTTATCCTCACACTTGCATCTGGTATGGAACAAAATCCTCCTTTGTCCTAGTTCAATCTCACCACTTAGTAGGACCCTTTCATTTACCAAGGTCTCTCCTCTTTTTGCATCCTCTGAATGTGATGATTGTGCATCCTCATCCCGATGAGCAACCTTAGCTTGGCCCTCAGCTCTCCTATCTGTCCTTCCTTGTCATTGAGGGCATTCAAAGGCACAATGACCTTCTTCATTGCAATGGAAATTGGTACCAAAAAAGCCTCCTCTTGCTTGTCCATGTCCACTACCTCTTCCTCTCTGATTTCCAATGTCTTGATCATGGGAGCGGTTGAAACCCTCATTCCTCTGGTTCCTGCTAGTACCCACATCTTCATTTTTCTTTTGGGTTTCATTTTGACCTCCAAATGAACTATTTCTTCCTCTTCCTCCTTGGCCACACCCTCTTTGTCTCCCTTCAAACCTATTATTCAACTTCTCTTCAACTCGTAGGGAAAACTGGTATGCCTCTTCAACACTGGTCATTCTTACCAGACTTAATTCCTCTTGGATGCTAGGTCGCAACCCACTGATATAATGAGCAACCTTCTCCTTATTTTCTTTTGCATGCCCTGCTCTAATCAAAAGTCAATAAAACTCCTCTGTTTATTCTTGGACTGATCTTCCTGCTTGCTTTAGCCTATGCATCTTCTTCAACAAATCAAGCTCGTAGTCCATAGGAATGAACTGCTTCTTCAATTTGTCCACCATGCGATCCCACCTTGTGATCTTCTCCTTTCCTCTTCTATTTCTTTCCAATTGAACCTCTTGCCACCAAATTTTTGCATGGCCTTTTAGTTTGGCCTTTGCAAACTTAACCCTATTTGGGTCCCTAATATCCTCATACTAAAGTATTCTTCCAGTTCATTGATCCAATCGATCAACTCATCTGGTTTCAGATTTCCTGAAAATACACCCACATAATTGTAGGTCTTTTCCCAAATTTAGTAATGGCCCTAAAAAGCCTTTCCTCTGCCTGATTTAGAACTTCCCCATTAAATTCAACTTCTGTTCCAATTTCTTCTTCTTCATTGCCATCCTCACTGTCGTCACCTGCGACAACATTTGTTCCTCTATGGAGCTCCTCTTGCAATGCTTGTACCTGCCTTTGGAGGGCTCTAACCTCCTCAAGATTAATAGCTCTGGCCCTTCCACCACACTCTCTTCATGGAGGCATCTTCTTAACTCAAACCCACAACTACACAGTCCTAGTGCAAACTGCCTCACAGTCGACGCTCTGTCTACACACTCAGAAAAACCAGCTCTGATACCACTTGATGGGGACACAACCCAAGCATAGAATGGACACAACAAGAAAAGGGAAATTGTATTAACTATGAAAATAAGATAGTACATTTAGTACAGAGAAAATAGACTTCATAACATGCCCTATGGGCTTACAATAACTTAAATCTAGAGATAATTTCTCCTTTTAGTACCTCCTCTCAAACTCCACTCCAAACTGCCTTTTACAATGCCAAAAATGTCCTTAAATAGACTCCAGAGGGTTAAGGACTAGGAATACATTCTAGAAAGTGCTAGTAGGCATCCATTGACCAAGTAGAAGGCTCTAGAAGCCGCATTAGAAGTTGGTGCAAATCTACAAGAATCCAAAAATGGTAACCGAACTTCTAGGAGGCATAACTTTTGAACCGTAGCTCCGATTGACGAACCATTTACATTTTTGAAAAGCTCTTGAAGTGCTCTATAGCCCTATGGACGAGCTTAGCTCATCCCCCATTTTTTATGCCTTTTCAAGGTCATTTAATGCCCCTAACCTAACTTTGAAGCATTCTTATGAGGTCTCTAGAACCCGAAAAATTGCGATAACTTTCAAACCATGGGGCCTTTTGACCTGATTCATTTTTTGGAATGCTCTAAATTACAATTACATTCATCTAGCCAATTTACATATCCTAGTTCACCAAAATGATGGCTCAATTACATACTCCTATTTTTTTTGCATTTAGACATATGCCAAGGTGTTCAAATACTCTATCCTAGAACACTGATAGTGGAATTGTGAGAGTTGGAACCTTTATTTGACCCAAATGGGTATCCAAAAATGAAAACACATGAAACAGAAACTAAGTCTAAGTACATTTTTTTTGGGTGACAAAAGATTGCCCTTATACCTCTGGATGCTCCTGCATCAAACACCCAGGGAAGATTGAAAAAGTGACCCTGTCACTTTATGAATGGTAGAGGAAATCCCAAATGGAAGACCTCAGCTGCTGAAATCTAGGTTGAGTCCTCTATCATCCGTCCTTTCCACTTGACCAAATACTCTTCATACTACCTATTTCTGGTACTTCTACCCACACGATGATCTAGAATTTCTTCTATCTCCTCCTTCTTAGAAGTAGGAATTGGACATTGCTCTAACACCAGCTCCTCATCTGCACCATCATCATGATACTCTATTAAGTTTGCAATGTTGAAAATAGGAAAAATGTGAACACCATCTCATAGCTCCACCTCATATGCATTTCTTGATTCATGTTTCTTCAGAATTTTGCAGTGGCCAAATTTTTTAATTTTCAGCTTGTTGTAAGTACCGGCTGGAAATCTTTCTTTTTGTAAGTGTACCATGACTAGATCCCCTACTTGGAATTCCTTATGTCTTCTTCTTTGATCAGCCCTAGATTTATACTCATGATTCATCTTGGTAATGTGTTCTTGAACCTCCTCATGTAGACACTTGATATGTTCAGCAAATTCTTTAGCTTTAGCACTTGTCCTCTCCCCTTGCTCTATCTTCCTCAATTCTGGTGTAGTCCTTGGGCTACTTCCATATACAATTTGGAATGATGATTTTCTAGTACTCCTATTTATAAAGTCATTGTAACAAAACTCTTCTTGTGGTAGAATCAAATCCCATCCCTTGGGCTTATCCCCAACTAAACATCTCAGAAAATTGCCCAGACTTCTGTTTCCCACTTCTATTTGGCCGTCAGTCTATGGGTGATGTGTGGAACTGAATTTCAAGTTTGTTCTCAACTTCTTTCACAATGTCCTCCAAAAATACCCCACAAATTTAGTATCTCTATCAAAAACTATACTCCTTAGAAGACCATGTAGTCTTACCACCTCTCTGAAAAACAAGTCTGCAATATGGACAACATCATGAGTTTTGTGGCATGGAATGAAATGTGCCAGTTTGGAGAACCTATCAACCACCACAAATACTAAGTCATTACCACGTTGTGTCCTTGGCAATCCAAGAAAAAAATCCATACTTATGTCCTCCCATGGCCTTGATAGAATAGGTAATGGTTGATATAGTCCAGTATTGTGACTAAATCCCTTGGCAACTTGACAAACCTAGCAACTCTGTACAAACTTCTTCACATCCTATGAAATTTGAGGCCAAAAATAATGTTTTCTAAGAATGACAATGGTCTTATCTCGACCAAAATGTCCTGCCATCCGTCCATTGTGTTTCTCCTTAATTAGATGTTTCCTCATGGAACTCCTTGGAATGCACAATTGACTACCCTTGAACAACATGCCATCCTGAATCAAATAGTCTAACCACTTGGTTCTATCTATAGCAACAGGCTCTTTACAAGCTTTCCATGCTTCAACAAAATAAGGATCCTCAGGGTACAAATTCTTGAGTTCATCAAACCCAACTACTTCAACCTACATTACTATAAGTAACAACTGTCTCCTACTTAGTGTATCTGCAACCCTATTAGATTTTTCACTTCTATGCTTCAACACAAATGTATAACTCTGCAAGAACTCTACCCACTTCATATGCCTCTGATTCAATTTACCTTGGCTATTTAGGTACTGTAATGCCTGATGATCAGTATACAAAACAAATTCCTTTGGCAATAAATAATGCCTCCATTTATTTAAGGCCTGAACTATTGCATAGAACTCTTGATCATAAACATAATACTTCTTCTTTGCATCATTCAATTTTTCACTAAAATATCCAATAGGTTTACCTTCTTGGCTTAATATAGCCCCAATAGCACTGCCACTAGCATCACAATCCACCTGGAACACCTTTCTAAAATCTGGAAGTGCCAACACAGGTTGTTCTTTCACCTTCTTCTTCAACAATTCAAAACTTCTCGCAGTTGCTGCAGTCCATTTGAACTCTTTTCTATCCCCTCTAATTGTGTCAGTTAGGGGTGCACATATGCCACTAAAATTCTTAATAAAATTCTTCTAAAAACTAACTAGACCATGAAATGATTTTACCTTAGTAGCAGACCTTGGAGTAGGCCATTCCAAGATGGCTTTTATCTTGTCTGGATCCATTTTGAGAACTTCAGGTGATCTAACAAACCCCAAATAGACTAACTCCCTTTTTGGAAAGATACACTTCTTCAAATTAATTAACAGTTTCTCTTCCCTTAACCTTTCAAGGACACTACGAATATGAAATAAATGTTCTTCCAAAGTCTTGCTCAAAATTAAAATATCATCCAAATAGACAATAACAAATTTTCCCAAGAACTTCTTAAATACCTCATTCATAAGCCGCATGAAGGTACTTGGGGCGTTTGTCAATCCAAAGGGCATGACTAACCACTCATAAAGACCCTCCTTGGTCTTGAAGGTTGTTTTCCACTCATCTCCTTGGCAAAGGAAACCTATATTTGATGGTTATCCTATTTATAGCTCGAGAATCTGTACACATCCTCCACTCTCTATCCTTCTTTGGTGCCAATACTGCAGGTACTGTACATGGACTCAGGCACTCCTGAATCAAGCCCTTCCTCAACAGCTCCTGAACCTGTCTGTTTAGCTCCTCTATTTTAGTAGGAGTCATCCTGTGAGTAGCCTTGTTAGGAAAAATTGCTCCTGGAATCAGATCTATCTGATGACTGATTTGCCTTACTGGTGGCAATCCTTTTTGAACATTATCAGAGATAATATCTCCAAATTCACCTAGTAAATCTGAAACTTCAAGTGGTATTTCACTACTACCTTCTTTATCTTTCCTAGGAATCAAAGCATAGCACATACACTGATGTTTCATTCCATCTAAAACTTCCTTCCATCAACAAGACAAATCCTAGCACTGCTACATACCTTTTCACCTTCCTTTTTCATGGGCTTCAATTTGTGGCGAACTCCATCCTTTGTTAGAGAATATGTGTTTGCATAACCATCATGTACTACATGTCTATCAAACTGCCATTTTCTACCCAACAATAGATGGAAAACATCCATTGGGATAACATCACAGAGAATTTCATCATGGTAACTCCCAATTTTGAATTTCACGAGACATTGTTCACTTACCAGGACCTTATGATCATCTTTCACCCAAGCAATCTGATAGGGCTGAGGATGTCTCTCCCTATTGAGCTTCAGCTTAGAGACCATCTCTTTTGATACGAAGTTATTAGTGCTACCACCATCAATGATCACATCACAACATTTATCCTGACACTTGCATCTAGTATTAAACAAACTACTCCTTTGTCCTGGTTCAATCTCACCACTTAGTAGGACCCTTTCATTTACCAAGGTCTCTCCTTTTTTTGCATCCTTTGAATGTGATGATTGTGCATCCTCATCCACATGAGCAACCCTAGCTTGGCCCTTAGCTCTCCTATCTGTCCTTCTTTGTCATTGAGGGCATTCAAAGGCACAATGACCTTCTTCATTGCAATGGAAATAGGTACCATGAAAGCCTCCTCTTCCTTGTCCATGTCCTCTACCTCTTTTTCTCTGATTCCCAAAGTCATGATCACGAGAGCGGTTGAAACCATCATTCCTTTGGTTCCTGCTAGTACGCACATCTTCATTTTTCTTTTGGGTTTCATTTCGACCTCCAAATGACCTACCACTTCCCCTTCCTCCTTGCCATGCCCTCTTTGTCTCCCTTCAAACATCTTATTCAGCTTCTCTTAACCTCATAGGGAAAACTGGTATGCCTCTTCAATACTGGTCATTCTTACCAGACTTAATTCCTCTTAGATGTTAGGTCGCAACCCACTGATATAACGAGCAACCCTCTCCTTATTTTATTCTGCATGCCTTGCTCTAATCAAAAGTTGATAAAAATCCTCTGTATATTCTTGGACTGATCTTCTTGCTTGCTTTAGCCCATGCATCTTCTTAAACAAATCAAGCTTGTAGTCCACAGGAATGAACTGCTTCTTCAATTTGTCCACCATGCGATCCCACCTTGTGATCTTCTCCTTTCCTCTTCTATTTCTTTCCAATTGAACCTCTTGCCACTAGATTTTGGCATGGCCTTTTAGTTTGGCCTTTGCAAACTTAACCCTATCTGGGTCCCTGATATCCTCATACTCAAAGTATTCTTCCAGTTCATTGATCCAATCGATCAACTCATTTGGTTTTAGATTTCTTGAAAATACACCCACATCAATTGTAGGTCTTTTACCAAATTTAGTAATGGCCCTAAAAAGCCTTTCCTCTACCTAATTCAGAATTTCCCTGTCAAATTCCCCTTCTGATCCAATTTCTCCTTCTCCATTGTCATCCTCATTGTCGTCAACTGCGACAACATTTGTTCCTCTACGGAGCTCCTCCTGCAATGCTATTACTTGCCTTTGGAGGGCTCTAACCTCCTCAAGATTAATAGCTCTAGCCCTTCCACCATTCTATCTTCATGGAGGCATCTTATTAACTCAAATCCACAACCACACAATCCTGGTGCAAACTACCTCACAGTCGGCGCTCTGTCTACACACTCAGGAAAATCAGCGCTGATACCACTTGACGGGGACACAACCCAAGCACAGAATGGACACAATAGGAAAAGGGAAATTGTATTAACTATGAAAATAAGCTATTACATTTAGTATAGAGAAAATAGACTTCATAACATGCCCTATGGGCTTACAATAACTTAAATCTAGAGATAATTTCTCCTTTTAGTACTTGCTCTCAAACTCCACTCCGAACTGCCTTTTACAATGCTAGAAATGTCCTTAAATAGACCCCAGAGGGTTAAGGACTAGGAATAAATTCTAGAAAGTGCTAGTAGGCATCCATCAACCAAGTAGAAGGCTCCAAAAGCCGTGTTAGAAGTTAGTGGAAATCTAGAAGAATCCAAAAATGGTAACCGAACTTTCGGGAGGCATAACTTTTGAACCGTAGCTCCGATTGACGAACTATTTACATTTTTGAAAAGCTCTTGAAGCGCTCTATAGCCCTATGGATGAGATTAGCTCATCCTCCATTTTTTGTCCCTTTTTGAGTTCATTTAATGCCCCTAAACAAACTTTGAAGCATTCTTAGGAGGTCTCCAAAACTTGAAAAACTGCGATAACTTTCAAACTGTGGGGAGTTTTGACCTGATTATTTTTCTGGAATGCTCTAAATTACAATTACATTCATCTAGCCAATTTACACCTCCTAGTTCACCAAAATGATGGCTCAATTACATACTCCTATTTTTTTGGCATTTACACGTATCCCAAGGTGTTCAAATACTCTGTCCTAGAACACTGATAGTGGACCTGTAAGAGTTGGAACCTTTATTTGACCCAAATGGGTATCCAAAAATGAAAACACATGAAATAGAAACTAAGTCTAAGTACATTTTTTTTTGGGTGACATAGGATTGCCCTTATACCTCTGGATGCTCCTGCATCACATACACGAAACAAATTTTCATCTCAATTAAGAACTGAAACACATCTTTATAATAAAAAAATTCTATTTCAAACATCTTATGTCAAAAGGATCTATAAATGTTGTTGAAGCACTTCATAATCAGAATTAGACATAATAGAACTAAGTACAGTTTAAACTTAACAAATGACCATTAATGAGGTTATAAAAAAAACAAATGTCTATTGAAGTTTCACCTCTATTTGACAATAAGCCACTCTTCAATTATAAATACAACATATAAACATAATATCCAAGAACAATATAAAATGTGATTCATAGAATTAGCATTGTAACTTCATCATGACAATAACCAAAATTATTAAAATGTACATTCTCTATATTCAAAGATGCATGCTATCTATTCACAAAATGATTAGATTGATAACAATATTTATCCATTTCCTTGCTTATCAAATAATTCCTTGTACAGATGCAAGCAATTTTCACTAATCATCAGTTAAATACCATTACGTCTTAGATTTCCAACAAATTATAGTGGACAAATTAAACTATCTCCATGTTATCACTATTAATTTCGAGCTTCATATTAAAGGTTCTCATAAAGCTATCTTTGATAACTAACAGAAAACTTAACCATCCAACATCTAAAACTAAGTTAAGTATTAATTCATAATTTCCTTATCAAAACAGTTTCCATAAAAAGGGATTTATGCTGTTGCATAAAATTTCTACTTGTTTCCAAATTACCTCCTAACTGTTTGACAAATTGTCAAGACTATTATTGGAAAATAACATCAATCAAAAGTTGTTGAATATCATCGATTGACAAGTAGTACAAATCACCATAAAATTCCCACAACAACAATCAATAATAGCATAGGAAGAATATAGTACACTAAGCCAAAAAATGCTATTACAACATTTTTATAAGTTTCAAGCTAATCATTTGACCAAATGCCATCCTCAGTATAATGTATGTGTTCAAAGGTTTACCTATATTTTAGGTTCATACAACTTCGTATACCAATCTAAACTTTTGAAAACTAATGTTTAAAAAAAAAACCATCATGCGGGTCAGATTGAGCCTCGTACCCATACATTTATATCTCATAAGACAAGCTCGGGTTTTACACCCAGAATCCAATTGCGAAACAAAGATACATTATTCAAATTTTCATAATGGTTACTGAGCATGGTGAATGCAAAACATTCCAAATTACACAAATAGAATGACTTCCCAAAATCTACATAACAATATGCCTCGGCTTCTACTATATAGTTTAGCATTATTATGTTTCATACTAACAGTCGAAGGCATGTATTTCCAAACACAATTTTGACTCGATGAATAACATGAGTAAATATATATATATATATATATATATATATATATATATATATATATATATATATATATATACAAACTATTTTACCCAACAAAAACAATCCAACTAAAACCCAAACTAAATCTTGATAAGGATTCAACTGCATAATTATATCATGAACTCATGCAAACTATTTTTTTTTTTTCAAAATTAACAATATGCACTGAAGTTCAAAACACACAGAGCTCGACTTGAAGAATGCCGAAAGCATCACAATAATACATATTACCACACATAAAACAAATATGCTACAGCAGGCTATGCTATAATGGCAATTTCACCATACCCACATCCAAAAATTTGAAATCTACAGAGTTCAACAAATTTATTGCCGGCCCTGCATACTCCCACCCTTGGGTGTCGATATACGAAACCATAAACAATTCATCCTATAGCAATGTAGTTTACAATTTCAAATGAAACATGCATGACAAAGAGAGTGAGTAGGGTTTAAGAAAGGCCCCCCCTACCTCAAATCACAAAAAGGGTCCCAAAAGAACTTGATACAAAACTTTGCAATACTCGCTGCCAAAGCCTCAAATCAAAAGCACACTTCCAAAACTGAAAACTCCAATGTGCAAGAGAAGATAATGATTGATAGGGAGAACCCAAACTATGCTTGGCTTCATAACATGAATGCTCTACCAACTAATTCCTCCATGATGCTATTTCATAGCAACCATCATCCTAGATGCATAACAGAATTGAGTATTGCGGCCAAATTTTAGGCCCATTTCAACAAGAAAAACCCAATTCGCATAGAAAAGGTCGGCCAAACTTCAGTGACATAAAACCTCATAAATATGCATTGAATACAATTGCAACACCATCACTATATTGAGTACAAATGACAGTCACAACCCACCGCCATATATATATATTTGGCTTTTAAACAATGAACATAATACCTCATACCAAAGCATTCGAGACCCATTTAGGGTTATATATATATATATATATATATATATATATATATATATATATAGTTAAAAAGATATTCAAATTTATTTCAAAATTAGAAAATTGAAAATGTTTATGTCCATCCTAACTTAGGTATTAAGACCTTAAAACAAGTCAATATATGCAATGCCAACTGTACTCCATAATTACAAGTTAAACATATAATTAAAACTTTCTTTCCAATATCTATTCATCACAGAATGCAGTATTCATCACGTTTGAAACCCAATAATCATAATTGTTACTAGATAGCATGCAATAATTAATATATAAAAGTGTACCAATTTCAAATCATGAAATCTTAAGTATCATTCAGCATATCTCGAGATCCAAAATGACACAAAATATAATGAAGTTCTTCTATGAAAGACAACATATCTACTGAAATGAACTCTAAACAAAAAGGTCTAAAATGCTGATGAACATAAGTAGTGGTCAGGCATGACACCCTACCCCACTAGGATTCGACTTTCTCCTGGAAGTCAACAAACAAGTGCGGATGAGCTACTCTCATCATATTAGTGTCCTCCCAGGTAGTAGATGTTTCATCATTGGGGTCCCATAGGACTTTTACCGGCCTTATTTCTCTTCCTCTTAAACTCATAGTTCTGCTTTGCATGATCTGCACTGGTTGAAGCATGATCTGACCATCCAAAATTTTCAAATTTTTCCAATCAAGTACGTGAACAATATCAGGTATATACTTACGGAAAAATGAAACATGAAATACATTATGAATGCGTGAAAGACTCAGTAGCAAGGCAAGTTTGTAAACAACAGGTCCAATCCATTCTAGAATTTCAAATGGACCTACAAATCGGGGTGCTAACTTGGATCCCTTACCATAATGAATTGGACTATTACGCAGCCTTACCCGGAGAAACACTTTATCACCCACCAAGAATTGACGATCAATTCTATGCTTATCAACATATTTCTTCTATCTATCTTTAGTAGTAATAAGGTGCTCTCTAATCCTCTTAACTTGCTGCTCCAAATCTTGCAACATATCAAGTCCTAAAAGAGTCATGTCCTCCAAATTATCCTAGCTGAGAGGTGTCCTACAAGGTCTACCATACAATGCCCAAAATGGTGCCATACCTATGGAACTGTGATATCCATTGTTATAAGTGAATTCTACCAAATGTAGATACTCCTCCCATTTATTATGTCTATCCATTACATACATCCTAAGCATGTCTTCCAGAATCTGGTTGACACGTTCAGTTTGTCTATCTGTCTCTGGGTGATAGGCTGAACTAAAATTCAGCTGAGTACCTAACTCTCATTGCGTGGATTTCCAAAGAGACAAAGTAAACACTGGATCCTTATCAAAAATAATCTTTTTAGGAATTCCATGTAACTTAACAATCTATTCCATATATACTTTGGCAACCGTTGCTGCATTATAGGACAATCTAACAGGAATGAAATGAGCAACCTTTGAAAATCGATCCACTACCACCATAATAGCATCATGCCTATGAGCTATCATATGCAATCCAGTAATAAAATATATCAAAATGGTATCCCATTTCCATTCTATAATACTATGTGGCTGCAATAATCCCACAGGGTGCTGATGTTCAGCCTTTACCCGCTGACATTCCAAGCATCTAGCCACAAAATCTACTATGTCTCTCTTCATTCCAGGCCAATAATAATGTTGCTTAAGGTCAACATGCATTTTCTTGACACCTGGATGAGCCAAGTATGGTGCTTTGTGGGCCTCAAACATAATCAAATTTCTCAAATCACCCAACTCAGGAACATACACACTCCCTCTATATAGTAGTAAACCTTCAGGATTCACTGAATACCCCTTAAAACGTCCTTCCAAGATGCTGCCACTATCAATAACAACCTTAACATCCTAGAACCAATGATCTGTGGAAAGGTTCTGTAAAATCTTATCCTTAAGATCCACTGTTAGGATTAAAGAAGATAATTTGTGTCACCTTCTACTAAGAGCATCAACAACCACGTTCTCCTTCCCTTGCACATACCTAATCTTGAAGTCATATTCACACAGGAACTCCCTCCATCTTTACTATCTGGCATTGAGGTCTAGTTGTGTGAAAAGATACTGAAGGCTTCGATGATCAAAATGTAACTCAAATCATTGACCCAGAAGAAAATGTTGCCACTTGATCAAAGCATGCATAATCACAACAAGTTTGAGATCATGAGTAGGGTAATTCACCTCATGAATCTTAAGCTTTCTAGACTCATAAGCTATAACATGTCCATCCTGCGTCAACACTATCCCTATGCCATCCAAAGATGTATCAGTGCAAACCACAAACTCCTTAGCTGAATCAGGGACTGCCAGAACTAGTGCACTGGTCAAACATTCCTTAAGTTTTTGAAATGCTACCTTGCACTCATCTGTCCACACAAATTTCTTCCCTTTTCTCTAAAGAGATGTGATAGGATGCACTATTCTTGAAAAGTTCGACACAAACCTGCGGTAATAGCTAGCTAAGCCCATGAAACTTTGAACTTTGGACACATTCGTAGGTGCTAGCCAATAAAAAATAGCCCAAATTTTGGATGGATCTATAGAAATTCCATCCCTTGAAATGATATGTCCTAAGTAAAAAATCTCTGATTTGAAGAATTTGCACTTCTTAGGATTGGCATATAGTCTGTTCCTATGAAGGCATTCCAAAACCTGCTCTAAATGTTGTTCGTGCTCCTCAACAGAGTTAGAATACACCAAAATATCATCTAGAAAAACCACTACGAACTTGTCTAGGTAAGTTCTAAACACACCATTCATTAGGCTCATAAAGATAGAAGGTGAATTTGTTAACCCAAAAGGTACTACTATGAATTCGTAGTGCCCATATCTGGTGTGAAAAGTTGTCTTATGAATGTCAGCTTCCTGGATTCTAAGTTGATGATACTTGGATTTTAGATCAATCTTCAAAAAGACTTGGGCACCCTTGACTTGGTCAAATAAGTCATTAATTCTAGGCAAAGGATACTTGTTCTTAATAGTGACCTTGTTTAACTATCTATAATTGATACAAAGTCTTAAAGAGCCATCTTTCTTCTTGACAAAGATTACTGGAGCACCCCAAGGCGATACACTAGGATGAATTAAACCTTTCTCCAAAAGCTCCTCCAACTAAAATTTAAGTTCAACCAGCTCTTGAGCTGTCATTCTGTATGGAGTCTTAGAAATTGGTTTCGTTCTTGGCACTAAATTGATTTGAAAATCAATTTCTCTTCTCAGAGGTATTCCAGGCATCTCTTCAACAAAAACATCCAAAAACCTTTGCAACACTGGATGATCGAGAGAAGAACTTCTAACTACAGAATCTTCTAAGTCGTTTACCGAAATGGCAAAAAAACTACAGCCTTTCTGAGCACACCTTGTCAATTGCTTGGCAAAGATTGTCCACAAAGAGATAGGTCTCTTAATTCCAACAATAACCCTAGCTGATCCAAAATCATCAATGCAATTGATTGACTTAACCTTGCAATCCATAATGGCTTGATGCTATTCTAACCAATCCATTCCCAAAACTATGTCATACGATCCTAAAGGTATAACCCTAAGGTTCGCTGAAGCAGTAAAAGATTTCATTTGAATCTTACAGTCAGGAGCAACAATATCCACATTCACCCAAGAACCTGACGCTAACTCCACTTGCCATCTATTCCTTGCCCTAACCACAAGAATTCCACTATTTGCAACTAAAGCAGAAGAAATAAATGAGTCTATAGCTCTAGAGTCAAATAAGATAGATACTTTCATACCTTGAGTATTACCTTAAGCTTCTATAATCGTGTTCTGGTGTTCGACCTACTTCTGATCCAAGGTTGCAAAGATACGATGGTTCCTGGTAGAATCACCAACTGTCAGTTTAGACCTAGCTGGCTTAGGTCCAACCTTTGGCTTGTCCTAGTTAGGGAACTGAGACTGGTAATGACCTAACTATCCACAATGAAAACACTCAACAGCTTTCCTGAATCCCATGTTCTGACTAGAAGGATTAGGAGATAGTTTATTACTCTACACACTTTGAGGTGGTTGAGATGGTCTAGGCTTTTCAGAACCTTTGGAATCCTTACCAAATTTCTTCTTCTTGAATTTTACACCTGAATACCCTAATTTTGAACTACTCTGCAAAGGCTTTTGGTTCATATTGACATTTGGGGTAGGTGGATTCATGCTAGTTTTGTATGAAGCCCCATGATAACCAGACTTCATCTCAATCAGCTTTACTCACTCCGAAGCTTCCTGCATAGTCAAAGGTTGGAAAGTTCTGACTTCCTCCCCAATCTTGGGCATCAACCCTCTGATGAAGTGTTGTATCATGGCCTTATCATTTTCAGCCCACCTAGAAAACTTTTTAAGCTCATAGAACCTATGTTCATAAGCTTCCACTGTAGAGCCAGACTGCATAATCTGAAAGAACTCCTCTGCACAGGCTTGACGCCAATATTCAGACATAAACCTCTCCTTGAATCGCTCTAAAAAGAGCTCCCAAGTAACAAGAGAGATATCAATGCCCAGTTTCTCCAACTCTTATTCCCACCACAAGGAACCAAAACCCCTCAAATGCATAACTGTGGATCTTACCTTCATGTTACTCAAGTAATGATGTAAGACAAAACATCGCTCAATATTCAGTAGCCAAGCTTCTACAACTGTACCCTATTTCATACCATAAAATAATGGCCCTTTCATCTTGGAAAGATCCTTGAGCTAATCTCTTGCCAATGGATCATCCTCTACAGGAAGGTTAATACCCTACACAAGAGGTCTCCTATCATTCACTCCCCCACCAGGAATCTGGTTGTTAGTCTCAATATTATCGAGACGTTCCAGTATCCTTTGAAGTACAATAGCTTGGTCTACCTGGTTATCCTGGTTGTTTCCAACCCCAACATTCTGATCAAACTGACCAACTCCAGCATAATTTTGGTGCCTAGGACCTCCACCACGGCCCCTGCCCCTGCCTCTGCCTCTGCCAGCCAGGATATCCTCAGCAATGCCGCATCCTCGAGTTCCTCTAGTGACGAGAGGCATGATAGCTACCTAAAAACAACTAACAATTAATAATGCATCGATGACGAGTTAAACCCTATAACCCAAGAGTCTTGGTTATTCTAACCAGGCTCTGCTACCAAATGTAATGCTATACTAAGCATAAACCAATAAATTTGAAACAAAGAACAAGAACAATGAACGCAATAATTTTTTTATTATTATTCCAACTTAATACAAGTACAAATACTTAGATTGAACCACTCTCAATCTGAAAACCTCAAAATGAAAGATGATATCATCAAAGTACATATCCATTATAATGTGAATACATATAGAGTTCAGTACAATAATGAAGTACAATAACATTTCTAAATACCTATGTCCAACATAAGGACCCTAAATGTTGTTTTCAAGAAGTAACTGCAACAATCATCTTTAGCTACTTGCTAAACAACTTGGTGTACCTGGAAAACACACAGAAATGCAACACAACACAAAAAGGGGGCTCAGTACACATTGAGTTAAAAAAGCATAATCCACCTGCATACATGTTAGAATAAACATATACATAACCATAATGAAAATATCTTATCCACTTAACATAGTGCAGTTCCAAAATTAATATGCAAGAAGTAATCATTTACTTACTATGAAAAATTAAACTCGCACTAAGAATAACCCATAGATGAATCACATATATACTAAGGTGTCATCATTATGGCACTAAGATTCTGCATCCATGTATGGTATGCCCATAGTCAACACATAACAATATTCTCTATTATACTTGTCAATGACAGAATAGAGATATGCCTTGTTCTCTGTACTTAACCATATAGGTTTAAGTCTTAGGTAAGGCCAATTATCTTTTATATGTAATTAACCCACCCAATTCATTTTAAAGTTATCACTGAATTAGTTAACTGAATAGGATAAACCAAATTTAGCCACCCCGATATATGTTTATCACAGCTATCCTTAAAATACACATCAAACAAATATACTAAGAATGTACATGCAATAGATATAAAATCAATTTACAACATGATACTACATTCTCCATATTTTGAAAATCTCATCTTTTACTGTCAAATTCAAAAGTAAACTTAGACTTATCTTTTGAAATGACCAAGATAATAAAACAATGCTCATATGATATTCTTTCTTTAATTGACACATCATCAATCATATATCATAAATCTGCGTCATACATGAAACAACTTTGCATCTCAATTAAGAACTGAAACACATCTTTATAATAAACAAATTTTGTTTCAAACATCTTATGTCAAAAGGATCTATAAATGTTGTTGAAGCACTTCATAATCAGAATTAGACATAATAGAACTAAGTACAGTCAAAACTTAACAAATGACCATTAACAAGGTTATAAAAAAAACAAATGTCTATTGAAGTGTCACCTCTATTTGACAATAAGCCACTACTCAATTATAAATATAACAGCATATAAAAACATAATATCTGAGAATAATATAAAATGCGATTCATAGAATTAGCATTGTAACTTCATCATGACTATAACCAAAAGTATTAAAATGTACATTCTCTATATTCAAAGATGCATACTATCTATTCACAAAATGATTAGATTGATAACAGTATTTATCCATGTCCTTGCTTATCAAATAATGCCTTGTACAGATGCAAGAAATTGTCACTAATCATCAGTTAAATACCATTACGTCTCAGATTTCCAACAAATTATAGTGGACAAATTAAACTATCTCCATGTTATCACTGTTAATTTCGAGCTTCATATTAAAAGTTCTCATAAAGCTGTCTTTGATAACTAAGAGAAAACTTAACCATCCAACATCTAAAACTCAGTTAAGTATTAATTCATAATTTCCTTATCAAAATAGTTTCCATAAAAAGGGATTTATGCTGTTGCATAAAATTTCTACTTGTTTCCAAATTACCTCTTAACTGTTTGACAAATTGTCAAGACTGTTACTGGAGAATAACATCAATCAAAAGTTGTTGAATATCATCGATTGACAAGTAGTACAAATCACCATAAAATGCCCACGACAACAATCAGTAATAGCATAGGAAGCATACAATACACTAAGCCGACAAATGCTATTACAACATTTTTATAAGTTTCAAGCCAACTGTTTGACCAAATGCCGTCCTCAGTATAATGTATGTGTTCAAAGGTTTACCGATATTTTAGGTTCATACAACTTCGTATACCAATCTAAACTTTTGAAAATGAATGTTTAAAAAAAAACCATCATGTGAGTCAGATTGAGCCTCGTACCCATACATTTATATCTCATAAGATAGGCTCGAGTTTTACACCCAAAATCTAATTACGGAACATAGATACATTATTCAAATTCACATAATGGTAACTGAGCATGGCGAATGCAAAATATTCCAAATTACACAAATAGAATGACTTCCCAATATCTACATAACAATATGCCTCGGCTTCTACTATACAGTTCAACATTATTATGTTTCATACTAATATTCAAAGGCATGTATTTACAAACACAATTTTGACTTGATGAATAACATGAGTAAATTTATATATATATATATACAAACTATTTTACCCAAAAAAAACAATCCAACTAAAACCCAAACTAAACCTTGATAAGGATTCAACTGCATAATTATATCACGAACTCATGTAAACTATTTTTTATTTCAAAATTAACAATATGCACCGAAGTTCAAAACACACAGAGCTCGACTTGAAGAATGCTGAAAACATCACAATAATACATATTACCACACATAAAAAAAATACACTATAACTTGCTATGCTACCATGGCAATTTCACCATACCCACATCCAAAAATTGGAAATCTATAGAGTTCAACAAATTTATTGCCGGCCCTGCATACTCCCACCCTTGGGTGTTGATATGCGAAACCATAAACAATTCATCCTTTAGCAATTTAGTTTACAATTTCAAATGAAACATGCACGAAAAAGAGAGAGAGTAGGGTTTAAGAAAGGCCCCCTACCTCAAATCACAAAAAGGGTCCCAAAAAAAATCGATACAAAACTTTGCAATACTCGCTACCAAAGCCCCAAATCAAAAGCACACTTCCAAAATTGGAAACTCCGATGTGCAAGAGAAGATAATGATTGATAGGGAGAACCCAAACTATGCTTGGCTTCATAACATGAATGCTCTATTGACTAATTCCTCCATGATGCCATTTCATAGCAACCATCATCCCAGATGCATAACAGAACTGAGTATTGCGACCAAATTTCTAGCCCATTTCAACAAGAAAAACCCAATTCGCATAGAAAAGGTCGACCAAACTTCAGTGACATAAAACCTCATAAATATGCATTGAATACAATTGCAACACCATCACTATACCGAGTACAAATGATAGTCACAACCCACCGCCATATACATATGTTTGGCTTTTAAACAATGAACATAATACCTCATATATATATATATATATATATATATTCAAATTTATTTCAAAATTAGAAAATTGGAAATGTTTATGTCCATCCTAACTTAAGTATTAAGACCTTAAAACAAGTCAATATATGCAATGCCAAATGTACTCCATAATTACAAGTTAAACATACAATTAAAACTTCCTTTCCAATATCTATTCATCATAGAATGCAGTATTCATCACGTTTGAAACCTAATAATCATAATTGTTACTAGACAACACACAATAATAAATATATAAAAGTCTACCAATTTCAAATCATGAAATCTTAAGTATCATTTAGCATATCTCGAGATCCAAAATGCCACAAAATATAACGAAGTTTTGCTATGAAAGACAACATATCTACTGAAATGAACTCTAAATAGAAAGGTCTAAAATGCTGATGAATAGAAGTAGTGGTCAAGCATGACACACATATATACATACATACATACATACATACATACAAAGATATATATATATATACATATATATATATATATATATATGTATATATATATGTATATATATATATGTATATATATATATATGTATATATACATATATATATGTATATATATATATGTATATGTATGTATATGTATATATATATATGTATATGTATGTATATGTATATATATATATGTATATATATGTATATGTATATATATATATATATGTATATAGATATACATATAGATATATATATATGTATATAGATATATATGTATATATATAGATATATATATATCTATATATATACATATATATATGTATATCTATATACATATATATATACATATACATATACATATACATATAGATATATACATATGCATATATATATATATACATATATATATATATACATATACATATAGATATATACATATATATATATACACACACACACTTATACATATATACATACACATACACATACATACATACATACATACATACATATATATACATATATATATATATATATATATATATATATATATATATATATATATATATATATATATATAACACCAAGAGTAATTGTTCTTGAGGCGCCTGTTTTCATAAATCCCAACTATGATTAAAATAACCTTGGGCTTAAATGAAAATAGGTGCCTGAAGAACGATTACTCTCAGCGTAATATATATAGATATATATAAACTAGCAATATCTGTAAATGTAATTATAAAGATTGTTCAAAATTATAATAATTATCATTATAAAATAAATATGAACAAGGAAATTTGAAAAAATAATAATATAATAAAATTGTATTAAAAATTTAAATATATATAGAAATTCCATTGATCTTATGTATATATATATAATATAATTAGTACATTATTCTCCACTTTCGCCCCATCTTCCACCCAACTAACATTTTTTTTTTGCCTTTCAAATTCTTGAATTGTCTATGAGAATGTTGAAACCTACTAGGACAACTAAAACTTGAGCTTGCATTGCAAACCAAAGCCATCAATGTTATAACCCAGTTTGCAAAAAAAGGTTAGCTAT
The DNA here is from genome assembly GCA_028749045.1 of Cupressus sempervirens. NCBI lineage: Eukaryota > Viridiplantae > Streptophyta > Pinopsida > Cupressales > Cupressaceae > Cupressus > Cupressus sempervirens. The sequence continues at coordinate 948,383,680 of CM053792.1, read as the reverse complement.
ATATACAAATTCTTTAGAATTTTTTTCATCTTCTACAATTGTCCAGGCTCAACTTTTATTAAATTGGCATTAGATACTACATTTGAACATTGTGTTCTTTTGATTGATGGTTATGTAATAAATTTATAACAATGTTTTTTGCTATTAAAAAAATTAACTATAAGATAAAAATATGATGTATTTATTCATTCAACATAATTATTGATATGCTTAACAATTTTAGTTCTTACTAAAACATTCACAAAGAAGGGTTGATAAAAGCTTAAATCCATAATTCAATTTTTTTCTTCAAAACAAGATTTTAGAAATTTATATAAATAATTGTAAAATATTTATTTTCTATATTCAAGATTATAACTTTTTATTTACATTGTTCTTACTTACTTTTAGATCAATCATTTTAGTTTAGATAAATTTTTTATTTATCCATTTTAGTTTGTGAAATTTAAAATTTAAAGAATATTTGATTTTTTAATTGAATAACTAATTCCTCAATAATGAAAATCATTAATTTTTAATTTTTAAAAAAATTTCCTTGAAAAAAAAAACCATAGGTCAATGTCCATCAAATTTATTTCTCAAGAACTTTTACAATTATGAAAATGTTCAAAACGTGAGTTACATATAACCATCGAGTTGTAGAGTTCAAATTACAAACCACACACTATATTTAATAAGTATGACTCATACAACTACATGTAATACACTTGTTGAAATTACTATTTCTGGCAAGTCACTAAAACAACTTACTATTTATAGCAAGTCGACTCATAAAAACTTTCTATTTATAGTAAGCCTCAACAAAATTGCACCTCCCATAGGATCTTATGAGAGCACCTTAATATCTTCTATAATTTATATTGTTTTAGTTTTAAAAGTTAATTTTAATTATTTACAAAATTTTGCACTTAATGAAGAATTATTGATCAAGAATGCTTTAGTGCTATGAAAAATCATACTCGTCTATCTAAGAATATTTTGGTTTGTTTAATTGGTTTTAAATTTACTTGAGTAATTGAAAAACTTCATATTGATATATGCAAAGTGCAAGTTTCCCTACAATTCCTTAAACAATACTAACAATTATACAACCTTCAAACATTTATACAACCCACAATAAAATGCATCATCTAAGTATGTTTTTCTTAAACATAAGGCAATGACTCTAGCTCTACTACAACTCTTGTTTTTAAATTGTGGTATCCAGTCTTTAAAAATATATTACTACTCAATTAGACATTTAGAAATCTAATATTATTGCTCCATAAGAAAAATAAATCTGAAAAAACAACATTCAAAATGTTAAATTTTCCTCTCCATAGTTTACAATTGTAATGACAAAAATAACTCACCCATACACTTTCTCTTTTATTTTTGGTTTGTAGTAACTAGGTTGCATACTATGCATTAAATAGTGTATAAGATGGGGTATTTCACATGAAAGTTGGCTAAAATGTTATTTGATCATATTTCATAACTTCGAGAATTTTTGAAATATTGGTTCAACCAATTTCCTAATGTTAGAAAACATAGAATATGTTAGACTTATTGAGTTGTTGTTGGCATTGATTGTTGATGTCAAAACCTTCATAACAATGCTTTGCTTGTATTGGTTTGTTCTTGCCAGTTTTGGATAAATACATGTTGGTTCTCTGTTATGCAACATGAATTTCAGTTATCTAAGTGTGCTCGATGCTCCATGGAAGTGCATAATTGTTCTACTAATGATTCAATTTGATTTTTATGCATGTGTCCTTTTGGTGTTCAATAGTGCATGGAATGTCCTATCAGGAATTGGTGAATTATATGGGTACAATGTTCTTCTAGGTGTTTTAGATATCTAGAAAATGGTGTGTTTCCTCATATGGTGTTGGTTTATAAGCTACATCATATCATGGACATGGTCTATGGAGACTCATCTATTAGTGGGTTTAGTTATTTCTTGATTCATCTTTGGACTTGGTTGTGGTGTCAAGATATTCTTGACAATTGTAATAAGAATTGTAATATCTTAAGTGTAACCCATCTATGGGTCATGCTTTAGCGTGTTGATTAGTGCTCTTAAGTATGTCCTAAATTTAGTTTTGATACTATGCATTAAGTCTAATTGTAATATCATTTTCTTTGGGGCTGTCACACACATTTGGTATAGGCCAAGAGATGTTTGAACAGATGAATATGTAAACAAAGGAAACCTTTTGTATCCTAGATGGATGTAAGAGTGTTAGTGAAAAGTATAGTACATATTTGAGGCAATGGTGTATGTAAGTAGAAATATTTGAGACAGTTCGAGTAGAGACTATCATATTTATAACAATGGATTAGATAGTTGTACATATAGAAGTGTTCATTTTTCAAATATTTTGGTGGTTGTGGTGAAAAAGATTAATTGTGGAAATGTTCATGCATATTCAAATGCAATTCTATTAATTAATGCTTTGTTGTATCTATTTTGACATATCTATTGTTTAAAGATAGTACGCCCAACTGGAAATAATCCAACCAACAATGAGCCATCCTATAGTGAGAAAGAATAGTAGTGATCCATTGTAAACATTACCTTAACCGATATTACCCTAATAGGAATATATTTCATGAGAATTAGCTTCTTGGTACTTTTTGCAACTTGGGTTTCCATGTAAATCTTGGTGTTCTCTATGTTGGTGCTTTTGTAATTTCATATATATTTTCTTCTGTGGATCCTTAATGTGATACCAATAGATTAGAAGTTGTTATTATTATTGTTTATGAGTTTACTAATAAAGAACAAGTTTTTCAAATTGTGTGGGAATACTTGATTCCCCCTTCACCCACCAGAACAAAATTAACCACATAATAATGAAGTATAATGAAAAAGAACACACAAATATTTATAACCTTAAATTAGTTTTTCATTCTTTTTTTAGTATAAAATGGGTTCTTGTGACTCTGTGAGCTACTATTCATGAAACATGAATCAATGAGTTTGATTCAAATACTACACAATTGAATCTTGATACCAACACCACACTTTGACTTGTTATGGAAAATTCCTACTTATCAAATGTAAAACTATTGCAACTAATGTTACTCATAATTTTTAAATTTTTTTTCAATATGTTACAATCTATCTAACTGGCTCATATCTTTATTCTAATTTAGCTAACAATCTTTAGACTTGTTTATCTATATAATACATTTTTCTTTTTAACTAAAAGTCAACTGCAAATTTGAGTAACCTAAACCACTTGAGCTGTTTGCATATGTTCACACTAAACCTATACAAAAATTTATATCTAAGCTAAAATCTCAACAATCTATCTTAGCACAGAAGTAAATAGTGTCAATTTATTAGCTACATGTTGATTTTCTACAACCTGCAAATTATAAGGTGTTATTATAAATTAATGTGTATGAAATTGAGAAGATGAAGGCTCCTTATGTAGATTTATAGCAAAGATTTCATTTCTAAATGGAACAATCATAAATAGAATATAAAAATTGAAGCTAATTAATAAAACAAAACCCACTAAATAGGACCATTAGAAACATTACATTATTATTGTAATGCCATCCCTTAATGGTCATCATACTAACTACCCTATTGGTAAAAGCAAGAAGATGAATCCACTTTTTGTAGAACTTTTACAATTGTCAATTTGGTGAAAAGGGCTTTTAAAAATGGGGGTCTACTTCCAAAAAATAGGGTGACATTATGGGATAGGATTCTAAACCTTAGTTTAAATAGGATCCTACCAGTTATGAGACCCCAAATAGAACATTAAAAAAATGGGGCCCCACTATAAATGTCACCCCATTTAGAAATGAGGCGACATTTATAGAGGGATGTTTATAAGAGGGGCCTTGTTTTTTTTTTTTTAAAGGTGTCATGAATGTAGAAATACAATTTATTTATGTAACCAAAGGAGTTCCTAACATAACATATCAACAATTTTTGGATGACATTATTTTCCTTAGAGAAAGTTCAATAGAGGAATCACAAAACTTTAAACAAATAATCAAATCATATATAAAAGTCTCCAGACAAATAATAAATGTAGAAAAAGTGTGAATTTTTTTCTTAAATACTAAAAAGTAGATATCGAAAGAAGAATTTGCAAATTTATGGGATTCAAAAAAGTCATATTCCTACCATGCAAATATCTAGGAATGCACTTGGGAAAAAAAAAATTCTAAATTGTGGAACCCTTTAATAGAAAAGATAGATAGGAAAATAGGGATTTGGAAAGGTGAATGGTTAATAAAAGTAGGACAAACAACCAAAATTAGATTTGACATATCCTTTATTCCCACTTATCAAATATCTTGTCTTTCACTACCTAAAGAAACTAAAAAGGAAATAGATAGGAAACTCATAAACTTCTTTTGGAAATGAACAAATGAAAAGAAAAAAATTAGCCATGATCAAATGGGACAATATATGCAAACCAAAAGAGCTAGGAGGATTGGGTATTAAAAACCTTAGTTGGAAAAATGAAGCCTTAGGAGCTAAGCTAGTATGGAGAATGTATCTATAACATGATAGTAAATGGGTGAAAATCTTATATTAGAAATATCTAAATAACACTCATCCTCTATCTTTATTTTGTACCAAGAACCCACCTAAGAGATCTAAAACATGAAATTTCATGATGCAATGCAAACACCTATTCAACAACAAATTAACATGGGAAATAGGTAAAGGTGAGGAAGCCTTGTTCTGGAAGGACTCATGGGATGAGTTACCCCCTTCAGATAGCTACAACTTCCCCATAAATATCAAGAACACTCTAACTAGCTGCTAGGGAAAACAAGTAAGAGACTATATCAAAAAGGAAAATGAAAACCAACCTAGAACATGGAAAGATGGAGAAAATAATCTACTAAGAGACCAAGAGAAAATAACATTCAAACAATTCATAAGTTAAAGGCAAGAAAAATACAAGGAAAGAAAGGATAGGTTAATATGGGGAGCCTCAAAAAATGGAAAATACTATGTTAAAAACTGATATGATATAATTATCAACTCACAAAGATGTGACAAAATCAGCATCCCTCTAAACCTCTATTGGGACAACAATGCAGGCATATTCATATGGGTGGCATCACAAAAAATAATTCTAACATAGGATCAGTTCACCAAACTAGGATTTGAAGGTTCCTTAAGATGTCCACTATGTAAAAATGAATTTTGAGATTGCAACTCACTTACTTTACCATTTTCCTTTCACCAAGTCTTGTTGGCAATGGTTATGCAAAAAGCTCAATTTCTTGGGAATCTATGGGACCACCTTCGTAGTTGGCCCAAAAATGGAAACTAAAAAATGTATAGTGACCTCTATAAAATCTCACCCTCCATTTTCATATGGGAAATATGGAAAGAAAGAAATAGGAGAATATTCACTAATGGAGAAATGACACTAACCTTGCCAACCAACAAAGTCTAAGGTAACATTATAGAAGTTATGAATAACAACCTTAGAAACACAACTAATGAAGAAGGAACATTCTCTAATTGGGATGTTGAGATGAAGGAAAACTGGAATCATTTGATAAACTCACCACTAATCTATCCCATAATCAAACAAACAAGCCATACTAGATTGCAAATGGGAGCCTCCACCCATAGGATGGGTAAAAAATTTTTTGACAAAGCATATAAAGACAACCTTAGTATGGAAGGAATTAGATGCATTATCCACTCTAATGAAGGTAATGGATAGCCAAATGAGAAAAACCTTTAGGAGTAACCTCAAATAACATAGTGGAACTAGGGGCACTTATGGAAGGTCCAGGGTAAACTTTAAGAAAACCACCTCCAAAAAAAATAAAAAAATATTGGCGAATCTTTCATAATTTTGAAAAAAAAAAAAAAATTCTATTGGCAAATCTCTCAATTTTTTATTCTAAATATGATTAATATTGGCGATTATTTTTGAGTCATAATTTTTTTGGTATAAAATATTGACAAATCTCAATAATAATAGGAAGTTCATTAATCACCATGGAATATTACAAATCAAAATTGAATTTTTTTTTACCTCATGGAATATTATGTGAATTGTTACATATACTTTAAATCAATGGTGAAAAAAACATATTGGTGATATATCCCTAAAGTAACTAATAATTATGATAATTATTGGTCAGTTCAATTTAATTTCTCTAATAATATATTATATTTAGGTAACTCAAGTCTATTCATGTAATGAATATTATGGCAAATATTTGAGTTTAAATTTTTTAACAAAATAAATTATTGAGCGATTTTAAATATTCTAGAACTGAATTTTATAAAACTATGGGGATTTAGGTTGTATCAAATCTTAAATTATTAGCCAAATTACTAGCCAAAAAAATCTAAAATTAGCCAAATTATGAATATTAGCCACTAAATTATACCCTAGGAAGGTCTGAACCTAAATTTAGAACTAGGCTTCAAAAAAGTAGTCATTGAAGGATATTCTAAGATAATTTTGAATGTGATAGGGAAAAGAAACACACGAAATTGGAAAATCAATTCCAAGCCCGAATATGCTCTAGCAATATTAGATGAGGTAGAAGAAATAAGAAATTCAGCACATCTTCCATGAAGGAAATAAGGAGGCAAACTACCTAGCAAATAAAGGATCATATGAAGAAGACTTTAAAATATTCAAAAATCTTTAAACCAAATTCAAAACAACTGCAAAAAGAATATCGGGAAAAAAATACACTTTTTATCATTCTTGAATTAGTCTTTATCCTTGATTAGGTTAAGCCCAATAAATAAGATAAGGAATAGGATGAGAAAGTAAAATAACCACCTAAATATTGGAAATGTGAACAAACACCACAATCAAAAGTAATAACATTTATTAATTCTAAACCTTAAGTTAAATAAAGAATAGGAGCAAATAACAACTCCTTATCTCCTTCATTGTAAAATTTAAACTTCTTCAGCTACCAAAAAATAATTCACGAAATGTATGTCCTCACAATACCTTATTAAAGTATATGCCATAGCCTAATGAATGTGTAAATTTAGTCATATAAGACAAAGGAAGCTTAAGGGAATTTATGTAAAGCAATGATGGAAATATTTTTCTATATGACCTCTTTTTCATTCATTTTTATATGATAGCTTAAATTTTTATGTTTTCTACATAATGAAAGGAAAATTACTCTATCAAACACTTTGATGGTTTCAAATCTATTTAATATCCTTTAAAAAAGATCCCCTATTTCAATCTCTAAGATAACCTAAACAAATCCTCAAATATAAACATATATCCTAATCTTGTTACTAGATTGGTAATCACAAATTAAGTCGGGGAAGTCTCAATATCATTCTCAGAGCACTACAAGATGATCTTAAATAATCTCTACCTTGTATAATAAATTATTTTAATGATATCATTTAGACTATTATGAACGGCCTGTCAATTATTGTCAAAAATTAGATCTAATCATAATAATCAATTCACTAACTATGATCAATGAAACAAAAAAACTCTATCTCGGTAAAAACTAAATACAACAAAATTATGAGGAAAAATTGAAGAAATAGCCTACAGATGGTTTTGAAATAAAAATACTTTCATTGGATCCATACTAGGAGGCTATCAATCATCTTTCAAAGAAAAGTCCCTATCCTAATTTAAAATAGAGTAACTGACAACAACAAAAGATAAACCAATCTGAAACTAACTCAAACAAGTCTAGATCTCTATATTCTAGTTTTGACCTTAATCTAACAAACTAAGCCAAAAATTCTTGAACAAATAAAATATAAACTAAATTAATATCATAATGATTCATAACAAACTAAGAAAGGGTTGTAAGATCTTAAATCCACTTAATTCTAAATTTAACTAGGAAGAGTTAAGATAAAACCACTTTCACTAACAAGACATCTCAAAACACCACATAAATCAAGATACCTCTATAAACAATACCACTAAATAAATGAACTCTCAAAACATAGAATTAGCTCATATGACATGAGACTATATTCAAAATTTCTATACGTAAATGAATTTTTTATACTAATTCCATTGGTGAGTGTTATGTGAATCTAAAGATGCAGGAATGCATAAACTAGAAGAAATTCAAAACATGAGTATCATGATGAAAAGGCTTATACTTCTATACAAGGCATTGATTGGAAGTCTACTATACTACAAATCTAGTTACTAGGCAGTTTATAAAATCTCATGTGACCCAAGTAAAGGGTACCATTAAATGTATAAACTTCAATACATAAAAGGAAGGAAAACCTTCCAATGATCCACATACATTCTCAATAATGATGTAAAGAAATTATATGATGAACTAATGTAAGGAAGGGTATGTCCTCTCAAGCTATTTGTTAAAACAAAGGCAAATGTATCATTTGTATATAGGGCAAGAAATATTGTGGGCCATATTGGGGTTTTTCTTCCCCATTATTTCCCCCCCTAATGCTTGCACTCGAATGGGGAAATGAATTTGAATCTTATTTTGTTATATAATATATAGGGCTTTAAGCCTTTACCGATAAAAAATAAAAAATAAATGCAATTTATTTATGTTAGTATTTTTTAATTTTATTACAAAAAATGAATTTGTTTGTTAGATTTTTTACTTTTATTACAGAATTGTGAAAAAATAGGGATTCTTATATATTTTTAATATATTTATATTGTAGAAATATTAAAAAGTGTTTTTCTTCATGTATTTAGTTTTTCCCATATACTTATATTGTAGAAATGTGAAAAAGGGTTTTCTCATACCTTTTAATTGTATAAATGTTTTTAAAAGTTTTTTTAATGTATTTAATTTTTTCATATATTTCTATTGTAGAACTGTTTAAAAATAGTTTTTCCATGTATATAGATGTAATTTTCATTACATCATTTCATGAAAATATAAAAATTGCATGTATGTACACACAATGAAATAATCTTAAAAAATTAACAATGTAAAATATAAACTTTAAACTAAAAACTTGGAATCATAACCCTATATTAATAACTCGAAATTGGAACCCTAAACAAATAATTTGTGTAATAGAAATCCTAGAAGCAAATTAATTTTGAATATAGAAACAACAAACCAATAACTAACAATATAGAAACTTAAAGCCTAAAATTAAATTCCTTTATATGTCAATTGCACTCAAAATAAATAAATAACATTAGGAGTGAAACACATAAAATCAATCATTAGACCCACTAAACCAATCCCTACACTAAAAAATAACTGGTACTTTTTTTGATTAATTTACATGTTGAAGTTAATGATAAAATATTAATACTAAACATAACCAAAAATAATTCCACTCTAAACCAATAATGTAACAATCTCTAAAAATCTATCAATCATCTCCCCAATAATCACAATTCAACGATCTCCCCTTTTGGCATTGATGACAACATATGATGTGAAAACCTTCAATGGAAAAAGTAACAACTCTCTTTTCAAACACAACTTTGATAATAATCACTCTTCTCAAAATATTGTTTCTTGCATGATCCTCTCCTCCTTTTGACATCATCTAAAAGGGAGCATATCTTTTTGCATAAATCAATAATAATCAATCTCTCAACTGCATAACTAATCCCCCTTAGGAGCAACTCCTTAAGGGTGTAGGATAAGTTAATTAAGACCATTGAACTAATGTAATCCTACATTAATCAGTTCTAAAAAACAAGGGTCATTACTCCAAGCATACCTATGATATATTTAAAGGAATCCTTTGGTAAAGGCTTTGTAAAGATGTCAACTATTTTTTCCTTAGTAGCCACATACTCCAACTTTACTTTTTTCTCATTCAACTTCTCTCACAAAGAATAATACTTGATTGAAATCTTCTTAGTTCTTGAATGTAATACAAGGTTCTTTGAAATATTAATTGTACTTGAATTGTTATGGTGAATAGTAACTAGTTTATTATAAAAAAATATAATATCCTACAACATTTTATTTATCCAAATAACTTGTGTATAGTTAATAGAAGCAATAACATATTCAAGCTTGGTAGTAGATTATGAAGTAAAATATTTCTTTTTACTCAATATGGAACTAATATTTTCCCCAAAAGGAATACTCATCCACTAGTGCTCTTCTTGTCATTAGTATTAAATTTCCAATTTGCAATACTGTAAACACAAATTGTATAATCATTAGCTCAATCGTGCAATAATCTACAATCCATTGTTACTTTTAAATATCTAAATATTCTTTTGATGGAAACCACATGTGAATCCATCATATCAACTTGATATCTAACAAAAAATCCAACCACATTAGCTATGTCAAGTCTTGTATGAGTTAGATATTACAATTCTCCAATCATAGATCTATATCTAATCTAATTAGTTCTCTTAGATTCATCATCCCTTGTCAATTTATAACTTGTAACCATTGGTTTTCAACCTGGATTTGAGTCTTCCATTCTAAATTTCTTTAATAGTTCATGCACATACTTGCTTTGTGATATGAAAATTTTGGTCTTAGTTTGAGTAATTTGCAAACCAAGAAAGAAATTCATCTCACCTATCATAAAAATCTCAAATTCCTTCTATGTCTTATTAGAAAAATCTAAATTCATCTCATCATTTCTACCAAAAATAATGTCATCCACAAGATTTTAATAATTAAATTATTCTTAGGACTTTGAAGTATAAATCATTGTCTACAGTACCTTTATTGAACCTAAGCTTCAATAAATATTTATCCAACCTTTCATAACAGGCTTTAGGGGCTTTCTTTAGTCCATATAAATATTTATTTAATTGGTAGACCATGCCCATTTTATTATCAATAGTAAATACATCTATTTTATCAACATATAGTTCATCCTCAAGATCTCCATTTAGAAATGTCAATTTAGCATCCATTTATTGTAACTTAAAATTCATGTAAGAAACATAAGAGAAAAATAATCTAATAGCTTTAGTTCCAGGAAAAAAGTGCAAATATCTCATCAAAATACATACCTTCTATTTGTGAACATCCATTGCAAACCAATCTAGCTTTGTTTCTAACCACTTCAACATTCTCATTCAATTTTTATAAAAAATACATTTAATTCCAATGATATTTTTATTTGTAGGCCTAGAAACAAAAATCCATATCTTCTTTTTCTTAATCTAATCGATTTCTTCTTTCATAGCTCTAATCTAGTTATCATCTTTGAAAGATTCATTAATACTTTTAGGCTCAACTTGTGAAATCAAACAAATTTCCTCTTCAAAAATCTTTTCTCTAGTTATAAATCCTTGATTTTTATCACTAATAATCTTATTTTTAGTATGAATAAGCTTTACATACCTAAAGGTCTTTGAAACATGAAGTTCTTCAATCTTAATATCATTGTTAATCTCCTCAATCAAACCTCTCTAAACAATAATTTGATTATGATTTTTCTCTTCTGTTATTATAACATGTTATCTTCATCTTCATCTAGGTCATTACTTTACATTTTTTCCTATAACTAAAATCTTTCATCAACTTTCATATTAGCACTCTCAACAAGTTTCTTTAGTCTTTGATTATAGCATCAATTTGTTTTTCTTTTAGTAGAATAATCAAGAAATATCCCTTCATCACTTCTAATATCAAATTTTCCTATGCCATCATCTCTCCTAATGTAATATTTTTTTTCTATTTTTTTGAAATACTTAATTGTAGGCACATGTCCATAGCATGGTTCACAAGGTGTCTTACATGTACTATGTCTTTGGGCGAAATGACTTGAAAAAATCATAAATCCAGTGCTAGTAACGTTGAGCACACCTGTAGAACCAAAAAATATGCTTTTGTTTTTTGGCTATCCACAAAAAGGACATCTAGGGTTAGGAAAACCCAAATGCTAGAGCCAACGGCCTAGAGGCAGTCCCTAAAAGAAGATGCACAAAGAAAAATGAGCAATCTTAAGATCAGTAACAACTTTCCATATAGTGGCAAACCTAAGACTTTTTCTTTTGAGAGGACTACAAATGCCAATGCTAGTTAAGGACATCAACCATAGGCAGGTGGGGGATCAACCATTGATAACCCAATTTGGGTTTGTAGATAGTAATTTTAGTAGAAGGATACCTGATGGAGACACAACCCAAGCACAGAATGGACACAACAAAAAAAGGGAAATTGTATTAACTATGAAAATAAGCTAGTACATTTAGTATAGAGATAATAGACTTCAAAACATGCCCTATGGGCTTACAATAGCACAAAACTAGAGATAATTTCTCCTTTTGGTACCTCCTCTCAAACTCCACTCTGAACTGCCTTTTACAATGCCAAAAATTGTCCTTAAATAGACCCCAGAGGGTTAAGGACTAGGAGTACATTCTAGAAAGTGCTAGTAGGCATCCACTGACCAAGTAGGAGGCTCTAGAAGCCGTGTTAGAAGTTGGCGCAAATCTAGAAGAATCTAAAAATGGTAACCAAACTTCCGAGAGGCATAACTTTTGAACCGTAGCTCTGATTGATGAACCGTTTACATTTTTCAGAAAGCTCTCGAAGTGCTTTATAGGCCTATGGACCAGCTTCACTCATCCCCCATTTTCAGCCCTTTTTGAGGTCATTTAATGCCCCTAACCTAACTTTGAAGCAATCTTAGGAGGTCTCCAAAAATCAAAAAATTGCAATAACTTTCAATCCATGGGGCCTTTTGACTTGATTCTTTTTTTGGAATGCTCTAAATTGCAATTACATTCATCTGGCCAATTTATGCCCCCTAGTTCACCAAAATGATGGCTCAATTACATACTCCTATTTTTTTGGCATTTACACATATCCCAAGGTGTTCAAATACTCTGTCCTAGAACACTGATAGTGGAACTATGATAGTTGGAACCTTTATTTGACTCAAATGGGTATCCAAAAATTAAAACACATGAAACGAAAACTAAGTCTAAGTACATTTTTTTTGGGTGACATAGGATTGCCCTTATACCTCTGGATGCTCTTGCATCAATACCACTTCTAATCCTTTCACCACGGGCAAGATGATTGAATACCAAACTTGTGCAACATATGAGGAGTCACCATAGAAACTAAAAGACCAAATGTTTGATGATCTAGATGGGTAAGCATGAATTGAACCTACATGTCCTCCCATGAGCGAAGGCTTGTAGTAAATCTAGAAAATAGATCTTTGGGTGTCTTGATGCCACATTTATTTTCAATTATTTTAACTTTAATAAGGTAAGAAAAAATTAAGGTTCATATTTTCAAAATATGAAACAAAATCAAATTAGGGTTAGGATTACTATTAGCATTAAAGTTTCTTATTAGTTTTAGGGTCACTATTAGGTTTATGGTTAGGACCTTATGTTTTAGACCATGGTTAGAGATGGGGTTATAATAAGGATTAGGATTAGATTTAGGATTGGGGTCTAGTGTTTATAATAGATATGATAAGGGTCATGATTTTTATCATGGTTAATATTATTAAGTTTAAAGTTTATAATTAGGTAGATAATTTAAGATTAGTTTTTGGGTTCAATATTTAAAATTAGGAATTAGAATTAGTTTTAGGGTTCAAAATATATAATTAGGAATTAGAATAAGAATTATGGTTACGTTTCAAGTTTAATTCATTGTTAGAATTAATTATTTAATTCTTAATAAATATTGGAATAAAGTTTGGCATAATCTATCACAACAATTAGTTTTGTACGACTTAACAAAAAGTTAAAATATCTTAGAATTAGAATCAATTTTATACTTATTAGTATTACCTTTAATAATTATATGTAGATAAAGTAGATAAATTCTCTCTCTCTCTCTCTCTCTCTCTCTCTCTCTCTCTCTCTATATATATATATATATATATATATATTTTAGGGCCTAATTGTCCTATTTCTTTATTTATCTCATCTCTCCATGTTCTCCCTTCTACCTTTCTCACATCTCTCTCACCATCTAGCCATCACTTCTCTCTATTTTTACCATATATATATATATATATACCCACCGTAAATATATTATTTTAATTTTATTATAGTTAATCTATGATAGTAAATTATAATAATTAAATATTTAATTTTTTATGATATATTATATATCTTATGTCTTTTTTCAAATAAAAAAATTATTGCAATGATTTTGTTATAAAACTAAAAAAATATGTTACTACATGTTGGTAAACAAATTTGTCACTGTGAAATTACTTCTGAAAATGACCTTGTTCACCCCTTGAATAGTGATAAATGTGCCAATAGTTGGAGAGATCACAACTAATCACTATCATATTACAATCTTCCTCTACATTTGAGAGGGGCAACTCCCTCGTAAGACATGGGTATTTGTGATTTTTCAATGAAAATTTATTCAAACTTAATAGATCAAAAGAAAGTTATTTGATGATGAATGCAACACACTACTTTAAAACTTCCCTAGATTAACATAAACTACTAATGAAAAAAACTAATAACTATGCTTGAAGGTTGTCATTAACATAATGCTAATTCAATAATTCATGAACTTTTGTAGGATACCATGAAAACACTCATTGCAAATAATCCACTCTTTAACAATTCAAAAGTGTGGAAAAAGAACTCAAATGCATGTTCCTTTATTTCCTTTCACCAAGAATATAAGTAGAAACTTTGATTTCAAAGATAACCTCTGTATACACTTTCCAAAAATTATCTTATCATCAAAACATAAGTGTTCCCTTATTCCCTATTACAATGAGATTCAGAAATTTTTAGCCATTCTAGCATAACCAACTTTTTGGGTTCATAACCACTCAAAAAGTTAGAGTTTCAAATTTTGAATGCATTTTAAAAATGACTCTAACTCTAACTTATGAAAAAAAATTGACTTCTAAAGCTAACCTTAACCAAAAAAAAGCTAAGATCCTAACTCTAGTTACAATAAGTAACACATGCCACTTTTACAATAGGCAATTTTACACTTACATATTTTGAGTAGAATGCCAAATAACTTATCTTAAAGAAGTAACCACCAAGTACTTTCTTGAACCAAGTGCCATTCACTTATCAACAAGAACATATCATTCAATTATATAACACCCCACCAAGGGATCCAAAAGAATTAACCTAAAGTTTTACTAAGTTTGCAAAACATTTTTTTTTAAAGAAAGAATGACATACACATCAAACATAAAGTAGCATAAGCAATAACATACAATCATAACTAAGCAAACATCACAGATTACATTCCTTAAGGATCCCAAGATGTTGAATCACATTTAATTTAAATATTGCCAAGTCTAACAATTACCACATCCACATAAAAGAATAATTAAAAGTCCAAAGTCCATTCAAATAATATACATTTGTTCTGAATGTCACTTGGCAATAAAATTTGGAATGCTCAATCACCCACTATACATGTCATAGGGTATGAAAGGTTGAAAGAATATACATTTATAAAAATAGATCACATCATTCTTTTCAGATCCATGAAACAAAGTACAATACAATAAGTGAAACCATCCATCATAAAGATATAACTATCCATCATAATACACAAGAAAAGAATGAAAGGAAATATAGAGAAAGAAACTCCAACCCTGGTATCAACAAACATATCTCAATGGTAAGAGTAAAAAGCACTACCACCTGACCGCATGGTAATAGAAAAAGGCCTACTCCCACTACACTAAGGAGATAGTCTCAAGTCCCAAATAGGATAAAATCCAAATATCAAAAGTACTCTCTAAGTCTAGGAAACCCTAAAAACAATCTAACTCAAAGGTTCCAAAATAAATCAAAATCTAGACCCAAAGGCACACAAAGAC
This sequence comes from Cupressus sempervirens, assembly GCA_028749045.1. Lineage (NCBI taxonomy): Eukaryota > Viridiplantae > Streptophyta > Pinopsida > Cupressales > Cupressaceae > Cupressus > Cupressus sempervirens. The sequence continues at coordinate 948,367,959 of CM053792.1, read as the reverse complement.
ATGTAGGAAACCTACTATGTAAGCGGGAAAGTGTCATCACATGGATCAGTGCTAGAGTAACCCTGGCAGTCTCTCAGGACCCTGACCCCCTAGTGACTCTATGCGGCACTAGTATCCTCTCATACTGACAAGGCATACTAACAATGCATAGTCATAACCGAGCGTTATCTCTACTCTCATCCTAGTCTGTACTAGCACATGAGGCATGGACAAGAACATACAAAGAATCTTGTTAGGTTCATTTTACTCTCATTTAGTGTAGTGTTTTCAATTATTAAATAACTTACAATGGTGTACCCTGGCAACCACTTAGGGCCTTGGCCTCCATTGCAAGCCACTTCCTGACATTACATATAGATAACCTACCCTCAGCTCATAAAAACACAAATCAAATAATCATAATATTTCACCTTAGTCATATACAAGTGATTGGAAATAATAAGATAAATCACAATAACCAATTAGTTCTCTACTAGCAACTAGAAAGTATCCCAAAAATACTGATCGAAGGCTCAAAATGGTTAAGTCAAGTATGTCATAACATTCATCCCATTATCCCATAATAATACTGAAAACAATAACCAACAATAAAACCAAACTCATTAAAGAGCATACCAACACATTACCATGGTTAAGTTTAAAATGTCAAGATCAACTTAGCATAATACCATAATCACAAAACTCCCAAGCCTCTAGCAGATGTCCTAAAATTGGTCAACACTCTAGTCAACCCAAACCCAAAACATAGACAAAATACACATAACATAGTCATTTCATGGCTTGGTTTGATTTGAAAACACATAGTTGAGTTAAATACTAAGGTTTCAGTTTTTAGTTTAACGTATGTTTTCGAATACCTACGATTTAAGAATTAACCCTTACTATTTGCCCCATTCTTATATTTAAATAATTGCACAATTACCCCTATTTGATTATGAGTCAATTATTCCAAATGACTTAAGGATAATTATTTGTTTAAATTATTAAAATAATAATTTTTAATTTTTAAATAAATTAATTGTACTTTAATTAAAACTAATATCATTAATTAATAATAAAATAAGTCCAACACTTCATTAAATAATTTCCAATATTATTTAACTTAATTAAATACATTTAATTTAATTAATTAATTATTACAATAAATTAATCTTTATTAACCATCTATTAATTACTTAATAAATTTATAAATATTAATAAAATTAATAATAATTTAAAATTTTAAAATTTCATTTCATTAATTATTAATAAAACAAATTTTAAAACTTTAATTAAAAAAATCAAATCGCGTAACATATATAAAAAGGGTGTTTATATTTACAAGGCCTGCCAGCCTTTGACCTACAGTAGCAGTATTATCTATTGTCGTGGCTAGAAGTCCAACCCGTTGCTGCCGATTAAGGGCAACGTACGGTGAAGTGCGGGGGGGACCACGTGGGGGGATGGGGGGAGCGGGTGTAGGGATTTCCCCACCCCTTCCCAATTATATATATATATATATATATATATATATATATATATATATATATATATATATATATATATATATATATATATATATATTTAAATATAATTTTTTTAGAAATTTGTTATCCAAATAAATCAAGCCCTCCCAATTTAAATTTTTTAATTTTTTTTTATAATGTTTGCAATTTTAGTTTGATAGGAAAAATACAGTAAACCATTCAAATTTCCAATCTAAATTATTTATTTATTTCAAACCCTCCCTGTACAAAATTTCTTTCACCTACGAATTGAGGCTTTCCATTTGATTTTTTGATCTCTATATATATAGGAGAATCAACATGCATACCAAAAATTCACAAGATTAAAATACTCATCACAAATATTTTTAGATAAACATTTCACAGTCACGGAAAAGACAGGAATAAGGAAATAACATAATTAACTCTACAAATCAAAACACAAGAATCTACTTGGATTTTGATGCTAAAATCACACACACCAAAAAGATTTTTGAGAGAAATTTTCTTCTCTCAAAACCTTCTCTCATCAAAAATTCATTCTCTAGAATTTGCGGTCCCTCAAAAAAAAACTCTCAATTGGTGATAAGGAGTTCTCTCCTAAATTCAGGGCACTAATTGTGCAATCACCCAAGAGGACTCCTTGCTTACCAGTCTTTATCTCTTTATCATATTTTCTATTATTTTTCATGCACCATAATTGCAAAATAAAATATCTTAATTTCATTTCATTTGACTTCTCTTTTTAATTAATTTATTAAATTTTATCTCATGCACACTTTATGCAATCTTAAAACTTTTAATAAATTAATATCTTTTTCACATTTTAATTTTTTTCAAACCGTTAATTGATAAAATATTTATTAACTTAAATAATAATAGTATTTAACATTTATTTAAAAATGAACTCTAAATATATTATTATTAAATTAAATAAATATTATCACGTTCTAAAATTAAACTTATAACTTTTATCTTTAAATTTAATTCTTTCTATTTAATTAATTCTCCAAATTAATTAAATATAATTAAATATTAAAAATATCATAACAAATTTTCATTAAATTAAATCATTAATTTAATCAATTAATTTGACTTAATTAATATAAAAATCACTAAAGACTAATAGGATAAAATATGAAAACCCATAATAGAAAAATACATACAAGATCAAACTAAAGGGTTATAATCACAAATTTACGTTATATGACACATTTGAAAGGTAGACATCTCATATACTTGTCCTAACTTTCTAGGACAAATGGGTTTAAATGTTAGTATTCGGACTTAAGAATTTATCTCCCCTCTCTTACTATTGAGATAATAAAATAGGGTATGCTCATTCTGGCAATTCAAGGAAGTTGATACCTAGTACTTGAAATATGCATAAAATCCACGCATGTACAAACACATATATACTAAGCTAAATAGACAATGGTAGGAAGTGGTGTATCGTGTAGATCTCGACTAGAAAGTGACTATGACTTCCTTCTTTAACCACATCATAAATGCCATACATAAAGAAAACATACACGCACACCATGCACATGTAGTATGGGGTAAGTATCTATAAGAAAACACATATGATAATCCATCTAACTAATCATCACGTATAACTGAAATCACTATAATAATCATCATGCATGCATGAAGTATAAAGTACTAAGTAATCTCATCATAAAATCAACTGAATCTGAAACAATATATGATAATCTCAAAATAATGCTACAAATCATCAAGCATAAAACTGGCCTACAAGAGTTTGACAATGATAACAAAATGTAAACTAGGGGCAGACACTACAAATTGTATCTAGATCTACTTTAATTTTTCCAATTTTATTGACTTTGGTTCTTTATTCTTCTTGTATTTAGCATTTATTTAAAAATAAATTCTAAATATATTATTATTAAATTAAATTAATATTATCACGTTCTAAAATTAAACTTATAACATTTATCTTTAAATTTAATTCTTTTTATTTAATTAATTCTCCAAATTAATTAAATATTAAAAATATCATAACAATTTTCCATTAAATTAAATCATGTAATTTGACTTGGTTAATAGAAAAATCACTAAAGATTAATAGGACAAAATATGAAAACCCGTCATAGAAAAATCAATACAAGATCAAACTAAAGGGTTATAATCATGAATTTGTAAGGAAACTCAGGTTCAGAAACAACTTCCTACACTAATCTCTTAAGAGAAGTATGGTGCAAATCCTATTAAAATCTTTTACACTTACAAATTCAATATCATGTAAACAACAATATTTTAGCGAACCAAGCATAAAGAAAATAGATAGAGAAAGAAACACATAACACAAAGATTTGCTAGTGGGGAAAAACCTTTTGGTAAAACAACCCCACCCCTCTAGAACCTGGACAATGTATTATCTTCAGCACAAGGTTACAATACACTTGCAATGCAAGTTCAACAGCGACAACAGAAGACACCAGTAGCAACTCACAGTACCAACAATACACTTTCTCGCATACCACCTCTTCACAACCCTAAAAAATTCTTATAACATGTGCTCCACTTTTGGGGCTACTCCCAAAGGTAATCGTATTAGGGTTTTACCATTATCCGAGAAAATAGGAACCCTAAAATTTTTTTTGAGGCGATGCCCCGAACCCCACTATTGCGATAGAGTGTACAGTACTCAAATTTATCAATTCCCACATGTCTTCACCTGTCATTGAATCTTCCTAACATAGCTCTTACGTATCATGGGAATCCGTCATAACTGTTTTAGCGATGATCTCCTTATACACAATTCAAGATGCCGACACATTAACATTATTTGCAAGAAATACATTTTACAAAACAAATAATAAGAATAGGAATTATCCAAGGTTGAGACACCTTATTCCTAACAGAATTTACGTCATACGATGCACTTAGAACGTAGACATCTTAGATACTTGTCCTAACTTTCTAGGACAAATGGGTTTAAATGTTAAGATTTGGACTTAAGAATTTATCTCCCCTCTCTTGCCATTGAGATAATGTGATAGGGTATGCTCATCCTGGCAATTCAGGGAAGTTGATACTTGGTACTTGCAATCTGCATAAAATCCATGCATGTACAAACACATATATACTAAGCTAAATAGGCAATGATAGGAAGTGGTGCATCATGTAGATCTCGACTAGCAAGTGATTACGACTCTCCTTAACTACATCATAAATGCCATACATAAAGAAAACATACACGCACACCATAGACATGTAGTATAGGGTAAGTATCCATAAGAAAACACATATGATAATCCATCTAACTAATCATCACCTATAACTAAAATCACTGTAATAATCATCATGCATACATGAAGTATAGAGTACCAAGTAATCCCATCATAAAATCAACTAACTTTGAAACATTATCTGATAATCTCAAAATAATGCTACTAATCATCAAGCATAAAATTTGCCAAAAGGAGTTTGAAAATGATAACATAATGTAAATTAGAGGTAGGTACTACAAATTGTATCTAGATCTACTTTAATTTTTCCAATTTTATTGACTTTGGTTCTTTATTCTTCATGTGCATCGAGCCATAGTCATGATTCCTATTATTCACAAGGTTATAGTTTAATTATATTACCTATCCATTGAACATTCAATATGTCATGTCCTAATTCTACACTCACGTGCATGTCTATAGAGAAATTTCCAACTGATTAAAGTCTCACTCCAATACTGTCAAAAGTTATTGAATTGGATTTTACACCTATAAACTCATATTAGAGCATCCATTTTGTACTTTGGTTGGAAAATTCTTATTTAAAACTTTGGGTTTGATATTGACTTGTGACTTATACTAGCTTAAGAACTTCTTGTAGCTTCTTAACAAATGGATTAATTCCCATCAAAGAGCATTGAGCATTCTGTCAAATAGTTTGTAGGTTCTTTGTCTAACATTCCACAATTTGCATACTACCTACCAATGCATTTTCACATAGAATGTTTGGTTGAATTCCTCTTTTGATTTTCTTTAATGAATATGCATGTTTTGTGATAAGTCCATCATTGTGTGCAATTTCCAATCATTTCACTTTCTTCTTGGAATGAATCTCTATGATGCATTTCATGTTTTGATTCATTATAACAAGATTCCACATTTCACATGCATGTCTATGTGGACATTGAGCTCCATGAGATATAATCGCATTCTGAGGAAATTAGACAAACATATTTCCATGCAAATTCACTATGCATAGTGTATATCTTTGGGAGCATAATAATTGGACTTCTTTCGCTCAACTTCATCTGGTCTCATCAAAGTTTCTTTCCAATGTTACTCAAGGTCTTTCATTTTGTACCTCTACCATACTTAAATTATATATTTGGGATATTTTAATGAAATTTGATGTCTCCATATGGGAAAATTCATGGAGTATTAATCATTCATCAGATAACTACAAAATTAGGGGAGCTTTTAGAACTGTATCCCCGCATACCTGATGATCTTCATGGGAACTTTAGACATTGGCTTTATTCATAGAACAAAAGACTCTTCATATTCATTATAGACATTTGGTCAAACACTTCCTAGTAAGTGTGCATACACACATACATATATATGTATGTATGTATGTATGTATCATGATATCCGCACTTGAACCACTACTTGGTGACTCCCATAGTTTATCTCTGATAACATATGATGCATATCAACTTGGTCAATGATCACACACCAATATCTTGAATTGTCACTTAGCAATCATTTACTGTCTATGATGCTCATTTCCTCAAACACAACTTGCACATTCTTGAAGATTCTCCCACACACTCTAATGAAGGGTGCTCCCCCTAATACCATAAACTCATAACAGAAACAAAAAAAAATGTGGGAACAAAATAAAAAAAAAAATTTATCACTGCAAATATGAAATTATAGAATTCACAATTATGATATGCTAACCCACATGGTGCCTTCATTACAATAATATGCAAGACAAGCTACAAACTATCACCTAGAGTTGTCCTAAACAATGTTTGGGTCTTTCTTAAATAGACAATTTTATGCTGCTAGGGAAAGTTCTAGATGCTCAAACTTAATACCGAGGGTCAAAAGACACTAATGATACATATAGATTGGCTAAATACATCTTTGAAAAATTATTTTAGAAATTTTGGTAGCCCAACTTTGGAAGACCATAACTCTTGAACTGTTGCTCTAATTGGTTACTATAACCACTTTTCAGAAATGCTAGCTCCCAATCTATAGGCTTAAAATTGCACAAGCACCCTTCCATCAAGTTTTTGGACCTCCATTTGGCACTCTAAGTCTCCAACAGTGAGCTTGAAGATTTTTTCTTAAAATTTTTCCATCAAAAATTTGCAATAACTTCTCCAATACTTAAGCCAAAGCATTGAGATTTTTATGGTAGCCTTATAACTCTAAAATGAACCTTCATGTAGAAAATGAGAATATTCCAAGCTCATATGAGAGACTTACTAAAAATAGCAAGTTTCCATTAATAGTAACCACCCTATCTACTAGTCCTTATTAAAATAGAAAAGACTGAAAATAAAATATTTTTGGGTAATGCAAGATTGCTTTTACACCTAGGATGCTCTTGCATTAGACACACGAGATAATTTTTGAAGTGACCCCATCATGTCTCAAGTGCTCAAAGGAAAACCAAGATGGTTAACCTCCTCCCTTGCTAGCCATGATGAATCCTCTACTGGCCTCCCTTTCCATTTGAATATGTATTCTTCATAAGTTCTATTCCTTGTACTTTTTCCAACACAACTGTCCAATATCTCCTCTATCTACTTTGTAGTCAAACTAGCTATTGGAATTCTCCACTGCACTTTTGCAACTTCATCTACATCACCTCCTTCACAATACTCTATCAAATCTAAAATATTAAATATTGGTGCAATATTTAATTCAACAAGCAACTCTACTTCATAACCATTTCTAGAATAATTATTTTTCACTATTTTGCATGGTCCAAACTTCTTCATCTTTAGCTTATTATATGTACCCACTGAAAAATGCTCCTTTCTCAAATGAACCATGACTTCATCTCCAATTTGAAATTCCTTATACCTCCTTTTCACATATGTCTTAGCCTTGTACTATGTATTCATCTTTATAATGTGCTTCCTCACCTCCTCATGGATGTTCTTCAAATGTTTAGCAAAATATTTTGCTTCAACACTACTTATCTCTCCTTTATCCAACTGGAGAAATTCAGAAGTATTTCTGGGACTACTATCATATATAATCTAGAATGGTGATTTACCAGTACTCCTATTGATAGAATTATTATATGCAAATTATGCCTATGGTAAAATCAAATCCCATCCTTTTGGCTTATCTCCAACCAAACATCTTAGCAAGTTTCTCAAACTACGATTCAAAACTTCTTTCTATCCATCAGTTTGTAGATGATGTGATGAATTGAACTTCAAATCTATCTTCAACTTCTTCCACAATGTATGCCAAAAATACCCAACAAATTTGGTATCTCGATTTGAAACTATACTCTTTGATAGAACATGTAGCCTTACCACTTCCCTGAAAAACAATTCTGCCACATGAACACCATCACTAGCCTTCTTGCAAGGAATAAAATATGCCATCTTTGAAAACCTTTCAACCTTCACAAAAATAGAATCACACCTATGTTGAGTCCTCAGAAATCCAAGAACAAAATCCATGTTGACATCCTGCCATAGCCTCTCTAGTATAGGTAATGGTTGATACAACCTTGTATTCTGCTTCACTTCTTTCACCATCTGACATACTCTACAACTCTATACAAACTTCTTCACATCTTGCTAAAATTTTGGCTAGTAATAATTCTCAAAAACTAAAGGAATGGTCTTATCTCTACCAAAGTGTCCAACCAATCCTCCACTATGTTTTTCCTTGATGAGTTTCTCTCTCATTAAAATTCTGGGAATGCACAATTGGCTTCCTTTGAACAACATACTATGCTAGATCATAAAATTCAACCACTTTGTCCTATCAAGTGTAATCGGTTTTGTACAAGCCTTCCACGCTTCACCAAAATCAGGATCATCTAGATACAAAGTATCGATTTCATTGAACCCAACCAACTCTATCTACATGTATGTTAGCATAAGTTATCTTTTACTAAAAACATTTGTAACTTTTTTAGACATCCCAATCTTGTGTTTCAAAACAAATGTATAACTCTGCAAAAACTCAACCCACTTTAAATGCCTTTGGTTTAATTTTTCCTAACTATTCAAATATTGCAAAGCTTGATGATTAGTATACGAAAAAAACTCCTTAGGAAGAAGATAGTGTCTCCACTTCTTTAATGCTTTAACTATAGCATAAAATTCCTTATCATATACACAATATATACTTTTTGCATCATTCAACTTCTCACTAAAATGAGCAATAGGTCTACCTTCTTTGATCATAACAACTCCTATTGTAGTACCACTAGCATCATAGTCTACTTGAAACACCTTGTTAAAATCAAGAAGTGCTAAAACAGGTTGCTTAGTAACTTTCTATTTCAATAGATTAAAACTCTTATCTGCTCCTACAATCCACTTAAATTCTTTCCTATCCCCTCTCATTGTTTTAGTCAAGGGCCCACAAATACTACTAAAACCTCTTATGAACTTTCTATAAAAACTAGCCAATCCATGAAAAGATCTTACCTTTGCCACACTCCTTGGAGTAGGCCATTCAAGGATAGCATTCACATTTTCTAGGTCCATTTTCATACCTTCTACTAAAATGAAAAATCCCAAGTACACCAACTCTTTTTTTACAGAACTGCACTTCTTCAGGTTTATCAACAACTTTTCTTCCCTCAACTTATCAAGCACCTTGTGAATATGGATAAAATGCTCCTCCAATGTCTTACTAAAGATCCAAATATCATCTAGGTGAACAATGACAAACTTATGCAGAAACTCCTTTAGTACCTCATTCAAGAGCTGAATGAAAGTGCTCGGTATGTTGGTTGGCCCAAAAGGCATGACTAACCACTCATACAGTCCTCCTTTTGTCTTTAAAGTAGTTTTCCACTCATCACCTTCTTTTATAAAAATTTGATGGTATCCACTCTTCAGATCTATCTTTGTGAAATACTCAACTCCACTCAAACAGTCCATAATATCATCCATCCTTGGCAAAAAAAATCTATACTTGATTGTGATCTTGTTGATAGCACAAGAATTTGTACACATCCTCCATTCACCATTCTTCTTTGGTGCTAATATAGCTAGTACAACATATGGACTCAGACTCTCTTGAAACAACCCCTTCTATAACAACTCATGAACTTATTTGTTCAACTCTTCACTTTCTATTGGTTTCATTTTGTGCATTGCTTTGTTTGGAAAACTGGCTTTTGGAACTAAATCGATATAGCTAGTACAACACATGGACTCAAAATCTCTTGAAACAACCCCTTCTATAACAACTCATGAACTTATTTGTTCAACTCTTCTCTTTCTACTGGTTTCATTTTGTGCACTACTTTGTTTGGCAAATTGGCTTTTGGAACTAAATCCATTTGGCGACTGGTCTTCCTCATTGGGGGCAATCAATCAAGCACATTATTTGATACAATATCAAAAAAATATCCCACCATATCTACAACTTCTACACATACCTCCTCTACTTCTTCTTTACAATCTTTTGGAATTATAGAAAAGCACATACGCTCATGCTTCATACCTTTGAGAAACTCTTTTCCATCAAAAAAACATATTCTGGCACTACCACATACCTTTTCTTCTTTATCTTTCAATGGCTTCAAATTATGTTTCACTCCATCCTTGGTCAGAGTGTAGGTATTTTATCACTCATGTACAACATGCTTGCCAAACTTCCATGGTCTACCTAACAACATATGACATATGTCCATAGGTATGATATCACATAGTACCTCATGCTGGTAACTTCCAATCTTGAACTTCATGGATCACTACTCATTAACCATGACCTTGTGGTCATCTTGCACCCAAGAAATACAGTATGGACGTGGGTGTTTCTGTCTCTTCATCTTCAACTTGGTGACTATCATTTCTAATACCAGATTGTCATTACTTCCACCACCAATGATCACATTACAATACTTATCTTCACATTTGCACCTTGTGTAAAACAAGCTCCTTTGACCAGTTTCATTCTCACCACTCAGTAGGACTCTTTTGTTAACTAGGACTTCTCCTCTTTTAGTATCTTTAGAATGTGATGATTTGGCATCTTCATCAACATGTGCAACTTTGGCCTAGCCTTTTGTTTTTCAATCTATCCTTGCTTGGCACTAGGTACATTCATATGCTTGATGCCATTCTTCTCCATAGTGAAAACATTTGCCATGAAAGCCTCCTCTTCCAGATCATTTTCCTCTACCTCTTCCTCTATAATATTTATTTTTCTAATCATGGAAATGATAGGAATTGTTTCCCTTTTTTTTTACTACTACTTCTAGCCTCATCCCTATTCTTTTTATCATCATTACAACCACCATAAGATTATTTGCTAGATCTTCCACCGACCTCTTCCACTATTCTTGTTGTCAAACTTCTTGCTTAGTTTTTGCTCAACTCTTAGGGAAAACTGGTATGTCTCTTCAATATTGTTCATTTGAACTAGACTTAGCTCATCTTGAATGCTTGGCCTTAACCCATTAAGATAATGAGTCACTTTCTCCTTATTAACTTCTACATGGCTGATTCTAATGAGAACTCAGTAGAACTCTTCAGTATACTCTTCAACCAATTTTCCCACTTGCTTCAACCCTTACATTTTCTTCAATAGATCAAGCTCATAATCCACAAGAATGAATTGTCGCTTCATTATAGCTATCATCTGCTCCTATCTAGTGATTTTGTCCTTTCCCTTTCTATTTCACTCCAACTAAACCTCCTACCACCAGATCTTTTCATATCTCTTTAGTTTTGCCTTCACAAACTTGACCCTATTCAAATCATCAATATCTTCATACTCAAAGTACTCCTCTAGTTCATTGATCCAATCAATTAGCTCCTCTGGGTTGAGATTTCTAAAAAATATGGGAACTTCAAATATAGGTCTTTTTCCAATCTTAGAGGTGGCCCTAAAAAAAATTTCTTCCTCTGGGTTTAGAACTGCCTCTACTTCGACATTTTCATCTACTTTATCCTCATCCTCACTTTCATCTCTTATAGGACGATTTATTCCTCTACTCATTTATTCTTCCAATGCTTTCATTTGTCTTTGGAGGGCTCAAAAACCCTTAGGTGTAACACCTACAACTCTTTCGCCATGCTCTCTTCATGGAGGCATTTTCATGCTTCTATTAAAACCCTAGTGAAAACTATCTCACAATCAATGATTTGTCTACACACATAGCCCAAACCACAATCCTAGTATAAACTGCCTCACAGTTGGTGATCTATCCACACACTCAAGAACTCCAGCTTTGATACCACTTGATGAAGGGTGCTCCCCTTAATACCAAAAAATCATAACAGAAACAAAGAAATAACAAAAAATGTGGGAAAAAATTATAGACTTCTTATTATCACTGCAAATGCAAAATTATAGAATTCACAATTATGATATGGTAACCCACATGGGCTCTTTCATTACAATAATCTACAAGACAAGCTGTGAACGACCACCCAGAGTCCTAGACAATATTTGGGTCTTCCTTAAATAGACAATTTTATGTTGCTAGGGAAGGTTCTAGATGCTCAGGCTTAATACCTAGGGCCAAAAAACCCTAAAAATACATATAGAGTCGGCCAAATACATCTTTGACAAATTATTTTAGAAATTTTGGTAGCGCAACTTTGGAAGGCCATAACTCTCGAAATGTTGCTCTGATTGGTTATTATAACCACTTTTCAAAAATGCCAGCTCCTGATCTATAGGCTCAAAATTATGCAAGCGCCCTTCCGACAAGTTTTTGGACCTCATCTGGGCACTCTAAGGCCTCTAACAGTGAGCCTGGAGATTTTTCTACAAATGTTTCCATTGAAAATCTGCAATAACTTCTTTGATACTTAAGCTGGAGCAAGGAGATTTTTATGGTAGCCTTATAACTCTAAAATGAACCTTCATGTATAAAATGAGAACATTTTGAGCTCATATAAGAGACTTACTAAAAATAGTAAGTTCCTATAAATAGTAACCACCCTATCTACTAGTACTTATTAAAATAGAAAAGACTAAAAAAAAAATATTTTTGGGTGATGCAAGATTGCTCTTACACCTAGGATGCTTCTGCATCACACTCACGCTCAAGGTGAAGCACAAAAACATTCCATTGAACTGATTCTTTCTGCTTGTATTCTTTCCTTTCATATGTATCATAACTCAGATTTAGTTATGTCAGATTACATCTTGGAAGGGTACGCTGGGGTGGAGAGAAGATATAGTAATTATGTCAAACAATCATATGCACTTGATAAGATATCCATTGATGAGTTACATCATTTTTCTCACATGCATTAAAGGCATTCTAGAGTGCTCCATTATTTATTTGGGCTCCCTTGTATCATGGTTATGCCTTCCACAACAAAACATCAGTGACACATCTTTCTTGGATAGGAAGATAGGTTGAGTCTCCCTATAATCTAGGCCTGTTGTTCATTTCATTTGCCACATCACAGTTTAGATTTGCTACATCACAGTTTGATCATTAGATTACCCTTTTCTTTTCTTGTGAAAACTGCACATCATAAAACTATGCAAATTTGAGGAATTCTTGCATATAGAATTTTCTGGGATTTCACCATGCATTTTACAACTTTTTATTTTCCTTAATATGAATAATGTGTTGTAGTGGCCTTCGGTAAAAATATTTCAATGTTTTCTCCATACTATGCATGCACTCTATGGTCCTTCAAATTAATTCCATCACTAACGTCCCTTGAGGGATTTTCTCAATCATGTCACAAGTACCTATGGTCTCACATTCCACATTCCAATTAAGAGAAAACTCATTTCATCAATGGCATCAATCTTTATATGCATGCATTCAAATTTATTATACTAAGAAAATGGGTTTGCGTTCTGATATTTGATGGACTTCACATTTCATTTTGTGACATTGAGTGTTCCTATCATAGTTTTGAGTCTCTTCACTTTGTATTTCAAAGATAGTTATGCAACTTTTGGGGTTCGGGTTCAAAAGTTTCATTTAGGATTAGGGTAGAAATTTTTAGTACATAGAGATATAATAGTTTGGGGTATAGAGAGAGAAGGTTTTGAGTATGAGGATAGAGAAGGTTGGGCATTTTAGTTTACTCTCACTCTCAAATGCTCCTTTCAAATTCTTGGATAAAATATCAAGGCAACAACTGACTTTATCTGGAGACAAGGACTATGTAGGACACTGAATGAATCAAGACTTAAACAAGTTTAGTTCTTTATTACAGGGGCTATAGAGTCACCTAGAAAGGAGATAAATGCATGAAAGAGGACTAAGCATGCCAAAATTGGGAACACAAGAAAAACAAAAAGGAGAAAAAGGCTCAACAAAAGCTCCTAACTAACATATATACAAGGTAGGGAAACCCTACCTCTAATAGCTCTAGCTCCAAATCATTCATGCAAACTCATTGACTAGCCGGGAAAAGTATATTCCACGGCCACTTAACAAGTGAAAACTCCCCATTACTAATGAACTCAAATGTAGGTCTACTCCTTGGATTCTAAATTTTTGATTCATAGCATGCTCCATTGCTTTGGAAAGGGGAATGTATCCAAATAACCATGCCTCACCAAAAATATCTAACTTTACGATCAAATCTACTTCCTATCGTACGTTATCAATGATTTCATCTTGAAAGAATCACAAAATTTGATTCTAAAGCTTCTAAATGTATTTTTGATCTTTTTCTCCATCTAGAAATCCCTCGGCTTGGATTTCTTGTGATCGATCATCATAAATGTTTTGGATATTTTCTACTACATATAAGCCTTCTTTTTAATTGACATGGTCCTTATTGAAAATCTTGAGTAATGCTTTGGGTTTGAAGGTACATCTTCTTTGTATATGACTCACATTAGTCAAGACTCATGATCATGTGAACCTATGATGAGATATACCTCTTCATAATTTGATTTTGGGTGTGGGAGGGTGGGGTTCTCATCTAGTTCATCTTCAAATTTCTCTACTTCTTGATGTTGACATACTTCATGAAACTTTGACCTTTGTGCAAATTGAAGTGAGGCTTCTATAACACTCTCCTCCATTTTAACATTGTAAAATAGCATGATCCTTTTCAATTTTTATAGTACCCTAAGGAGTAAATGCCTCTTTGGATGTATATACTTTTGTCTTTGATGAATCATAATCATGATCAGCAACTTGAGATGAATTATGAAGGGAGTCACCTCTTGAAGTATTATGACTTTGATCAAGAGGGAATCTTGAATAGATTTGGGAATTACCATGAACCTCATCTAATTTATCAACATTCACACTTTTTCGATCACATTCCTTGAGATGGTCTTCAATATCTTTACTTATAGAAAAATAATGGATCCTTTCCAAAACTACCTCATCCTTGATATTAGTATTGTTCATATCTAGAGATTTATTTTCAATGCTAGGATATATAATTTTATATGACTACAATGGAAAATCCTCTTCTAAATCCTTATGATAAACTACTTCCCTAATCTTTTCCTTGACTTCAACAAGATCATCATGTCTTTCACTATTTAGTAACATACTTAAGGAAGACATACATGAGCTCGTACTGTGACTTTTATCAACATTTGTCTCCTCTTCAAAGGCCCATGATGGATGATTGAGAAGATCTTCTCCACATAGGAAGTCATCATCTATAGCATCAGGACACCAGCTTGGAATAATGACCACCTAAGATTCATCTTCTAACACTCTCTCTTCATTATTCTTTTCAAAATTTGGGTGCAAGGAATTATACAAAGACTTTGATGCCTCTTCACCAAGACCTTTATTTTTAGATTCATGAATGAATTCTATTTCATTCTCAAGATATTTGAAAAGATTATAAGAAGGCTCAACATATACTTCTTTCTAAATTTCACTCACTTCTTCTTGATCATCTTCCAAGCATGCATCTTTTGATAAATCTCTTTTAATCTGATTCTCACAAGGTATTCCATCAAAAAGAAAATGATTTTCCCCTTCATGTTCTTGTTCAATTTTCTACAATCTCTAAATAAATTAAGGGTGTAGTTTAGTAGGATCAAGTCTTTGATTACCATAGAAGATCTTCAAAAATTTAATTTGAACAAGATCATTAGAAGTGTGATTCTTTTGAGCAATTGGTGCAGGTGTTGAACTATTTTCTTGATCAAAAACATCCAACGTTGATTTACATGAATAATACTTTTGAATGAAGTCTTCTTTATGCTCACATGGAGAATCTCTTTCTGACAATAATCTTGGCTTGTGAGAGAAAATTTGATTATCTTTTCCTTCTTCTTCATCTATCTTTTGCAGAGTTCAAAGTAAAGATGGATGAATCTTTGTTGGATTAAGTCATGCACCACCATAATAAATCTTCAAGAAATCAACCTATATGGGTTCATTAGGAGTCTGCTTCTTTGGATATGGAAATTATTCCTCATCACTATGACTATCACTTTCACTTTCTACCTTTCCTTTGTACCAATCCATGCTTTTGAATTCCCACTTTTAGATAGAGTCGCCAACCTTCATTCCAAGAAAGGTACTTTTTATGAGCCAACTTATTGATTATTGTTTTCTTGCTCTTGAATGTGACCAAAATTTTGTCTATTCCTTCTTGGAATAAGAAGTATCCTTTAAATAACCACAACATTTAGACCAATAAGAGCTCTTCAAAAATTTCCTCAGATTCTTCTTCTTCTTTTAGAACTCGATTTAGCTAATGATATTACTAAGAACTTTTTCTACACCTCTAGGCTAAAGTATTCAAGTCTAAAATTATGTCTTCTTGTTTGTCTTAGAAACCAAGATTTGGTTGTAGAACTAGAAAAAAAATTTCATGCAGAAATACCATCTTGCTTCATCATAGGTAATTGATCAATCTTTCTATTTATTTTGTTCCCCAACAGAGTCATCAAAAATCTATTGGTAAACAAATTCATCACTATTAAGTTACTTCTAAAAATGACCCCATTCTCCCATTGAATAGTGAAAAATGTGCTAATAGTTGGAGATATTGCAACTGATCACTATCAAATTACAATATTCCTATGTCTTTGAGAGGGGAAACTCCCTCATAAGTTATGGATATTTGTGATTTTTTAATTAAAATTTATTCAAACTTAAGAGATCAAAAGAAAGCTATTTGATGACGAATGCACCACATGACTTCAAAGCTTCCATAGATTAACATAAGCTTCTAATGAAAACAACTAAAAAACATGGTTGAATGTTTTCATTAACATAATGATGATTCAATAATTCATGAATGTTTACACAATACCATGAAAACACTCATTACAAAGAATCAACACTTCAACAATTCAGTAGTATGGAAAAAGAACTCAAATGCAAGTTCCTTTATTTCCTTGCACCAATAATATGAGCATAAACTTTGATTACAAAGGCAACCTCTCTAAAAGGGTATGTAGACAATCTATATATGCAATCTTCTTGTGAGAATGTAGAAGGGTATGTATATATCCAAGTTCTTTTATCTTTTTTTGAGAATATTTTTCTTTAGTGCTATGTATATGTCATGACCACTTTGTCTAACTCCTATTTTATAGGAAGTCACTGAATTTTCTATTTTTTATTTTGACTCAATCAACCTGGTTGATGAACATTGACTAATAGTTTGAAAGTCTTAAGTTGTTTGTCTTGGACTCCTAATCGATATGTTGTTTGACATAAATTTAGTCATTATGTATTCAACTTAGACTTTTGATTGACATGTGTGTTTGGGATTTGGTTTTATTATCTATTGATGCAAAACTTTGGGTCAATGTCGCTTAATATATTTGACTATGTGGCCTTGATATCATTTATTTACTTATATATTGGTTAGATATATGCCATTAATTTTGAGCTAAATGATGCATTATGTTGTAAATACATTTGGATGTCAACTTTTCCAAGAATTTAGATGCATAATGATGATTAAATGTTAATTATTACATCGATGATGTTATATGTGCATGTCATTACATTTCATGATGAATCAAATGATGATGAATTAAATGTAATGACATTGCATCACTTGATTTTGTTTCATGGACATTGACCTATTGATGTGGATGATTACTCACTTAGTGAGCATCACATGTTAGATGGTACATATGGTATGTATGGCTGATTATTTATGTTACTTATGATCAAGATGTGATTAAAATAGAAGTAAGAAGTTGTAAATTTAAAGGAAAAATGCTGACTCCTAATATTTGAATTGATCTCCTTGAGATATTGATATTGTGAATGAGCTAAAATCACTATGCGTGTATATGTATAAGTATGGTAGAAGTGGATATGAAGTACCTACTAGCGGGGTCAAATCCATGTGTCCTAAGGTATGATAAGTAAGAACATGTATATGTGTGATATCATAAAATTTTAAGTTAATATGTTACTGAATTTTCATAGTCATGGAAATAAGGAAGTATCTAAGTAGATAATTCCATTTGATATTTGATTTGGTTTATGAAATATGATGGACTGATACTTTTGTGTTGTTCATATAATGCAATAGAGGGAATGATATATTATAAGAAAGGGGGGAATATTGTCAGAGAGAGGTAGCCTAACCTTGTAAAATCATAGAGGTGTAATGGAATTCACACACTCACATAGAAAATATTCTAAAAATGATTACATATATGTGCACTTATATAAGATGTATGTTGTTTCTTTGGAATGTGCTTACTTCAAATATGTCTTATCATTGAAAAAGATTGCTTCCATGAGAGTGTGTGTGTGTGTTTATTTTTCATAGATAGATTATGCTTTGAGATTAGATCTTAAATAAGAAACTCAGTTTGACCTTGTTAAGTAGATGAAAGTCAATGTTGTTGATACAATTGAATGAATTACATGTAGTATTATGAATAAAACTTAGATTATTGATCTTAACATTGTGAAAACTCTTAGAATTTAATGAGTATGATTGTCATTTCATATATATTTACATCAAGGATGACACATTTTTTAAGAGGGGGGGGATGTCACAACTCATTTTTTTAGTACCAAGATTTTTTTATCGATTTGTTGCAAAATAGATTTTTAATAAAATCTTTTTTTTTTTAAATATAAAAATTGATTAGTGAATAGAGTAATTAAATCTTCCTAAATTAACTCATCATTTTAAAATTAGAATTTCATATAAATCACTATCTTATTTCTATTTCAAGATGTTATCTTGCTATTTTTTTAAACATTGAACTTCTATTTGAATTTTGATATTTTCTTGTTAATTTAGTAACAACTATTTAATGAGTATGTTGTAATTGGAAACTGTACATTTCACAATACCTTACTTCACTATATATTTTCAAGACTTTATCATGAATGGGGACATTTATTTTTGTTTTGCTCTGGAAAGAGTTTTTGTTGTGATCCAAGGCTAGTAAAATTGTCTTACAAAGAAATTCCTTGAGAATTAAATTAATTTTGTTTTATGTGCTCCCTAAACGTGAAATTACTTTGGTGTATTTGGTTGATGTTGTTAGTAACAACTACTTAATGAGTCTATTGTAATTGGAAACTGTACATTTCACATTACCTTACTTCACTATATATTTTCAAGACTTTATCATGAATGGGGACATTTACGTTTTTTTTGCTTTGGAAAGAGTTTTTGTTGTGATCCAAGGCTAGTAAAATTGTCTTACAAAGCAACTCCTTGAGAATTAAATTAATTTGGTTTTATGTGCTCCCTAAATGTGAAATTACTTTGGTGTATTTGGCTGATGTTGTTAGTAACAACTATTTAATGAGTCTGTTGTAATTGGAAACTGTACATTTCACATTACCTTACTTCACTATATATTTTCAAGACTTTATCATGAATGGGGACATTTAATTTTTTTTTGCTTTGGAAAGAGTTTTTGTTGTGATCCAAGGCTAGTAAAATTGTCTTACAAAGCAACTCCTTGAGAATTAAATTAATTTGGTTTTATGTGCTCCCTAAACATGAAATTACTTTGGTGTATTTGGGTTTCTCTACAAGTCTCTTGTCACTATCTAGTAATCAGATTTAATTTGTACTTTGTTGTATATAAAAATTTATGAATTTCTTATATGTGTTAGTCATTATTTATTTAGAGTAGTACGTGGCATTTTGACTCATATCTTACCCACATAAAATTAGATTTGGGATATAGTCAAAGGATATGGACTGGTCTCTATGGAACACAAGATTATTAATTGTCTTTAAGGGATCTCTATTCTACTCATTACAATTCTATAAAGCCACCATACTCTTAAAAATTTGATTGGTTGATAAGGTTGTTTGTAATGATATAGATTTGGCTTCTATGAGATATTTAAAGTGATAATGGTATAAGGTGAATAAAACCTACATAATTTTGTGTATGTTAATATTGAGAAGGAATGTCTCTTTTAGAAGCTTGAGGTGGGTAGAGTTATATGAATGCAATCTATATTGTGATTTAATTTATAGATTTCACCTATTTCATTTGTAAGTGATTTTGTTAAGTATGATTTGGTGAAGATTTAATTTATTATAATATTATCTCATGTCTATTTGTTTTTTTTTTATGAAAGTATCTATTTAGGCATGATGTATTATCCATTCATTTCTTCTAGATTATTTGGATTTAGTTTCTCATTTATTTTTTTTATTTATGTTTGATTTTATATAAGGATATAATTGTTTTTTTTTTGTTATTGATTTGATGAATGGACTTATAGTTTTAGTTTATAAAGGGGTAAAAGACATAATTATTAGAGCTAAAAAATTAGAATTAAAGAATAATTTCATTTATTAAGAATTAATTCAAGATTGAATTTGAATGAGAATTATACTTTATAAATTTCATTGTTGCAAAGATACTTAAAGGATTAGGTGTTTAATGATAGTTGTTAGACTTAACTAGCTAATTAAGAATTATCCATTTTATTTTGTTTTCACAAATCTTGATCAAACTTAGTTAAATTGGTTATTAATAATTAGTTCTATGCATAATTAAATAATTATATCAGATCCCTTGAAATTATTAAGAACATGCTATTAACTAGGTGTATTTGCACAATCCTTAAGAAAAGTGGGGTGTTGAGTGAGGAACAATAAGTAATGGTAGAATGACAAATGATGTGAATTATTGATGCATGCCAATGGATTTTGGTTTTTTTCTTTTTTTCTTTTTATTTTTAAATTAAAAAATCTACGTAGAGATAGGGAATGCATGAAGGATATTATGTAACTCCATGTTTGGATAAATGATGTTATGTTTTAAAAGTGCATGCGATGAGACTATGATATTGTAATGATAACCAAAGTTTGTTCATGTTATCTTCTCAAACTATGATTAATTGACACTTGTATATTCTTGACACTATTTTGCTACACAATTCCATTACTCTTTTAGTTTTACTTGGTTAGACTCCCTCATTGTTGGGCTGGGTATCTTTCATGTTAGGAAAGATTTTGGGGAAGCTTATTAGCTTTGTGGTAGGGTGGTAAAGCACTCCTATAATATTCTTGCCCTTGTGTTCTTCGACAGGTACTTATCTAGTCTTCATCAACTTGGAAGATAGGTTCGGATCATATTGGTATTCTGGTAACTAGTTATGGTTTCTTTTAGAACTTTTCATTTTGTCTCTTATCTTCATACTTTTACATGCATATCTACTTCTTTTAAATTTAATGATAATTAAAAATTAATGTTGACTAGTCAATATGCATATTGACCTTGACTCTTGTTGACTATTTCCACCTTTTATGGAGATTTCTGATGTGACCCCTATTTTGTAGGGGCAGTTTCTACAATGTTACTCAAGGTGTTTCATTTCATACCTCTGCCTTACTTCAATTATATAGTTTGGGAATTTTAATGAAATTCAATGTTTCCATATAATCATTCATTAGATCACTACAAAGGTAGGGGAACTTTTAGAACTGTATTGACCCCGCATACCCGATGGCCTTCGTGGGAACCTCAGACATTGCCTTCATTCATAGAATGAAAGACTCTCCATATTCATTATAGGCATTCAGTCAAACACTTCCTAGTATGTGTGTGTGTGTGTGTGTGTGTGTGTGTGTGTGTGTGTGTGTGTGTGTATCATGATATCCCCACCTGAACCACTACTTAGTGACTCCCATGGTTTATGTCTAACAAAATATGAAGTTTACAAACTTGGTCACTGATCACACACCAATAATTTGAATTTTCACTTGACAATCATTTACTGTCTGTGATTCTCATTTCCTCAAATATGACTGACACATTCTTGAAGATGCTCCCACACACGCCTGTTTAAGATGAAGCACAACAAAATTCCATTGAAATGGTTCTTTCTACTTGTATTCTTTTCTTTCATAGGTATCATAACTCAAATTTAGTCATGTTAGATTACATCTTGGAAGGGTAGACAGGGGTTGAGAGAAGATATGGTAATCATGTCAAACAAATCAAATGCACTTGAGAAGATATCCATTGATGAGTCACATCATTTTGCTCACTTGCATTGAAGGTATTCTAGAGTGCTCCATTCTTGGTTTAGGCCCCCTTGTATCATGGTTATGCCTTCCATAACAAGACATTAGCTACACATCTTTCTTAGATAGGAAGATAGGCCGAGTTGCTCCGTAATCCAGGCATGTTGTTCATTTCATTTCCCACATCAATGTTTGGATTTTCTTCAGTTGAAAGATCTACATGCTCCTAGGTTGATCATTGAGTTTCCCTTTTCTTTTCTTGTGCAAAGTGCACATCATAAAACCATGCAAATTTGAGGAATTCTTGCATACAAAATGTTATGGGCTTTTGTTGTGCATTTTACATCTTTTGTCTTTTCCTTAATATGGAGAATGTGTTGTAGTGGCCTGTGGTCAAAATATTTGAATGTTTTCTCCATACTATGCATGCACTCTAGGATCCTTCAAATTCATTTCAGCACTAATGCCTCTTGAGGGATTTACTCAATCATATCGCGGGTACCTATGATTTCACATTGCACATTCAAATTCAGAGAGAACTCATTTCATCAATGGTATTAATCTTTATACACGTGCACTCAAATTTATTTTACTGAGAAAATAGCTTTGCATTCTTATCTCTAAGATGTGTAGATGGACTTTACATTTCATTTCCTGACATTGAGTGTTCCTATCATAGTTTTGAGTATCTTCACTTTGTATTTCAGAGGTAGTTAGGCAACCTTGGGGTTGGGTTCAAAATTTTGAGTTAAGATTAAGGCAGAAAGTTTTGGTACATAGAGAGAGAAAAAATTAGTATGCATAGAGAGACTAGTTTCAAGTATGAGGAGAGAAGTTTAGGCTTTTCAATTTACTCTCACTCTCAAACGCTTCTCCTTTCAACTTCATAGATAAAATATCAAGACAACACTAGATACATTTAATTCTAATTATATATATATATATGTATATATGTATATATATATATACATATACATATATGTATATATATATACATATATATATATATATATATATACATATATGTATATGTATATGTATACATATACATATATGTATATATATACATATATGTATATGTATATATATATACATATATGTATATATATACATATACATATATGTATATATATATATACATATATGTCTATATATATATATGGGTAACTGCACCAAGTTGTGGTGCCAAAAGGGGGGTATAAGTGGACACCTTTTTCTTAAAATTTATAATTTATGAACTTCAACAAGAATTTGAAGATAGTTATGCTCAAAATTTTAAGATATGACAAAAACAAAAGTTGTAGTCCTTTGAATCTAGTTTCTAAACTACTAATTTTTTTCCAAAATGGTTTAGTTCTAGGTCCTCAAAAAAGGGGCCTACAAAAAGTGGTACTATTTATTCCAAAAAAACATAACACTATACAAAATGTGGCCCCCCTAAAATTTTAACTTTTTTTTTGAAATTCTTTAATTGCTCTAGTCAAAAGTTACTTAACACTATGTAGTTTATCCCAGATTTTTCAGGTAATTTTATAATGGTTTTTTTTTTTTTTTTTTAATGAATTTTTTAACTAGACACATCTTAAAAATGTGAAATATCTATGTGCTCCCCCTAGAAATAATTGAATACTAAAAAAATTCCATAACTTTTTTTTTTTCAAAGTGTGTAGAATGGAGTCTAGTTTCTAAAAAACTAAGTTGTTGCAAAATTCAATGAATGAGCTAAATTCTATAGCCCAATTAGTACATGGTGGTTTTTGACAAAAAATGAACATACATTGAAAAGAAAGTATAGATGAAAGGTTTGAAATAGTTCAAATTAAAAATAAATTATATGATTAGATAGCTAACACAAAGACCTACAATGTCATGTAACCTGATCTTAACCATGAGGAATCTTGAAGGAGAGCACACAAGAAAAATCAATTATTTTTTGTATGTTTTCTAGAAAACACATCTCAAACCTATTTATTAACTCCAAACTTTTACCAAGCCTTAGGCTTGGTTTTGATGCAAAGATTTCAATAGTGTGTGTGCCCTATAGTACACATGCACTATAGTACATACGTGCTATTGAAAGAATTTGAATTCTCAATAGTGCGTGCATGCTATAGGGCACACGCACTATTGAGACCTAAATAGTGCAAAATTGCAAAGCAAGAGTGAGAGAGAGTTGGGGGGGGGGGGGGGGGGGGTAGGGGAATGGCTCTCTGTGTGTGAGAGAGAAAGAGATAGAGAGAAAGTAGGGGATGGGAGAGGGGAGAGAGTAGGGGATGGGAGAGAGAGGAAGTGAGAAAGAGTAGGGGTGGTAGAGAGAGTACGGGATGGGAGAGAGGAAGTGAGAAAGAGTAGGCATGGTAGAGAGAGTACGG
This sequence comes from Cupressus sempervirens, assembly GCA_028749045.1. Lineage (NCBI taxonomy): Eukaryota > Viridiplantae > Streptophyta > Pinopsida > Cupressales > Cupressaceae > Cupressus > Cupressus sempervirens. Next base: position 948,343,507 of record CM053792.1, on the reverse strand, counting down.
GATGGGAGAGAGGAAGTAAGAAAGAGTAGGGGTGGCAGAGAGAGTACGGGATGGGAGAGAGAGGAAGTGTGAGAGAGTAGAGGTGGTAGAGAGAGTATGGGATTGGAGAGATAGGAAGTGAGAGAGAGAGAGTAGGGGTGGCAAAGAGAGAGTACAGGATGTGGGAGAGAGATTGAAAGTAGGGGATGGGAGAGAGAGGAAGTGTGAGAGAGAGTACAGGGTGGGAGAGAGTGATTAAGAATAGGGGATGGGGGAGAGAGAAAGTAGGTGGTGGGAGACACAGTGAGAGAGGGAGAGTGAGAGAGAGGAGGATGGGAGTGCATGTGTGTGAAAGAGAGAGAGTAGGGAATGGGAGAGGGGAGAGACAAAGTAGCTCAAGAGAGAGTAGGGGATGGTAGAGAGAGTATGCAATGGGACAAGGATTGGGAGAGGGAGAGAGAGGGGGGATGGAAATGTGTGTAAGAGAGCAAGAGATAGAGAGTAGGGGATAGTAGAGAGTTTGAAAATGTGAGAGAGAGTAGGGGGTAGCAGAGAAAGAGTGGAGAGGGAGAGTGAGAGTGAGAGTGAGAGTGAGAGTGAGAGAGAGAGAGAGTAGGTGGTGGGAGAGGGAGAGGGAGAGGGAGAGGGAGAGGGAGAGTGAGTGAGAGACAAAGTAGGGGACAAGAGAGGAGAGAGGGGGGATGGGTGTGTGTGTGAAAGAGAGAGAGAGATAGAAAGAGAGTAGAGGATGTGAGAGAAAGAGAGTAGGCAATGGTAGAGGGAGTGGGAGAGGGAGAGAGAGGGGGGATGGGAGTGTGTGTAAGAGAGAAAGTAGGGGATGAGAGAGAGTGAGAGAGAGAGTAGGGGTGGTAGAGAGAGTGATAGTAGGGAATGGGGAAGAGAGGGAGAGAGTGAGAGAGAGAGGGAGAGATAGTAGGTAGTGGGAGAGGGAGTGGGAGGGAGAGAGAGGGGGAATGGAATTGTGTAAGAGAGATAGATTAGGGGATGGGAGAGAGTAGGTAGTGGGAGAGGGAGTGCGAGAGAGAGATAGAGCAGGGGATGGGAGAGACTGTGAGAGAGAGTAGCGGATGGAAGAGAGAGAGTGAGAGTAGGGGATGGGAGAGAGAAAGTAGAGAGGGAGAGAGAGTACTTGAGAGAGAGAGATAGTAGGAAGTAAAAGAGGGAGTGGGAGAAGGAGAGAGAGGGGGGATGGGAGTTTGTATGACAAATCTAGAGAGTAGGGGATGGGAGAGGAGAGGGAGAGGGAGAGGGGGGATGGGAGTGTGTGTGTCTATGAAAGAGAGAGAGTAGGGGATGAGAGAAGGGAGAGAGATTAGGGGATGAGGGAGAGATTATAGGCGGTGGGAGAGGGAGTGGGAGAGGGAGACAGGGGGGGGAATGGAAATGTGTGTAAGAGAGATAGTGTAGGTGATGGGAGAGAGTGTGAGAGTGTGAGAGAGAATAGGTGGTGGCAGAGAGAGCTTGTATAGGATGGGAGAGAGAGTGAGATTAGGGGATGAGAGAGTGTAAGAGAGAGTAGAGGATGGGAGAGAGAGAGTGAGAGTAAGGGATGGGAGAGAGAGAGAGAGAGAGTAGAGAGGGAGAGAGAGAACTTGAGAGAGAGAGGGATAGTAGGTGGTAGGAGAGGGAGAGGGAGAGAAATAGGGGGGATGGGAGTGTGTGTGACAGATCTAGAGAGTAGGGGATGGGAGAGAAGAGAGTGGGGGGATAAGAGTGTGTGTGTCTGTGAAAGAGAGAGAGTAGGGGATGGAGGATATAGAGTAGGAGGTAGGAGAGGGAGAGAGTGAGAGTAAAGGATGGGAGAGAGTGTGAGAGAGAGTAGGGGATGAGAGAGAGTGTGAGAGAGAGTAGGGAGAGGGAGCTATAAAGAGGGGGATGGGAGTGTGTGTGATAGATCTAGAGAGTAGGGGATGGGAGAGAAGAGAGAGAGGGGGATGGGAGTGTGTATGTCTGTGAAAGAGAGAGAGTAGGGGATGGGAGAGAGTGTGAAAGAGAGTAGGGGGTGGTAGAGAGAGAGAATATGGGATGGGAGAGATAGAGTGAAAGGATGGGAGAGAGAGTGAGAGAGTAGGGGGTGGTAGAGAGAGAGAGTATGGGATGGGAGAGATAGAGTGAAAGTATGGGAGAGAGTGTGAGAGAGAGTAAGGGATGGGAGAGAGTGTGAGAGAGAGTTGAGGATGGGAGAGAGAGAGAGTAAGAGTAGGGGATGGGAGAGAGAGAGAGTAGAGGGAGAGAGAGATAGTAGGTGGTGGGAGAGGGAGTGGGAGAGGGGGAGAGAGAGGGGGGATGGGAGTGTGTGTGAGAGATCTAGAGAGTAGGGGTGGGAGAGGAGAGAGAGAGAGGGTGATGGGAGTATGTATCTGTAAAAGAGAGAGTTTAGGGGATGGGAGAGGGGAGAGAGAGAGAGAGATAGAGAGAGAGTAGCAGATTGGAGAGAGAGACTAGGTGGTGGGAGAGGGAGAGAGAGAGGGGGAGATGGGAGTGTGTGTAAGAGATAGTAGGGGATGGGAGAGAGTGTGTGAGATAGTAGGAGGTGGCAGAGAGAGAGAATGGGATGGGAGAGAGAGAGTGAGAGTAAGGGATGGGAGAGAGAGAGAGAGAGAGAGTAGGGGATGGGAGAGAGTAGAGGGATGGAGGAGTGAGAGATACTAGGCAATGGGAGAGGAAGGATGGGAGTGTGTGTGAGAGATCTAAAGAGTAGGGGATGGGAGAGGAGAGAGGGTGAGAGAGGGAGAGATAGTAGGTGGTAAGAGAGGGAGAGCAAGATAGAAAGAGAGAGTAGGGAATGGGAGAGGGGAGAGAGAGTAGGGAGAGAGAGAGTAGGGAAGATGGAGAGTGATGTGTTTTGACATACTGCGTATGTGCTATAGTGTGTACACGCTATGTGAAATCACCTAAAAATGGTCAAAAAGAAACTTTGGGGCCCATTTCATCCATTCTCTGCTTTTGGTATGTTGTGCACTCTATTATTCTGACAGAAATCATGGGTTTCAACATAGGAAACACTATTTCAACACTTTTTGAAGCTAGCAAACACCAAATTCAATCATTGGATATGTGATTTGAAGACTTTTTGAATATTCCTTGTATAGAAAAGGTTCTAGTGCAATCCATTTTAAATATTGTTTGTTGATATATAGATACAAATTTGATTATAATTTGCATGTTGTTTAATATATAGTGAATTCATTGAAATAACAAGTTGTTTGATATATATTGTGTATTCATTCAAATAATTATAATTTTTATATGTATTTGAATAATTTATAATTTACACATGTTGTAAGTAATTCAAATATTTGAATAATTTGACATGTAGAAATCATCATCATGCCAAGGAAAAAACCAAAAACTCAAACAAATGAAGATAGGGAGAGAGATTTGGCAATTAAAAGAGATAAAATTAAATTACAATGTGAACACAGAAAATTGCAAAGCAATAATGAAGAATTGACTTTCAAAGAGGATCAAGAACCATTGGTACAAAGAAACAAAGAGGAAGAATTAGAAAGACAAAGAGAATGAATGAGACTGTTATGCTCAAGAAGACAACTGAATTGTGAAGCTACACCATCTTCCAATGTTGGAGTCATATCATCCTCTCATGTTGAAGAGACATTGATTTGTAGATTCGAAGATGTATGCACTCCATCATGTCATGTTGAAGGCACAATATCAACACATCAAGTAGGTGATATTCCATCTTTTTCATCTTATTGCCAAGGCACATCATCTTTAGTTCAAGGTACACAATACACTCAACCTTATGTTGATGTTCAAAATGTTGAGGGAATCAAATAGATTATAACACCTTCTAGAATTCATTTTAGAAGACCAAAATATTTGATTGATATTGATACTAACATTTTGAAATCAATGTCTAACAAGATTAGCAAGCATACTTGTCAAACAAAAGTTAATCGTATGTGGAGATTATTTTTTGAAGAATTAAATATTATAGGTCAATGCCAATTATTTGTTGAAATGATGAGGAATTTGAAATTTAGGCCTATCATAAAGATTCTTGGGCTAAGAATGATGGACAATTCAAATTAAAAAAGCATTGTAAAGAATCTAATGAGTGCTTATGACAAAGTGGGTTCTAAATCACGCACCAAAGATAGTAATATCACAAGACGAATACTTACATTGACAATAGTAAGTAGCCAAATGAAGAAAGCTTGACTCATGAGAAAGACAAGAAAAACATTAAAAATTGGTAGAGGTACTCTAAGGAGAGCCATGCTAAGGCATGAGAGATTGGAAGATCCAACAAAAAATGAGTTATGGACATTTAGTGGTAGACTACCACGAAAGGATAAAGAAATTAGTGAAGCTTTGAAATCATTGATAGAAGATTTTTTGAAAAATAACACACTTGTTTCCCCTAATCAAAGAGATGTTGTGAGAAGGAGGATTGGTAGCCAAAATTGTGACCCGCATGTGAAACATTTTTTGGACTCAACTTAGACACAATTTTTTGCAAAATTTATTGGTATGTATCCTCAAATTCGAATAATTCAAAGATTTTTTGAGATGGGTAAACATTTTTATGTGAAGATAAATCACACATGCACAACTTGTTGTTGTAGGATACATATTAAATTTTCTAACCATTTTGATGTTTTAAAGCATAGATGTGTGTTTTTGCATTCTCAATTTGTTTTGTAGGATTGTGACATGAATGAGCCACCAAGATCTTCAAGGGAATTCATATCCAACATTTTATGTGAAATAGGGGACGGCCAACAATTTTACAAGACATCATGCTTGGATGGTACGTGCTTATTTTGTGATTCTTTGCAACTTTTATCAACTTGTCAACATATGGATAGTACACATGCAATTGGAAATGAAATAGCAGATTATGGAAAATTTAAGATAGTGACATATCTGAAATATGGGAAATGTAGTAAAAGATGTGATATAGTCATTGAAAAGATTCTAGTGTATGAGTTCATGAAGATTTTTCATGAAAAGATTATTTACAAGTATGCAAGGCATACCCATAGAGCTCAATGGATGGATTTGCAATTCAAGTTGTGCAAGGATACATTTCCACTGGATACCATTGTTTTGGTTGTAGATTTCGTAGAGAACTACACACTACAACCACAAAATGAGGTGCAAGAAAACTATTATACTTCTCAATAGGTTTCCATATTTGTTCACATAACATTCATGCATTCACCTACAAGTACAAAGGATGATAGGAAGATTTTGAGAGAGTATTATTTTTACATCAATGATGATTGATCACATTCTACCAAGTTCATACATGGTTGTTTTCAACTATTTTATGGAGATTTAGCTAACAGGGGCATAACATATCATCAACACATTATTTGGTCAAACAATTACGCTTCTCAATTCAAGAATGCATGGATGTTCTATTGGTTGAGCAAGATGCATAGGTTGTGTAGAATTCAATATATGTGAAATTTCATAAACGCTAGTCATGGAAAGGGAGAGCATGATGGTGCAGACGCATTCATCAAAAGAGCCCTAGCTCATGAAGAACTAAAGTACAAAGATGGAGCAATATTGATAGATGAAAAATCCATCATCCAATGGTGTAATGCTACAATGGGTCCAGGTAAGGAAGGTGAGTCTATGGTTTGTAGATTTTTTTGGTTGGTAGATAATACTAACATTGCACCATATCAAGATTGTTGCACACTAATAGGATCTAGTGAGTTACACTCTTTTAGAAGCTCTGATGCAGGTTCATGGAGTATCCACACATGAAAAATGGCATGCTATTGTCCATCATGTGCAAAGAAAAATTGGGATGACTGTGAGTCAATTGAATGGGTGGACAAATGGGATATACAGATTTTGGACCCAATTGACACCTATCATCCCCCATAAGCACTGGAAATGGTAGAGATGGATTTAACTATTGACTTTGATTGCTTGTCAGATCTAGTGCAACCTGGCAATATATATATATTTATATATCTTTTTAATTTCAATATGTAACTTTATAACTTTTACCTAAGTATTTATTGAATTAATGACCACATTTTGTACATTTGTCACTGCAAGCCATGTTTTTGCTATTATTGCACCTAAAGACAATGAAGAAGGGATAGATTATCATTTGTCTCATTGTGTCCAAGCTAAACAAAAATTGGATCACTCGGTTATAGATGGTGAAGGTTTAGAGTAGCATGTTGGTGTAGTGGTTGTAACCGACACATGGCTTAGACGATATTCTATGAAGAACCCTAACTTGTGGTTATTTAAGGATTAGCAAATAAAGAGGAAGATTCTTCATTATTCGAACCTTGTTGTCACATCAAATGTCCACTTGATAAAATATGGTGAAAAACCACATAATAAGATTCTTTGGAAAGTTCTCAAGTTAGATCATGAGGCAATACTCAAGACATCAAAATGTAGAGCAAATCCAATTGGCTCATTAGATTGAATAGGGAGAGAGGGAGAGAAATAAAGAGTGATCAATTCCAGGATCCAACTACAATGTTCCAACCTCTCCCCCAAAACTATCCACATGACAAGGTGGGTATTGTTAGTATAAGTGATGAGATAAGTTTAAATCACAAATTTTATGTTTTGATTTGTTTAGGATCTAGATACATTATTTGAATTTATATTAGATTCTTTAATAGGACCCATTTTTACATTAGTTGTTTGAATAAGTGAAAGTTTAGAATTTGTTGTTTAGATCAAAATCTAATGAAAGAACATGAAAATTGTTAGAATGTGAATGCTTTGTGATGTAAAGTCATGATTGTGTGCATTTAACTAGAAACTTCAAACTAGAAAAAGCAAGGATACAATGGGAGAAGTTTTCAATACTCATCAAGCAAGGGTTATCATAAAACTTAGAAAGCAAGGATTTGTACAAATGGATAATTCTTAATGACAAGCCAGATTCAATTTTTGTCATTCTCAAATTTTAGTGGATTAATCTTATCTTAGATTTTTTACTGTGCTAATTCTTCATTTGCAAGTCACCAAAGAAGAGGGCTAATAAAGTCGAAGCACTAGTGATAAAGGGTGAGATGCCAAAAAAATCTGTGAAATGGTATTATCAATTCACATCCTCAATGTTTATTAGTGATTTTTGTTCAAGTACCATTGTGTGTTAATATTTTTCTACCTGGGATTGCAGAGGATCACAATCATAAAAAATTAAGAAGGAAAATAGGTCTCAATCTGATGATAATGGGGCAGTTACAGACATAGTTCTCTCTATGGATAATGTTGATCAGCCGATGTATAAGTTGAGAGAACCAAAATACTTTTGATATTTTGATATTTTTGGGATGTTGTTTGCAATAATGTCAATACTTGATGAAACCAAATATTATGAGTGGAACTTAGTAGTTTTGTTTAAGTATTTCTAGATCCCTAAAAATAGTCAATGAAAAATACATTTAAAGAGGTTTCTTAGATTGTGCACATTAAATATGTCCATGTCAGATTTTCTATAATTATTCCATACTATGCTTTTGAGATGACTATTTAGTTAAGCAATAAAATGATATTAAAAAAGAGGTGCAAAATAGAGATTTCTCATGTTTTTCTTCTCTTGTGTGCATGTGGGATAGTTTTACTTTTGTTTCTTGTGTGCTAGACCGGATCTTTCTTATTGATGACACAACCACTTATAATTGTTGGCATAAAGGTATTTTCCATTAGTGACAACACTCATTACACAGTTCAAACCAAGTGTCGAAGACACAGTTCAAATCGAGCGTCAAAGACACAGTTCAAATTGAGCATCAAAGACACAGTTCAAACTGAGTAAAGTTGCACTTAGTGTTAACTGAGTGGAGTGTTAACCGAGTAAAGATAGAAGCAGTGTTAACCGAGTAAAGAGGGACGCAGTGTTAACTGAGTGAAGATGTACTTAGTGTTAACCGAGTAAAGATGGACTCAGTATTAACTGAGTTCAGTCGGTTAACAAAGAAATCAATTTTTACCGAATGACACTATATCTACCGAGTCACCAATGGTTACCGAGTTCCAGGCAATGTTATATGAATAGTATGAACCGAGCCCCTACCTCTACCAAGTGCATGATGATGCCGTGTAATGTAGTGGATGTCGTGTATCAGAAGGTCATCAAGTCTGTCTGAAGAACCCAAGTTTATTTTACTATTTGGCCGACTCAATTATATTTTTTTTACTTGTGTTCAGCCGAACTTGCATCTATAATTAATGAAATGGTATATAATACAGAGTTGTAATGGATAAGCGACATGTATGAATATAGTGTGATACAAGAGACAGATGCGAATTCAGTAGCAGAGCAGTATATTAGCAAGGTTCACAAGGTGCAGTAAAGACTTCATCAATCACAAGAGGTGATTATTTCAAAGGATCTAACCAAGTTATATGTAGATCTAATTGGTTCATTCTAATAGGTGAATCATCTAAAATCCTCTAACAAGGTAGACTTAACAGTCTTTGTATAAATCTCCTAACAGAGTGCATACTTGTAAGGTATGTTTTAAATCCTTTAACAAGGTGGATCTAGCAATCCTTTTTGCTCCTAACAAGGCAGATCACCAGAAGTGATCATTGTATGCCTTAATCGGCTAACTTCCTACTGCAGAAAAGAAGCTTTGTGGGTTTCATCCCCACCCCAGTTTTACTTTCTATTTTGGAAGGTTTCTGGGTCACCAAATCTCTGTGGATATGTGTTATGAATATTTATTTGTCTCTTGCATGCATTAGATTAGGTGAATGAATGATTTTCTAGTTTATACTAAATTAACTTAAAAGTTGTATTGTTACTGATTCACCCCTCCCCTCTTAGTAACTTGTTATATCTTGAATATTTCCAACAATTGGTATCAGAGCTATTTGGTTCTCAGGACAAAGCTTGACAGCTTGAGCAAAGATCAAAGTCAATGGAGATATTCAAACTGGAGAAAGTTATAGAAATGAAAAGTTAGATCTAGAAATGGCCATGGTTCAACTCAAAGAAGCAAAGGAACATCTTTCTCAATCTCTAAAAAGAAGAAAGGAACTTGCAAGACAAATGAATGATCATCTTTATGTTGAAGAAAGGATTGAAGATTTGTTACCATCAAGTAATTCAGAAGAAGTTGACAAAGCAATCGAAGAACTTCTAGAAAAGAATGGATCTCTACAAGAAGAGGTAAGAAAGCTTAAAAGAGAGCAAGAAATACAGTCAATCAGGCTATGTGAAGTTTTGGAACAAAGAAACAAAGCACAAGAAGAATTGGAAGATAGAAGTCATGAAATTCATAATCAATCCCATCAGCATGAAGATCTTATAAACCAACTCTCTAATGCAAATGAAGAAATCAGGATTCTCAGAGCACAAAATGAAAGAATAAGGAATGATTTAAACATTAAAAAGCAAATCAATGAAAGTCTACAGAGTGACTTAAGAACTGAGAGACAAATCAATGAAAGCTTGGAAAATGATCTAATCTCTTAAAGGCAAGTCAATGAAAGAATGATGAAATCCCAAACAAATATGAATCAATTAAATCAACAAAATGAGGAAAACCCTCATAGACAAAAGGGTAAAGCTGGTCTTGGATACAAGGAAGAAGGTGAATCCTCCAAACAAGGTGAGCAAAAGAATAAAAGACCAAACTTTAATCATTGTGGCAGGTTAGGACATACATCAAACAAATGCTAGAGCAATGGGAAAGCAAAATTCAGTAGCAAATGCTTCAATTGCAATCAGCATGGTCATAAGGCAAATGAGTGTAAAGAAAAACCAAAATTTGAGGGCAACTGTTACAAATGCAAAAAGCATGGTCACAAAGAATTCCAATGCAAAACTAAATCATTCAATCCAGCTAAACATATTGTCAAAGCCATATTTGAATGGGACTACAACACCTGGTGCAGATGTCACTATTGTGGAGAATATGGACATTCTGGCATAAATTGTGCTAGACATCACCTAAGGAAAAAAGACACTACAGTAAGATGCTATACATGTACAGAACTTGGTCATATAGCTAAAAATTGCATGAATATCAAAAGAATTGAAGATGAGAAGAAAATCAAAGCAGACAACATTCAGAAGCAAATGAAGCAACAATGGATTCCAAAATCTACCGAGCAAAATAAATCAAATAATGGAAATGTCACTCAAGTAATGAGTGATTCCACCATTTCCAATTAATATTCATAAAAAAAAAAAAAATTGGAATTGCATCCTCCAAGATTTATCCTAAGCAGCTCCAAAGGAAGAAGGATGATCAAATCAGTATTTCAAATACACTTTGACTTCAGGATGATTCAAGACTTTACCAAGTTCGGTTGAGTGCAACAAAGCTTCATTAACCGAGTAGCAGCTATCGAGTTAGGTCGGTAAGAGACTTTACCAAGTTCGATTGGGCGCAACAAAAGTTTCATTGACCGAGTTTTGTCGACCGAGGAAGGTTGGTTCATGACCTAATCGAGTTAGGTCGGTACTTCAATATTTTCATTTGATCGCCGAGTTGATAATATCTATCGAGCTAGTGGATGACAACCTGTCATTTCATCTACCATCATACCAAAACATTTATGGTGAGTTTTTTTTCAAAAGGGGCAAAAATTGATCTCATTTTTCACTACGAACAAAGAGCTAAGTTATCTTCTGTGATTCCAGAGTGAGCTTAAAGCATTTTCGAGCGAATTTTTTCAAAAGGGCAAAGAATCTGTTTAGAATTTTTCTACACCTACCAAGTAGCAATGGCATCCGGAAGTGGTAGCTCCAAGACAAAGAAAGGCTCAAAAATGCTGGTTAGAGGAGAGGAATGGAAGACCCCAAACTTCAAATTGGCACCGACAATTGCAGAATCATTGGACCCTAACGGTGCTCAGTCACAAATCCCTCCAAAGGTACTTCTTATTAATGACATTCGCTCTCATTTCAAGTGTTCCATTCAAGAACTTGGAAACCTAGAAATTGAGAATGCCCTAGGTGAAATGAGCGTAGATGGAACCTTGAAACCCAAACATAAACATCTTGAAACAAAAGGGTTAACCCATATTTTGCATTTGCCAAGGAAATTTCAAGTAAAATGGGTTAGGTATGTACTCAGTCGGGTTCACAATGGCCAATTGTGGTTAGAGAAACTAGTACCGATCACTAAGAAAATGATTAGCAAAATTACTGGACTCCCCATGTTGAGCAAAGCCAAGACTACCAAAACCCTAGGTTGGGAAGAATTGAAGAGACTAACCCTAGCAGAATGGGATGGTAGAGGACTTAAGCTCAGTACAGTAACTGATGTTGAATTGAGATTTGGCATTCATGTCATTGCTCATAAAATCTACAATTCAAGCCGTCCAAATAGTGTATCCTATGAAGCTGTGGATTTGGCATATAAAATAGTAAAGAAGAATGTAGAGTTTGATTTATCGAAATTGCTTTTGTCCCAATTCAATAAAAATATGGAAAGCATAGGGACTTCCAAGAACAACTCCTATAAATTTGGTTCACTTTTGATTTGTTTGTTTTTCTATTTTCTAAAGTCCTTTCCATCTAAAGGATCAATAGTATGGAAAAAGGATATCCCAATTCTTTATCAAATTAATGAATTCATCGCTGAATTAGGTGAAAATTTTGACAGTGTTTTGGATAGTTATTTTGAAGAATTTAAGGAAAGAATGAACAATAGGTTCTGAATTCCACCAAGACTTGTTGAAGAGTACAAGGAAGATGTATGTTTCATGGTAGACTATGACAAGGTATACATATAAGCAATCAGGCCTCGGGTAGCATGGGTGAAACCTCTTCCTTATGAGGTAAATATTGATGAAACCACGGACATCATAGAAGCACTGGTAAATGAACCTGTAGACCCAAGGCAACTAGTTTTTGGAACATATGATGAAGCTAAGGCCAAAATTGAGCTTCAAGTTAAAATCCCTCAAGCCATTAGCAAAGGAAAGAGGAGCATAGCCAAAATAAAAACAGATGTTGGCCCTCTCATGATAACAGAAGGGAGAGGAGAAGATGAAGAAGAGGAGGAAATCGAGTCTGAAAAAGAAGAAAAGCCTCAACAAAAGAAAGGTAAGGTGACTATCACCAAACCTACAAAGCAAACTACTGCAGTGTTCTCTAGGAGAACAAGACAGGGAAAGAAGGAACCTGTACTTGTTAAGCCTCCACTCACCCTTGAGGAAAGACTGAAGCAATTAGATGTAGGAGCTAGCTTCACAAACTTCAAAGCATTGAAGTTTGAAACCAGAACAGAACAGGAGAAAATGCAGATTGAGGAACTGGTACTAAACAAAATGGGTAAATGGAAATACTCCCTAGACCAAATAGCCTCTCATATCTCCAAAGAGCTATTGGAGAGGTTGCAACCAAGATGGGAAGCTACAACCAAGACTGTCAAAGACATTTATGAGCAGACCCTGAGGAATCTCCTATCGAGTCTCACTAATGCGGAAGTGAAGAAATCACTAAAAGACCACGAAGGTAACATGATGATTAGATTCCACACTTGTTTGATACTTGTCAAAGACATTGAGCATGTAGTAAATGATGCAACAAACATGTGGAAAAATATCTATCATCTATACAAACCTAGTGATGATACTGTTGAAATCAAGGACAGTGACAACAGTGATGATAATGATGATGATGATGATGGTGATGACATTGAAGACATTCCAGAAGACCTGCAATCATTAATGTTAGAAGTTGAGGAAGAAGCTGAAAGAGAAATGAAGGAAGAAGCAGAACAAGCTAAGGAGGAAGAAGATCCACTAATAATTGCAGCCGAAGTCATTGCATCTCTTCCTCACTCTCCACCTAAAACAGGAACATCAACTGTGGAGATAGCTTCTACTGGTGAAATTATGAGCTCAATAGCCTCATCAATTGATCAATCCTCACCTGTCTCCTCTCAGCTCCGGGTACCATCTATGCAAGTATCTACCACTTCATTAACCAAGCTGCAGCCACCTTCTTTGACCGAGTTATCCTTAGTCACAGTAGTAAGTTTTTCAAGTATATCAACTGCAGAGTGTACAGTAAGTGTATCTACAGGTACTACAATTTTGACTTCTCCTGCTCCAATTTTGGCAACTGTTAGTTCTCCCACTCCATCCTGTACAACAATGTTGAGAGAAACACCAATTTTTGATACTATTAGAACTTCTCTCAGTCTTTCTCTAGTTAGTCCTATTCCAGTTTTGTCAGCTAGTCCAGCATCATCAACTATTGTTTCAATTTCAAAGGGAAAAGATGCAGTCACTGCAGAAAAACCAAAAAGATACATATTTTCTAGTAACACAATGGATGAGGAAATAGATCTGGATAAGGACATTGTCATTCCTAAGATAGATCTAGATACTGCATCAGTTGATGAAATGAGAATGATCAGTCAGCTAATAGAGTAGAAAGCTAGGCAAAAATAGCTAAGGCATGAGAGAGACCAGGAATATAACATTATTGAGAATGCTAAGAATATCATAACAGATGCTATAGGTGTTGAAGTAGATTCTACTCAACACATTTTGATTCAGTTAGAAGAGGCTATATATAAATTTAATGAGGATAGCTCCATCCAAGAGGAATTGATTGAAAAGGCAGAGAAGAAATTTGACAATAAGGTGCTTGAGCACATTGCTTAGCATATTGCAGAAAAACAGGTAGAATTGTCTACAATTTTGAGTAATTTTGAACATTCTTTTAATAATGTAACTTCACTTTTTGGAAAACTCTGTGATGTTACTGAGTTTACTATGGAAATAAAAGAAAAGTTGAATAAAATTGATACGGATATGAAGGTTAGTGCCCAAATGCTACAATCTGACCATAGTGCAACTTCATCTCATCATCTGAGAATAAGGTTTTTGTCAGAAAAATAGGCAAAATTGCTGAGAGAGGAAGCAAGGATCAGGTCTACTCTAATTGACATCTAGAATATGATCCTTCCTATCATGGACATAATGCAGAAGCATATTACTCACTCTAAAACATTGATCCATGACAACAACTTCTCTATTGCAGATCACATGATTGAACTCTCTGTAGAAGTTCAAATTGCACTCTCCACCAGGAAAATTTTGCAAGAAAATTGGGATAAGACTTTGGCTCTTATTCTCAAGGTACATTCAGAGTTTATCTCTCATTTGGAATCTTCGTGTAAATATATACTGTTTGGCATTATTGTCAAAAAGGGGGAGATAGAATTCAAGATCTAACCATACATATTGTATGGGGGAGATATATGTAAATAAAAGGATATATGTTGCAAGATTTGCAAAAAGATCAATTTTGAACTGTATATGATTTTTATTTTTCACATAAACTTTGATTCATAATTGTTTTTGTCACTAATGCCAAAGGGGGAGATTGTTGGCATAAAGGTATTTTCCATTAGTGACAACACTCATTACACAGTTCAAACCAAGCGCCGAAGACACAGTTCAAACCGAGCGTCGAAGACACAGTTCAAACCGAGCATCAAAGACACTGTTCAAACTGAGTAAAGTTGCACTTAGTGTTAACCAAGTGGAGTGTTAACCAAGTAAAGATAGAAGCAGTATTAACTGAGTAAAGATGGACGCAGTGTTAACCGAGTGAAGATGTACTTATTGTTAACCGAGTAAAGATGGACTCAGTATTAACCAAGCTCAGTCAGTTAACAAAGAAATTAGTTTTTACCAAATGACACTATATCTACCGAGTCACCAATGGTTACCGAGTTCCAGGCAACATTATATAACTAGTATGAACCGAGCCCCTACCTCTACCGAGTGCATGACAATGCCATGTAACATAGTGGATGCTGTGTATCAGAAGGTCATCAAGTCTGTCTAAAGAACCCAAGTTTATTTTACTATTTGGCTGACTCAATTATTTTTTGTTTACTTGTGTTTAGCCAACCTTGCATCTATAATTACTAAAATGGTATATAATACAGAGTTGTAATGGATAAGTGACATGTATGAATATAGTGTGATACAAGAGACAGATGCAAATTCAGTAGTAGAGCAGTATATTAGCAAGGTTCACAAGGTGCAGTAAAGACTTCATCAATCACAAGAGGTGATTATTTCAAAGGATCTAACCAAGGTATATGTAGATTTGATTGGTTCATTCTAATAGGTGAATCATCTAAAATCCTCTAACAAGGTAGACTTAACAGTCTTTGTATAAATCTCCTAACAGAGTGCATACTTGTAAGGTATGTTTTAAATCCTTTAACAAGGTGGATCTAGCAATCCTTTTTGCTCCTAATAGGGTAGATCACCAGAAGTGATCATTGTATGCCTTAACCGACTAACTTCCTACTGCAGAAAAGAAGCTTTGTGGGTTTCATCCCCACCCCAATTTTACTTTCTATTTTGGAAGGTTTCTGGGTCACCAAATCTCTGTTCATATGTGTTATGAATATTTATTTGTCTCTTGCATGCATCAGATTAGGTGAATGAATGATTTTCTAGTTTACACTGAATTAACTTAAAAGTTGTATTGTTACTGATTCACCCCTCCCCTTTCAGTAACTTTTTATATCTTGAATATTTCCAACAATAATAATGATACATATAAAATATTTTAGTCATTGGTACCCTTTCACTTAAGAATCATGCCACCTTAATGAGGTTGGCCAAGTGCATTTTTATTAACTTTTTACATTTGTCTAATAAGGCACTCAAATTGAGGTTTCTTCATTTTCTTTTTTTGGGTGTGGGGGGGAGTTGGGTGGGGTACATTAAGAGGGGTTTCCAAAAGTCAATGGGTGGCCAACATGCTTTTATTATAATTCCTTCAATGCATGGTTTGGCTTATGCAAAGATAATTATGCAAATTACTATATTTAATTACTATATTTAACTTGCCTCATAACTCTGCCCTCCAATATCTATGACAGTATTTTCCAACATGTTTGATGTACTCTTCATGTTGCACATGCTAAATAAATTGAAATGGATTAAGTGATGCTATATGCATTTGAAGAAAGTGACTCATTTAATGCCAAGTTGTGCATAGAAGGGTTGTTAGGGAATTTCCATAAGCACAAACTAAAGATGGAAGATATATGAGCTAATTGCACAAATGAATATGAAGTCTAATGAAGTTATTCACACCTCAATGCTCATCAAATGAAGATTGAATCGATTGCAAAAATGTCATATGAAGTCAGATGATGGAAAAGTTCTTGAGCTTACCTATGGTCAAAACAAAATTTTAAAAAACCAATCCCCAAAATGGATTGGAACACTGAAGCATTCAAGACTACAAAGGATAAAATGAATAAATTAGTTGAGAGGAGTGAAAGATATTTGAAGGAAAAGAAAAAGAAAATTAATCTAGAGATGGGAGAATCTTTAGAGGCTAAGGTGAAGGAAGAAGAGTAGCAGAAAGAAAAATAACAAGAAGCACCTCAAAAAGAAATAAACACAATGGAATACAAAGAACTTTAAGCAACTATTAAAGAAAGGAAGAAGAAGAAGCCAAAAATTGACTTTTTGTATCAAACATTGACTCAAAAAGGATGTCCCTCACAAGTTCCAATAGTCTCTCTCATCCCAACACCCCTTCATGCCATATAAAGTAAAGATGATGAAAAACCTCCAAATATGTCACCAATTTGATGTTACTAGACTCGTCAAACCATAAAAATTATGTCATCTTCAAGTAGATCTCTCGCTGCTACTCACAACCATCCACTTCCATTGACCCTTCCACTACTCTTCTCGGTGATCACCAACCAAATACCTTTCATCTACACATTAAAAGTTAGAAATTATATTGTACATATCAAGGATCAATGACTCCGTGAGAATCAGATTTTTATCAGTCATGGAGTGATGATCTTTCCATTAAATTATATCAAAATTGTGAAGAAAATCTAAGGGAGCTAAGGAATTAAAAATTATAACAAATCAGGACCAAATAGGAATATCATGAGATACATGTGCAAGGAGTTCAAATGATGAACCTTTGGTATGTAAACTCCAAAATATTATTTTTTGTTTTAAAATAAACTTGACTATGCATTTGACTTATTTATCTTGAAAATGTAGAATGCATGGAGACCACGTACACGCACTAATTAGTACACTTTGGGAGTCAGGCTTCACTTCAAAAATATATGAAGAATGTGCATAGATATAGGAAACTTCTCAAATTTCTTAACATACCCATCACCTTTAAAAATAGCTTCTACAAAGACAATACAAGGCATTTCACAAGACATTGCAGTGATCCTTCATATCACTACCTTCCTAAGTGGCTGATGATGGAGGTTATAATGTTTTAGAATGTTAGGACTAGTTTCAAGTTGATATCAGCTCAATTGTAAAGGCTTGAGACTCATTGGTGTTTCTATTAACCTTGAGTCCTTAAGAATGATGCAGAGGTTAAGTAATCCTAAGCACAATGCTGATATCAACCCAATAGGACAGGTCTTACACCTAAACCTCTACACCTTGACACAACAGCAACACAAATGGATCAGCATTAATCCATAAACTTGACACCCAAAAACTTGATTCAACACCCAAGAAATGGTGGATCTTCACAAATTAAGACTCTCAGCATGTAAAGGGGGTTCCATATATCAACAAAACCAAAAAAGCAAGGCCATACAGAAACTTGAACACGGGTTCCATAGTTTTATCCAAATAATGCAACACTTGACATTAATCCATGCAACTTCAAACTTGACTCAATGCTCCAAAAATGGTGGATCCTTACAAAAAAAGTTGAACAACATAATAAGGGATTCAATAAGTCAGAAAGACCCAAAAATCAAGACCAAACAACATGTTCAAGATAGGTTTCATGGCACTATTTGAGAATGCAATAATTAAGGCTACTAGCCCATCCAAGAAAAAATGTGCACTAATTATAAAAACTTCCAAAGGACCTCCCCAACCAATTGGCATTCTAGATACCCTTTATGGATTTTGTTAAACTTGCAAAAGGAAAAGTGTTGCAACCAAATATAAGTCCTTCAAAATTGAACTGTCATACAAGCCTTCCAAACTCCAATTAGCACCTTAACTTTCTTTCAACCTCCAAACAGTGGTGCAGATCACCTAATAAAAATGTTTATTTTGTTCAATGTAATAAGGCCTTAGGATTGATTAATAAAATTTCCTCAAGGCCATCCAACCATGTAATGGATACAAGACCCCAAGGTGTTAATATGAACCTAGGCATCATTTGGTCCAAAAGGTAGAATTTTGGTTTATTTTATGTTTGTTAGGATAGTGTAGGTGTTTTGAGTCTTAGAATAACATTTAGGAATGGTTAGAATTGAATTAGGAAGAAGGTTTGTCAAAATGGCAAAAATTGCAAAAGTTGCATTAGCAACTTTTGCAATAATTTGACAACTTTTTCAAAAAACCACTCTGAATGGCTAAAACTACCATGGGGTGGTTCTACCCATTTGTAATGGCCTATAAAGTCTCACCCAAGGGGAGAGAAAACATGAAAAAATATATCTACTTGCTCTTTAGAATCAATAAAATCTTCTGTTTCTAGACTATTTTGACTGGTTTTTTTGTACAGTACGGCCTGTAGTGATTGGGAAGTCAAAACTGTGTACTGATTTGATAGCCTTGTCTATTTATTAAGTTTTGGTTTTTATTTTAAGTGTTCATCAGTTAGGATAATCAAGTTATTGGTTTTTCTTAGTCACTGCCTTGTGAAACCCTCAAAACAAGGGTTTGGCCAAAGAAATGGCCCTAACTTAAAAACTCCACCATTGGAAATTGTTCCAAATTCGTATGGAGCAAGTTAGGGCAATGCATTATCATATTTTAAAGGTCTTGAGATAGGAGGCTACAATAGATATTTATGGGAGCAAGCCCTAGGTCTAATATTACCCATGTATTAGACCTTGTTTGTGCAATTTGGTTGATTTATGTGAATAAAAGGAGTTGACGAATTGGTGAATTAGAAAAACACTTTTATCTGGGTTAGGAGAACACTATAGAGTTGGAAGATTGATTCCATGAACCCATTTCTTGGCCCTTGCCTTGTAGACCACACCTAAAGTTACTAATTAGGCCTCAGTGCATAGTTGGGGTCAAGGCATGTTGGTGTGGATGAAGTTTTAAAACTTTGGAGTCTTTTAATCCTTGGAAAAGGGTATCTAAAACTATACTTTTTTGGCTAGGTCCTTTGGAAGCATTTTGAGTTATTGTTGAAAAACTAAAGTAGGAGGCCTAATTGCCTAGTAGGTCAAATGATGCATTCTATTTTGTGGGTATTTTGCAGTAGGTCTAATCAGTGATTTGCCTTATTTTGGTCATATTAAGGTTTCCTCAAGCCATCATTGGTGTTAGAAAGCTTGGGAACACCATAAACCCACTTTTGCCAAGTTGGGGGGTAGTAAGCCATTGTTGATCAAAGTAGTAAGAAGTTGGATTCTTGTCTTCTTTGGAGAGTTGGGTTTGTAAACCTATTGGAAAGTTGTAATATTATAGTAGTATCCATTTGGAAGTGAGTCATAGCCTTTGCTTTACCCTTGTGGAGTTTGGAGATTTGGGGGGTGGAAGGTTGATTGTTTGGTGCTTCCTTGTGCTTACTCTACATCAAATAGAAATTGGGCCTTCTTCCAAGGTTAATGACTAATCCACTAGACCTCTAACATAGGTGGACTCTATCTCTAAGTCAACTTCACTTAACAAGCCCAACCCTAGGGTGCTCAAACAACTTGGACCAACTACAACACTTAGGGACTCCCTATCACCAATAGGCTTAAAATGACAAATACTTCTTAAATGGTTCCAACACTCAACTTTTCTGATGAAAATGGTTTTTTATAGACTCAAACCAATAAGAAAACCCCAATTTTGAAGTTTCTCACACTCAATAATCAAATTGCAAAAATTGTTACCAACACTTCTTATTAGGACAATTCCTAGTTTCAATGGTCACACTCCCAAACCATAAAAAGGACCATACAATGTTTTTACATCACTAAAAACCCTTCAACCACTCCTAAGAGATTCCAAAAAAATCAATCACAAACTCTACTCTATCATCAAGTTATGCCCACTTTGTGTCACAGTCCCAAATGGCTAGTTTAGGTCGGGTTACAAGGAAAACATAAAAAAATGGGTTCATAGACTTGGTTCAACCCCTTGGATCTCTTCTACACCTTAAATTTTTCCTTCTACACCCTTCACCTAGGTCAAATAAATCAACTTGGGAGTCTGATCCTTCTTTTTCCTTCAAAACTAGACTAGACATAAGACTATGTTCAGTCTAGGGCTTGCTAGTAAAAATAGGTGCCCTACTCCTACAACCCTAAAACTCTGCCATCTTAAAGACCCCTCTCCTAACTTGCATTCCAAAAAGTTGCATTTAAATCCCATGATGGGTTTGCAAGTTAGGAGGCCATCTTGCTAAAACCCTCAAATTTAGGGTAAATCTAGGTAACCTTCACAAAATATACTATAACTTTTGTTCTAGATAAGATAAACACTTTAAACAAAATGAAATGGAATCCTCACTCAACCCTCTATCCAACTATATGCAACGTGTGCCACTCCCAATCCGTACAAGTCATACCGAATTGAGAAAATAGTAAAAAAGGCAAAAATTATGAGTTTTCTTCACCAAATGCTATCCACCTGAACGTACAATGACCTTCTCCATGTGTGGAGACCTTAAATAAGTGAATTCCAATAGTTAAAACTTCCATTTGGATGGTTGGAAGATCATATAACTTCCTTTTTTTAGTTTGACAAAAAAAATTGCAAAAATTGCTCTGTAGCAACTTTCTTGCACTTTTGCACTTTTTTACAAACCTTTAATCCAAAGGTGTCTTAATGACTAAAATCCACCTAAAACATTCTAAAAACATCAAAATACTCAAAAACACACCTATTATGACTCCTTGGTTACAAATGGTCACTTTTCTTATAACCACACCAATGTGCCATTGTACCTTACAATTGAGTCTTTTATTACAAGTATGGATCAAACTTCTTTCCTAATGATTCTAACCTACTAAACACCTTAAATTCATGCCTAAGAGCCTTAGGTGCCCTACACCACTAGGGTTCTCAACTGACTTAGATCAATCACAACTTCTTAGGGGATTCTCCCCTTCTCCAATAGGCCTAAAAAGGAAAGCTCTCCCTTGATGGGTTTGGAACTCAACTTTCCTAATAGAAAATTATTTCTATGGACCTAATCTCTCAAAAACACCCAACTTTAAAGTTCTTAAACCCCCAACAACTGATTTGCATAATTGTTACCGACATTTCTAATAGGGCTAATCCTAGCTTTCTCGGTCAAACTCCAAAACTTTTCAAAGGGACACACTATATTTTCACCTCTTTAGACACCCTTCAATCACTTCTTAGAGATTCAAAAAGATCAAACTTTGACTCTGTTCCAACACCAACACCCACTTTGAGTCACAGACCTAATTGGCCAAATTAGGCTGGGTTACAAAGGAAGTATGAGTAAATGGGTTCAAAGACCTAACTCCACCCCTTTTAACTCTTCTTCACATCCAATTAATCCTCCTACACCCTTCACCTAGGTCAAATAAATTAGTTTGGAAGCCTAAACCTTCTTTCTTCTTCAAATCTAGACTAAACATATAACAATGTTCAATCTAGGGCTTGTTGGTAATAATAGGTAACCTATACCTACAGTTCTAAATATTTTCCATCTTGAATTACCCTCTCTTAACTTGCATTACCTAAAGTGGCTTTGAAATTCCACAGTGGGATTGTAAGTTAGGAGGCCATCTTGAAGAAACCCTCAGATTTAGGGTAAATCTGACCAACCTCTACAAAAATTGATGTAACTTTTGTTGTAGATAAGATAAATACTTCAAACCAAATGAAATGGAACACTAACTCAATCCTATATCCAACCATACCAAAATTTCACCCCTACCAATCCATACAGGCTATACAATATTGAAACAATAGAGAAACAGGCATAAATTATGAGTTTTATTCAATGTTTGTTGTTCGCCCATCCATACAATGGGTTTCTCCTCTTATGGAAACCTTAAATAGATTTCCTCCAACTATAACAACCACTTATCAACACTAACACTAATAATTTTCAACACTAATCAACAAGAACACTAAAATATTGAACTCAATCATAACAAAAGATAGAATATTATACTCAAACTCATGAAAAACACTAGGTCATTGGTCAAGTTGATCACACATAAGTACCAATATCTTTTAGGGTTGGATAAATTTGTGAATCTTCTTTCTATTTCACTTGGAATAAGGTTCTAATTCTCTCTACAACTCAAGATATTTCCATTTTACTAACTGTTGTCTCCATTTTGTGCCATTACCTAGGGTTTCATCTATTTTTCCTCATATCTTGAGATTCCACCATGGGAAATTAACGACCCTTGGTGGAATCCAAGTTAGGAAAAAAAAATTTATGTTCCTTTTTCTTTTAGGTCAAAATAATGAGGTTGGAGAGAAAAAACTGGATGCCCTAAGCATGCAAGATCTATGTGCATGCTAGAAATTCATAGCAACATCTTCCATAACTCACTACAGAGAAGGTTTTGAGGCTTGAAAATTGGTATGTGATCATCTGGCATGATCCCACTCATGTTCCAATTTCTAGATTGATTTTTTTATCGAGTGGTAGGGTACTTCCTTTGTTAATGGATCCCTAAAACTCAGTTTTTGCATACTTCTCTTGAGATCTCAAGGCTTTAGTATGTTGTATAAAACTAAAAAGGGTATCCAAATCAGTGATTCTTTTCTTTGGGTTGTGAGGAGATGTTTGTGATTTTCTATGTTCAAGGCTACAAGCCTAGTCTTGAGTTTGTGAAGCAACTAGCCAATGAAAGTTGCATAGTTTGAATCTAATGTTGGATTCATGTTAGTTTGGACCAAAATAGACCCTTTCCATGCTTCAAAGTCACCCTTGGTCATTATTTGTATTTGTGGGGTTTTATATCAAATAAGCCTTGTGATGCCCTTAAGAGCAACTAGTGATTAGTTGTCTTTGTGACAGGTTTTCCTTGTGATTGGGGATTCCTATGAGTGGTTGGGTTTCTTAAAAGGTTATAAAGGTCCATAGGGTCATTAGGTTAAGTTTTAGGCATCTAGAAGTTAAGATGTCAAAAATTGCAAAAAATTGCAAAAGTTGTCAAAGCAAAATTGCAAAAATGCTAACAAATTTGCAAGAGTTTGGGAATTGGTGAAGGGCTAGGAATTTGGGAATAAGTCATTTTATTGTTTCCAAACCTTTTCCAAGTTTTAGAATTGGAATCAAGTGAAAAATGTAAAAATTGCATTTTTTGTACAAAGTTGCATTGTTGAAAGTTGTAAAAGTTGCTCAAATTTGCAACTTATTGGAAAAAGGGTCGTGGGATCAAACTGTCTGCTCTGTTAGCTTTAGGTGGCTGGGTAAACCCTATCCCCAACCTTGTCTCATCTTTTTCAGCACTCAAACATTCTCAGGCACACCGAACCGGAACGTCCCTAAGGGTCACTAAATGCCATAGAGCTGCGATATTTGATAGGGCATATCTCAGAGCTCGTGTGAGGTATGGATGTGATTCTAGTTCCTATAGGACTGTGTTGCAAGGACCTACACTAACCTCTCTCAATTTTTGGAGATCATACTCCATTTTGATTTTGCGACACCATCTCAAGTGATGCTAAAACTTACCATGTTGACCAGTATAAAGTTGCCAACTACCAAATCTCTCTCACCTTTCCTCATGGGATTGAACTGTCTACTCTGTTAGCTCTAGGTGGCCAGGTAAACCCTATCTCCAACCTTGTCCCATCCCATTGAGTGCTCAAAAATTCTTGGGCATGTCGAACCAAAATGTCCCTAAGGGTCACTAAATGCCATAGGGCTACAATCTTTGATAGGGCATATCTCAGAGCTTATGCAAGGTATGGATGTGATTCTAGTTCCTATAGGACCATGTTGTTGAAACCTACACTAACCTCTCTCACTTTATAGAGATCATACTCTATTTTTATTTTGCGATGCCATCTCAGGTGATGTTGAAACTTGTAGTGTTGGCTAGTACAAAGTTTCCAACTACCAAATCTCTCTCACCTTTCATCATGGGATCAAATCGTCTGCTTTGTTAGCTCCAAGTGGTTGGGTAAACCATATCCCCAACCTTGTCCCATCTCATTGAGCGCTCAAACATTCTTGGGTATGCCGAACCAGAATGTCCCTAAGGGTCACTAAATGCCATAGGGCTGCAATCTTTGACAGGGCATATCTCAGAGCTCATGCGAGGTATGGATGCAATTCTAGTTCCTATAAGACCATGTTGTGGAGACCTAAAATGACCTCTCTCACTTTTTAGAGATCATACTCCATTTTGATTTTGCAATGCCATCTCGAGTGATGTTGAAATTTGTAGTGTTGGCCAATACAAAGTTGCCAACTGCCAAATCTCTCTCACCTTTTATCTTGGGATCGAATTTTCTACTCTGTTAGATCTGGATGGCTGGGTAAACCCTATCTCCAACCTTGTCTTGTCCTATTTAGGACTCAAACATTCTCGGGCATGCCGAACCGAAACCTCCCTAAGGGTCACTAAATGCCATAGATCTACGATCTTTGATGGGGCATATCTTGGAGCTTGGACATGGTATGGATGCAATTCTAGTTCCTATAAGACCATGTTGTAGAGACCTACAATAATCTCTCTCACTTTTTGGAGATCATACTCTATTTTGATTTTGCGATGCCATCTCGGGTGATGTTGAAACTTGTAGTGTTGGCGAGTACAAAGTTGCCAATTGCCAAATCTCTCTCACCTTTCATCGTGGGATCAAATTGTCTGCTCTGTTAGCTCTGGGTGGCCGGGTAAACCCTATCCCCAACCTTTTCCCATCTTATTGAGCACTCAAACATTTTTGGGCACGTTGAATCGAAACTTCCCTAAGGGTCACTAAATGCCATAGGGCTACGATCTTTGATGGGGTATATCTTAGAGCTAGTGTGAGGTATGGATCCGATTCTAGTTCCTATAGGACCATGTTGTGGAGACTTACAATAAGCTCTCTCACTTTTTAGAGATTATACTCCATTTTGATTTTGTGATGCCATCTCGAGTGATGTTGAAACTTGTAGTGTTGGCCAGTACAAAGTTGCCAACTGCCAAATCTCTCTCACCTTTCATCATGGGATCGAACTATCTACTCCATTAGCTCTAGGTGGCTAGGTAAACCCTATCCCCAATCTTGTCTCATCCCGTTCAACGCTCGAAAGTTCTCAAGCATGCCGAATTGGAACGTCCCTAAGGGTCACTAAATGCCATAGAGCTACAAATTTTGATGGCGTATATCTTGGATCTTGTGTGAGGTATGGATTTGATGCTAGTTCCTATAAGACCATGTTGTAGAGACCTACACTAACCTCTCTCACTTTTTTGAGATCATACTCCATTTTGATTTTGCAATGCCATCTTGGGTGATGCTGAAACTTGTAGTGTTGGCTAGTACAAAGTTGCTGACTGCCAAATCTCTCTCACCTTTCATCATGGGATCGAACTGTCTATTCTGTTAGCTCCGAGTGGCTAGGTAAACCCTATCCCCAACCTTTTCCCATCCCATTGAGTGCTCAAACATTCTTGGGCACGCTGAACCAGAATGTCCCTAAGGGTCACTAAATGCCATAGGGTTGCGATCTTTGATGGGGCATATCTTGGAGCTTGTGTGAGGTATGGATGTGATTCTAGTTCTTGTAGGACCATGTTGTGGAGAGCTACAATAACCTCTCTCACTTTTTAGAGATCATACTCCATTTTGATTTTGTGATTCCATCTCGTGTGATGCTGAAACTTGTAGTGTTGGCCAGTACAAAGTTGCCAACTACCAAATCTCTCTTACCTTTCATTGTAAGATCAAACTGTCTGCTTTATTAGCTCTGAGTGGTCGATTAAACCCTATCCCCAACCTTGTCTTGTCCAATTCATCACTTGAACATTCTTGAGCATGCCAAACTAAAATGTCCCTAAGGGTCACTAAATTTCATAGAGCTGTGATCTTTGACAAGGAATATCTTGGAGCTCGTGCAAGGTATGGATGCAATTATATTTCCTATAGGACCATGTTGTAGAGACCTACACTAACCTCTCTTTCTTTTTGGAGATCATGCTCCATTTTGATTTTGTGATGCCATCTCGAGTGATGCTAAAACTTGTAGTGTTGGCCAATACAAAGTTGCCAACTACCAAATCTATCTCACCTTTTGTTGTGGGATCAAACTATCTACTCTGTTAGCTCCAAGTGACTAGGTAAACCCTATCCCCAACCTTTTCTTGTCTTGTTCAGTGCTTGAACATTCTTGGGCATGCCAAACTAGAACATCCCTAAGGGTCACTAAATGCCATAGAGCTGTGATCTTTGATGGGGCATATCTCGAAGCTCATGCAAGGTATGGATGCAATTCTAGTTCCTATAGGACCGTGTTGTAGAGACCTACACTAACCTCTCTCACTTTTTGGAGATCATACTCTATTTTGATTTTTCAATGCCATCTCGAGTGATGTTGAAACTTGTAGTGTTGGCCAATACAAAGTTGCCAACTACTAAATCTCTCTCACCTTTCATCGTGGGATCGAACTGTCTACTCCGTTACCTCTAGGTGGCTGGGTAAACCCTATCAAAATGAATATTTTAAAGGTTAATGATTAGAAAAATAAAAATAGTGTACAACATTCATGGATATGTGAGCTTGGATATGTGTTGCAAGATGAGTATAGACCTTATGTCTACAATTGCAATACTTTATGTAATGATTTGAGTAAGTTACAAATGTTTTAGTAAAGACTAGTTGCAAGCTAGTGATAGAGAAATATGTCAGGTATTGTTACTATATTTTGGTTATAACTTGTTGGTGACCTAGAATTAAGGTTTGGGAGCATAAAGCATGGTAGAAGACTTAATTCATTTGGTTTGTGTTGTGACAATCGCTAGCGTGTGGTGTATAGATTATTGCTTCTAGGAGCTAAGGGGATGGTGTAGTGTATTGTTTGGATTAGCAAGTGTTAATTGATAAGTAGGAATCCAATGAGTCCTGAGTGTTCTATTCATTCTCATGAGAGATGGGTTCATGCAAACTGCTACTCATACAACATGGGTCAATGAATTTGACTCAAAAACAACATAGTTGAATCTTGATAGAAATATCACAATTTAACATGTTGTGGGATATATATGTTACTTATCAATTAACAAGCTTAAGGGGATTACTAGTGAATGGTTCATAAGGCACAACACTTAATGAATCTTTTACAAATGGAGTTGCAAGAAGGGTGGTTTTAACCATGGGGGGAACTTTTTAGTTAAGTGTACTTGAGTTGGAGTAGTACTAGGATGGGTGACCTCCTAAGAAGTATTCATACTTCACCTCTCTAAGCATCAATTAGATTCAATGAGTGCTAAGTGTTCTATTCATTATCATGAGATATTAGTTCGTGTAAACCACTACTCGTGAAACATGGGTCAATGAATTTTTCTCAAATACTACACAGTTGAATTTTGATAGCAATATCACAATTTGACTTCTTGTAGAAATGTCTCCTACTTATCAATAAATGAGCTTAAGGGAAATTCTAATGAATGGTTCATAAGGCACAACACTTGGTGAAGGTTTTGCAAATCGTGTTGCAGCAAGAGAGGGTTTAACCATAGAGGAAACTTTATAGTTAAGTGTGCTCAAGTGAGAGTAGTACTAGGGTGGGTGACATATTAGGAATTCCATGTACCTCAACTCTATAAGAATCACCTAGATCTAATGAGTGATAAGTGTTCTATTTAATCTCACGAGAGAAAGAACCAAAGACTGGCTGGGTAGTGAAGAGCATTGGCATGGGTGACTGCCCCAAGTAGAGAAGTAAGAGTTTTCTCCAAAAAAGGATAATTTTTATGTTTGATATCATATATTGGGATTATTTTAAGTATGTTTGATCCATTTACAAGATCTAGAAAGATTGGGAGATGAGTTTTTGGGAAAGCCCTAGGGTAAAGGGCCTAGAAGTGAGGGTTTGGTGAAAGGGGATGTAGAAATGCTTGAGTGACCAAAAAAAATTTGAAATCCTTTCATTTGATTCATATTAGAAGACTATTTGATGTTTTTAAGGTTCCATAAAATAAGGGGATATGAGTTTCTTTGTAAATGGCCACTAATTAGGCCTAGTTGTGTAACTGAGATAGCAAGACTTGAGAGATAATTTCCATAATAAATATAGTTGAAATTTTGGTATGTTTTATAAGGGGATAAAGTTTATCTAGAAAAATAAATTTTTTGGGAAGTTCAATGGAAAATTTTGGAGAAAACTGAGAATTACTGTCTGGCAAGGGCTAGTTGAGTCAAGCCTAGAATAGGCAAAATTGGGAAAGTGTAAGAGATGAGTTACTGAGAGGTTGCAAGGAGTTGGAACATGTTATATGGGATTTTTTGATATGACACAAGGTG
Organism: Cupressus sempervirens; assembly: GCA_028749045.1. Lineage (NCBI taxonomy): Eukaryota > Viridiplantae > Streptophyta > Pinopsida > Cupressales > Cupressaceae > Cupressus > Cupressus sempervirens. The sequence continues at coordinate 948,315,117 of CM053792.1, read as the reverse complement.
TTGGGGTCATGGTGTGAAGCCTAGGATGGGTTTTGGTATGTTGGAGGCACTAGGGTACACTAGGTGCATAGGTAGCAATGTGGGTGTTTTGAAGACAAACTTAAGAACTGAGTTATAACCTCTTAGATATGTTTGTGGAAAGGTATTACCATGTCAAATAAATCCTCTTTAACCCTATTAGAGTTAAATTCCTTGGGTAGATTCCAAGAGTACAAAGGAATCCTAAAGTTGAATTGTGATTCCTAGGGGAATAGTGTTGCATCAGGTGCAGGGCTTAGGATCTCTTCTAGGGACTATTTAAACACCAAATCCACCTTTACCTAGAAAGGTGGTATGATGTAGAGTCCTTGAAAATTCTTCATGAAGACCTTGAGTGCCTTGAGTACCTTGCACCATACATACATACATACATACATACATACATATTTAAAAGTTATTTAAAAAGTAAAATAGACTAGTAGTAAATTTAACTTGCTTGTAAGTTTTGTGGCCTATCTACACCTAAAGAATCAAAGGAATCAAAAGTCTCAATCTCAATAACCACAATATTACAAGAAGTCTATCTAGTAATCTAAGAAATCTAGAGAGTATTTCTTCCTTTTATCCCCCTGACAGGGAACCTAAGAGATCACATAACTAATAAGGGTAAAAGTGGAATAAATTTTATTCTATTTTTAACATAAAATTGAAGCACATACATTTCATTTTCAATTCTTCTAAAATTAAATATTTTGATATATCTCATTGATTAAATATATGAATATTCTATATTAACTCAACAACCAAGTTCTTATAGGTTCCCAAACATCACTACTAGAAACACATACATAAGTTCCCATAAGTAAAAACCATCATACATATATGAAACAGATTTCATTATAAATAATTGAATCCATTATTACAATTAGATAGTGTAAAAATCACATAAGCATACCAAGGACAATCATCTTGATATACCCATTCTTCTTTATTGCAACTAAGCATGTGTACATATACATATTACAAGGAGCAAGTAATCATTATATATCATGTTTTCATATACTTCTAATATTTTTCTCCTCCAACATGATCTCTATAAAAAATGGATACATAAGTATTATATCATAATCATGATACAAAAATATGATGTTGCAACATCTAGTCACACACAAAAAAAGATGCAAAATTGGGATGTGTGAAGAAAGATCATCTAAGGCTCTTGAAAAACTCTAGAAAAATACTCAATGGATAAAAGACTTTCCACCCAACCATGGAACCTTAATGCCCTGCTCCCCTAAGCTAGGAGATAACACAAGGCCCCACACTAAGTTTAAACATAAGCATGGGGATAAAATAGCTATTTTAACACTAATAAAGTTTATTGCTAATCAATATTGTATCAAAAATTCAAACTGATTAGGTATTGAATTAAACTTGATAAACAAATTACAGAGAAGGAAAAATTTAAACATGAACAAGATCATAAATCATATGACGATGACATATTGGAAATAATAAACTTATGCTTAAACAGTGATAAAGTTTATTGTTAATCAATATTCTATCAAAGTTTCGTACTGATTAAGTATTGAACTTAATGTCATACATGAACAAACTTAATGTCATACACAAACATATCTAATTTAATGTCATACATGAACAAACATATAATATAAAATGATAACCAATAATGTTGTATATGAATAGACATATCATATATTAACCAATAATGTCATAAGTCTAATAATGTCATGCATCAAATAAATGTCATACATCAAATATAAAATGTCATATATACATCAAATGTATATCGAATATGTCCACTAACATAAAATCCAACATATATGTCTGTTGTGCTTATACATGTACATGTCTATCAACTATATCTTCTCCTTCCCATGAGGGGAAGGAAACAAATCTCTAGAGGTCTTTGGTCATCATGTGGAGGGAGATGGTGGCAATGATGGGGTCCTCCTCACATGCTCTCTTGTCCTCTTGTTGAGGCTCTTCTCTAACTTGAGCTAATACAAAAAAATTAGAAATGAATACATAATTATTATACATTGAAATAAAATATATGTACACACAAAATTAATTATTTTCTTACTGCCATCATATAGTCGCTCTGCAAGTCCACCTCGAACGCTCATGGACGATCAGGTTTGACAAGACCCTATAACAATTGAATCAATATAATCACTTATAAATAACATTATAAATTTTGATACTAACTATTATAAACAACAACTAAAACCAAGAAAATTCTTTCATACCTCAGTCAATGGCTATGAACTAGCCATAGCTGCAACCACTCCACGATCGATGGACTATTAGAGATGAGGAGGAGTGTCGGATATCATGAGCTACATGTGATACAATACACATTACATGTAACATGAAACATGAAACAAATATAATCAAATGAATTAAATTAACATGAAACAAATGTACCTCTACAAAGCTCGTATGATGTTTATGCCCCAAGTCCGTAGTAAATGTCAACAGTCCTATAAAGAACTAATGCACATGCATAATTTTTTTTGTCAATCCTTGATATGATTACTTAATAAATATATGTATTAATTTAAACGATTAAATCGATATATACCTCTGGACTCGTGGAATAGGCAAAAAATGGTGTCGGGGGATTACTACTAGGCCAGCCAACACTCTGACCCTGAATTTTGAACAATGTTAATGGATGATAATTAATTAATCATTCACTATACATATGAAATGTGATCAAATTAGTAAATTATAATTGTAATTTACCTATGTGTCAATGCCAAATGTGTCACTTAGGAACTGATCAGTGATGAGCCCATCATCCACACCATCTCTAGCATGAGTGCCAAATGTGCATAAGGATCCACATGATGTGCACATGTGACCCTGGTGCACTGAAGGCTCCTCCTCAACTAATGGACTTGTGCAATGGATGACCATTTGCATCAAAGCATTAATGGTCCCTAGAGCGCTCGCCTCTACATGTTCCTTCACAACTGAAGGAATAGTCACATGCTCAACATGTGGCTTGACCACATGTGCCCTAACTACATTAGGGTCACGATGTGTCCCTGACCTCTCAAATGATGACCCCCCACCTCTACCCCAGGAGTCTAATATATCAAAATAATTGAGGATCTCCCCAAGGACAAACTCACAATACAATTTCTTTAAAAAACACATGGGGACTTTGTGATTGTTGCAAGGACAGGCATCAAAAACCATCCACCATCTATCTCAAAAATTATTTCTAATAGCATCGTGTATGCACCAATGGATGGGAAACCATTTAGTACCCTCTCTAATAGTTTTTTGTTCACCAAGTTTTCTAAATAATGCACATATTCTACCTTTTGGTATATCTTTTTTTTAACATCTTGATATGACAATTTATTTGCATAAAATCATTTTTGTTCATCCCTCTTAATCTGCCAAACATTTAACTGACCACTAACTGAGGCTATCTGGGTCTTAATGGATTCACGGGATGATGCCAATTGAACCCTCATTGGATTGGTTTGTCCAAATTCTTTCAATCGACCAATGAGTCCTTCTAATTCAATTTTGCCTCTTTCTATTTCATTTATTATATTTTCTTGTGTGCCAGGCGGAGATCTTACAATTGGTTTAGGTTGCAGAATTTTTTGTTCTTCTTGGGGAGGGTTTTGGTTTTGATTTTCTTGAGGGTTTTGAGCTTCTTGGGGATTTTCTAGTTGATTATTGACATTTCCTAATAAAAAATCAATTGAAATCTAAATAAATAAACAAATCTAAAGAAAAATTGTAAAAACCCTACAAAACAATATAAAAAATCTACAAAACAATATTAAAAACATATCAAACAGTGCAAAATAAAATTTAGATCACATACGACATGGGCATGCTCATGATCTCAAATTTCACTGGCAAGGAGGCATATTGGCAAGGCGGGTGGTGAAAAGCTTTGTTTTCTCCAATTCGCATATGCATTGCTCTTGGAGAAAGGTTTAAAATAGAGATAAAATAAATGGGTTGTGGGTATGCAACCCATTTATAAAAAAAATTCTTTTTTAAAGCGCGTATGTGCTATTAAAAAATGGAAAAAAAAAAAAGGTTGTCACCTTTTTGGCACCATAACTCAGTGCATATATATATATATATATATACATATATATATATATATATATATATATGTATATATGTATATATATATATGTATATATATATATATGTATATATATATATGTATATATATATATGTATATATACATATGTATATACATATATATATACATATATATATATACATATATATATATACATATATACATATATATATATATATATATATACATATATATATATATATATATGTATATATATATATATATATACATATATATGTATATACATATGTACATATATATATGTACATATATATATACATATATGTATATATATCAGCTCGCTCTCTCTCTCTCTCTCTCTCTCTCTCTCTCTCTCTCTCTCTCTATATATATATATATATATATATATATATATATATCTCACCCTCTCCTCATTTAGGGTAATCAATAGATTTTTTATTTGTATTGGGGTTAGCATAAGTATTACAAGTAAAGTTATATTATAATTAGAAATAGAGAAAAGGTTGAACTATGATAAATGTAATATTTGGGAAAGGGGGTCTAATTTTCACTTAGGATAATGATAAACTATATACTTTGGATTATGAAAAATTAAATAATGGAAGTAGTGTTATAATTTAGGATTTGACATTAAGGTTTAATATTTAGAATTAAGGGTTAGCATTTAGGATTAGGGTTTAACATAAGAATTATGTAATGGTTTAGTGTTTAACATTTAGTAGTATGGGTTGGATTAGATTTCAGGTTTCACTAACTATTACCCTAAACTTTAATGTACTTAATCATAATGATTATATAAAACCCTAGCTCAAATTGTAAGCATAATAAAAATATAATCACAACTCTAATTCATCTAATGTTTTCATTATGATTTTTGTTAAGGTGTTTAAGGTAGCAGATAAAGTTTCACATTCTAAATTTAGATTATAGTTAGGATTAGGATTAGGGATACCTCATTGTTAATATTATTATTGGGGTTAAGGTTTATAATAAGGATCAAGGCTTAGAGGTTATGGTTAGGATTATGAAAAGGTTTACTACATTTCAAAAATATTAAATTTTAATTGAGAGCTCTATCCACCTTATGTATGCATTTATGTAATGGGTCTTGTTACTTTTTTTTATCTACCTTACAAAATTGTGTTGAGATAATGGGTGTTGCACACATTGCATAATATTGTTATTTTATTATTTTATTTTATTATGTAATGTTGTGCCTAGATGGACGTGCAACATGTAAAGATTCCCATGGAATATTCTTGATGAGTTGTAGTGTAACATTGTGATAATATTTTATGTAATTATTTAATATTGGGGAAAAGAATTAAATGCCCAATATTAAATGTGGGGTCAGTGGGTTTGGTAGCACATGGTTTTAGCACATGGTTTATGTAATACCACTTAGTGGTTTTGTGGGACTTGCTACTATATAAGAAGCCACAAGGGTAGTTGTTGTAGAGAAAAAAAAAAGAGAGAGAGAGTGACAAGGAGAAGACAAAAGGCAAGAGTCGAGCGGGACAAGGCTTGACAGGTTAGCCAAGGGAGCATTTGTGAAGGTTGAAAGCATGGCATGGGATGTGTGGATTCATGCTTGTTCACATAGTTTGCTCGATTGTGGCTATGGCCATGAAGGCTTCCATGGTTGTATGGCAATGGTATTTTTTGCTGAATAATACATGATGATGGATGCTTTTGGAGGCTGGGTTTTTCCCTCAATGAGGGTTTCCCAGGGTATATCTTGTGTCACAATTTTGTGGGTATGTTGTCTATTCTCTTGCATGTGGATTTTAATTCCGTGTTTATTTTAGATCTATTATGGGTTATGCGGAAACGGTTATATTCTTTGTTGCCAAGTTTCCTTACAAGTGGTATCAGAGCTATGGTTTTACTATTGTAACCCTAGATTGAATCCATGGGAATGCATGAGAGGATAAAAGAAAGGGCAAGATATATGAATGATTTGTTGTAGATCTGAGGGTTTTGGATTTGCTGTTATGATGGGATGTTAAAATATTTGGGCATGGGAAATTGTTGGACAAATTTTATTTTTTTTCGAATGTTTCATTTAAATGAGAGTTTTGGGGGGTAGCTTGCAGAAATGACCTCCTGGGTAAAAACAGACCTCACCATTGGATCCGGGTCAACATTTCCATAAAATTTGATATATAATATGCCCTAGTTTGGCCATGTTCACAGAAAATGAAAGAGTTTTTTGGTTTCAGCCCATGATGGCCGTCAAATTTAATTCCGTCGAAATTTTCGTCACTGAAAAAAATAAAAAATGAAAAATCGTACTGAAAATGGTAAAAAGACTATCTTAGTAAAATGGCCATAACTTTCTCTCAGAATATCGGATTTCAAAGTTCTTACAGGCGTTGGAAAGCTAATTCAGAGCACTACAAGATGGTGTAGGTTTGGTTCTATGATTTTGAGATTTTGTTAGGTTCTAAGAGCCCTAAAGTTAGATGTTGTTTATTTTGAGCACGGATTAGGGCATAACTTGGGCATACGGAGTCAGATTTTGGACTTCGAGTAGTCAACGGAAAGCTCTTGGAGAGCTCTACACATTGGTTCAGATTTTGTGCAGGTTTGGCATGATTTATTTGGTGATATATTGATCTGAACAGTTTATAAGTATATTTTGACTATGGTAACATTGTGAGTTTATGACATTGGAGATTTAAGTTTTGATATCATTGTATACTCAAGTTTAGTCTCATGATGATATGGTTATCAGTGTTTGGTTTGGATATGCATGATGACTTGTTGGGTCTACAAGTTGTGCAGTGTTGTAAGCGGTCTATACTTACAGGTTGCATTTATAGCTTGGTTATGGGTTGTCTTTGCCCATTGATCTTTCATTATTGATGGATATTCAGATTAGTGGCTTGGATTTGGGTTGTCTATGCCCTAAGTCACATGATTTACTATTTTTTTCATGTAGAAAGGATGAGATGTTGTTATCAGGTACAGTCATGGCAGAGAATTATGGTTGACTATGCTGACAGGTTGGACACTTTGAGAGCCAGATGCTCAGTTCATGGATGTGATCATGGTGTCATGGATTTTGGCATGACATGATTGGTTATACAGGTACATCCTTGATGTTCATTAGCTTGGATTTTTGATTCAGTTATGGTGGTATATCTTCTTAGTTGAGGATCATGGTTATTTGGTTTCTTTTGAGGAGCTCATGATGTGCACTTTGAGTTCTTTGATGGTTTAATGCCTTGGTTGATTCTCATGGTTAGAGGATGAGTTTTTCATCATTATTTCATGGATAGCTTGGATACATGATTTAGTGGGAGCTTGTGACAGTGATGGGGTGACAGTGCAGGATTAGTTCCTGGTTTGGTTTATATCTTCTTGGTTTGGAGAGGATGGATTTTATGATGCCATAGGTGACTTGGTACCACAGTTGAGTGGGAGTTTTGTTGGCATTGATATATTTATTGAGTGTTTGCAGATGTTGGAGGTTTGTCTTAGATCCTGTTGCTGCAGAAGCGTCTTTGACATTTGCATGGTGCACTTGTTATCTTCATGGTGTTTGAAGATGGTTAGATCTTGAGGACTCATGGAGTTCTTGGTTATCTTCATGGTATGTGGAGATGGTTCTTCCTGGTATGTGGAGATGTTTTTCTTCATGGTGTGTGGAGATGGTTGCATCTTGAGGACTCACAAGGTTCTTGGCAAAGGTGTGGTTTATGCTTTTATTTGGCATGTTATCCTTGGTATGAGGATGGTTTTATTATTATGTCATGGTATACTCTTGATACGCGTTTAGAGTTGTGACATGTTATGGTGTGTTCATATGGAGCATGTTATCTCTTTAGTTGAGATGGTAAGATCATGTTGTCATGTTTATGTTCCTGAGGCCATGGTTGGAACTTTGACATTGATCTTGGTTTAGTTTCTTGGTATTGAGTACACTGATCATAAGCTGGATACTTCATGATATTGCTATGTTGCATTTGGAGTTGGCATGAATTGATTGGTTACAGGTGCTCATGGATACTTAGAGACGGTGGTGATGCTGATTTCTCTTAGATTAGAGAAGTATTTGTTGGGATGATTGATGGTTTCAACAGGAAGTCCGAGGGGCAGTCACCTGATATGAACTTGAGAGGAGATTGTTCTTAGATGAGTCTTGGTTGGAGACTTGGGTATCTTGATGAGCATTCTCATTCCCCACTCTTGGTCTACTCGGCAGTTTGCTACTTGAGAGGTATAGCCCATTGTTTCTCTCAGTTGCATTATATTTATGCTTATCTTTCATGGATATGGATCTTGAGCTATGGTACATGAGTTAGTTCTGGAGGGTTCATTTGAGAGATTGTTTAGCATTGGTTATCTCCATGTGCATATGTTGTTATGTTGGTTGAGTTTGGGAGATGGTTTTATATTGGGTATATTCCTTGGATTAGGAATGGTTATTCCTTGGTTTAGGAATGGTTTTATTGAGTTTGATCTTCTTGTGAGAGGCTTACATCCATGATGAGTTATATGGTATGGTTTGGGTGTTGTTGAGGCTTCTTGTTGGGGTTTTATGGAGGAGATCATACTTGCACAGTTTACATCTAGAGGTGTGTGTAGAAGGACATGATACAGGTTATGATTTGCATAGTTTCTCTAGTCTTGGTTATCTTCCTGGATGTTCAATTTTGCTTATATTGGATTTGAGATTGGTTAGAGATTATGATCACTGGTTTGTGCTCATGTATGTCATGTGAGAGATGACATGGTTATTTCTTTCTCTTTCCTCTATTGGTTGTGGAGAATTTGGGAGACTATTGGAGACTTGTTATGAGAGTTGTTCTTGCAGGATATTGGTTTATGTATTGTGGATGTCCTTGATACTACATGGATTCACTTCTTTGAGATGTGTTGAGTGGATTGGTTATAGATTTGACATTATCTTTTGCAGTGGGAGCTTCTTGGTATATATGTGGCAGGTATTGCTCTTGAGGCTTGTGATTGCAGGTTGCAGATTGGATATGTCAGTGATATAAGATTCACTTGTTATACCTTTGAGGTATGGATAGTTGGATGGGTTTGGCACTTTTCTGTGGGTGCTATTTCAGCTATGGATATTTTGACAACTACGGATACATGTGATTACCTTTGGATCAGGTTTTTTTGTGCTTGGAATTTCAGTTGGTACAGGATTTTATGATCTTCTAATGCGACAGGTTGGGTGGTTTTCTCTTTGGATGGCTTCTATGTATGTCCAGTGGTAGTGGCATAATAGGAGGTGAGATCATTCATGTTTGAGATGCTGGATACTTTGATTTTGTTGCAGGTACTAGGATGGAGCACTTGGTGTATTTTGATCCATGATGGTGGATGTGCTGGGAGGGATTGTTCCCTTGTTCATTTATGTGGCTACGAATTGACCCTATGCAATGTATACAACAAGTGGGAGATTGTTGAGATAATGGGTGTTGCACACATTGCATAATATTGTTATTTTATTATTTTATTTTATTATGTAATGTTGTGCCTAGATGGACGTGCAACATGTAAAGATTCCCATGGAATATTCTTGATGAGTTGTAGTGTAACATTGTGATAATATTTTATGTAATTATTTAATATTGGGGAAAAGAATTAAATGCCCAATATTAAATGTGGGGTCAGTGGGTTTGGTAGCACATGGTTTTAGCACATGGTTTATGTAATACCACTTAGTGGTTTTGTGGGACTTGCTACTATATAAGCAGCCACAAGGGTAGTTGTTGTAGAGAAAAAAAAAAGAGAGAGAGAGAGTGACAAGGAGAAGACAAAAGGCAAGAGTCGAGCGGGACAAGGCTTGACAGGTTAGCCAAGGGAGCATTTGTGAAGGTTGAAAGCATGGCATGGGATGTGTGGATTCATGCTTGTTCACATAGTTTGCTTGATTATGGCTATGGCCATGAAGGCTTCCATGGTTGTATGGCAATGGTATTTTTTGCTGAATAATACATGATGATGGATGCTTTTGGAGGCTGGGTTTTTCCCTCAATGAGGGTTTCCCAGGGTATATCTTGTGTCACAATTTTGTGGGTATGTTGTCTATTCTCTTGCATGTGGATTTTAATTCCGTGTTTATTTTAGATCTATTATGGGTTATGCGAAAATGGTTATATTCTTTGTTGCCAAGTTTCCTTACAAATTGTACAACATATTTTTTACTATTTCATTATATTTTTCCTTACTAATTATAAAAATTAACAAGTGTCATGTAGTGGCTTGTATTTGCCGTATTTTAATTACATTGAATATATACTAAGAATAATTATTAATAATAATTAAATAAATAAATTTATTAGTTTGATGGTAATGATAATATTTAAAATAAATGAATTAACATTTTGATATTTCTCATATATAAAAAATTCTAATATTCAATTTATAATTTTTAAAAATCATCATAATATTTTAACATTAAAATATTTTTTAATATAAAAAATTTATCATTGAAAAATTATTTCTAATTTATAATATAAATGTAATGTTAGTATCTTAACATATTAATTTTTTAATTTTTTTTGTTTAAATTCAAAACATTTTAAAATATGTCTTATCTATTTCATATTTTTTTTGATGGAGGTCATCCACAAACAAGTTTTAGGTCATCTATTTCATATTTTCATTTACCTATACTTCCAAAAGTATTGCCTCATAATCAACTTCCATATAGTATTTCTATATATTTTTAAATTCAATCAAACTATACACTAGCAGTTGCATGCTTTTGTACATGTAACATAAGCCAATAGAAGTTCTATTTTGAAAAAAGTAGATTCAACATCATATATGTCCAATCAAACCTTATATATATTTCTTATAATGTTTCTAGCACAAAAAAATCCATTTCTTGAACAAAACATAACAACTATATAAATCTTTAAAAATAGATACCAAATAATCAAATCAAAATCCATGTATTTATCACAATAGTACCAAGATGTATATAAACTTGACAAATGATAATCCTTCAAATTTGATTGAATTTTTTTTATTCCCTAAAATGTAATGTTGCAATTCAACCCAATAATGAAGAAAAAATTATATATCCTTCATAACATTTATTATATATTTCCTATGATAAATGCAGCAAAACATAATAACTATATAAATATTTAAAGATAATAACAAATAATTAAATCAAAATCAATGTATTTATTACAATAGTATGAAGATGTAATATAAACTTGATAAAGGATAAGCTTGCAAACTTGATTGAATTTTTTTAATTTCGTGCAATTCAACCAAATAATGAAGAAATTAAAATATCCTTCATGAGATTTATTTTTTAGTCTTCTTTAATGTGCATCATGTGCTAAGCATATTGATTGAATTTTTTTGAAAGATTATATAATTAAAAAGTTTAATTTTTAAGAAATTTTGAAAGGATCATTTTCTTAATTGATTTTATTTTGTGCCACTATTATCCAATGGTACAAGGTTTCAATCACATTGGAAAAATAAATATAAAGAAATAATTCAAATAAGAGTTTCATTTAAGATTATTGGAAGATAAAAAAATTTAAAAAGATGAGTTATCAATAAATCACCAAACTTTATTCTCATATTTAATAAATAAAATAACTAAAGTAAAATATAAAAAATTGAATGTTAATGTCAAATATAAAATGACAATTTTTGTGAAAGTTTGTAATATGTTTTTTAGTGTTTATAAAGAATTGCTATTAGAATATTCAATCATTAATGTCCAATTTAAACAATATGAACTTTCATAGTTTTAGTTTCTAAAAATTACAAACAATTAATTAGAAAAGTAATTATTAACAAGTTTCTTTAATTTGTATTATACTAATTAGAATTATCTCTCAATTCAATTTCATTTGAGGTCATCCAATCTTATTTGATCTAATTTTCAGCATAACAAAACATAACATACAATCAAATCTACAACCAATAAGAAAAAATAAATTGTAGCTATTTTTTATAATAATATAATATTCTTTCTACATTGAATAAAGAATAATAATAATTTTTTCTTTAATTTTTTTAACTAATTTATTTTTAATAAAAAAATTATATTATAATTTTAAAAAATTATTATGTAATCATTTATTTAAAAATCTCATCATTCAGAAAGAAGAATTTCTATTATAAATTATTAAATTATGTCTAAAAATATTTATTTTTCTTACAAGAATATATCTTTTTTAAAATTTTAAAAATTTATCATGTAATCATTAAAAATTAGAAGTTGGGTATGTGTAGGATCATGGTGTGCCAAAAAGTAGCAATGTGAAAAACATGTAGTTTTGAAATGCCTAAAAGCATTTCAAAATGTACTTTGACTTTCTCCCACCTATCCTGGTACCAAACTAAAAATGTAATACCTTGCCTGATCAAGTATCTGATTTGAGAATGGGTATCCAATTTGGGAACGAGTATCCAAACAAGTAGTTGATCTATGTTCCCAAATCATGGTGCCAAGTTCAAATGTAAAGGGAATGGGGACCAATTTTTAAGTTATATCAAGTCGTAGTATAATATAGTTATAGCATAATTGGGGGGGGGGGGGATCAATTATTATATATAGTTACTAAAAATTATTATATAGTATTAAATAATAGTTATTATTTATTATATAATTATTTTATATATAGTTATTACTTAATATATATTATTATTATATATTATATATATTACTAACCTAAGTTAATAAACTATTTGATGATGTATGTTCCTAGGGGTCCCCCTAGGGACATACATGTGTTCTAATGGGTCCAAATGGGTCATGGGATACCCTAATTATATATCATATATATATTAGTATTATATATTATACATTAGTAACATAAGTTAATAAACTATATGATGATGTACATTCCTAGGTGTCTCACTAGGGTCATACATGTGTTCCAAAGAGTCCAAATGGGTCATGGGATACCCTATGACCCATTTTGACCCATTATACAACAACATATCTTCCTAAGGGTCAAAGGATGCCTACGGACATACTTCTTGTGTTTCAATAGGTAGAAAGGCGTTATGGAGTATCCTATGACCCCTTTCAACCTAATACATGATAACATATGTTCCTAGGGGGTCCTAGGACCCTTATAGACATATATGTTGTGTTCCAATGGGTCAAAAGGGTTCATAGAGTATCCTATGACCCTTTTCACCCATTACATGACAACATATGTTCCTAAGAATATGTTTTCATGTAATGGGTTGAAAGGGGTCATAGGGTATCTGATGATCCCTTTTGACCCATTAGTACACAACATTTATGGCTCTAGGGTATTAGGAACCCCAGGAACATATGTTATTGTGTAATGGGTCAAAATTTGACCCGTGGGAGTATAAGACACATGATGATAAGGGTCCTAGGACCCCTAGCAACATATGCTCTCATGTAATGTGTCAAAAGGGGTCATATAATACCCTATAACCCCTTTCTACCCATTGGAATATAAGAGGTGTGTCCCTAGGGGTCATAAGATACCCTATGATCCATTTCTATCCATTGGAACACAACATATATGTCCCTAGGGACCTTAAGATCCCTAGGAACATAAATTATCATGTATTTGATTGAAATTGGTCATAGGTTATCCTATGACCCCTTTCAACCCATTTCAACATAGCATGCTTGTCCCTAAATGTCTTAGGACCCACAAGAACATATTTTGTTATGTAAAGGGTCAAAAAGGGTTATAGGATATCCTTTAACCCAATTTGACCCATTGGAACACAACATGTATGTCCCTCGGGGTCCTACAAACCCTAGTATTTTGTCATGTAATAGGTCTAGATGTGTTATGGCATGTCTTATGAAACATTTTTACCCATTACAACTATGTCCCTAGGGGTCCTCAGTCCCCTAGGAACATACATCATGTGTTTGAATGGGCTGAAATGAGTCATAGGGTTCCCTATGACCCTTTTTGACCCATTAAATGATAACATATGTTCATAAGGGTCTTAGAACTCCTAGGAAAATATATCATGTGTTCAAATGAGTCAAAAAGGGTCATAGAGTACCCCATGACCCCTTTCAATACATTATATGACAATACATGTTCTTAGGGGTCCTAGGACCCCTAGGCACATAAATCATGTGTTTAAATGGGTTTAAAAGGGCCAAAGGGTAAACTATGACATATTTTGACCTAGTAAATGATAACATATGTTCCTAAGGGTCCTAAGACCACTAGAAAAATATATCATGTATTTGAATGAGTAGAAAGGGGTCATAGAGTACCCTATAACCCCTTTCAACATATTTCATGACAACATATATCTTTTGAGGTCCTAGGACCCCTAGGATCATATTATAATCATTTATATGGGTCACAATGGGTCATAGTATTTAACCTATGACCCCTTTTGACACATTTCATTACAACATATGTCTCTAGGGGTTATAGGACACCTAGTGACATATAATAATCGTTTATATGTATTGAAAGGGGCTTGTTTCATTACAACATATGTCTCTAGGGCTCTTAGGACCCCTAGGGACATATTATAATAATTTATATGGATTGAAAGGGGTCATGAGATAACATATGATCCCTTTTGACACATTTCATTACAACATATGTCTCTAGGTGTCTTAGGACCCCTATAGATATATTATAATCATTTATACGGGTCGAAAGGGGTCATAAGTTTCAACATATTTTATTACAACATATGTCTCTAGGGGTCATAAGACCCCTAGAGACATATTATAATCATTTCTATGGTTTGAAAGGGGTCATAGTATAACCTATGACCCCTTTCAACATATTTCATGACAACATGTCTCTAAGGGTCCTAGGACCCCTAGGGACATCTTATAAGCATTTATATGGGTCGAAAGAGGTCATGGGAGATCATATGACCCTTTTTGACATATTTCATGACAATATGTCTCTAGGGGTCTCAAGACCCCTACGGACATATTAGAATTGTTTATATGGGTCAAAAGGACCCTATGACCCCTTTCAACATATTTCATTACAACATATGTCTCTAGGGGTCCCAACACCCCTAGGGACATATTATAATTATTTATATGGGTCAAAAGGAATCACAAGATAACCTATGACCCCTTTCAACACATTTTATTACAAAATATATCTCTAGGAGTACCAAGACCCCTAGGGACATATTATAATCATTTATATGGGTTAAAAGGGGGTCATATGATAACCAATGACCTCTTTCGACACATTTCATTACAACATATGTCTCTAAGGGTCCTAGGACCCCTAGGGATATATTACAATCATTTATAGGGGTCAAAAGGGGTAATAGGATAACCTATAACCCCTTTCAACACATTTCATTACAACATATGTCTTTAGGGGTCCCAGGACCCCTAGGGACATATTATAATCATTTATATGGGTCGAAAGGGGTCATAGGATAATCTATGACCCCTTTCAACACATTTCATTACAACATATATCTCTAGGGCTCCTAGGACCCCTAGGGACATATTATAATTGTTTATGTGGGTCTATCATGTGACCCCTTTCGACACATTTCATTACAACATATGTCTCTATGGGTCTTAGGATCCCTACGGATATATTATAATCATTTATATGGGTCAAATACTATGACCCCTTTCGACAAATATCATTACAACATATGTCTCCAGGGGTCATAAGACCCCTAGGGACATTATAATCATTTCTATGGTTTGAAAGGGGTCATAATATAACCTATGACCCCTTTTGATATATTTCATGACAACATATGTCTATAAGAGTCCTAGGACCCCTACGGACATATTATAATCATTTATATGAGTTAAAAGGGGTCATAGGATAACTTAGAAACCTAGAGACATATTATAATCATTTATATGGGTCAAAAGGGGTCATAGGATAACCTATGACCCCTTTTAACACATTTCATAACAACATATGTTTCTAGGGGTCCCAGGACCCTAGGGACATATTATAATTGTTTATATGGGTCAAAAGGGGTCATAGAATAACCTTATCACCCCTTTTGACATGTTTCATTACAACATATGTCTCTAGGGGTCCTAGGACCCCTAGGGACATATTATAATCATGTACATGGGTCGAAAGGAGTCATAAGATAACCTTATGACCCCTTTTGACATGTTTCATGAAAACATATTATAATCATTTATACGGGTTGAAATGGGTCATAGGAAAACTTATGACCCCTTTCTACACATTTCATTACAACATATGTCTCTAGAGGTCTCAGGAGCCCTAGGGACATATTACCCCTAAGGACATATTATATTGTTAATATGGGTCAAAAGGGGTCATAGAATAACCTATGACCCTTTTCGACACATTTTATGACAACATATGTCCTAGGGGTCCTAGGACCCTAGGGACATATTATAATCATTTACATGGGTTGAAAGGGCTCATAGGATAACCTTATGACCCTTTTCAACATGTTTCATGACAACATATATCCCTAAGGGTCCCAAGACCCCTAGGGATATATTATAATATTTTATATGGGTCATAATGGGTCATAGGAAAAATTATGACCCTTTTCTACACATTTCATTACAACATATGTCTCTAAGGGTCCTAGGATCCCTAGGGACATTATAATCATTTATATAGGTCAAAAGGGGTCATAGGATAACCTATGACCCCTTTCAACACATTTCATGACAACATATGTCTCTAGGGGTCGCACGACCCTAGGGACATATTATCATCATTTATATGGATTGAAAGGAATCATAGGATAACCTTTGACCCCTTTTGACACATTTCATGACAACATATGTCTCTAGGGGTCCTAGGACCCCTAGGGAAATATTATAATCATTTATATGGGTCGAAAGGGATCATAGGATAACCTATGACCCATTTTGACATATTTCATTATAGCATATGTCGCTAGGGATCCAAGGACCCCTAAGGACATATTATAATCACTTACATGGGTTGAAAGGGGTCATAAGATAACTTATGAACCCGTTCAACATATTTCATTACAACATATGTCTCTAGGGGTCCCATGACCCCTAAGGACATATAATAATCATTTATAAGGGGTCATAGGATACCCTATGATCCCTTTCGACACATTTGATTACAACATATGTCTCTAGGGGACCTAAGACCCCTAGGGATATATTATAATCATTATGTGGGTTGAATGTGGTCATAGGATAACCTATGACATCTTTCAACATATTTCATTATAACATATGTCTCTAGGGGTCTTAGGACCCCTAGGGACATATTTTAATCATTTATATGGGTCGAAAGGGGTTATAACCTATGACCCTTTTTGACACATTTCATGACAACATATGTCTCTAGGTATCCTATGACCCCTAGTGACATATTATAGTCATTTATATGAGTCTAAAAGCATCATAATTTTCTAGGGGTCTTAGGACCACATATGTTCCTAGGGGTCCTAGCACCCCTAGGGACATACATTATGTCTTTGAATGGGTCAAATGGGATCATAAAGTTCCCTATGACCCCTTTTGACCCATTAAATAAGAAAATACATTCCCAGGGGTCATATGAATATATATTATGTGTTCGAATGAGTCGAAAGGGGTAGTAGAGTATCTTATGACACCTAAGCACACTCAATGTCATGGAATGGGTCAAAAAGGGTCATAGGGTATTCTAAGGCCCATTTTGAGTCATTAGATCACATCATTTATGTGGTTAGGGGTCCTAGGAACCATAAGTACACATATTGTGATTAAATGGGTTAAAGAGTATCAAAGGGTACCCTATGACCCCTTTTGATCTTTTCGAACCATTATATATATGGTTAAGGGTCCTGAATCCTTTTAAAAACATATTAAATATCCTCAAAAGGGGTAATACTATTATCAAAAAAATTGAAAAAAAATGGAAAAAAAGGGTATTTGATTTGGGAATTGGGTACCTGATTTGGGAATGGGTACTTGATTAGGATTGGTTTTTCTTTGGATGCCAACCCTCCATGGTCAATAGCAAAAATGTTCCAAAAATGTGTTTTTGGCCTATTATTGTGTGTTTTTGACTTTGATGATGTAGCTAATGACTTTTTTTTCATCCAAATTTGATAAAACAAAAAGGTTTTCTTGAGAACATTCTCAACTTTCCATCAATATAATGTTTATCAAATAATGTGTTAAGAAAGTAATTATTACTTATTTTCTAATTGAGTTAGCTACAAAGTGATGATTGACATACTAATTGAAAAATAGTTATAACTTTCAAACTGTATAAGATTTTTGTAATCCAAAAGATGTGACACATTCTATGCTTCGACTAGTATAAGAAAAAACATATATATATTTTGAATTTTTTTGAACTAGTTAAGGTGGTTAGATATGAGAGTTTTTTAATTCAAAAAATAGTATAGTAGAAAATTCATAATTAATTATTTATTTAGAATAAAAATACCCAAAAATATGTGTCACATCCAAATGAGTCTACTTTTTATATCTATAATTCTATTAAAAAATATTATCATTTGATTTTTATTAAGGTGGTCAGACATTCACCTACTTTTTATTTTTGCCCTAAAATTTTTGTAGTATTGCACTAAAATCCAAACTTTTGACCAATCAAATAATTTGTCTTCAGATAAGGCCTAATAGTTTAGAAACTACATTCAATTTCCTATAGATTATTTTCTTGCAGCTTTTTGATATAAAGTCCAGAACCACTTTAAAATTATGTGTCAAGTTGAAAAAACCCTAATTTGTTATTTTTTCACTGCCCCTTAAGGCCATAGTTTGGTTGACCATGATCCTACACAAACCTAGCTTCTACATTTTATGTCATGTTTTGTTTAAGATTTTTTATTTATTACAATGATTTCTATTATAAGTTTAACAACTTATCATGAAAAAACTATATATTAAAAAAATTTGAAAATAAAAAATGTATTATTTTTTCTTTATTGTTAGTGCACATTTCTTGATTTGGATATACCCAAAAATTAAATGAAACCTACATCTGACCATCACAATTGGCTGAATTGACATGGCTACCACAAGTAAATGAAAAATCTAAAAATAAACTTTAAAAAAATTCATTGACAATGACATAAATGACCAATTCAAAATGCAAAACCATTTTAATGTAGGAAAAATATTGTAGAGTTTATTGGATGCATTTATCTACAAAAACATGCATGTGATGTGGTGTATAGAGTTAAAACAATTCTTGCCTTGTAGATTATTTTTGCTGGATAGATAACTTCATTTTATAAATGGAAAATAATTTTAAGCCCCATTCTATCAGCACCTACAAATGCAAAAAAAAAATGGGCACGAAGATTGCCTCAAATGCAAAGGGGTGTCACTTTCATCATGGCTCGAAGCTCTAGAATGCTCATTACCCACCCTTCAATCTGCCATGGAGAGCGACTAAAATCCCACGCGACTTGACCCATGAACACAAACTAATTAGATCCATGATTTCTCTACTGAAATGACCTGCCAAATGATTCTCTAAGGTAGTGCACAATTTGGATTATGTGCTTTGATCTCTTGTTCATATTAGGTTTGTATAAGTAAAACAGAGTGTCAAGACCAAGCCTCCAATGTCGTCATTACCCTAAAATTGTAGCATCAAGCTTGGGTATGGAAGATGAGCTCCAACATGTTTTTTTTTTGTATTAAGTATAGGAAGATCAAAAACATACAATATATTTGCAAAGAATCAGAAGATTAGAGGACAAGTCTCAAATCAAAAAAGAGGAATTATGTCCTACCCAATGTGCTCTATCCTGATCATGAATAGGAGGTAGGTGATGAATGATGGTTTGCATCATTTGCCTCATGTCAACCTCCTCCAAGTCAGCATGCTCCTCTCTATGGTTCTCTTCCTGATGCTCATTGACATGCTCTGCCCTATTCTCTTCCTAATTAAAGTCTTTGTGGAAAGACTCATAGACACTGATAGCTCTACCTCATCCACGATCCCTACCACGACATCTAATGGAAGACCTCATCCCAGATACCATCCTACAACAAGATACAAGATACTATAATAACCATAAAAAATACTACTGAAAAGCATAGATAAAAGACACATGTTTTGCAAACAGAATAGTTTCAATTTTCAGTTTGCCTATAATTTTGATTTAAGTATAATTTCAGTTTTGAAGTCTAAGTGTTGAAGTATGAAAAATATGCAACTAACAGTTTAAGTTATGTTTCAGTTCAACTAGTTTCAAGTTTCAGTTTGAAAGAGATACACATAATAGTTTAAAGTTTTCATTTTTGTTCAACTAGTTAACACTAGTGGCGTTCCAATATACCTAAAGCTCCCAATGTAGAAACTCGAGCTCTGATACTAGATGTAATGCCCCACCAAGGGATCCAAAAGAATTAACCTAAAGTTTTACTAAGTTTGCTAAACATTTTTTTTTTTAAAGTAAGAAAGTATAACATACACATCAAACACATAGTAGCGAAAGCAATAATATGTCATCATCAACAAACATACATAACAGGTTACATTCCTCAAGGATCCTAAGACGTTGAGTCACATTTAAACTTAATTAATTCTAAGTCTATCAACTACCATATCCATATGAAAGAATAACTAGAAATTCCAAAGTCCATTTAATATACATTTTTTTTGAATGCCTCTTGGTAAATTAATTTGGAATGCTCATTCATCTACTGTACATCTCATAGGGTACGAAAGGCTTAAAAGAATATACATATGTAGAAATAAAGATACATCATCCTCAAATCCATGATACAAAGTATAGTAAAATAAATGAAATCATTCACCATACATGATACATCCATAATGATAAAACATCCATCATAATAATCCAGGAACAAAATGAAGGTAAATACCAACCTAGAAAGCTCCAACCATGGTGACTACAGACGAATCTCAATGGTAAGAGTAAAAAGCCCTACCACCAGACCACATGGAACCTAAATGGCCCACTCCCATCGCGCTGAGGAGATAGTCTCAAGTCCCAAACAAGATGTCAAAACACAAAACACAAGTACTCTCTATGTCTGGGAAATCTTAAAAGTATACTAACTCAAAGGTTCCAACATAGATAGACATCTAGACCCAGAGGCAAGACAAAGACACGTAGGAAACCTACTATGCAAGGGGGAAAGTGTCATCGCAAAAGTCATGTTGGAAGTTACCCAAGAAATCCCTTAGGAATCTCAAGTCCCCTGTGATCCTGTGGCCACTAGTATCATCTCATACTGATGAGGCATACTACGGAATGCAAGGTCACAACCAAGCATTCTCTCTACCCCATCCTAGTCTATACTAGCACTCAAGGCATGGGAGAGAACATACAGTTATCTTATTAGGTTAATTTAAGTCAGTATTTAGGTGAGATGTTTTCACTTATTAAAATAACTTACAATGGGTTTCTCCAGGCAGCCTCTTAGGGCCTCGACCCCCATTGCAAGCCACTTCCCGACACTACACATAGATAACCTACCCTAGGCTCATGAAATCACAAATCAAAGAATCATAATAAAATCACCTCAGTCTTATACAAATGACTGAAAGCATCATAAATATAATCCATAATAATAACATTAGTTCTCTACGAGCAACTGATAAGCATCAAATAAAAATCATAATGATCACAACAGTTCTCTATCAATAACTAAAGACATCCATGATAAATCACAATATCTAATGGTTCTCCAACGAGCAACCAGAAAGTATCTCAATAATAAATCACAATACTGATCAAAGACTCAAAAATAGTTAAGTATCTCATAACCATACACCTTAGCTTCACGCAAGGAAACTAGAAAGCAATAACAAACAGTAAATGCATCCATATCATAGAGCATACCATCACATTACCATGGTTGGGTAAAAAGATTGAGATCAAATCATCATATCATCACAATTGCATAATCCCCCGAGCCTCTGGTAACAACCTAAATTGGTCAACACTTGAACAATCCCAAAACCCCAAAGCATAGACATCACACAGAAAATAGGATAATCTCATAGTTTACATTTGATTTTTAAAAAAAAATTATAGTTGAGTTAAACATAAGGTTATAGTTTTCATTTTAATGTATGTTTTAAGTAAAAAGATTCTCCGTTTACCCTATAGTTTAACTCATTCATTTAATCAATTAAAATATAGAATTGCCCCATTTAATTTTATTTTTAAGTCAATTACCTAAAATATTCTAAGGATAATCATATATATATATATATATATATATATTAAAAATCATTTAAAATATTCCTCATTGAATTTTGATAATTACAGTTCAATAAAATAAGAATTAAATAATTTCCACCTAATTATCTAATTTTCATTATTAAATAAATAAATAATATCATATTTAATCAAACTGATAACTATATAATTAACATTTAATTCATTATTAAAAAATTTTAATAAATATTATTGATAAAACAATATTAATAATTAATAATTAACTATTAATTAAAACATTATATAAAATAATATTAAAATTTAATAATTTAAATATTATTAAAAAACATAATATTAAAAATTTAAAACAAAACATCAAATTGCATTTTTAAGCCTGTCGGCTTATAACAAGGTCT
Source organism: Cupressus sempervirens (assembly GCA_028749045.1). Lineage (NCBI taxonomy): Eukaryota > Viridiplantae > Streptophyta > Pinopsida > Cupressales > Cupressaceae > Cupressus > Cupressus sempervirens. The sequence goes on along the minus strand of CM053792.1, from coordinate 948,292,487 downwards.
GTGCCCTGTCGCATTCCTGCAGTCACAGGGCCTGCGACAGCAAGTACTTGGTACCTGATGTTGCAGTACCTGCGACGCAGGTATTGTTGCATAGAGCTACAACAGTGGGGGTGGGGTATCGGATAATTCCCTCCCCCCCCCCATATAATTATATATTATTTATTAAAAAAAAATGATTTCTCTTTTATCAAAATAACAATTCAACCCCCGCCTCCCCCCCCATGTGCAAAAAATTATGTATTATTTTATTTAATTATAAATTTTAATAGAACTCAATTTTTTATATATATAATTTTCTTTATAATATATATATATATATATATATATATATATATATATATATATATAATAACTTTTGCAACATTAGCTTGATAGGAAAGAATAAATGTAACCATTCAAAATTTTTAGTCTAAATTTTTCATTTCCAAAATCAAATTCTTTCCAAATTTAAATTTCTTAGTTCCTTTTTAATTCAACCCAGATCCCAATTTAATTTTTAATTTTAGTTCTACTGAGGGAGGATTGCAACGATATTTAAAACTCCTAACCAGACAAAAACAACATACATGCTCGAATTCCAGTTTACAAGATTGAAAGATTCGTTGTAATGAAATACAAACAATCAGATGCACAATCACGAAGAAGACAGGAAGGAATAATTGCGAAATTAATCAACGATCAAAGAACAAGACCCTACTTGCTCCTAATGCTATTACGAAATCCTCGAAAAACTGTTAGAGAATTCGCTCATCTTCAATAACTTTCTTCTGAAAATCTTTCCTAGAATTCTCCTCCTGAAATTCGCTTCCAAAAGTTGTCTCCCCCAAAATTTGTGTCTCCAAAATTCACGGTCCCCCAAAAATGAACCCCCAAAGTTGTGATAAGGAGTTTTCTCCTCAAATCGGGGCACTGATTGTGCGTTCACCCGAGAGGACTCCTTGCTCAGTAGACTCAAACTCCAAATTAACTTTATTTATCTTTGCTTTATCTTTTAATGCATGTTAAATGAATTATTAAATAATTTTATTTAATTTTCCACTTGACTTCTAATTTTAATTAATTTATTACTTTTAATATCATGCGCACTTCATGAAATTAAAATAACATTATTATTTTCACTTATTTTATCTTTTTAATTAATTTCTTTTATTTTCAACTCATGCTCGCATCATGCGATATAGAATCTTTTAATAGTTTAATATCTTTTTACTTTAAATTTATTTTAGAAACTTAATTGATAAAATATTTAATTAACTTAAATAACAATAATATTTAACATTTATTTAAAAATGAACTCTAAATATGTTATTATTAAATTAAATAAATATTATCACGTTCTAAATTTATACTTAAACTTTTATCTCTAAATTCAATTCTTTTATTAAATTAATTTCTCAATTAATTAAATATAATTAAATATTAAAATGTCATAATAATTTTCTATTAAATTAAATCATTAATTAATCTTTTAATTAAACTTAATTAATAGAAAATACACCAAAGATTCATAAACAACATATGAAAACCCATCAAAGCAAAACACATACAAAATCAATTAATGGGTTATAATCACGAATTAATGTCATTTGACGCATTCGGAGGGTACTTGACTTGGATACTTGTTCTAATTATCAATTAGGACAAATGGCTAAAGGGTTTAGGATTTGGACTTAAGATTTATTTCCCCTCTCTTACCATTGAGATAATGCGATAGGGTATGCTCATCCTGGTAATTCAAGGAAGTCGATACCTAGTACCTGCAACCTACATAAAATCCATGCATGTACAAACACAATATTCTAAGCTAAACAAGCAATGGCAGGAAGTGGTGCATCGTGTAGATCCCAACTAGCAGGTGACTACGACTCCCTTCCTCAACCACATCAAAAACACCATACATAAAGAAAACACATGCACACCATACGCATGCAATATGGGATAAGTATCCATAAGAAAACACATGTGATATAAACCATCTAACTAATCATCATCAATAACTAAAAACACTGAATAATCCTCATACATACATGAAATATAGAGTACCAAGTAATCTCATCATATAATCAACTAAATTTGAAATAATGTCTGATAATCTTAAAATAATACCACTAATCATCCAACATAAAACCGGTTTAAAAGAGTTTAAATATGATAAATTAATTAAAGGATAAAATAAGTGAAATAAATAATGTTATTTAATTTCATAAAGTGCACATGGGATTAAAAGTAATAAAGATTAAAAATAGAAGTCAAGAGAAAAACTAAATTAAGTTATTTAATAATTCAGTTAATGTGCATGAAAAGATTAAAAAAACAAAGATTAATAAAGGTTAATTTCGAGTTGAGACTTGTAAGCAAGGAGTCCTCTTGGGTGAACGCACAATTAGTGCCCTGATTTGAGCAGAAAACTCCTTATCACAACTTTGGGGTTCATTTTTGAGGGACCGTGAATTTTGGAGACAGGAATTTTGGGAAAGACAATTTTTGGAAGAAAATTTCAGGAGAAGAATTCTAGGAAAGATTTTTAGAAGAAAGTTATTGAAGAGGAGCAAATTCTCTAACAACTTTTCAGGAATTTCATATTAGCATCAGGAGCAGGTAGGGTCTTGTGCTTTGATCGTTGATTAATTTTGCAATTATCCCTTCTTGTCTTCTTCATGACTGTGCATCTGATTGTTTCTATTTCATTGCAATGAATCTTTCAATCTTGTAAACTGGAATTCGGGCATGTGTGTTGTTTTAGTCTAGTTATGAGTTTTATATATATCATTGCAATTCTCCCTCAGTAGAATTAAAATTGTAATTAAATCTGGATGGGGTTTGAAAGAAAGAAAATGCTAAAATAGGAAAATTCGAATGGTTGATAGAATTTCTCCTATCAGACTATATTTGCAAATGATATTAAATAATTATAATAATAATACATTTTACAGGGGGTTGTTCGAATTTAATTTAATTAAAAATAAAATTAAAAATAAAATAAAGTATAGGAAAGAGAGATTGTTTTAGTTAAAATTTCATTAAAAATAAAATTTTAAATTATATTTATTTATTTGAGAGGATTGTTTTAAAATTTCCTAACAATAATTAATAAAGTTTTGAAAACTAAATTTAATCTTATTAAACAATATATATATTACTAGAAAACATTATATAAAGTTTTAATTTTAAAAAAAAGAACTGTCGGCAGCTGTACTTTACTTATCGTAGTTTGCGGATGGTACATGTACAAGCCTCGTGGCTATATTAAGAGGCTGATGGCTATTATGTATAAAGGGATATGTTTAAAAAGGTTTTGTAAACTTTTAATATACGTTCAAAGTTTTATAGAAACTTTCATTAAATAAGATATGTTTAAAGTTTTTAAAAAAGAAACTTTTATTAACATTTCTATTAAAGTAAGATATCTTTAAAGTTTTAATAAATTTTCATTAATATTTTAATTAAAAGTAATTTGTTAATAGTTTTATATTTTTGTTTTAATTATTATTTTAATTTATAATATCTTTTTATTAAAGTTTATTAATAATTTATTAATATTTATTAATACTTATTTAATAAATTTAATAATTAATAAATATGATTAATTAATGATTAAGCGATACTATTTATTAAAGAATTTTGTAAATAGATATTGAATATTAATTAATTATTAATTATTAAATAATTGATAATTATTAATTATTAAATAATTGATAATTATTAAATTAGAAAGGAAATGGATATTAGAACTAATTGCAATTAATGATAAAATCATGAAAATTATATTGATTATTTGAAAATTAATTATTAATGAAACTGAGATTATCTTTATTTAATCAATCAATTATTATTATTTTTAATAATCTAATAAATGATTATTAATACTTTTAAGTCGTGATGCAATTTCTTTTATTATAAGAGCGAGACTGAGTTGATTATACAGGTTAATTGGTGGGAAAAACTAGAAATTTCATCTATTTGATACATATATTGGAAAGAAAACTGAAACTTTACTTTTAACTCAAACTATGTGTTTTCTTAATTCAACCAAATTGTGGACTATCCTATTATGTGTTCTTGGTACTGTCTATGTTTTGGGGTGTTTTGGAGTTGTCCTAGCATTGACCAATTTAGGTTGTTACCAAAGGCTCAGGAGTTATGCGATTGTGACGTTATGATGATTTGTTCTTGATCTTTCTAAATCCAACCATGGTAATGTGATGCTATGCTCTATGACATGTTTGCATTTTCTTTCCAGTTTCCTTGTGTGAAGCTGAGGTGTATGTATTGAGATACCTGACTTAACCATTTTTGAGTCATCAATCAGTTATACTTGGATTACCTTCTAGTCGTCTTGATGGGACTGAAGTGTTTTGCTATGCTCTTAATGATGTCATGTTGTGATTTTTTTGACTTGACCATTTTGGAGTATTCAATCAGTATTGTGATCTATTATTGGGATACGTGTTGGTTTCTCATTGGAGAACCATTGGATATTGTGATTGATCGTTGATGCCTTTAGTTGCTGATAGAGAATTGTTGTGATTATTATGATTAACATTTCATGATTTTTAGTTGCTCATGGAGAATTGATGTGATTATTGTGATTTTATGAGCTTAGGGTAGGTTATCTATGTGTAGTGTTGGGAAGTGGCTTGCAATGGGGGTTGGGGCCCTAAGAGGCTGCCTGGAGAAACCCATTGTAAGTTGTTTTAATAAGTGAAAACATCTCACCTAAATACTGACTTAAATGAACCTAATAAGATAACTGTATGTTCTCTCCCATGCCTTGAGTGCTAGTATAGACTAGGATGGGGTAGAGAGAATGCTTGGTTGCGACCTTGCATTCTATAGCATGCCTCGTCAGTATGAGAGGATACTAGTGGCCGCAGGATCACAGGGGACTCGAGATTCCTAAGGGCCAAGGGATCCAAAAGAATTAACCTAAAGTTTTACTAAGTTTGCCAAACATTTTTTTTTAAAACAAGAAAGTATAACGTACACATCAAACACATAGTAGTAGAAGCAATAACATGTAATTATCAACAAACATACATAACAGGTTACATTCCTTAAGGATCCCAAGATGTTGAGTCACATTGAAATTTAATTAATCTAAGTCTAACAACTACCACATCCACATGAAAGAATAGTTATAAAGTCTAATGTCCATCTAATATACATTTGTTCTGAATGCCTCTTGGAAAATTAATTCAGAATGCTCAATCATCCACTGTACATGTCACAGGGTATGAAAGGCTAAAAGAATATACATAAGTAGAAATAAAGATACATCATCCTCCAAGAATCCATGATACAAAGTATAGTAAAATAAATGAAACATAGAGCACATCCGGCAGGACATGAGCATAGACCTAGGTCTAGTAGCCCTCAGAGGGATTGACATAGATCCATTGTATCTTCACAGATGAAGGACCTTCAGAGGTCCAAGGTCAAGCCCTTTAATGGTAGGGTTCTAGATATGTAGCTGAGCAGTGGCTTATTTCCCTTGATAAGATTTTTCCTATACAGGACTTTGATAGTAATGTCAAAGCAAGGTTTTCTATCACCAACCTAGAATTCTTTGGGGCCACTTGGTGGACAATCGAGGAAAAGAAGTTGGGCTTAACCATGAACAGTGTCACATGGGAGTTATTCTTAGAGAGCTTCTGTGAGCAATTCCTACCAGAGGAATGGAAGCAACATAGAGCAGATGAGTTCCATAACCTGAGACAGTACACTATGACCATTATAGAGTATGAGCGCAAGTTCTTTGAGCTCATGCCCTTTTCGAGATTCCGTGACAACCTAGCCAGTTGGTGCAACATTTCATTAGAGGTTTGAACAATCATTTAATTGGGGGTGTTAAGGTGTTTGAACCTAAAACCCTCAAGGATGTGGTACATTGAGTCATCCTTGTAGAGCAGAGTGTGAACCTAGGACATGGGGCTTTTATAGGAGCACCTTTAGCATCAAGGTCAAAGCATGGTTAGGGAGTAGGTGGCAATAGGAAACCTCCTTCTAGGGGTAATCAATAGCAGAGAGGAACTTACCCTCCAGCACAGAGTGGTGGCAGTGGTTCGAATGCTAGGAACTATCACAATGCTCAGCACAACAAGTATAACCCATATGATCAGCCATCTCAGAGTGTTCAGTCTTATCCTAGTGGGGGTAGTTTCTAGCAATCTAGTGCACCTAGAGTTTAGAGGAGCTTCAATGGAGAGTGTTTCTCATGTGGACAATGTGGACACAAGTCGTCTTGTTGCCCTCAAGGGAAACCATAGTTCTCAGGCCAGCGACCCACAATTTTAGAACCTATAGTTGGTGACATGGGTAGAGCCCAGAAAGTGTACTCAGTGGAGTCTTATCCTCCTACAGGGGGAAAGGGTCCAATGGGACCCACATAGTGAGTCCTTAGCTTTTCTTTTCTTGTAGGCTTCTAAGAGTAAGCCTAAGTCTAGCGGGAGTGGATGTAGTGCCTGCCCCTAAGCTGCATTTTAGTTATCATTGCCAAACTCTTTTAGGCCAGTTTTATGTTGGATGATTAGTAGTATTATTTTAAGATTATCAAATATTGTTTCAGATTTAGTTGATTATATGATGAGATTACTTAGTACTCTATATTTCATGTATGTATGATGATTATTAAGTGTTTTCAGTTATTGATGATGATTAGTTAGATGGTTTATATCATATGTGTTTTCTTATGGATACTTATCCCATACTACATGTGTATGATGTGCGTGTTTGTTTTCTTTATGTATGGTGTTTTTGATGTGGTTGAGGAAGGGAGTCGTAGTCACCTGCTAGTTGGGATCTACACGATGCACCACTTCCTGCCATTGCTTATTTAGCTTAGAATATTGTGTTTGTACATGCCTGAATTTTATGCAGGTTGCAAGTACCGAGTATCGACTTCTTTGAATTGCCAAGATGAGCGTACCCTATTGCATTATCTCAATGGTAAGAGAAGGGAGATAAATCTTAAGTCCAAATCCTAAACCCTTTAGCCATTTGTCCTAATTGATAATTAGGACAAGTATCCAAGTCAAGTACCCTCCAAATGCATCAAATGACATTAATTCATGATTATAACCCTTTAATTGATTTTGTATGTGTTTTGCTTTGATGGGTTTTCATATGTTGTTTATGAATCTTTGGTGTATTTTCTATTAATTAAGTTTAATTAAAAGATTAATTAATGATTTAATTTAATAGAAAATTATTATGACATTTTAATATTTAATTAATTGAGAAATTAGTTTAATAAAAGAATTGAATTTGGAGATAAAAGTTTAAGTATAAATTTAGAATGTGATAATATTTATTTAATTTAATAATAATATATTTAGAGTTCATTTTTAAATACATGCTAAATATTATTGTTATTTAAGTTAATTAAATATTTTATCAATTAAGTTTCTAAAATAAATTTAAAGTAAAAAAAATATTAAACTATTAAAAGATTCTAGATCACATGATGTGAGCATGAGTTGAAAATAAAAGAAATTAATTAAAAAGATAAAATAAGTGAAAATAATAATGTTATTTTAATTTCATAAAGTGCGCATGAGATTAAAAGTAATAAATTAATTTAAAATAGAAGTCAAGTGGAAAATTAAATAAAGTTATTTAATAATTCATTTAACATGCATTAAAAGATAAAGCAAAGATAAATAAAGTTAATTTGGAGTTTGAGTCTGGTGAGGAAGGATTCCTCTCAGGTGAACGCACAATCAGTGCCCCGATTTGAGGAGAAAACTCCTTATCACAACTTTGGGGGTTCATTTTTGGGGGACTGTGAATTTTGGAGACATGAATTTTGGGGGAGACAACTTTTGGAAGAAAATTTCAGAAGGAGAATTCTAGGAAAGATTTTCAGAAGAAAGTTATTGAAGAGGAGTGAATTGTCTAACAGTTTTTCGGGGATTTCATGATAGCATTAGGAGCAAGTAGGGTCTTGTGCTTTGATCGTTGATTAATTTTGCAATCATCCCTTCCTATCTTCTTCGTGACTATGCATCTGATTGTTTGTATTTCATTACAACGAATCTTTCAATCTTGTAAACTGGAATTCGAGCATGTATGTTGTTTTCGTCTGGTTATGAGTTTTAAATATCGTTAAATCCTCCCTCAGTAGAACTAAAATTAGAAATTAAACTAGGATCTAGGTTGAATTAAAAAGGAATTAAGAAATTTAAATTTGGAAAGGATTTGATTTCAGAAATGAAAATTTTAGACTAAAATTTTTGAATGGTTACATTTATTCTTTCATATCAAGCTAATATTGCAAAAGTTATTAAAAATATATATATTATAAAGAAAATTATATATATATATATATATATATATATATATAAAATTGAGTTTTATTAAAAATTATAATTAAATAAAATAATATATAATTATATGGGGGGGAGGGAATTACCCCGTACCCCACCCCAACTGTCGTGGCTCTACGCGACAGTACCTGCATCATAGGTACTGTGACATTAGGTACCAAGTACCTACCGCCACAGGCCGTAGGCCTTGTTATAAGCCGATGGGCTTAAAAATGCTATTTGATGTTTTGTTTTAAATTTTTAATATTATTTTTATATTATGTTTTTTAATAATATTTAAATTATTAAATTTTAATATTATTTTATATTATGTTTTAATTAATAGTTAATTATTAATTATTAATATTATTTTATCAATAATATTTATTAACAAATTTTAATAATTAATTAAATGTTAATTATATAGTTATCAATTTGATTAAATATGATATAATTTATTTATTTAATAATGAAAATTAGATAATTAGGTGGAAATTATTTAATTCTGATTTTACTGAATTACAATTATCAAAATTCAATAAGGAATATTTTAAATGATTTTAAAATATATATATATGATTATCCTTAGAATATTTTAGATAATTGACTTAAAAATAAAATAAAATAGGGTAATTCTATATTTTAATTGATTAAATGAATGAGTTAAACTATAGGGTAAACAGAGAATCTTTTTACTTAAAACATACATTAAAATGAAAACTGTAACCTTATGTTTAACTCAACTGTAAGTTTTTTTTAAAAAATCAAATGTAAACTATGAGATTATCCTATTTTCTGTGTGATGTCTATGCTTTGGGGTTTTGGAGATTGTTCTAGTGTTGAATAGTTTAGGTTGTTACCAGAGGCTCGGGGGATTATGCAATTGTGATGATATGATGATTTGATCTCGATCTTTTTACCCAACCATGGTAATGTGATGGTATGCTCTATGATATGGATGTATTTACTATTTGTTATTGCTTTCCAGTTTCCTTGTGTGAAGCTAAGGTGTATGGTTATGAGATACCTTACTTAACTATTTTTGAGTCTTCGATCAGTATTGTGATTTATTATTGGGATACTTTCTAGTTGCTTGTTGGAGAACCATTGGATATTGTGATTTATCATGGATGCCTTCAGTTGTTGATAGAGAACTATTGTGATCATTACGATTGTTATTTGATGCTTATCAGTTGCTCATGGAAAACTAACGTGATTATTATGGATTATATTTATGATGCTTTCAGTCACTTGTATAGGACTGAGGTGATTTTATTAGGATTCTTTGAATTGTGATTTCATGAGCCTAGGGTAGGTTATCTATGTGTAGTGTCAAGAAGTGGCTTGCAATGGGGGTTGGGGCCCTGAGAGGCTGCCTAGAGAAACCCATTGTAAGTTTTTTTAATAAGTGAAAATATCTCACCTAAATACTAACTTAAATGAACCTAATAAGATAATTGTATGTTATCTCCCATGTCTTGAGTGCTAGTACAGACTAGGATGGGGTAGAGAGAATCACTAATACATTTGGTACCAAATTACAACGGCAGTGCCATTGCAATTTTCTGTCACAACCTTGTTGTTTTTGCAATTGCGACGATAGATTGTCGCAATTGCGACAATGACAAGGTTGTGACAAAAAAACTGCAACGACACTGCTGTTGCAATTTGGTACCAAATGTATTAGTGAATGGTTGGTTGCGACCTTGCATTTCGTAGTATGCCTCGTCAGTATGAGAGGATACTAGTGGTCGCAGGATCACAGGGGACCCTAGATTCCTAAGGGATTTCTTGAGTAAATTCCAACGTGACTTTTGCGATGACACTTTCCCACTTGCATAGTAGGTTTCCTACATGTCTTTGTGGTGCCTCTGGCTCTAGATGTCTATCTATGTTGGAACTTTTAAGTTAGTATACTTTTAGGATTTCCCAGACTTAGAGAGTACTTGTGTTTTGTGTTTTGACATCTTTCTTGGGACTTGAGACTATCTCCTCAGCGCGGTGGGAGTGGGCCATTTAGGTTCCATGCGATTGGGTGGTAGTGCTTTTTACTCTTACCATTGAGATCCATCCGTACTCACCGTGGCTGGAGCTTTCTTGGTTGGCATTTACCTTCATCCTGTTCTTGGATTATTATGATGGGTGTTTTATCATTATGGATGTATGGATGTATCATGTATGGTGAATGATTTCATTTATTTTACTATACTTTGTATCCCAGATTTGAGGATGATGTATCTTTATTTCTACATATGTATATTCTTTTAAGCCTTTCATACCCTCTGACATGTACAGTGGATGAATGAGCATTCTGAATTAATTTTCCAAGAGGCATTCAGAACAAATGTATATTAAATGAACTTTGGATTTTCTAGTTATTATTTCATATGGATGTAGTAGTTGATAGACTTAGAATTAATTAAATTTAAATGTGACTCAATGTCTTGGGATCCTTAAGGAATGTAACCTGTTATGTATGTTTGTTGATGATGACATGTTATTGCTTCCACTACTATGTGTTTGATGTGTATGTTATACTTTCTTACTTTAAAAAAAAAAAAATGTTTAGCAAACTTAGTAAAACTTTAGGTTAATTCTTTTGGATCCCTTGGTGGGGCGTTACAAATTACATACATTCTTTAAAAATATTAAAACTGATACATCAGAAGAAAGTAGACTTAAAAACAGATAAAGTGTCCAAGACATACAAAGAAGAAAGAAAATAAAGTAAAGGACATAATAAATATATATAGAACCAATAGAAAAAAGGAAAAAAAGAAGTAAACAACTTTCAATTTACACAGCTTTATATCTATCTAGAAAACATTCTTGAAAAATTTTGTTCCATTAAACTGAGAGTATTATATACCAATGAAAGAAATTTAAACTAAATTGAGACAAAATAGAAGATGAATAAGAAAATAGATTCATTGCCATAAAATGAGTCATGCAAACTTTTGCAGTCACAAGAGAAACAAATCCAAGTCTTTTTATCCATATAAAAGTTCAACAAACATCTTAATCTGAAAATTAGAGAATAGTCATCGAGAATTATTACCCTCATTCAAAGGAATCACCAATAGAGAATTATGTTAATAAATAACATTAAGGAAACCAGACAACATAAATAGAGAAGTTTTTAAGGATGCGTGTCCTGTAAAATGTCCATATATCTATGAGTTATTAATTTAGATCCTTCCATATCTATTTAACCAAGTCAAGTCTCTTCTTCTACTCTAGATAGACCCTCCTTCATACTTCAATACTTCCTCTATAAATATCTTCCCATATTCACAACCAATAAAATCTCATTAAAAAATCTATAATTCACTACAAAAGTACCAATGAATAAGATATTACAAACCTCTTACAAGAGTATTGATTAGGATTCAGGCTTTTAGAATCCACTCAACCCCAAAATGATCATAATTTTTTATTATAGACCGTACTCACACATATGGTTGTGTGATTTGTAAAATCACATAAACTATCTATACAATGAGGCAAGTACAAGAACACTTATATTTCGTATTCCATATTGATTTTTTATTTTCGTTTGTTACCTTGACATTTTTTTCTCCAAGAAGTTAAAAGAAAGTCAAGTTGTGAATGAGACCAATTAAAATGTGAAAAATTTTCTCTCTCCCCTTACTAAAACCTTCTCCTTGCCAACTTTTCTCCCTAAAACTTTTCTCTCTCTACCATTCAAAATTGTGTCTCAACCTGCAAGCTTTTTGTGGATAATTGTAGAAAATTCTAGAATTTATTTGTGGTAGTTTTTCACATGTTTATGAGTTGGAAAAAGGTGTACAAGTTCTTAAAAATGTGTCTTGTCCCTAGTACAATATAGGAGGGCTATTTTTATAGTATAAAAAAATCATTATATGACTTTTATGGGGGTCTAAACTAGAGGATAAAATTATGGACAAAAATGCTATTCTTAGACTTACAAATGACAAGTGGGTAACATGTTGCATGGTTGTTTTTCCCATGGTTTTGGTCCATGGTTTTGTAAGACCACAAATGGTTTCCAATTTTTAAATCACTATAAAAGGAGGGCTGGGGAGGTGTTTGAATCATTGAGTTCTATTTGCAAGACTTGGTGCTAGAAGGAGTCTCTCTAAGTCTGAGTCTAAGTTTGAGCTGTGGTCATGCACTCCTATAAGAACTTGAATGGAACGTGTATTGTAATCTTTTTGATTTGAGAATACATTTTGTAGGTTTTGGAAGGTGGGGTTTTTCTCCTAGAAGGGTTTCCCCATGGTAATAATTGTGTTATGTATTCATTGTTATTTTGATTATGTTATTATGCATTTCTTGAGATCTCTACAATAGTTAGTTGAATTTGCATAATCGTCCTTTCAAAGGTTAGTGTAGTAAGTGATTATGCACACCTTTTCTTCCTTACAAGTGGTATAAGAGCTTGGCTAGTTTTGGTTCTATTTATTTGGTATAGGGTTTTTTGAGCTAATCAAGGTTTGAGTGAGAGCTTGTGTAGAAGTTTCATTTCCATGTTGTAGGATTGCAAAGATGGCAAGCATATCAGGGAGGATTGATGTAGAGAAGTTTTCTAGCACAAACTTGGAGATGTGGAAGTTGAAGATGGAAGATCTATTGAATGATTGAGATCTATGGGATATAATTGATGAGAAAAAGATGAGGCCCGTACATTTGACTTTAGTGGCACAATATGATGTGATAGATAGAAAAGCTAAAGGTCTCATTAGATTGTGTCTTGTAGACTCAATTCTGATTGATGTCCATGAAGATCCTACTATAAAGAAGCTTTGGAAGAGGCTAAGTGAGATCTATCAAGTGAAATTACTTGTGAACAATATTTTCTTGAGGAAGAAGTTGTATTCCTTGAGAATGGAAGGTGGATGGATTTCTAAGCATCTTGAAAGTTTTAATATGTTGGTGAATCAGTTGACCTTAGTTGGGGTGTTGATGGATGAAGAAGAAAGGTGTCAAATCTTTATATGTTCATTGCCAAACTCATGGGATAGCCTTGTCATGGCCATAGGGAGCACTTTAGTTGTCTTGAAAATGGAGGAGGTTGTTAGTTCTCTACTTTCTAAGGAGATGAGAAAGGTCTCTTTGAATTCCAAAGAGGCTTTGAGTGTTTGAGGAAGACCAAAAGAAAGAGGCAAGAATGAAAAGCAGCATGGCCATTCTAATTCCAAGAATAAGGGGAGATCAAATCTCCTGGAAAGTCCAAGGTGATCTGCTAGAATTGTGGCAAATCTAGACACTTTCAAAAGGACTGCAAAGAGGAGAAAAAGAAAAAGAAGCAAAAGAAATATTCTAATTTTGAGTTTGAGAAGGAAGATGGATATGTTTTCATTGCAACCTTGGCCACTTGTGTAGATGACAATGCATGGTTGATAAACTCAGGTGCATCTTTTCACATGACTCCTAATGGAAATTGGTTTAGTAAGTATGAAAACTTTGATGGTGGTAAGGTGTATTTGGGTGATAACTCAGTTCTTGATATTGTTGGTCATGGAAGCATTCATGTGAAATTTTCTAATGGTAGAATTAGAAGATTTGATGGTGTCTTGCATATCCCAAGACTAGCAAGGAATTTATTATCTGTTAGCAAACTACTAGATGCGAGTGTGCATGTACAATTTTTTGAAGCAAGTGTAAAAATGGTGAGAGGTGCTACGGTAATATCAAGATGAAGTGAATTGGGTACATTGTACTAGCTTGATGCATGCATGGTTGAGTGCAATAGTACTTCTGATAAGACTACAAAGAGGACTACTTTTTTGGAGAAGGAGAGGGTTTCTCTTTCAATAGATGGTCATGATTTTTGGGTACCCAAGGGTACTCTATCTACTAAATCAAAATTACATGTAGAGAAGACTATGTTATGGCACTAGAGACTTGACCACATAGGTGAGAATGGTTTATGAACCTTAAAAAATAAAAGCCTTTTTGATGGATTTAATGGTTGCAATCTTGAGTTTGATTTTTGTAAGTATCATATTTATGGTAAACAAAACTGTGTTCAATTTTACTCAAGTTATCATAAGTCCTCATGTATTTTAGATCTAATCCATTTAGACATATTTGGTCTAGTTGATGTTCCTTCTATTGGTAGATTAGTTTTATATTTTTCTTTCATTGATGATTTTAGTAAAAGAACATGAGTTTATTTCCTCAGGAGTAAAGCTGAAGTTTTCTGTCATTTCAAAGAATTTAAAGCAATGGTTTAGTTGTAGACTAGAAAGAAGATAAAAATTTTAAGAACTGATAATGGTGGTGATTTTTTCTCCAATTATTTCAACACATTTTTTAAAGATTGTGGTATTAAAAGATAGAAGACAACTCTGTATTCTCCATAGCAGAATGGAGTTGTAGAAAGAATGAATGAAACCTTGATGGAGAAGGGTAGGAGTATGCTGAGTGAGGCTAGACTAGAACACAAGTTCTAGGCTAAAACTATAGCCACTACCTACTACCTTATAAATAGGTCTCCTACATTGGCTCTTGTTGATAAGACACCAATGGAAGCATGGTCGGGTAACAAGCCTTCACTTAGACATTTGAGAGTTTTTGGTTGTGAGCCATATGCTCATGTGCCAAAGGAAGAGTGAAAAAAATTGGACAACAAAGTTGTCAAATGTATCTTCATCGGATATAGTTATGGTGTGAAAGAATACAAGATTTGGGATCCTATTGTACAGAAGGTATTTTATTCAAAAAGTGTTATTTTTAGAGAAACTAAGCCTTCTACTATTATAGTGCAGCCAAAATGGATAGAAGAAAAAAAAGATGTGATTCAACTTCCTACTACACCTAAGAAAGTTGAATCGAGTCCTTTAGAAAGACAAGATGTTGAAGAGAGCTAAGAGGGAGAACCTAAACATGAACCTAAACTAGATCTTGTTTGAAGGTCTAGTAGATAGAGGAAAGCACTAGAAAGGTATGGATATTCTCTTGATGATTGGATGTGTATATTTGCTTTTAATGCTAATATTGATGAACTAAATTTTTTAGAAGAGGCTCTTGGTATGAGTGATTCAAAGTCCTAAAAAATTGCCATGGAAGAAGAGATGGTAGCTCTTAAGAGGAATGACACATGGGACCTTGTACCATTGCCTGAAGGATGGAAACCTATTGGTTGTAAATGGGTGTTCAAAAGGAAGATGGGTTTAGATGGAAGCATTGAGAAGTATAAAGCATGATTGGTTGCAAAAGGTTACTCCTAGGTTCCAGGAAGTGATTATGGTGAATTGTTTTCTCTTGTAGCAAAAATGACATCCATTTGAGTTTTATTTTCTATTATAGCAACTTATTATCTAGAAGTTGAGTAGATGGATGTGAAGACAACTTCATGGAGATTTCGAATAAGAAATTTATATGACACAACCAGAGCACTTTGTGGTAAAAGGTAAAAGCCATTTGGTCTGTAAATTGAAGAAATCCTTGAATGGTCTAAAACAAAGTCCTAGGATGTGGTACCAAAATTTTGATACATATGTATTAAGTTTGAGATTTATGTGATCCAAATCTAATCACTGTATATACTACAAGTCTGATGGTAATTATTTCCTAGTCATTGCCTTATATGTCGATGGCATGTTGTTTGTTGACAAATGAAAAGGTTTGATTGACAAATTAAAATCTTAGCTCTTAGAAAATTTTGAAATGAAAGATCTTGGTGTAGCAAGGTACATTCTAGGAATGGAGATTATAAGAGATAGAAAAAATAGAAAGTTTTGGCTAGGACAGAGTAAGTGTGTTGCTAATATTTTAAGAAGATTCAATATGCAGGATTCCAAACCATTGAGTGTTCTTGTTACTATGGGAACAAAGACTTCTAGCTCACAGTGTCATATATCCCCATTGGAGATGGAAGAGAGTGAGTCGTGTACCATATCAAAGTGCTTTTGGAAGTTTGATGTATACTATGGTATGTATAAGACCACACATTACCCAAGTAGTGGGAGTACTTTCCTATTACATGTCTAATCTAGGAAGAGCACATTAAGATGCAGTAAAAAGAGTTTTTAGATATTTTTGGGGTACCTCAGAGTACTTTATATGTTTCCATGGAACAGGAAATGAGCATTCCTTGGATATTCAAGGCTATGTGGATTTAGACTAGGCTGGCAATGTTGATAGAAGAACATCCACCGATGCATATGTGCTTACATTATTTGGTGGTGCAATTAGTTGGATGAGCAAGTGACAAGCTATGGCTTCTTTGTCCACTACTGTGACAGAGTATATGGAAGCTACTCATGCTTGCAAGGAAGATATCTAGGTAAAGAGATTGTGTTCAGATATAGATATCAAATAGGGTATAGTGACAATTTATAGTGATAGTCAGAGTGCAATTTTCCTAGTGAAGAACTTGACATTTCATGCTAGGACTAAGCATCTTGATGTACAATATCATTTTGTGAGAGATATGGTCAAGGATGACAAGGTGAAGCTGGAGAAGGTGGAGAATTTGGCAAATATTTTTTGATGCATTAACTAAGACTATGAGCATAGAGAAATTTAGATGGTTTTCACAATTTATGGGCCTCTTGGCCCCTATTTATCAAGTCCATTACACTTTGGATGCCCTAACTCTTGCAAGGTGTTTGACAAGTGGGAGAATATTGAGAATTGTGTCACAACCTTGCATGCTTTTTTTGAAAAATTGTAGAAAATTTTAGAATTTGTTTGTGGTAGTTTTCCACATGTTAATGAGTTGGAAAAAGGTGTATGAGTTGTTAAAAATGTGTCTTGTCCCTAGTATAATATAGGAGGGCTATTTATAGAGTATAAACAACTCATTATATGATTTTTATGGGGGTCTAAACTAGAGGATAAAATTATGGACGAAAATGCTATTCTTAGAGTTACAAATGACAAGTGGGTAACATCTAGAATGGCTTTTTTGCCCATAGTTTTGGTCCATGGTTTTGTAAGACCACAAATGGTTTTCAAGTTGTAAATCACTATAAAAGGAGGGCTTGCGGAGGTGTTTGAATCATCGAGTTCTGTTTGTAAGACTAGGTGCTAGAAGTAGTCTTTGTAAGTCCAAGTCCGAGTTTGAGTTGTGGTGATGCCCTCCTATAAGAACTTGCATTGCAAGTGACTTGTAATCTTCTTAATTTGAGAATACATTGTGCGGGTTTTGGAGGGTGGGGTTTTTCTTCTAGAAGGGGTTCCCCATGATAACCATTATGTTATGTGTTCATTTTTATTTTGATTATGGTATTATGCATTTCTTGAGATCTCTGCAATAGTTAGTTGAATTTGCATATCATCCTCTCAATGATTAGTGTAGGAAGCAATTTCACACACCTTTGCTTCCTTACATCCACCAACCTTAACCTTTAGAAATAAGTTGGAGTTTAGATTTTTCCTTTCCTCAAAAAACATATTTTAGGAGCCGTTATCAACCTCTTTATTAAGTTGATGAAGGTTTGTGTGTGAACACCTTATTATCGGTGATAAAGAGCAATAATTTTAGAAGAAGAGTAAGAGGCATGAATAATGATGGTAGTGAAAAAAACATGGAAACATTAGCAGACACATGAATTTTTTAATACAATTCATACACTGCATGAAATGTACCAATATTCATATAAAATGTGGAAGCATCTACATGATGGTAGTAAGAACAATGTGTACGCATTTATCATACTGCACCCTTATAATGGCTAGAAGAGGCGCATCAAGATATTGACCAAATACCTTAGTTACAATGTTTAGAAAAGAGTGGTTGTAGGGATAAATCAAATATCATTTCATAGAAGGAATATGACACAGTTGAAGCACAAGTATGGGAAAGCCATTAGATTTGCAAACCATTCCACAAAATACACATAGCTCAATATGGAACATAATGCATGGACATCATGAAAGTTTGAGTAGGAAAAGATAACAAAGATCTTGTGTTATATGCAAGTTGTGAAGTTATAAATTGAGCTTGCCTCCCTTTCCAAGTAGCGACACCTCTATGAATGGATAAGGCTAAAGAGGAGAAAGTGTGATAATGGTTGCAGTGTGAAAGAAAGTAAAGATTCTTGGTAAGAGTGTTCCTATTGGTATCGAACCCAAATATGAGAAACTCAAAAGTAAACATTGACTAATTGATCACACATTCATTCCATGAATGGGGATGTGTCCAATATATTAAAGGAACCATAGTGATAAGAGAATAAACACTGAGAAAGGTCTAGGCTTAATCGACACATTGGAAGCGTTTAATAATAGTGGCTAATAGTGGGCCCAACCACTCTTAGCCAATAGCTTGAGGCCATTGTAATGCATTGAGCTTAGGCTATTAGCTAATAGTGGTTAGGCCCATTGTTATACACTATTATTCAATTAGTGTACTGGTTAAGTTGCTTGCTAAGAACAGTAATGCAGTGAGCTATTTGGAAAAATGCCCATGTTGAAACCTGAATGCATGAACAATGACAATGACATGTTTGACACAATGCCTCTAATATGTGTAATACATGTGCTGGTTTCAAAGTCTTTGATCAAAGAAAAAAAGAATATAGATGGAGAAGAATGGTATTGATAAAAATTTAAAAAGCTCAAGTGAATACAACATGTGGTGCAAAGTTTAATCTAATATGCACAATATGATGGTCCACAATAAGGATTATATATGGAAGTGATAAAGGCATGTGTCAGTGGAATTGGTAAGATTGAAAATTTTCTAAAGAACACATGTGCTATGGTGAGATGTATTTAGAAATGGAAAATACTTTATATAATACCTATTAAGGTTACTCATGGATGGAAAAAGGATGTTAAGCTCATCTTGGAAACATGAATATCTTATAGCACATCAACTATTCAGGTGGTGAAGTGATGATAAATAAAGAAGAAGCAGATGAAGATAGAAGGCTATGTCAACAAGACCAATCACATACTTATCATTGAAATTGCATATTTTGATGTCCTATTTTATAAATGTCACATGTGTCACTTGTTTCAACTCATAATGTTAAAATTTTCACTTTGATTTTGCAAAAAATTATAGTTAGTTGTCATATGCATTTTGAATTCTCTAACTCTAACTTTTTGAGTGGTTATGAACCCAAAAAGTCGGTTATGCTAGAATTGATTATAAAATTTTTAATAGCGCATGTAAAGGAGGAATTTTTGGATTTGGAAATAGGGGGCACTTATGTTTTGATAGCAAGGAAATTTTTGGAAAGTATGTAAAATTCTTGTTCTTGTAATCAACAAATTTTCTTATGTTCTTGGTGCTAAGAAATAAAAGTGCATTTTGTGTTCTCTTTTCTACAAAGTCTAGACTATTTGGGTGTTTATTCTTGTTATAATTAATGTTTTCATGGTATGGTGTAGATGCTAGTGAACCATTGAATCATCACTAAGCCAATGCTAGCCTTCAAGTGTAGTTCTTGATCATCCTTGTTAGCAATTGAAGTTGATTTAGGAAGGCTTGAAAGTCATTTGGTGTATTCATTTTCAATATATTTCTTTATATGTTTCTAAATCTGAATACATCTTTATTTTAAATTCTAAACTAAATCTTACAAGGGAGTTGTCCCTCTAAACACAAGCGAAGGTCATGTACCAAGGGCCTATCCAACTATTGGAGAAATTGATTTTCCACACATTCCATTGGGCCAAATCCTGTACTTTCTAAGTGAAAAATCTAGTTATCAACATGGTTACATCCACCACTATTGTTTTTAAACAATTAATGACACCATTTTCTATTATAGCACTCTTGGTGCATGCATTCTTTGAATTATTTCTCTTAGAATATCAAGATTCCTTCAAATAATTTTGTAAATATTACAAGTAGATCTATATCGTTGGGTACAATTAAGAAAGAGACATGGAGAGACATGTTTATCAATTATTATATAATTAATATAATAAAAAAAAATTATTTAATTATATAATATAATATATATATATATATTTATTTATTTATTTTAAATTTTTTTCCTACACTTATTCTTATAGTTTATCTAACTTAAGCTACCAAACATCAACACTCCTATTTAGTGAGGGAGAATACACACAACCATATATTACATCAATGTAATATAAAGATATTTGGAATAATGACCTCTTGAATGTCAACTCATTTTGCATTAACCATGTACTCTTTGACAATGGCCTCTTGAATGTTGAGTTGCAAGATATTTGCCAAGTACTCTAAGTAATGGCCTTCTGAATGTCAACTCATTTGATATTCACCAAGTGTTTTGTAAAATGACCTCTTGAACATCAATTTGCATAACATTCACCATGTAACCAAAATGCTCATAAGGTATGTGCACACACATTCTCATAATGCTTACCATATGAACATCCACCATGTAAAATATAATCTATCATGATCTGCATAGACATCATAAAATATTCATCATAATAAAAAATTAAGTTATTATAAGATCGCCACCTTTCAATAACTGTTGCAAGTACAAGTGATAATCATTTGGAATTTATCACTTCCTCATGATGTACATAGGGATTATGCCCAAATAATCATGAATCATAGTACTCTTGACTATTGTAATTGATTGATCATTAGAGAATCTGATGTAGTGCAAGGTAGGAAAATCCGCAAAGGAGACGTCCTAGCCCCCAACAAATAACCATACAACAAAAGATAAGAAACAAAGCAAGATTTGAAGCCAAGTCACAATAATTTATTCATAGATATAACTGATTACATGCAATGTGTTGGGCTGTAAGGCCTTCTCAGATATGGCCAAATACAAAGCAAGTAATAGTTTTGCAAGATCCCTTAAGATCTCATTCAAACCCTAGCTAGTCCAAATCCACACTCTGATAGAAACCTCTAAGGAAGATCCAACTAGTGTAATACCCCAAAATTGGCACATTTCCATGTTAACCACTTTTGGTCTATTCAATCATTCTTAAGTCCTATTTTACTAGGCAATTCTAATTATTATAATCACTACTTGACCTAGCTGTCAAATGCAAAAAATGCTAATCTGTATCAATCACACTATTTATTTAATTCCTAAGTATTGACTCAAATTAGCTATAATAAACCTATTGATTTAATTTAATTTAATTATAAGTGTTCATAATTTAATTTAATTAAAATTACCTCTTTAGCTAATGTACAAAGGAATTAAATGTATTTGATTTAATAAGATATCTCCTCTTTTTAATTATTGAATTTAATTATTCAATTAATTAAATTTTATCTATTTATGAGGTCATGTTCTATTTTATTAAATTAAATATTCTCTCAAAATCTTCTCTTTAGTTCAAAAATGGAAACTCTAGGTGAACTAAAATTAGAAAAGGAATTAAATTAGTTAACTCCTTATTCCGCTCAAAATTAAATCAATTAACTCCTATTTCCACTCAAAAGAAATCAGTTAACTCCCTTTTCATAAGGAATTTTTCATTATGACTGAGTCTCATCTTCAATCTTGATCATTCATTCCAATTAATCTCGATCGTCGATTGATTCTGGGGTTTTGCTCAAGAAACCTTCAATTCCTCATTACATAGGTGGATTTGAATTTGCATCGAACTTATGCTAGAATGTCTACTCATTTGGTCTTGCATTCATAGCTAAATATTCTTGCATATCAATCTCATATTAGTTTAATAATGCATCCATTTAGATTAATTATTCTTCCTTATCTTAGAATAATCCTGCATAAATTTAGATTAATATTGCATATCTCATATATCTTAAAATCCTTCATTCTAGAGGTTTGGTTGCCTGCTTCTCATTCTAAGAGAAAAGGAAAAGTCCTCCTAGTTAGAAGGCAACAGGTCAAACTATTGGATTACTTGAATGAATAATCTCATATTCATTCTAAGATGATCTTTCAGATAATGACCATGTTGAAGTGTGTGTGAGGATTTGAGGCCCGCATTTCACATATACATTTTTGGTGCCCACTGTGGGGACAAGAAATCAAATTTTCTAGCCACATTTACTCTATTTATTGCATTTTTTTATAATTCTGTTGTAGTCATCCATACCATTTTCTAGATTTTCACATGAGAAATCTCATTTTTGCTCAAAGAACTAAGGATTCCACCTCTCTCATTGCACTTCCTCTCACAAAAAAGTGCATAAATGTTCAATTTCTCATGTGATGCATGTCATTTTATCGTGCAGGCCTATACATGATCTCACATGAAATCCTACAACAACATATGAAAATATAGTTTCCAAAATTCAGATTAATCATTATGCATTTGGCTAACACTATTTTCTAAAGCATTTTATTTCTAATTTTTGGTTTTCAAATAGCTTGACAATGGTTTTCAGGACACATGTTGAAGATACCTTGTCTAAATACTTGAAACAAGTACTAAATGTGTGATTGCAGGATGCTTTGTCAAAGACACGCACATTGAAGACTCATTTCAAACCCACTTAAATGTTGTGTTTTCTTTTATTTCTTTTCACACATAGTATAAATAGGGTTTTTGAAATTCGTAGGTTGCAAGATAGGGGAATAGGGGAGTATGCTCTTTACTACTTGGAAGTGATGCCCAAGAGTAAATCAAAAACCTAGAAGCCTCTAAAAGATGGTACCTGAGGGAGGCAAGCAAGTTAGTGGTTCTCCCAAATGAAGCCTTTAATGAAGAGATGGTAATTTCCTTGTAGGGGATCAAAGTCTTGGAATAGAACAAGGTGGGATCAATAAGCTAACTCGGTGATGAACATGTCTTGTGTGTTTGGGTAAGATGACGAGGTAGAGGAGTATGCTCTTTCCCCTTAAGGGAAATCAAAAACTTGGACCCTTAGATCTGAACCTCTAGTCCAAGTCAACCTTTAGAGGGCATGCCAGAGCTATCCAACCTATGGGAATGACCCAAGTGAGCACACTCCTTTCACTAGAGATTCTAACTCACTATAAAGAAGCTTTGTGGAGTGAAAGACTCTAAAGCCATATTAATTTACTCTTCTTCATTTTGATATCACATATAAAAAAGAGGCTCTATCTATTGCACTGGCTAGTGCTAGCCCTAGTCTTGCTAGTCAAGTGTGTGCACTTTCAGATGCTAGTGTGGGTTGCTAGCCTCAACTTCACTTGCAAAGCCACTAAGGGTTAATATGAACATAATCCAAATAAAAACCTCTTAGTTAGTTGCTACCTACTTCACCTCCAAAAGGGGGCATAATCTTTGTGCAAGGATGGGGAAGAATCTCTCTTGTAGAACTCACCATATGAATTTACCTAGGCATTGGAAGGTGGTATACATGTGACCCCTACCACAAGGGTTTTGATTCAGCATATATCTTATTGAGCCCTTGGAATACACCAAAAAAATGGGTGCCCTCTAGTCAGGTAACATGGCTGTGTGAGGTGAATGCATGCACATAAGTTGTGGGACAAAGGTTTTCCTTCCTCTACCATTTTTATTTATAGGGATAAAGTGTGTTTTTTATTGAGTCTTAAACTTGTCCAAACCTATCAAGAAAACAAAAGGTCAAGACTCCCTCATCCCTCTGAGTTACTTTTCCCTCAGTTGGATTGTTTGCAGCTACTACTTTCTTCCTGTGTTATCTTAAAAAAACTATCTTTTTGAAACCAAAATGCTATCCAAAACTTGAAAAATATTTTCATATCTATCTAAAATATATCAAAAAAACCAAAAATCTATTGAGAACTGTCTAAAACTTGTAAAATCTCTTCAAAATTCTATCTTAGTTGTTAGTCTAGTCCCTATTCTCACACCCAGTTCTATGAAATTTTGAACAAGAACCCTTTTAATTAGCACTTCTTCACATGGCCCTGTACAAGTCCTCACATGGTCCTATGCAAATCTTCACATGAGATCTTGCAAACTTTTTTTATTTATGTTAGAATCTTGTCCTTTTATCAATCTAGCACATCCTCGCATGGATCTAAACAAGTCCTCACATGAGAACCCTACCCTAAATTTTTTGTTCTAATTCTTCACCTAGTTCTTTATGTATTTTCATGCGGTTCCTTGTGAATCTTCGCGTGGAGTCTTGTCCTTGAAACTATCAAAATTTTCTATCAGAGCTATCTATACTCTAAGTCTGGTATGTACCTACAAATTTTTACCTCTTCTTTGTCTACAAACAATGTCAAAATAGTGACCTCTTTCTTAGTTGAAACTCGTGATCTATGCATGAACTAGTCTCCTTACTTATTTATCTAATTTTTTCCTTTTGTGCTCATCATACTTTGTGTCACAATAGTCATAATTCTTGGCTATTCTAGCCATTACTCAAATGACTCGTATCCAAGTATACAAGACTCTTACCTCACTTTGAGGCTATGTTCTTGTGTGGTCCTTATCTAGGCTTTTTCTTTTTGTCATTATTTGTGGCTGTAAACATTATGCTATTCCTCTGTCTGTTGTGGGCTTATGTTCCAAAACTTCGCTATCACTACTTGAAACATAGTACATCAAACTTGCTAGAAATAAATACACTTAGTCTAACATTCCTAGGGAGAAAGAAGGGATTCTTATTGCAAAAATGAAGAAACAAATTGAAACCATAAGCACTCAACTTCAAAGACTAAATGAAGAAGAAGACACATCATTGAACACATCCTCCTTACAAATTTATTCTAGTTCCTCTAAAGACATTGATCCATCAACTTCTTATGATGTTGAAACCAAATCCATGGAAAACAATGCAACAACACCCAAGATACCTAAAGGTATCTTTGAAAACAAACCTTGGGAGTTTAAACTTGGTGGGAGTTCCCTTTATGAGTAACTATTGTTCCTATCATAGACATAACTTACATAAAACTTCACATTGTAAGGAGCTGAAAAACAAGATCCAAGATCTCTTTGGTAATGACATAACTCAAAAATCTAAGATCTCATCTACTAGAGATTCTACTCTCAAGAAGGATCAACATCATGAAACCAAGTCTAGTAATGGTTCAAATGCAACTTCTACTTCTTCCAACATGCCATCACCTACTAAAGCGTCTAATATTTTCAACACATATTCACCAAAAAAAGAACTCGC
This sequence comes from Cupressus sempervirens, assembly GCA_028749045.1. Lineage (NCBI taxonomy): Eukaryota > Viridiplantae > Streptophyta > Pinopsida > Cupressales > Cupressaceae > Cupressus > Cupressus sempervirens. Next base: position 948,267,215 of record CM053792.1, on the reverse strand, counting down.
TACTCCCCCTATTGATTGTGTACCCTCAAGGATTGCCTTTAAAAGAAACTCAAGCTGAAAAACATTGGGCTACAAGTATTTTCACTACCTTCATAGATCATATGTCTTCATTCCCTACTATGCCTATGGATTTCACTCCAAGTAATTTTCCCTCTAAACTTCAAGATCCTATTATGCAGACTCCATAAATGGATTTGAATACAAGTTCAGATACTCTCTCATCCTCAAAATTAGTTTCATGTCAAGAGGACTTCTTAAATGATGAAGAAACAAGTTTTGATCAAGACCAAGATTCCTTCATCCCCTTTCAAATCTTCCAAGATCTCATGCCTCCATCTCAAGAGCCACTTAGTCCTCCATCTCTCATGCCATGCACCTCTACTAAAAAAGATCAAGATATTCCTTCCACCATCCCTAAGGAGATTATTAAAGACCAAGAGATGGATACTTTTCATAGGCTACCTAAAATTTATTTTGAAGATAAAAGTGTTCCCTCACCCTCTTGTTCTACCTTGCTACATTCACTTCAAAACTATGCTCAAGATTTAAATACTCATGTTGAAAGTATTGCTCTTATAACAGTTACTCATAAATCTATTGATGGCTTTGGTAATGTTGCTCACTCTAAAGATGTTGATATCCCTACTCATGGTCCAGTCACATTTTCTAAATCTATCCTTGGTCCCTATCCATCTAAGCTAAAACCTTCAAGTCTTCCATCCATATTAGGACCTTATGTTCCTCTATCTCCTACTTCCACTCTCAGCTCATTACACATCCCTCCTACCCTACCTCAAGATCAAAAAAGATGCACATACTTGAACTCTTCACATTCACCTTTGCATCTAAACTAGTCATATTGGTCTCATTCATCCATAAGTCCCAAGTACTTTGGAAGAAATTTATATAATCAACTCAAACACAAATGCATAAATCCATCTTCAAAAGTTCACTATGTCTCCTCTAATTGAAATGTGAATGTTAAGAAGGAAAATACGCATAAGAGACTACAAAGGCCCACTATTCAAAGAGCTCAACTAAAGAAAGGTTCTTAAATTTTCTATTGAAGAAATGCATTCCAAAGCATCTAATGAAAAACAAAAAGCTATATGGATTCCCAAGTCTCTTTTGAAGGACTTGAATATTAAAAACAAATCAAAGTTGACATTCAAGCTTCCAAAGGTTTCCACTCCATCTTCTTCTTAACATCTTCCTAAAAAGGTTTCAAAACCTTCTACTCCACCTTTCTCCAAAGTGGCTCTTCTACCTCATATATCTAAGCCTCAATCTATTTTGTCCATGATTTCCTCGTCATTCCATCACCCTTCAAGGTGTGTGCCAATGTTGATCTTGCCTAAAATCTCATACACGCTCATGAAATCCTCTAAATCTTATGCCTACTTGCTATCCTTGGTTGTTTCAGTCTTTCAAAACCAACAACCTTATCCTCCATCTACCTCTCATTTTCATATCATTTCCCTTCCATTACCTTATCAACATCTTTGAGCGTACCCTACTATGGCCTTGGATTATCATAACTTATCTTTCTTATAGGTGTTCTATCTAACTTGAGAAAGCTTGAGCTCTTTCTGAATTTTTTTTTTTTTTTTAAATTAAAAGAAAAAAATGAAAAAGTGCCTTGGTGAAAACCACTTCTTGTGGCACCTTGGATAAGTACCATGATGAAAATCTGGTAAATAGGCATCATACATAATTCTTCCATCCATAACATCCTATCATGATCTTTCTTATCCTTCATATGTCGTCATCTCAAGTCATTCACTCATAACCTCCATAAGATACTTTTCTATCCTATTCACTTAACCCTAGCTTTGGTCTTGATCAATGAAAGAAAGAATAAAAATCATTTCTTAGCAAACTCTTGACATGTCCATTCTCTTGGATTATCTACATTTCATAAAATCATGTCAATATCTTACGTGATATCTTTCACTACACCATGAGCTTATATTACTATATCATTTTTCCCTAGCTTGGGAGATCTTGTGAAGACTTTCCTTGAGGGGAACATTCACCACTTCATTCTCCTTGCCTATCCATCTATGCTTATCCAATGGCTTGCTACTACATCTCATTCTAAACTTTGCTAGATGCTGGAACAAAATGATATGATCCTGCTTGAGAGCTAGTAATCTCTAAAAAAGTTCTAAATTTTTTGAAAATGTCTTGAAAATAATTTGCAAAAAGTCCTAAAAAAAATATTACCTTGGTGAAAACCTAGCAATAGGCACCTTGGTAATACGAAAAAAATGTAAAAATTCAAAAATACAAAAAAAAAAAAAAAAAGTGTCATTGATGAAAACTTAGCAAATAGGCATCATGGTAGCAAAAAAAATGAATCTCTACCAAGAAAGTGAAAACCTAGTAAACAAGTTTCTCTTGTCCCCAATGCTATATCTTGCAGTACATCTTTTGGCTCATGTACAGTTGCTTTCTTGCTTTAGTTTTTTGCTTTCACTCATGCATCCATGGATTGAATCTTGTTATAACTCTGGGGAAACATCCTACCATGTCATAGGAATCTCTCTTGCATTAGTCACTACTTGTTCTAATTGCATCTACCTATTATCACTCATGTCACTTTAGAGATTCCTCTCATGGAACATCTCTTGCAACAGTCACTAGTTGTTCTAATTGCATCTACCTACTATCACTTGTGTCACTTTAGAGATTCCTCTCACAAAACATCTCTTGCATCAGTCACTAGTTGTTCTAACTATTTCTACCTATAGTCACTTGTGTCACTTTTGAGATTCCTCTCATGGAAGATCTCTCTCACATCAGTCACTAGTTGTCCTAACTGTGTTTATCTATTGTCGCTCAATTCCTACCAAGGTTCCTTTTATTGAAGATTCCTCTTTGACTTCAATCACAAGTTGTTCTAACTATGTCTGTCTATTGTTGCCACCCTACTAAAGAGATTTTTTTCATATATGTTCTAAATATTGACACTTGACAACAATCCCACAACATAAAAATTGAACTCAAAATGATAAATTTGTTTGGGATACGCTGAGCTTTTCTTTGTTTGTTTTGATTTTTCTTTATCATGTCTCTACAAGAAACTCGATGATGTCACTTTCAAATAGAGAAGTGAGGAATGGGGGCATGTTCTTTTCTTTTCTTTTTGTTTGATGGTTTAGTTTGAATGATCTGATGCATTCATATAAATGGGGTGTCCACTATAAGAGACTCCATCTCATATTGGATGGTCATGTGTACCTCAAATCCTTTTATATAAACTCTTAATTGAGGTTGGTTCTTCTCCATTGCTTGTTGGAGTGAATTCTCTATGCTACAGTAACTACTGATACTCATCTTGCTAAGTGAATGCACGGGTCACTACAAGTATATTTAGCACATTTTTGTCTCAAATTTTGAATGTAAGGGTCATTGCAAACAAAATATTTATCGATTAATTAGCATAAGAAGGATCTCTCTTGTTTCTAGTGTGTTTTCATGCAAGAAACATTTTGGTCATCCTAGCATTTATGCTTTGATGCTTATGTTCTAGTCATTTTGGTTTCTTGTACCTCGAATGCTTACATTTAATCTTGATAAAACTAGAACATATGTCCTATTCATATTCCTATGATTTCAATGTCAGTGGAAATTGTATGACATATGGGATTTAGCTAAATTCTTAGTGATGCAAAGCTTGTCAACCAGACTTAGGGTTACATCTAACATAGGGCTACATTTGCATAAGCACATGGTTCGATCACTAATTTACTTGCATCCTTCATGATGAGGGATTGTCATCTTCTTCAAAGTATCATGTTTCTTCATGACTCTACAAATGATTGATTAATCACCCTCTTGGCTAGTTTGGCTACTCTGAACTCATTTTCGGGATCAAATTTGAAATCCAACACACTTAAACAACTCAAATTCACACTTTTAAAATTTTGGGATTGACATGATCGAACATTTGTGCAATCCAATTTTGCTGATACTTTTTGAATCTTGAAATCTTTTCAAATCACATTTTTCTTCAAAATTTCCAACAATTTTTGGAAAAAGTCAACTTTGGTCAAAATGTGGTCAAACTTGGTCTTTTAGACCTTGGAATCACTCTGAATTGACTCCAAATTTTCTACTAATATTTGTTTTAATATATTCTCTATTCTTCAAAATCTCATATTTCTTTTGTATCTCTTCATATATTTCTCTACATCATATTTCTGGTGTGTCATCTTCCAATTTCGCTCTCGAAGGGGTAGGATGATTACATCATTTAATCTTCCAAAACAAGCTTGAACTCAATATGAATCATATGTCCTCATCACTTGGGGCATCTTGTCCCCTCTATCTAGAATCTTTGTCATCTATCTCATCTTTTGATTAGCTGATCAATCTTATAGCAGTTCTTATCAGTGTTTGATGGACAAATATCAGGACAGTCTAAACCTTAATTCTTAAGGATCAAGCCTCATTCTAGGGATGATTCTATGACTCATGATTGGATTTTGTTATCTTTTATGAACTTTTATTTAGGTTTTCTATCTGGACTTTGGGGGATTAAGCTCCATTCTAGAGATAATTCCAAATTCTTGCTAAGGATTAAGCTTCGTTCTAGAGAAAACCTTTAAAAGCTTACTGATTGGTCTCTATGTTATCAATTTTAGAACCAATATCATTTCTTGATCTATGCTTCATACTTCTAATTTCTTTGAATCGAATGTATTGCTCACACATCCATTCAAAGAGGGGAAAATGTAATACCTCAAAATTGGCACATTTGCATGTTAAAAAATTCTAGTTTATTCAATCATTCCTAAGTCCTCTTTTACTAGGCAATTATAATTCTTATAATCGCTACTTGACCTAGGTATCAAATGCAAAAAACCCTAATCTGCATTTAATCACACTATTTATTTAATTCCTAAGTATTGACTCAAATTAGCTATAATAAACCTATTGATTTAATTTAATTTAATTATAAGTGCTCATACTTTAATTAAATTAAAATTACCTCTTTAGCTAATGTACAAAGAAATTAAATGTATTTGATTTAATAAGATATCTCCTCTTTTTAATTATTGAATTTAACTATTCAATTACTTAAATTTTATCCATTTATGAGGTCATATTCTATTTTATTAAGTTAAATATTCTCTCCAAATCTTCTCTTCAGTTCAAAAATGGAAACTCTGGGTGAACTAATATCAAAAAAGGAATTAGATCAGTTAAGTCCTTAGTCCACTCAAAATTGAATTAGTTAACTCCTTTTTCCACTCAAAAGCAATTAGTTAACTCCCTTTTCATAAGGAATTTTCCATTATGACTAAGTCTCATCTTCAATCTTGATTGTTCATTTTGATTAATCTCAACCATCGATCAATTCTAGGGTTCTATTTAAGAAACCTTTGATTCCTCATTACAGAGGTGGATTTGAATCTGCATCAAACTTATGTTGGAATATCTGCTCACTTTCTTTTGTATTTGTAGCTCAATATTCTTGCATATCAATCTCATATTAGTTTAATAATGCATCCATTCAGATTAATTGTTCTTCCTTATTCATAGAATATTCTTGCATACATTTAGATTAATCTTGCATATCTCATATAGCTTAAAATCCTTTGTTCTAGAGGTCTGGTTGCTTGCTTCTTTTTCTAAGAGAAAAGGAAAAATCCTTCTAGTTAGAAGGCAATAGGTCAAACTATTGGATTACTCAGATGAATAATCTCATATTCATTCTAGGATGATCTTTCAAATAATGACAATGTTAAAGTGTGTGTGAGGATTTGAGGCCTACATTTCACATGAATGCTAAGTGTAGAGAGAGCATTTATGGTGGCTATGAAGGTTGTGATAATGTTATGAATTGAAAAATTAGTTAAGAGAATAGAGGAAAGAAAAGAGAGGATAGAGGAGACATATTTGATCAGAAGGATCAAGTACACATCAGGAAAGAGAAGATCTGACATATAGAAATAGAGTGATAGCCAAAGGATCATGGTGATGAATCATTCTAATAGGTGATGCAGAGAAAATATCCTAATAGAGTAGTCCTAACAAGCTTATGTAAATCTCTTAATCAAGTGCTTATTTTATTGCAAGTTTAAGTCCTCTAACAAGGCACACTTTTAGTAGGGTGTTTAAATCCTTTAATCGGGTGAGACCTAATAGTATTTGTAAGTCTTTAATAGGGAAAACCTTTTATAGGGTAGTTCATATTTTATGGTCAAACTTCTTATAACCTTAATTATCTACACTTTATAGCTACAGTAGTGAAGATTTGTGGATGTCATCCCCACCCCAATTTTACCTTCTCATTGGAGGGTTTCCAGGTACTAAAAGTATTGTCTTATGTGTTATTTGTTTCATGCTATGGATGAACATGTGTAGTTAGCTATTTAAATTTACATGCTAAATTGTGATCTATATGTGTAGTGAATGTTATATGGTTAAAGTTTTGAAGTACTAATTCACCCCCTCTTAGATTTTACTTTCCTATTGTAATTTCCAACAATTGGTATCAGAGCCTAGTTCTCTAGAAAGGAAAGCTTTACAGCTTTGAGGAAAGACCTTGAAGATTGAAGTCTACAAGTTGGGAAAGACTATTAAGAACCATAAGATTGAAATCTAGCTTACCCTACACCAACTCATGGAAGAAAGAGAATAACTACAACATTCATTAAGGAGAAAGAAAGAGATAGATATTAAGAAAAATGACACTCATCACCAAGAGGAAGACACTACTATATTATTTGAGAATGGAAACTCAAGTGAGTTTGATGCAACAATTTCAAATCTAATGGAATGGAATGGTGCCCTAATTGAAGAGGTCATAAATCTTAAGATAGAACAAGAAGTTCAATCAGTATTGCTATGTGAGGTGATCGAGCAAAAAAAGAAAGTTGAGGAAGACAAAGTCATGATTGAAGATGACAAAAGAACATTGACCAACAGATTGGAAGAGAAGACATCAGATTTGCAAAAGATTGCTAACATGAAATTGGATATAATGAATCAACTAACAATTGCAACTCATGAATTGAATGGAAAATACATTGAGATCACAACCTCAAAGGTACATAATGAAAAAATAAGGAATGAACTAAGAAAAGAAAAGGATTTTTTTGAAAGTTTCAACAAAGCTAGTGAAGCTATTAAATACTTTGAGAATCTGATGAGATCTCCTAGCTCTAACAATGATATAATTTTACTGGGATATGCTAGTACTAAGAAAGGAGAATCATCTAAAAGTGGTGAACAAAGAGAGAAAAAAAAAAAAAAAAAGGTAAGAACTAAAAACTCACTTATTATAATTTTGGAAAGTTGGGTCATACAGCAAATGTTTACAGAAGCAACAATGCAAATCAGAACTTTATGTAAAAATTCAAGAGTTACTATCATAAGTGCAATAAAGAAGGACATCAGGCACATGAATGTAGGACCAAGACCTTAAGCACATAGAGATTTAAAGAACATTGCCACAATTATCACAAGTATGGACATAAAACATATAAATGCATATCTAATGCTAGGTGGACATCAAACAAGAAGATGAAGGTACAACAAAATGGAAAGTCCTACAATTGGGATTACAACACAAGGCAATTGTCACTTTTGTCAAGAATATGGAGATTTTCCTAAGAATTGACATTTTAGAGACAACTACAATAAATGGCTGAGTGAGATTACATGCTTTAGCTGCTTGAAGACTGGTCATATCAATAGAAACTATCAAACTAGATCACTAGTGTGGAGTAATGGAAAAAATAAAGGAAAAGAAAAGGTCAATGTTGAGAAAGTCAGAGTGTAGATGAAGAAGACATGGAAGAAGAAGAAAGATTGCAGCACATCAAGTTTAGATGAGTTCACTTCCAAATACATCAGGTGATCACATCACCCCCAACTAGGCAATCAAAAAGTATGGCAGGTCTGATATTTCAAAGTTATATTATACATCGGTTCCAAGAATCTAAGATCTTAAAATATAATATATGCATGAATTAAGATGCAATGTATTGGTTAAAACTTGGAAGAAATCTATAGTTTTGTTAGTTTTCATTTTGGTGTCGAGCATGGAAAGTTTCACAGTTACTACTAAGAGTGAATGGGATTTTAGTTGTTATTGAGAAATGAAGGTATGGTAGTATTGGCAAACTTTTCTATGTGAACTGAGCATAGTGTAAATCATGTGTAAGCCAAGTGAGTTGGAAACCCTATGGTATCCAAGCTTCTAGTTGTGTAAGCATTAATCATTTATTGCTAAATTCTAAGGGTTATATAGTTGTTTCTTGACTTATTTGCATTCTCCAGCAATTAAAGAGAGCATGAAGAGCATGAAGGAAAATTGCAATAGGATATTCTTGCATTTGCAAATTGAATTCAAGTGCAACTTGACTCATTCATCATATTAGAGAGGTGTTTTACTAGTGTTGAGTTTCACTGTTTGAATCTTCATGAACCCTAAGTAGAAAATATGGAAGCTATCTCTTCTATGAGTATTAGGAAGGAAGGAAATGAATTTTTTAATGTGTAACTAATTAGTAACAATTTGAGACAACCACCTTTCTAAGAAATACCTAAAATTGTATACAAAGGAGACCCGTCTAGTGTTTTATTGATGATACCACCAAAAGTTCTTATGATTCAGGATGTTTGGTATTGTTATACTTGTAAAGTTGGAAGTATAGGAGATATGGAGACAAGAGATTTGTACAACCAACTTTGTGTGGATGGAGTCTTAAGGGAAGAAAACAAAATTGTAGAAAAGAAAGGGTTGACTCATGCCCTATATTTCCCTAATGTATTCAAGACTAAATGGATAAAGATTGTGCTCAGTAGAATACATGATGACTTCATATGGTTGGAAAATGGACCAATTAAGATCACCAAAAGGATTATCAATTAAATAATAGGGTATCCTACCCTAGATAGACCTAAGAGCATGTCAAGTGATTCAGAGGAGATAACTGAGAAGAACATAGGTGTAGTGTGGAAAAAATGAGGGATGTCTATAGATTCTATTTTAGATGCCCTAATTTCTTTTGCAATGAGAGTGATTGCACATAATCTGTTTCATTCTAGTAGACTGAATAATGTATCCTATATGGTAGTGGATTTGGGATACAAAATATTGAAGAGAGAATACACCTATGACCTTGACGAGTTGCAACTTTGGAAACTATTTGAAAACTTGAAGGCTATAAGGAAAAAAAAGAGTGCATCTTGAAAATTTGACTCTTTACTAGTATACATATTCTTTTATGTGTAGAACACATTTCCAACATTTGGAAAATTTACTTGGAAGACTAATAAGTTATTACAATTTAGATTGTAGAGTTCATAGAGAAACTTGGAGATAATTTTGAGTCAATAATGACAAGTTATTTTGAGGATTTTAAGAAATACAAGAAATAAAGATTAAGGATTCTTGTGTCACTAGTGGAGAAACATTACAATGATGTTTGCTTCTTAGTTGATGTAGATTATACATATGTGTAGGTAGCTATTCCTAGGGTCAAATGGCTTAAGCCCTTGCCATATGAGATCAATGTAGATGAGGCATCTGAAACTATCACAACTCTACTAGCAGAAGAAATTGGTAAAAGTGCCACCTCATTTGGGAACTATGAGGAAGCCAAGTCTAGAATTACAATTTACTTGAAAGCAACTACTATTTTAAGGAAAAAGAACAAACTTGTTAAAAAGATGAAATAGAGATTTGGTGAAGGGGGAGAAGAAGAGGAAGATGAAGATGATGAAGAGGATGAACAAGTCCAAGCCCCATTGACACTCACTCAAGGAAAAAGAGAAGATGAGGAAGTTAATCAAAAAGTTGTCGAGGAAGAAGAAGCCAAGGAAGAACCTAAAACTACTAAGAAGAAGAAGAGAAAGGAAAACGAGCCTAAAGTAGATAAACCCAAGAACCTTGTGAAAATTTCACAATACAAGCCAATAGTACCTTCTACAAGGTATAGCACAAGGGAAACCATTAAGAAAGTTAAGGTTACTAAGAAACCAAAAGAAAAAAGGACTATTGACTCAGTAGACCTAAGACAACCAACCAGGAAGACATATGCAAGGAGAAAATATACTCCAGTAGTTGAGTCAAATGAGGAGAATATCGAATATGATGACATGAGTCAATTCAAGGTGGTAAGCCACAATCCCTCCTCTGAATTAGACAATTTGTGTGACAATGTAAAACCAAATGTAGACTTATATGGTTTTGCACACATTGATTTTGATAAGTTAGGAAATGTTGAACAAAATACTGTTGATGAAGCCATATATGCGATGATAGGTACATTCAAATAAACTCCTATTGAGATTTACAACTCACTACCAAAGATTCTATATGACTAAGTTGAGTAGAAGTGGAAATATAGCTTGCAAATAGAGAGAAAAATTAGGGAATCCACTCTAGCCTAAATTATGCTAGAATTGGATAAAAGAAAGATCACTAAGGCTATGGAAAATAATAAATCTAAATTTTCCCCTAAATATAGAGCTTTCCATATCTTGAACAAGAATATTGAGGTTGTGGTGACCAAGAGTACACAAATCTGGAAAATAATCTATGGGTCATCCACTCTTGCTATCAAAGAGAAAGGTGAGCAAGTAATGCAAAACCCTAAGAAAGTTGAACAAGAGGAAACATAGACTGCATAAGAGGTATTAGTTAAGAATGGTATTATGGGAGGCACTAAGGAAGTAATAATTGAAGAGGCTATTGCTGAAGAAGAGTAACAAGATGAAAAAAATGTACAAGTTGTACAAGTGCCAAGCAACAATCCCCCACAAGTAGACCAAGTGAGTTAATGGGACTCAATCCAAATAAAGGATGTTCCTGATAATTTTTCTTAGAACATCAATCCTTTGACTAATGATGATTTGAAGAAGATACCGAAGGATTCCATCATGGTAACACAATTATTCTCAAATCCTATATTGGTGAGAATATATTAAATTGAAAAGGAAAATGTGGCATCAATAGGGGAGAAACAAATTAACACATCTAGTGTTCCCCCTCCAACTATAGAGGTAAAAGAAATAGAAGAAAAAAGTGCAAGCACTGAATAGCTAAGTGTTATTTTTAGAAAATAAGTAGCATTGCCTCTAGTGCCACTCATTTCAACTAAGCAAGCCTTAGTCATAGTTGAGAAAGATGGAGCTGAAGTTAAACTAGGTCAGGAATCTAGTGCTACACCTACTTCACAAACTCAAGGTGAATCACATCAAGAAGTGAGACAAGATGATAAGTCTAAAGAACTAAAGGTAACTACTAACCCAGAGGAACAAATTGCCATACTAACTCTAGTTACTTTACTAGTTTCTATTACTCCTACCAGTAGTCAAGTTCTTCATAGGTTGAGAACTCATGCCACACCCTTGCAGATACCAAGGCTAAGTGCAGAAACATCAAGGAGTTCAGAAGAAATATCTTATGGCAATGTAAGCCTAGATGAGGTGATTGAACTACCCAATTTTGATATTAAAATGATCACCATTAAACACATGAGCATTCTAAAGGAAGTTCTATGGAGGTAGAAATAACAAGAGTTTCTGAAAATGGAGCATAAGCATAAGCAAGTGCTTCATGACATCAAAGATATCTTTCTTGGTGCTTTCAATCTTCTAGCTACTAATGAAGATAAATCAATTATTGAGAAACTAGTACATATTATTGATAAGATTAGTGATGAAGAGCTTGATTCAAATACTATACTCTTAGAATTTTCTAAAATAAACTTTCACACTAAGGTACTTGAAAATATATCTAGTGCCAATGCACTATGATAGGTTGATCTAGCCACCAAGATGGAGAGAGTGAGGAAGGTGTTGAAGAACATTTTCTCTCTTTACACCAGGTTATGTGATGTGAATCTTTTCACATAGGACATTCAAAAGGATGTTGACCAACTGGAGGGAGATCTAAAGACTATAGGTAATACTTTAAAACTATCTCTTAGTAAAAGTCAGTCACATTTTTAGAAACTATTGTCCACTCAAGGTAGGCATGCTGAGCTAAAATAATAGGATGCTAACATTCGAGTTACCTTGATTAACATCCAATCCATGTTTACCCCACACATGGAAGTATTGAAAAAGGAACTAGCCTATGCTAAAATATTGATGAAGAAAGAATCTCATCTTTCTACTCATGATGGCCTAGTTAACCTTGCTGTTGAGCTAGACATTTAGTATCAATCTCTAGAGGTAGCGTGCAACAATTGGGATGCAACATTGAAAATCATAATGGATATCCATAAATAATTTTTGGATAAACAAACTATTAGTGTACTACCCATGACATAAGTGTCAAAAAATGGGGATTATAAAGTTTAGGGGGATAGTGAAGTGAAGGGGATCTAATGTAGAAACAAGGTACAATAAATATACTCAGCAAGAATATCATATTTAGATACAGTAAGGAAAAATTTACTTAGGGGGAGTAATTGAGAAATGAGGTATGATAGTTTGTCATCCATTTTGTAAAATTTTGAATTTTTGAAATTTTGTATACAAGTCAAGTTATAAATATATATTATCTAAGTTATTCTCATAATAAAGATTGTATTGCATGGAAATGTGTTTTTTCTACTCATGTCAAAGTGGGTGATTATTAATCTCAGATTGGTTTTGACAAGGCAATAACAAAACACTTAGTCATTACCTATCAGTATTACAGTGCAAGATGAGTGATCAGAGTGATCCGAGCAATCAATGCGAGCTGAGTGATCAAAGCATGCCTATCATCAGTTGCTAGACAATAAATATTTAGTTAGTGTCGAACACCAGTATGTGTCAAGTAGATAGTTAGTTTCAAGTTACTCATGATTCAAGTAAATAGAGTATGTCAAGCTATTTAGAAGATGAGTTACAAAATTAAAGATATAGTGGATGTCGAGCATTAGAGACTTCAATTGTTGAGTGAATAGTTTTGGACATAGTTGTTTGTAATGGCACAAACTTCTATGTAAACCATTTTTGGGTTAACTTAACAATTGTTTTATGATTCTAGAAGATATGGATGGATGTATATTACAAATCCCTATGTATTACATGCAACCAATCAAATTGAGGGATTTTCTAAGTGGAAAAATGGTTCAACCTTAGTCATTGATTCTAAACTAACCCTAGCACACTTGTGTTTAATTAAGGAGAAAAACCCTAAACAATTTTTATGTGTGAAGGAAGAGAAGGAGACATAAGAGAGAAGAATGATAAGTGTAGAGAGAGCATTCATGGTGGCTATGAAGGTTGCAATAATGTTATAAATTGTAGAATCAATTAGAGAGAACAAAGGAAAGTAGAGAGAGGATAGAGGAGACATATCTAATCAAAAGGATCAAGTACATGTCAAGAAAGAGAAGATATGACATCTAGAAAGAGTGCTAACTAAAGGATCATGGTGCTAAATCATTCTAATAGGTGATGTAGAGAAAATCTCCTAATAGAGTAGTCCTAAAAGGCTTATGTAAATCTCTTAGGGAGTGTTTTTTTTTATTGCAAGTTTAAGCCCTCTAACAAGGAACACTTTTAGCAAGGTATTTAAATCCTTTAATAGGGTGAGACCTAATATTCTTTGTAAGTATTTAATAGGGTAGACCTTTCACAAGGTAGATCATAGTGTATGGTTCAAATTCTTATAACCTTAATTGGCTACACTTTATAGCTGCAGTACTGAAGATTTGTAAGTGCTATCCCCACCCTAGTTTTACCTTATCATTGGAGGGTTTCTAGGTAAAAAATTTATTGTGTTATGTGTTATTTGTTTGATGTTATGGATGAACATGTGTAGTTAGCTATTTCAATTTACATGCTAAATTGTGAGATGGATGTGTGGTGAATGTTTTACGGTCAAAGTTTTGAAATACTAATTCACCTCCCCCCCCCCCCCCCACTCAGAGTTTACTTTCTTATTGTAATTTCCAATATAATTGTCACACTCCCTCTTTTTTCCCTCAAGAACATTCTTAGAGGAAAAGATCAAGTGTAATAACTTTTATCTTTCATACTCTCATATTGACATAAACATAATCATTTTTCAATTTATAGTTAGAAATCAACAAATATCTTTGGGATTCTATAATGTAGTCCTAAAAGTCATATATATATATATATATATATATATATATATATGCACCATCATTTATCAAATAAAATATTTACTCATAATTAATAATAAAAATATACATTATTTACTTAGATCTATGTTAAATAAAATAATATTGTAATGTAGCTTAGGCAAGTCCCTCATGCACATGTTACCTATACTTACATCTTCCTCGTGTTGCACACTCAGGAATCACAAATTTTACTCTACCAAATAGGACCTCTTTTTTATTTATCCAACATGGAAATGCTACCACTTTACACCCAATTGTGTGGGCCCTTGGTATGTGCATCCCTTTTGTACCTTGGTCCTATGTATTTCATGTATTTGGGGCTGCCTTCACTTTATCCATAATATAATGCATCAAATTAGGTCTACCCTATAATATATTTTATCTCCTTCTTCAACAATTCTTTACATGCTTCTTCTTTATATCTTTCACACATGTTAGATCTCCTTTTTTTTTAAAATTGGTTTGTATTCCATTCCATATACTTTAATATCAATATTTTCCTCCCTTTTTAGTTACCTTCTCATTCATCCCTATATATTGTGTACGTAGACATGTCAAGTCAAACACAGGCTACTTTTCTAAGGATCCTTGTTGTGTTGTTATAAAAAAATAGTTGATCTTTTTGAAACCTTTGAAGAAGAAATTATAGTGAAAGCAATTTGACCAAAAAATGTCTAGTGTACAAAATGAGCTATGATTTAACCAATTATTTTCCATAGTGAAGATTCTATGAGCATGCTCACCTTCAAGAAATCAAGTTGTGTGATTATTAAGCTTCAAAAAATTCTTCCATATCATCACAAAATAATTGAGTTAATAAAAGAGTTATGCATGCCCAATTCACACTACTAAAATATCACCGAGAAGATTGAAGCATAAAAGTTTAACCATCTACGTGGGTCTAAAATTCTCCTATATTGTTGGCCTCCATTCCATTATCTAAAATCGTTCATTCTAATTTACATCTACAACCTGGCTCTAATACCATGTTTACTTTTGGAGGATTTCTACACATATAATTGCATTGCCTTCTTGGTATATGTTTTCGAATGACAACGATGTCACTCTTGTTTATATTAAGGAAGAGACATGGAGAGACATGTCTATGCATTACTACATAATTAATATAATAAAAAATAATTATTTAATTATATAATATCTCATATATTTAATATATTTTTCACTCAAACTAAAGCTACCAAACATCAACACTATGAAGTATCTTGTATTGCAGCTCAAAAAATTGCTCCACCAAACTCCTCGATTGAAATACTGAACCACTTTTAAAGATAATTCACTGATAAATACCAACTCTAATAAGTTTACATCAAATCATCTATAAGTTATTTGAAAAAAATCACTACCACGTGTGATGGAAAACATAACATGTAGACTCTCTGAAAAGTAATCCATAATGTCCACAAGTACAAGTGAACCAAATTGTGAACTATCATAGAACAAATATTTTCTCTGTACAATAACTAATACTCTATTTGATAAATAGATGTGTTGACATCAATGAAAAAACATTAATGTCAAACATAACCAACAATAATTCTACTATTAACTAGCAATTGAATAGTCTCTAACAATCTCTCAACAATTTCTCCAATAATCACAACTAAACATGCTTATCACATTTTAACAGGTAATTACATCTACATTGTGTGATATAGTTAATTTTTTAGATCTAGCCTTTTCTACATGACATCAAACTTTATATTTATTTAATTTCTTTTCAAGGTTGGTTCCTAATAGGGATTTAGTTGAGGAAAATCTCCCCTCTCAAAATTATCCCCTTCTTTTCTATGCATAGGAACAAGTTAAAGGGTTTCAAGATTAGATTTGGAAGGTGTAGGAACATTTACAAATATTTAAAAAATTCTATTAGATTTGGATTAGTTAACCCATTGATTTATCCCTAGAATCTCAATTTATTCTTGCACTTTTTGGTTGAAATGTGAACAATAAACAACTACAAGTTCCAGAAAGCTATATCTAAAGTAAAGAAAGATTTTGACATATCTAGTGATAGTTAAATTTAGTATTAAAAAGCAAATTTTCCTCATTTTAATTTATGTGCATTTTCTTTTCTATTGCTCTTACTTTCATAGATCATATTTTCCATCATTTACTTTAAATCTATCGATTTTATTATGTTCCCTTATCATTTCTATCTAATAGGATTCCAACCCTACATTGTGTAGGTCATGCATTGACACTCTTACTCTTTTAATTGTGCTAATATGATTCCTTTGTAAGAGGTTTTGTATCCCTAATGTTTAAGGAAATTAGGGATCTTGTAACCTCTACATTCCCAACTCCCCTTTTCTTATATACATGTATAATATCTCTAGAATGCATCCTTAATTGCTACTATTATAAGAATTGAATACATACTTGTATTCTTCTATTAGTACACAATGTTTACTTCACCAAATATAGTATACTTCTATATCATTATGTTTGATCAAGCATAAACACCATGATTGGAATACAATGCTTGACATTAATGAAAAGAAATAACCAAATGTATATTTACAACAATATATCCCTTTGTTATTGATGGAAAATAACTTATACAAAATGTGATTTAGTAAGATTTCAATTACTATCAACTCCCCCTTACTAAAACAACCAAAATAATCCTCAGAAATAAACATTTTACTTATCTATCTCCCCCTTTTTCACAAAGGAAAAAAGCTCAAAAACATACTTAGTGTTTTTGTATTTAGTAAAATAGGTTAGCCAATAAGAAAACCATGTAACATATCATGAAACATTAAACCATTAGACTATTCAAATTAATACAAATAAGCATGATAGTTTAACAAGAGGGTCTAATGTTCTCTATCCAAGAACCCCAATTGATCTTTTTAATGGCTTGTATTGTTGGAACATGTATTAAAATCATGGATAAAAACTCAAAGAATGAGGGATGTGTGAGTTCTAGATGCATTAAAATGAGCTAAAATGAAAATAAATGCAAGATTAGACTAAAATGAGCATGATTGCGAAAGACAAGATTGGTAATGGTGAAAATGAAACTATATTAAAGAAGAAAACACCCTAAAGTTGTCAATTAGAGTTCACTATGCATAAATGCAATGAATGACTCAAAATTAACAACCAAAATGCATATGGACTCCAAAGTTAGTGGAACCCAATACAAAAAATGAATGATGGATTGAAGAATACGTATGAATATGACTATAAAGTAATCCCTTTTCTCTCTAAAATTCTATCTATTTATAAATTTCTCCATGAGGGGAGAGATGCCCTTGGTTGAGCCACAAAGTGACATGTATTGCATGGCTTGGGAAGTGTGACATTGAGGTGTAAGAGAAATGACATCTATCCACAAGATGTCATGCCCAAATTTTGAACAAGACACACACTCATACATACTATTCAATTTTAATTTTTGAAACACTTAAAGAAATTATCTCAAATACTTAATGGATTATTGTCACAAATTTCAATTACTTTAATCATATTCAAGGAAATATTTAAATTGAATTGTATTCACAATATTAAAATGCCTCTTCTAATATTACAATCACAATTAGATCTTTACAACAAATCATCATTACATAAATGAAGATCTACATGTGATTATTTATAATACATGTTTTTACAAATATTCATAACTAATCATCTTGAAATCTCCAATATAATGAAATATTCCAAGCTTTTCTTCAATACAAATCCATTTAGAAACCTGTAGAAAATAACACTAAAAACCATGGAGAGCTCATCTCCCAACCTAGGCCTCTATGAGACCACCCACCGAGCTTGGAGAACCAAGACCAACCAGGTAACAATCAAGCACAATCATATAAATCAACAATTATAGGATACAACATTTAACACTTGTTTTGAGATTACATAGTAGGTTACTAGAGAAACAAATAGAATGGGTGAAGGTGTGCCTAAAAACCTCGAGGAGAAGCCAAATATAAAAAACAAAATTTTCCTTCACAAGGCATAAAAAATAAATATCAACTCTCACAAAATTTCTCCTCTTATCACCCTCAAAGTTAATAACAATGTACTAGGACATGCAACCCATACTACATGTTTATCCCTCTTCCTTCCAGGGAAGAGACTTTGCACTCAAGGGATAGGCCCAACTAACCCCTTCATCTGAAGGCCACTTCTTCCCTCCCAAGGGTGAGTAATGTCCTTCCACACCCATAACATCATACTCTCAAACCTAAAGTTATAAAAATAAGATAATAGAAATTCATCCACACCCAACCATATAACAAGGACAATTAACAAAACACATGCATTTGTAGAAAAAATTACACATCTTTTATTCAGAAAAATAATGCAAAACATAATTTTTAAAAGATGACAAACTCTTCAACCTTTCTCCAAGCTATGGAAAATGGACCACTTTGAGAATAGCCCTCTATCCTTCCTTGATCCAATCTCCAAAACAAAAAATCTATAAAATTAGAAAGTGGGTGAATGACAACTCTATTTTCCAATTCCTTTCTAAAAGAAAATTAAACTCCTAATTTTTCTCCATCATGAAAGAAAACAAACACTTTAACTCAACCTAAGTTTCCCTATTTGGTTGGAATTTTCAACTCACTAAAGATAAGGTGGGAATTTAGGTAGGACTTCTTCCATTTTAGAAATACTTGGAAAATGGGATTTTAGAAGTGTTAGAAAAGTGATTTTAACTCAAGCAATGTCAAAATTAAAGCCCTAACATATAGTAGTAACATGTAGGTAACTTAATTTCACTAAACGAACACTCTAGGACTAAAATAAAGCCCTCTAAAGTCACCCTAAATTAGAATTCTGATATTTAATCTAATTAAAGCCTTCATATGATATTTTTATGCAATGAAACATAATTTAAACATTTCTAATTGGTTACGAATAAGGTTGGGTGTCTTTTGCCAATATCTCAATTTGACTTGCCACTTAAACACATAACAACACAAGTGTCAAGTGACACTATAAAATATAGACTTTAACATTATGAGTGACAAATCAATTTTCACAAAAAGAATATAATCTAACACACTCATTTACATTATGCTCACAAAGTAAAATACTTAAGAATGAGGTTAAGATCTCTTCATTAGGTCTAACCTTGGTATTCTTGGTTAATAAAAAGGTATAGTCTTGGTTCTCCATTTTACCATGTTTATTTTCTACACACTCAAAACACATATTAGTAGTCCAAGAAAATGAATCGTATGTATATAAAAATTCTATATGAATTCTATATTCATAACTTAATCAAACATAAAATATTTACCAATTGAATTGCAAAGAACATTTTACCAATTCTAAACCATTGTGCATATATAATATTAGCATAATCAAGCTAAACATGATGTGACCAATTTACAAAATTCCATGATTTTCAAATATATAATCCATCTAATATTTGCATGAAAACATAATTTCCTACTCATTCATAAAATAACCAACTAAGTACATGAATGTAAATAAACATCAAGCATCATCACTAAGTTCTAACATCATAAATAATTACCATAAAATATAATGTCCTATAGTATCAAATAGTATGATTGATAGTCCAAAATAGTCTAACATATATCAAGGTCTCAAAATACAAAGTATCTGAAATGCAAATAAACTATTATGATATGCTATGATGGGCCAGGGTGAGACCTCACACAAGAGTACCAAGTGTGTATTAGATGTTTCCTTTTGGTTTTTTGAGAGGAATCTCCACATGTGGAGAGAAAATAGACCTTTTAAATTATTAATAAAACTATTTTACTTGTAGAAAGTGTTAGAATTCTTTAGAATAACTAAGAGGGTGGGTGAATCGATTATTAAATGTCCAGATGTACAAAATAAAACATTTTACATTTCATGAACCCATATAACATCTTTAACCATGCATGAATTCATTAAGTGTTAACCAAAACTAATATGTTACTATTAAATCAACATGCAAGAATGTAAAACATAAAACACAACATATCCATCAGTACACTTGACAAAATGATTTAACGTTGAAACCCAATTTGGGAAAAACCACTAGTAACATGCTACTCCCTTTTCACTCTTCTAAAGTGATGCCCTATTAAAGGTTACAACACACACTCTTAGATGTGACCTGGTTAAGGGATTTCAATCACCCTATTAAAAGTGAGCCTTGTTAGAGGACTTTTGGTCATTCACTTGGAATGTCACCCCGTTAAAGGATTTTCCAATGATTGTTAAGTCAACCTTTCTCCAAAAGACTTACCCTAATCTGATACAATCGTTAGAAAGTAATAGTAGAGTTTTGATTTGATACAACTGGCAAGCTTACTTGCAGATTAGAAATCACTATTCAGTCATCAACTCTACTTGGCTTCTTATCTTTGCAGTTCTAACAACTTGTTCACCCTTCAAGCATTCATCCTCTCCTAGCCTTCTTATTTAGCTCACCATTGTAGACATCTTCTCTTAGGTCACTTGATGAAGAAAACCTTCTTCTTTCTCCTTGTCATATTTTTCACATCCAAAACTCTCTTACCTCCATCCAACTTTGCTTCATGACTAGACATACCTACATATAGGAATTTAGAACTCTTTTTCCCACTCATTATCCATCTCAAAAATTAGGGTTTTCAATGGATTAGGTAGCATACAATGTATCTACCCCATATCTTGTCTTGTCTAGAAACTTCTCCTAGAATCCATTTGAATTTGCCTCCAAGATGGTTTACATAAGATTCTATGCCTCTAGCTCATCAATCTTATCTTCCTCTTGATTTACAAGTTCCAAGAAAACAAACTTGTTGACTTTTGTTTGGTGAATCTTCGATCTTTATCATAATGCAGTAGCTCAACATTATCAATTTACTAACACTCGACACATATTGTGTTACTTGGCTTCTACTATAAAATAACTCATCATCAACTAGATTTTACTTGTTCTTGACATCTATTCAAAATCATGTTGCATCTACTACCTTGCTCAACACCTACTAACTTGCTCAGCATCTACTAGAAATTGCTTTCACTCGGCTCCCACTAACTTTTTGTTTGGCTTGCACTAACTTTGCTTGGCACCTTCTATCAACTTGGTCAAGCTTAACAAATGAACTTTGTCCAACCTTATTCTTCTAAACTTTCTAAGTGTAGCCAATCATTTTGTAACCTCAAGTAGATCATCAATACATTATGTTATCACTATCTTAACTGATTCTTGCACTTCAATACATAATCATAACTCAACCTTTCCTCTAGGTCCTTTTGTTACATCTTATTGATCAAATCCTCTTCATCAATCAACTAAGTGATAGTGCTTGAAACATATAAGCAATTGTCTTACCATCATATAGCAGGTTTGACATCAGTGACAAAACAATGATTAAAAATACATAGTCTTCTTCAACAATTTTCTTACTCAAATGATCTTTTCAAACATATATCAACAATCTCGCTCTTTGGCATTGATGGCAAACCAAATTGATCGACCACTCAAACAAATGATGAACATCTTTTTCTATTAGACTAACTAAGTTAAAATAGTAAGACAATACCAAAAAGAAATCTTGTGAATAACTCTTCTCCCTCTATCAACAACTCCTTCTTAAGTTAAAAAATATCCTTCTTATCTGATTCTCTTCTGTCATGGATTAGAAGAATATTAGAATATCTCCCTCTTTTTCTTTCTACTTCTTTATTGCTTTCAGTCTTCTAATCTTTTGATGATGAATTCTTCTTTCTCCCTTAATTATCTATTACTGATCATCTCCCTCTAGACCAGTATGCACTTGATTAGTTTACTATACATTCTCCCTCTTTGACAAAAATGCCAAAGACATATACTCAACACTTGGCATCTTTTATATATGAAGATATAAGCTTTTGTAGGCTCTTCAATTTTACTCCCTCTGTCACCTTGCTTGTGACTAATTGGAAATTCTAGCTCTTGTGATTACTTTAGGCAATTTTCTAAAGTAAGATCCACTATGTCAATTTGTATGAAATGAATGTTAGCTTGTTTGATGTAGGATACTCCCTCTGTCTTTTACATAGCCTTTAATAGGGGCATCACCCCTAATTTACCTTTCAGATACTCATAAGCATCCTTAGGTAATGCTTTGGTGAAGATATCAACAATTTTCTCCTTTTTGTTGATATATTCAATCTTCACCTCTTTGTCTTGAAGCAATTTCCTTACATAATGATACTTTATTGCAATGTGCTTTGTCTTTGTAAACATAATAGGATTCTTTGATATATTTATAACACCTATATTATCACAATAAAGTGTCACTAGTTTAGTGATTTCTTCCTTCAATCCCTTTAGTAGTTGTTTCATCCATACAATGTTCATGTAATTAATAGTAGTAGAAACATACTCTACTTCAATAGTAGATTGGGAAGTACAACTCTACTTCTTGCTTGTCCATGTAACAAGTCTTCTACCTAAGAAGAATGCTCCTCCATTGGTGCTCTTTCTATCATCAATATTTCTAGCCCAATCAGCATTATTGTAGGCTTTTACTTCAAACTTTTTATTCTTCTTATATTATAAGCTATACTCTTCTATTTCTTTCAAGTATCTCATTATTCTTTTTACTGCCATTAGTGATTCTCTCTAGGGTTGGTAGAGAATCTAGCAACTATCCCCACAACTAATGCAATATTTGGTCTATTATGTACTACATATTGCAATTTGTTGGTCATGGATCTATATAATGTTTGATTGACCTCAGCTAATTCATCATTCTTTGATAGCTTGAGTGATGTCACCATAGGTTTACTTACTAGTTTTGAACCCTCAAGTCCAAATGCCTTCAATATCTCCTTGACATATTTTGACTAAGTTATATATACACCAAACTACATTTGATAGACTTATAATCCCACAAAGAATTTGATCTCACCAAAAATTGACATTTCAAACTCTTGCTTCATCTAATTTGCAAAATCTTTACAAAAAGCATCTTTTCCTCCAAATATTATGTCATCAACAAAGATTTTAGATAACATTATACCTTTTTCTTTATCTATCTTCATGTACAAATTGTTTTTATCATCTGTCCTTTCAAATCCAATAGTAACAAGATAAGTATGAAGTCTCTCATACCATGCTCTTGGTGCTTGTTTCAATCCACACTGGGCTTTGTGTAGTCTACATACCATGTTCTTATTTTTTTTATCCACAAATCCTTCTGGTTGGTCTATGTAGACCTCTTCTTCTAATATTCCATTCAGAAATGTAGACTTAGCATCCATCTGATAAACTTTGAAACTTGGTATGCAACATAAGCAAGCAGAAGTCTTACTCCTTCCATTCTTGCAACAGGGGCAAATGTTTCACCATAGTCAATTCCTTCTTCTTGTGCATACCCTTTGCAAACTAGTCTTGCTTTATTTCTTGTCACTTCACCATTCTCATCTAGCTTGTTCCTGAATACCCATTTTGTGCCAATCACATTCTTGTCCTCTGGTCATGGAACTAGGATCCAAGTCTTGTTCTTTTCTATCTGTTGAATTTCCTCTTCCATAGCCTTGTACCAATCATCATCTTCCAATTCATCTCTCACAATCTTAGGTTCCTTCATGCTTAGCAAACATGCTTCACTTCTCAACCTATTTCTTTTCATTGGCCTTGTATCTTTGTCTCCAATGATTTGATCTGTAGGATGGTCTCTTTTGACATATTTGGATAATCTTGGCTCAGTTCTTGTGGTTGCATTCTATCTCTCAGCTTCAGTATCACTATGTGCATCTTTGTCAAGTATTCCAATATCTCTTTCATGTGTGCTAATCTCAAAGTTAGATTGTGCATTTTCCTCATTTTGCAACTTGACATCTGAATGCAACTCAGCATTCATAAGATGTGACTCAACAGTTGTTGAAACTTGTTGTTGACTTGCTACATCTTCTTCAGTAGGCATTCCTTCATAATAGTATACAAATGTCTTTTAATATTCTTTTTCTTTTGTAGGTTCAGCTTCATGTACTTCTATAAACTCATCAAAATTCACATTTGCACTTTCCACAATTTTGTTAGTGTTAGTAATTAAACACTTGTAAGCTTTACTTCTTGTGGAGTAAAAAAGGAATATACCTTCTTTTCTCTTTGCATCAAAATTTCCACTCCTAACATCTTTAAGAATATAGCATTTTCTTCTAAATACCTTAAAATATTTCACATTAGGTGGATAACCATACCATGGTTCAAAAGGTGTTAAGTGAGTACCTTTCTTTACTTGCACATAGTTCAAGGTGTATACAACAGTACTTATAGCTTCTCTCCATTATTTTAGAGCAACATTTTTCTCCATCATGAGTGTTCTAGCACAGCTCATTATAGATTTGTTTCTTCTGTCAATAATTCCATTTTGTGGAGGGGTCCTTGGTGCTTATATCTATCTCTTGATTCCTCTGTCATTGCAAAACAACTCAAACTCATGTGAAGTGAACTCACCTCCTCTATCTAATCTCAAGCATTTCAAAATCTTACCCATTTCTTTCTCAACTCTTGCCAAGTACCATTTAAATATTTGAAAAGAATTTTATTTTTGTTTTAGAAACATGATTGTCATCATTCTAGAGTAATCATCAACAAGCAGCATTATATACCTATCTCCTTTGTAGCTTTTCACTTCAATAGGTCCACACAAGTTAGTATGAAAATTTTCAAGTATTTCCTTAGAGGGTATAAACTTTACTTTTAAAGCTTGACCTTGTCATCTTGCCTAGCTAACATTGTTTGCACATTATATTTTTCAGTTTCTTCAACTTAAGAAAACCTCTAACTCTTTTTATGTTGCTAATACTAATCAAATTATCAAAGTTAACATGACATAATCTCTTGTGCAAAAGGTATACATCATCAAATTTTGTAATAAGACAAGTAGTATCTTACATATCCATATATAACAGATTATTCCTAGTTTGATCACCATTTCCAATCAAGTTTCCATTTGTATCATATATCTTGGCTGATTTATTTTCAAACTCAAGTTTGCATCCCAAATTGTTCAATTCTGACACACTTAACAAGTTATAATTGAATCCTTCAACATAATAAGCATTGTCACATGAAATCTTGTTTGTAACCTTGATAGACCCTTTTCCTTTTATTAAACATGGTGCATCATTACCAAATCTTACACTATTTCCATCATAATAGGTTAAGGTAATGAACTTACTTTTGTCTCCAGTCATGTGATGTGAGCATCCACTGTCAATAATACATTTTGTCATTCTTATTCACACAATTCATAAGTGCAGTAGCTTCATCCTCATCTGATTCATCCTTCATTGCAACATGTACCACTTCATCATCATTTTCAATAGAGTTATTTTCATCAGCAATGTAGCATGACTTCTTGCACTTATCACTATAGTCTCTTTCATAATATTCTCTTCTATTTTTGTGCTTGTTCCCTTCTCTAAATTTCTTCTTCTATGTACATCTTGCTGCAATATGGTCAACTTCATTGCAATTGGAACAAATGACAACCAACTTACCTTTGAATTTACCTTTTCCTCTATGAAATCTTCTTGCCAACAATTTTTCCAATTGTTCAATGTCTTCCTCATCTATGCTACTATCATTGGATGCATACTTTATCTTTCTTTTCTTCTTCTTTTAATTTACCTCCTTCGAATTTTTAGTAACAATTTTTCTTTGAAAGCTAATTCAATACTTTCTAGTCTGTAGTTGTCAAAATTAGATAACTCAAAAGTGGTGAGTCTTCCTACCAAACCTTCAAGGGTAAGATCATTTCCTGGCACACATCTTAGCTCTTGGATTGCAAACACTCTAATGGCATACACAAGAAACAATTTTCTCAAGACTTTACTTAGCATAGTATCATCATCTATTTTACCAGTTGCACATTTTATTGCATTAACAACTTCTTTTGTTCTAGCAACATATTGAGCAAAGTTTTCACCTTCTTCCATTCTCATGTCGTCAAACTTACCTCTGAGGCTCTCTAACTTGTCTCTTTGAACTTTTTTTTCTCCTCCATAGATGGCGTTTAGGGCATCCCACATCTGCTTTGCACTTTTAAGTTCTTTGATATCATTAAACTCAGCATTGTTTAGGGCAGAGGCAATCTCCAACATCGTTTGATTGTGCTCTTTCTTTTTCCTCAAATCTTTAGCAATTAGGGCTCTTACTAGATCAACATGTTCTACCGTAATGCAAGTTTTTGCATAATCTTGAAGTCCTGCAACATGTAGCTTCATCAAAAAATTCCATGCAGGAAAGTTATATCTGTTCAGCTTGGGTACCTCTCTTTTTGACATCTTAATCTTTATGCTTTTACTACCTTGAAACTAATCCTCATAAGCAACTGCACTCTGATACCAATTGTTAGAATTATTTAGAATAACTGAGAGGAGGGGTGAATTAGTTATTCAAGGTCTAGATGTACAAAATAAAACTTTTTCAATTTAGTGAACCCATATAACATCCTTAACCATGCATGCATTCATTATGTGTTAACCAAAACTGATATGTTACTATTAAATCAACATGCAAGAATGTAAAACATAAAACACAACATATCCAT
Organism: Cupressus sempervirens; assembly: GCA_028749045.1. Classification (NCBI taxonomy): domain Eukaryota; kingdom Viridiplantae; phylum Streptophyta; class Pinopsida; order Cupressales; family Cupressaceae; genus Cupressus; species Cupressus sempervirens. Next base: position 948,240,565 of record CM053792.1, on the reverse strand, counting down.
TAGTACACTTGACACAATAATTTAATGTGGAAACCCAATTTGGGAAAGATCACCAGTAACATGCTACTCCTTTTTCACTCTTTTGAAGTGATGCCATGTTAAAGGTTACAACACACACTGTTAAATGTGACCCGATTAAGGGATTTCAATCACCCTATTAAAAGTGAGCCTTGTTAGAGGACTTTTGGTTGTTCACTTGGAATGCCACCTTGTTAAAGGATTTTCCAATTATTGTTAAGTCAACCTTTCTCCAAAGGATTTACCCTAATCTGATACAATTGTTAGAAAGTAATAGTAGAGTTTTGATCTAATACAACTTACAACATTACTTGTAGATTATAGATCACTATTCAATCCTCAACTCTTCTTGGCTTCCTATTTTTGTATTTCTAATAGCTTGTTCACCCTTCAATCATTCATCCTCTCCTAGCCTTCTTTCTTAGCTTTTCATTGCAGACATCTTCTCTTAGGTCACTTGATGAAGCAAACCCTCTTCTTTCTCCTTGTCATATTTTTTGCATACAAAACTCTTTAACCTCCATCAAACTTTGCTTCATGACCAGACATCCCTACATATAGGAATTTGGAACTGTTTTTCCTACTCATTATCCATCTCAAAAATTAGAGTTTTCGACTGATTATGTAAGATACAATGTATCTACCCCATATTGTGTCTTGTTTAAAAACTTCTCCTAGAATCCATTTGAATTCACCTCCAAAATGGTTTACATAAGATTCTATGCCTCTAGCTCATCAATCTTATCTTCCTCCTAATTTACAAGTTCTAAGAAAACAAACTTGTTGTCTTTTATTTGGAAAATATTTGATCTTTGTCATACTGCAACAACTCAACATTATGAATTTACTAATGCTTGACACATATTATGTTACTTGGCTTCTACTATAAAATCACTCAACATTAATTGGATTGTACTGGTGCTCAACATCTATTAAAAATTACTCGACATCTACTACCTTGCTTAGCACCTACTAACTTGCTCGACATCCACTAGAAATTTCTTTCACTCGATTCAAACTAACTTTTTTCTTTGCTTGCACTAACTTTGCTCAGCACCTTCTATCAACTTGGTCAAGCTTAGCAAATGAACTTTGTCCAACCTTATTCTTCTAAACTTTCCAAGTGTAGCCAATCATTTTGTAACCTCAAGTAGATCATCAATGCATTATGTTATCACTGTCTTAACTGATTCTTGTACTTTAATACATAATTATAACTCAACCTTTCCTCTAGGTCCTTTTGCTACATCTTGTTGATAAAATCCTCTTCATCAATCAACTAAGTGATAGTGTTTTAAATATATAAGCAATTGTCTTACTAGCATATAGCAAGTTTGACATTAGCGACAAAATAATGACTAAAAACACATAGTCTTCTTCAACAATTTTCTTACTCAAATGATCTTTTCAATCATATATCAACAAAAAGAGGTGAGGTGACATATGATGAGGTGGATGGGGTCTAATTAATGGTAGTTGTAGAATAATTAGGAAATGAATTATATAGCTATGAAACTATATAGTAGAGGAATAAATGAATTAAAGGGGTATTTTTATGGCATTGATTAATGTGCCCAATTTCACATGTATACAGTTGCATGAATTTAATAAATCCCACAAGCATTTTTAGAGATAAATAATAAATCATAAATTCCCCCTTTGTTAGATGAACTACTCTAATGCACTAAGCTATAATAAGGAGGGGAAAAAACCCCAAGATTCTACCAAAGAAATTTAAAAGTATCATAATAATAGGATGGGACATATTTTGAGTCCTTGTATTTGGGTTTGAGGTCTTACATCATTGAACTTAGTTTTAATGTCATCTCTTGTAATATCCCCATCATTAAATAAAATAATAATAACATTTTTGTTTGGGGTCCTAATTGATTTATGTATATATCAAGCCCATCTTTAAGTGTAGGTGCAGGTAAGGTGTTGTAGTTATGTGACTTCAATATTTCTATATTGAAAATTCCATTAGGATTTATACTATTTTTCCATTTAAAAATGAAAGACCTTCCATACTTATCATGTGCAATTTTGATAGGATTATGGCCTACCCTATTTTTCTTTCTTCAATTTTCTTGGAGCTAGAAAATATGAGTGTCATCTTTGTTTGTGAATAATTCTAAGTTTCGATGAAAAATTATTATAACTTTGTGTTTGGCACACATATCTATGTTGGAAAACATTTTTGCATGTCTAGTTGATTCCTATCTGATTTAGCATTGTAAAGTATCATACTAAGTTTCTTATTGTGGAAATTCCCTCCTCCAAATCTATACAATTTGCTAGCCATTCCCTATACAACTTGATAGACCCCCCACTATCTGGCCAACACCCCTTTCATCTGAACACCATACAATAACCTAGCCTTGGAACATTACTGCAAGGACCCCTCGATCTCGACACCATATATTACCCTCATTTGAGCTCCATAAGTCACCCTTCATCCTATTGTAAGCCACTTTGCACCATTTTTATACATTATTGCTTTGAGTATAGAGGTTGGAATTGATAGCCTACCATATGCCATCTTTGTCTTAACCATATAGTATTCTCATCTCTTTGTACAACTTTCCTACACTCCCTACATTTTATTTACAAAGAGGACATATAATTTTGATAGCTATAAGAAATCGCAAAAGATTATCATGAGGAATACTATAGTGGTAACAAATCCAATGAATTTTCCTATTTGTGGGAGTGATTTCAATTTTATACTTGCAGAAGAATGTAGGATGAATTTTTTAGTAGAATGGGGGACCTAAAAAATCCTATAGAAGAATTCAAGAATATTAGAAGAGAGCTCACCAGAAACCAAGTTTATATCAATGGAATCCAAAGACTCGTGCAAGAAACATTACAAAAATTAGCTAGAGGAAAAGAAATCAAAAATGAAAATGGACACAATGACAACTTTGCTACAAGTAAAAACACTCAACCATCTTTCTCTCAACATTTATTTCCATTTTTCCCTCCAAGGATTGAAGCATCATTCAAGGAAAAAGAGCCCACCTCCCAAGAAATTCAAGAACAATTTTGATAAGATTGGTGGAGCATGGATATGGAAGGTGATATATACTATATAGACTATGTTGATATAAGAATGGGATACCCCGATAGGGAAAATCATGGCTATTTTAATGATGATTGCAGGAGAAATATCAACAAAGTGAACTTATCACCATTCAATCTATTTGGATCAACATTAGCATAGGCTTGGGTGTTCAAGGAAAAAACATATTTCCAACTTAATCTTATGTTTAAAGAAAAAGTGATCAATTTGTTTTTGCTCCATTTGGAAGGAGTTGCACACAAATGGTGGAACCATGACTCAGTTACCATCAATAATGATCAAGTAACCTCTTACACAAAATTTATAGAAAGACTTATAGATCTCTTTGATGAAAGGATCTCCCAAATTGAAGTTAAGAGAGTTAGCACAATTGAAACAAACTAGCTCAATCAACAACTACATCATAGAATTCTAGATGATATCCATGATAGTCACATACATCTTTGTGAGATTTTGGATTGTGTTATTCATGGATGCCTTGAGAGAATCCTTGAGGGGTTGGGATAAAAGTTTTACTCCATGTAACTATCAACAAAGATGTGTGACATGGCTACATCATCTTTCTCCAAGAATTGTGCTCCCACTCTAGCACCTCTACCATAGGTGGACAAAGCAAGGGAGATGAATTACAAAAATACTTTGATGGATGAAGACTCATGATAGGAGCTTCAAAGGAAGAAACTATGATTCACCTCCAAGGACCCTAGGGGGCTATTCCACTATTATCTTGGCAATGAAAATATTCACTACATTGAGATGTTACCTAATAATGAAGAATAAAGTTCATTATCCAAAGGGAAAGATAAAGAAACTACTGAGGTAGAGATAAATATTTCCACACTTGTGCAAAAAGTGGGTTCCATTGCTACCTTTATTATGACTTTGAGAGGTGGTATCTTTAGGTTTTATGAATACTTCACAGGAAATGAGTCACAATCATGATTGATAGTGGCACCAAAATTAGTTTCATGAATTCATCATTGGTTTCCAATAAGGCTTTGCATGTAGTAGAGAATGGGGGATTTGAGATTAAGGTGGTAGGAGGAAATTTGTTACTTTGCACTCACGTGGTTCCACGACTAAGCCTTACAATGGAAAACTATTCGTTGATAGATGATTTATTTGTCATAGATTTTTTTGACATGGAGATCATATTGGACATCTAGTGGATGGAGACCATTTATCAATATACCAAAAGCTTCAAAAGGATGGACCTTTTTTTTAAGGAAAATGGTAAGTGTTGATCTCAGATGGGTTTTGACATATGAGTGTCTATACACTTAAGTCATTTAAAAGTTAGAACTTAGTTCATTCTGAACAAGTAATGCATATCGAGCATAATATGTCACATAGTGCATGCTGAGTGAGTTACTCAGTAAGTGTCAAGTAAATAGTAAGTGCTAAGTCACTCAAGTGCCCTAGAAGTCAGTATGTTCCAAGTCATTCAAATGTCTAGTGATAGCATTGAAGTTGTAGCTGATGGTGAGCATTAGGGACTTTAGATGCCAAGAAAAATAGTTTTGGCATAGTTGTTTGTAATGGTACAAACTACTATGTAAACAATTTTGGAGCCAACTTAAGGATTCTTTTGTGATCCTAGATGATAAGAACAAATCTTAATTGAGAATCCTTATGTAGTACATGTAGCCAATTAGTTAAGGGATCAAATTGAGTGGCTAGATCAATGAATCACAATCATTGATTCATACATAACCCTAGTCACCTAGATCTTTTTAAGGAGGACAAACCCTAAAACATGGGGTGAGTGAAGAGAGAAGTTTTCATGTACAAATAGAGTATTCATGGTGGCTAAGGAGTTGTAAATGAGAGTTACATTGGAGAATTAGTTAGAGAAGAATAGAGGAAAGGAATTAGAGGACATAAGAGATACATTTGATCAGAGGAGGATCAAGGATACATGCAAAGAGTTGATATGTTATCTAATAGTAGAGTGTTAACTGCAAGATCATTTCTAAAAAATTCTAATAGGTGAATCAATTAAATCTCTTAAAAGAGTAGTCTTAATAGGTTGTTGTAAATCCTTTAATATGGTGCTTACTTCATTCTAAGTTAAATTCATTTAACTAGACACACTTCTAACAGGGTGTGTTGAAATCCTTTTACAAGGTAAGATCTAACAATCTTATAAGCCTTTAACACGGAAAACCTTTCATAGGGTAGATCACTTCTCATGATTAAACATTGTAACCTTCATTGAATAAAATTTACAAATGTAGTATTGAATATTTGTGGGTGCAATCCCCATCCTAGTTTTACCTTCTCATTGGATGGTTTCTATGTAATCATATCTTATGTCATATGTGTGAATGTTTATTTATTTTTATGCTATCGAGGTATATGCTTAATTTGGTATTTAAATTTACATGCAAATTGTGAGATGGATGTGTGGTGAATGAATTTATGGTTGAAGTTTTGAAGGATTGATTCACCTCCCCCCCCACCCACTCCCTCTTAGAGTTTACTTTCACTATTGTATTTCCAACAATTGGTATCAGAGTGTTGGTTCTCTGGAAAGGAAATATTTTTAGCTTTGAGGAAAGATCTTGAAGATGGAAGTCTACAAGTTGGGAAAGACTATTGAGAATCAAAAGATTGAAATCAAACTTTCCCTACATCATTTGAATGAAGAAAGAGATGAGTCAAAATGATCATTGAAGAGAAGGAAAGAGATAGCTATTGAAGAGAATGACACACAATACCAAGAGGAAGAAACTACTAAATTATTTCTAGATAGAAACAAAAGTGAATTTGATGCAACAATTGCAAACCTAGTAGAAAAGAATAGATCCCCAACTAAAGAGATTATAAATCTAAAGATAGAACAAGAAGTCTAATCACTATTCCTATGTGAGGTGACCAAGTAGAAAATTAAAATTGAAGAAGATAACATTATGATTGAAGATGAAAAAATAATACTAACCAATAGACTGGAAGAGAAGACATCAGAGGTGAATAGGATTTCTCACATGCAATTGGAAACATTGAATCAAATGATGATTGCCAATCATAAATTAAATGGAAAAGAAATTGAGATCACAACACTGAAGTTATAGAATGAACAACTGAGAAATGATTTGAAAAGAGAAAAAGAGTTTGTTGAAAGTTTCAATAGACCAAGTGAACCCATCAAGTATTTTGAGAAATTGATGGGATCTCCTAGATCCAACAATGATACTACTAGATTGGGTTACACCAATACTGAAGAAAAAGAATCATCCAAAAGTGGTGAACGAAGGAGCAACAATGGTAAGAACTCCAAACCCACTTGTCATAATTATGGAAAATTAGGACATACTACTAATATTTATAGGAGAAATACTTCAAATTAGATCCTAAGCAGAAGTTCATGGGTCACTCCCACAAGTGCAATAATCAAGGAAATTGGGCATGTCATCGATAAATATTCTGTAGCCAATGGGTAGATTAGCATGTAGTCGATAATTATTGTGTGGCTGACATGTTGTCGTCGAACCCCTTCGGGAAGGTTCTTTGGAAAGGTATATGTACACTATCTGAGATCATTGTAATAATCATTAGAAGCATTATGCAATCTCTTTGGCATATATACAAATAATAAAAGGAGTGCTACTATTACATGTTCTTGTTTATTATTTGTATGCATTAATCTATTTACCCCATATAGTAAACATTTGCACTGTTGTCCAATGGACCTGGAATGAAGGTAGAGAAATGAAGACTAATGCCAAATCAACTTAATAAGGATAGAAATAAGATAAAGGGAAAAGATGGAATATGCATCGCACAAGAAAATTTAATTTTGGCACAACAAGCCAAGTGCAGACAGAGGTTTTAGCAAATTGTTGATGGACACCGAAGCACTTTGGAATTGTAGGAAGATACTCAATAGTAGTTGGATTTGGTGGAAGAAGCAAGGGAGGAATTTTTGAACCTGTATATGTCGAGGGAAGAGATTCTAGAAGGAAGGGAATTAACTCACATGGCTTGGAGTGTCAAGGGAGCACGAGCGTGGAGTGAACTCTTTGTCCACAATACACTTCTGGAATGAACAACTTTGCTTAATGAAGACCCTTCTTCACCAAAGAATGAAGCTATTGGAAATAAGATGACTATCTAAAATAACACTAGTGTTGGAGTGCAAAGCACTGGTGTGGGAGTGTAGAGTGTTAGTGTGGAAGTGCAAAGCATCGGTGTGGGAGTGCAAAATAGCATTGGTGTGGGAGTGCAAAGTGCTGGTGTGGGAGTGCAAAATAGTTTTGGTGTGGGAGTAAAGCATTGGTTTGGGAGTGTAGAAAAATGCTAGTGTGAGAGTGAAAAGCGTAGGTGTGGGAGTGCAGAGTGCCAGTGTGGGAGTGCAAAGTGCTGATGTGGGAGTATAGAGTGTCAGTGTGGGAGTGCAAAGCACTAGTGTGGGAGTACAAAATGCTAGTGTCAAAGTGCAGAACAACATCAGTGTTTTAGTGTTGAACAATGCCAGTGTCACAATATTGAACCACGCCCATACACAAAATCAAGTAATAATGGCAGGACTAAAGGAGAAGTTGCCAAATTTTGATGGTGATGGAACGACCAATCCAATTAGACACTGTAAGACATGCAAAATAATTTGGATGGTGAATGGCATAACTGACATAGATGAATGGGTTCAACAATTTCTAGCAACCCTAAGGGGTCTAGTAGTGGATTGGTTTGTCGATGTTGATCCCCAAAAATTAACCACATGGGTAGGAGTTTAAAAGGAGTTTATCACTGAATTTCAATTGCTACAAGACAACAATGAGATCATAGCAAAAATATACACCACAAAGAAAGGAAAAATGAAATAGTCTATGTATATGCCAGAAAGCTAAAAGAATTATTAAATAAAATGGAAAGTAAGCTGGTAGATGGGCTACAAAAGAGATGGTTCATTGAAGGACTACACCCAGAGTTAAGGAAGAAAATGAAGATTGTGTCGCCATCATCATACACCGAAGCATACAATCAAGTGATGGACTTAGAGAGTGAATAGAAAAATAAGAAGAAGAAGAAAAGTAGATCATCTAACTTAGATGATGCATCTTTGGAAGAAGATAGCAGTGATGATGAAAAGGGTAGCAAGAAGGTCTAAGCTCTTCAGAAGGATATGATCAGAATGATGAAGGAATTTAAGAATATGCAGAAAGAGACAAAAGGAAATGAGCTCTAGTGCACAAAATACAAGATAGAAGGTCACATGAAGGGATCCTATCCGAAGAACCAGTTCTGTGAGATCTACCAAGTTATGAGACATTCCACAAAGGAATGCCTATTCAATATGAAGACAAGATTGCATCAACAAATGCTCTTGACACAGGTAGCTTCCATGTTAGGAGGGAACAAAGCCACAAACAATGATGGTGCCACTTTAGGTGGGTACAAAAATAATAGCAAAGGGAAAAAAAAAATACCAACAATAATAATGGGGGTCGCAGCTGAATTCAGTACGATGCAAACAAATGCCCAATGGTTCAATGCTGAGCATACAATTTGTGGGGCCACTTTGTATGGAACTATACATCAAAAAATGCACCAAAGTTGTTATGCAGATGGTGTGGTCTTGGAGATCATGAAGATTCCAAGTGCCTAAAATCAGGAGTGAATTTGATCAACATCAATGTGGATGAAGAAGAAGTCTTGGCAATCACCCATAAACAAGCAAAATTGTACTCTGACCCAACAAAAGAAAAAAAGAGATTGGAAGAAGCATAGGTAGAAATTGAGAAAGAAACACAAGTAGAGAAATCACAATTAAAGGACACTACTGTTACCTTAACAAGGAACAGGGCTGAGAAAAACATAATAAGGTAGGTGATGCAAATAGAAATCTTGATCAAATTAAGTGACCTTCTCACAATGCCCCAATTATGGATGACCATTCTAAATATGACACTGCTCCCAAAAGAAACAGAGGAAATAGGAAGGGACAATAGTGGAACAATGGTAGCAGACCCAATGCTACTAACACTTATGATGGGAAGACATCCAACAGTAGTCGAGATGGGGATTTTGGGAACTATTCTGATAGACACAATTGTGGATGTAGGGTCAAGCATGAATGTGTTACTAGAAGATGTATGGAAAAAGTTAGGACAACCTACACTATGGCCACCAACATTCTAGTTGCTCACGATAGGCCAGAATGGGATCAAATTGTTGGGAACCTTGATGGAACAGCTGGTAACTATTGGAATGCAACCATTTTTATTAGATTCCATGGTCATCCTATTGAAAAGAAAAGAATATGATGCTATTCTAGGATGAAATTGGTTAGTGCAAGAAAAAGTAAAACATGATTGGAAACAAAATACCCTATCAATGGAGCACAGAGGTAGAAGATTCATAATTGACCTACACACACAAATGGTAGGTGAAGAAGTAGCATTTTCAGACTCAAAAGGTGAATGTGAGAGCAACGATGAAGGAAAGAAGAGAATGGAACTGGATGAAGAAGGAGTATTGAGATTGGAAGGAGGATCAAATGAGGACAACCTAGACTTAGTGAATGGCCTTTTCTATTGGAAGATGGAGGATTACAAACTCTTTTCAAGCTATAATATGTTAAGGGTTGACAAGGGAGAGGAAACTGAATGTCCAAAAGGAATATAGAGAAGTGAAAAAAATAAAGGTGATTACGGCTGAAGCTAAAGGTAGAAAAAGGAAAGATTCCACTATTTGGTACATGGTGAATGGATTACGCGGAAGGAAAAGGTTACACTGCACCAAAAAATTAGTAGAAAGGTGCTGACAATAAGGAAAAACACATCATACAATTTGCACAGGAAACAATGAGGAAGGGCTTAATAAAAACTTTAGTAGTATAGAGTGAATGTTCTAAAATCAAGAATACAGCTATTGATGATAAGGAGTGGAAGTCGAAAAAAATCATGGTACTAAGTCTCAAGAACAAGCTTGGAGATATGAAAAGTTTGAGGGAGGGATGGTATAATTTAAATAAACTAGATGAGTGATGATTGTAGGCACAATGGGCCATAGAAGTTACACAAAACAAGCAAAAGATATGGCATGAGAAGCATTTGAAATTGAATAAGTTTCAATTGGGATAGCTAGTGTTGAAGTATAGTGGACGAAACAAAATAAAACTGAGGAAGTTTAAAGTCAAATAGGTCAGATTGTACCAAATCTAAGAAGTAGGTGATAATGAAGCAATAAAGCCATGGATATTGGATGCGTAGGAAATTCCGAAAATACTAAAAAATTCAAAGCTAAAAATATATCATGTGAGAATGTTTTTGTCATCGACAAATAATGAAGAGCAGTGGTGTTAGGAAAAAAAAAGTGTTGTGAGAGTGTCCCATGGACACCTGTTCCACAAACATGAGGTGTCCCACAAACACATGTTCCATGGATGCGAGGTGTCCCATGGACACTTGTCCCATGTCATGGACCATGTGTCCTACAAATATGTGCCCCATGAGAGTTTGAGTTCCACAGTGGAGAGTTTCACAGATGTTTCTATGTTTGAATTTTGTAGGGCACATGAATGCAGAAAAAAGACTATGAGCACATAAAGATTTGAAGGATACTACTATAACTATTAGAAGTATGAACACAGAGCATATGAGTGCAGATCCAAGCCCAAGTGGTCATCAAAAAAGAAGACAAAAGTAAAGCACAATGGCAACTCTTATATTTGGGATTATAATACTAGGTATAGTTGTCAGTATCATCAAGAGTATGTACATGTTCCTAAGAATTGCATAAGAACACATTTCAAAAGTGATTACATTAGATGGTTAAGTCAAACTACATGTTTTAGTTGATTAAAGACTGGTCACATAAGTAGACATTGTCCAAAAAAGTCAAAGCCACCAAGCAATGAATTCAATAAAGGAAAAGGAAAGATTGGTGTTGAAGAAGTTAGAGTGTAGATGAACAAAACATGGAAGAAGAAGGAAGATTGCAGTACATCAAGTTCAGATGGGATCAATTCCCCAAATGGGTTAGGTGATCATACCATCCCTAGTTAAACCAAACAAGAAGTATGTGTGGGACTGATATTTAAATGATATACCATACATCAATTCCAAGGATTTAGTTCTAAAAATATTATATGTGCATGAAGAAAGATGCAAAGTGTTGTTTAGAACCTAGAAGAAATCTTTAAGTTTTGTCAATTTTCATGTTGTTACCGAACATGAAAAGTTTCACTTAAGCTACCAAATGAAATATAGTTGATGTTGAGCTATCATAGGTGATAGTGTTGACTAAGCTTAGAGTGGTTGTCGAGTGCAAAAGAAATTTCATGGAAGCTGAGTGAGTTAGAATTGCTATGTAGCCGAGCTTATAGTTGTGTAAGAACTAAGCATTAATTTAAAAAATTTAAGGGCTATATTGTCAATTTTTTATTCATTTGACATCATTCAAATTTGGAGAGAGCATGAGGAGCTTAAGGAGAACTAAAGAGATCATTCCAAGCATTTTCAGAGTATATTCAACCACTATTTGACACCATTCATCAAATTTGTGAAGGTATTTATCATGTGTTGAGCTATGTTGTTTGAATTTTTGCAAACCCTAGGTAATTGATATGGCATCTAGTTCTTCTATTGCTAAGGTTAAAGAGGTAAAGGAAGTTTTAAATATTTAATTAATCAATAATAAGATAAGATAACCAAAATTTAGAGCAATTCTCGACATTGCATACAAGCAAGACTCGTCTAGTGTGTTATCGATGATACCACCACAATTTTTAATGATTTGAGATGTAAGATGTTGTTACATGTGTAGGTGGGTAGCATAAGTGACATAGAGATTAGAGACCTAAATGGAAAAAAATGTGAAAAAGAATATTTAAGGAGGAATATAAGATTTTAGAAATAAAAGGGTGAACTCATGCCGTAAATTTCCCTAATGTTTTCAAGATAGAGTGGATAAAAATTGTTTTGAGCAAGATTCATGACAACTCTGTGTGGTTAGAGGATGGACCTATCAAGATTACCAAGATGATTGTATAGAGGGTAACAGGGTATCCAACCCTAGATAGACCTAAGACCATGAGAAGTGATGCAAAAAAGGTTATTGAGAAAAACATAGGGGCAGTGTGGAATAAGAGAGAAATGACAATTAACACCATCAAAGATCCCCTAATTTATTTTGTAGTAAGGATAACTGCACATAAATTCTTTCAATCCAATAGATTGAACATTGTAAGTTGCATTGTTGTTGACATAGACTACAAGATAGTCAAGATGAATCATACTTATGACCTTGTTGAGTTACAATTATGGTAGTTATCAGAAAACTTGGGAGCCATAAGGAAAACCAAGAGTGCATAGTGTAGGTTTGGTTCAATATTTGTTTGTATATTTTTCTATGTGCGGAACACATTTTCTTATTTTGGAAAAGTTGCATGGAAGACAAATAGATCTATTACAGTGCAGATACGTGAATACATTGAGCAACTTGGAGAAAATTTTGATTCTATAATGACTAGCTACTTTGAAGACTTTAAGAAGTAAATGAAAAAAAGACAGAGGATTCCAATATCACTAGTTGAAAAACATTTCAATGATGTTTACTTTCTAGTTGACACTAACTTCACATATGTTCAGGATATTGTTCCAAGGGTGAGATGGTTGAAGCCTCTAGGTTATGAGATACATGTGGATGAGGCATCTATAGAAATTAGTGATTTTTTGGTAGAGGAAGTAGATAAGAAGGCTATAACATTTGGTAACTATGATATATCCAAGTCAAAGATAACTATGGACTTGAAGACAACCTCTGTAGGAAGAAGAACAAAATTGTTAGAAGCTCAAAGAAAAATTTGGTGAAGGGGTAGAAGAAGATGAAGAAGAAGAAGACAATGAAGATGATGATGAAGATGGTGAAGATGTACCAACCCAAGCACCACTAGCTATTACTCAAGTTCAAGGAGAAGAGCAAGGTGGAGAGGAAGTAGAAATTGAAGAAAATGTCAAGGGAGAAGAAGCCACTAAAGCACCTATAGCCACAGAAAAGAAAAAAAGGAAAGTTAAAGCTATAACAATAAGAAAACCAAAGAAGGTTGTAAAACCCACACAACCTAAGCCTATAGTTTCTGCTACTAGGGCCAGCACAAGAGCTACTGCCAAGTGTAGACACCTAAATCTGATTACATCAATAGGTAATTGTATTTAGTCATCTCCTAGGACATTATTGATTAAATATTTACTATTTAATTAATTAACCATCATCCCCTAGTTTATTTATTTATTTAATTAACTATAGTCCAACTGATAAAATCAAATGATCACCCAAAATCAATTTATCAATTAAATCCCTATTCCTCTATTAAATTGGATAAATCCTCAAATCCATTCAATTTAATTCCATGCCCCCATTTTATTAAATAAATCATTTAATAAAATATATAAAATCATAAAACCCTTTCCTAAAGCCTATCCTAAGCCCTAATCCAACCCATTCACCCATACTAACCTCACCTAGCCTCCTAACTAACCCATCCCATCAAAGCTAAGCTACTTGCCCTCCTAACCCTCTTTCTAAGCTAATCCTAATCCCTCTGCAAACATGTGTACAATTATAAGCAAGGGTTAGGACTTGCTAACCCAAGCCAAAGTCAATAAACTCAACCACACCTCTTACATCTCCCTTAATGACTCTAACAAAGCATTTATGGAGCCCTTATCTCTTGAGCCTCCTTTGTTGACCATCCACCTTTCCTTCCCTTCATCCAATCACCCTTTGACATGTCTTACTTTCCTATTGGTGCTAAACAAGCACAATCCATGTGGTCTCTTCTCCTTGCATCCTAGCCCTCCCTCACCATCTCATCATCTTGACATCTTAACCCTCCATTCCTCCAACCCTTGGCCTATAAATTGAACCTCCTCCCTTCACAAAATAATCCACCTTCCATACAAAGTTATAATGCTATTTTGAGAGCTCATAAACTGCCAAAATACCATTATAATGTTGGAATCACTCCATGAATCCATTATTGAAACCTTGTTTCATTCACTCCACCCATCCATCTAAATCTTGAGCATATCTTGTGAGCATACACATCTTAAATCAGGGACAAATCCATTGCATCATGATGTTATACCATTAGGAGCCTACCATTCTTGGTTTTCTTCCTTTTGTTGTGATAACAATCAGTCATATCTTAAGTGTTAACTACTTTAGTTGTGTTAAATCTTTCATTAATAGTTAGTTTTTAGTTTGCACTACTAAACTAGGTGATACACCAAGAAGGTTCAAGAAGTGGAAAAGCCAAAAGGAAAGAGAACTAGGATAGCTACACAAGAAGATGAGTCTAAAAAGAGAAAAAGGAGAAAATACATTCATCTAGATGAATTAGATGAGGAGAGGAAAAAATTTGATGATAACAAGTGATTCAAAGTGGTAAGTCACAGTCCTTCTTCTGATTTGGATGACTTGTGTGAGAATATAAAGAATAATGTTTACTTGTCTAGATTCACACATGTTGAGTTTGACAAACTTGGAAAGATTGAGATGAACCAAGAGGAAGAGTCAATATATGCCATGATGGAAACATTCAAGAATAGTCCAATTCAGCTTACCAAATCTATACCCAAGATTATATATGATAGAGTTGAGGCAAAATGGTAGTTTAGTCTCAATATAGAAAGGCCAATTAGAGAGACTACACTAGCAAGTGTGATGCAAGAATTGGATAAGGCTACAATGATAAAGCCCATTAAGAAGTGCATAGGGAGATTTTTCCCCTAAATACAAGGAATTCATTATTTTTTAGTGTTGTTCAGAAGTCCACTCAGATATGGAAAGGAATATATGGACTGACAACACCTAAGCCAATTGAGCAGACACCTGTTGAGGTAGGTGAAGACAAAGGTGAACAAGAAGTAACTGAGGTTACTAAAGATGAAACTAAAAAATATGCACATGTGAAAGGAACTAAGAAGAATGTAGAGACATAGGCAACAACTAAAGTTGAGCAACAAATAGAATAGAGTATACTAGATATAGAAATGTCAAGTGATAGTCCACAACATGTAATGAATAGACACACAGATCTAGTGAAGATCAAGGATGTTACCAATACTATAGCTCAGAACATCAAACCCCGAACAGAGGAGGATATGAAGAAGACATTGGTAGACACCACCACCAAGGCACAACTATGTAGTCATCCTATATTGGTGAGTGTAGATGAAATTGAGAAGGTAGAAAATACATCTGTAGAGGAGGAAAAAAAAGACATAACTCAAACCCCTCAATTTAAAGTGGTACAATCTACAATGCCTATTATAGTGTATCAAAGGAAGGAGACAACAACATCTAATATCAGCACAATGGTGCAAAATTCTTCAATAGTCTTGCTAGATGAAAAGGATGAGGAGAATGAAAAGAAGATGAGAAAGATGGGACACAAGTTCAAACAGGATAGGAAGATAATCATGTACCTACAACACAAACTCAAGGTGCAAATAAACTAGAAAAGCAAGAAAAGGATAGGACTAAAGAGTTAGGATTGAATACCAAGCCTAAGAAGCAATTAGAAATACAAGAAATAGTTGCTTTTACAGAAACTACTACTTCTCCAAGTCAAGCTCTTCATAGGTTGAGTGTATAAGATACACCACTATAGTCATCAAGGCCTAGTCCTAGCACATCCAAGGCAGATGAAGTTACATCATTTGGTGATGTCAACTTGGATGAGGTGATTGTATTTCCAAAATTTGATCTTGCAATAATCACTATTGAATATATGAGCATACTTCAGGATGCTCTTGCAAGGAAAAAGTGCCAAGAACTACTCAAAAGAGAGCATAGACAAAAGAAAGCATTGCAAGATATCAAGGACTTTTTTCTTGATGCTTTCAACCTACCTATACCTGAAGAAGGCAAGCCTATCATGGAGTAGTTGGAAAATATAGTGGAGAAGATTAATGATATAGACCTAGAATCAAATGTTAAATTGCTCGAATGGTCTGAAAGGAAATTTCAAGGTAAAGTCAATGAAAAGATATCAAGTGTCATTGTACTTAGTTAGGTTGAATTAGCAACTAAGGTTAATAGTGTAAAGAAAGTATTAGAGAATATTTTATCTCTTTACACCAAGTTGTGTGATACAACTTTGTTCACACAAGAATGCAGCACCATATTAACACTCTAGAAGGAGATAAGAAGCTAACAAGTACCACTCTACCTAATTATCTATCCCAGAGTCAAAAGCACTTTAGGAATTTGATGAACTCCCAAAGTTAGTTGGTAGTCTTGCATGCTCAAGATGAAAACATTTAGGCTACACTGATCAGTATCTAGTCCATGTTAACCCCACACATGGAGATACTACACAAGGAACTAGCCTTTGCAAAAATAATGATTAAGACAGATCCCCATCTTTCTACACATGAAGGCTTAGTTCACCTTGCTGTTGAGTTAACTATCCAAATCAAATAATTGGAGGTAGCTTGTGATAATTGGGATGCAGCTCTAAAGATAATACTTGAGGTCCATAAAACTTTCTTGGACAAACACACTATACGTGTATAACCCTTTGATGCAAAGATAACACAATGGAAGAAAGAATCCAACTCAACTCTTACACAACCTTCAAGGTTTTCACAAGGATTGGACAAAGGACTTGGTCCACTTCCTTAAGTGGATACTCTTCCTAACAAACTCTAAAAAATGTTCCTAGACTCACCTTCCACAAATAAGACTCAAAGCAAACATGAACCAACTTGGGCAAGTATGACCCAATTCCTCGACAATGGGCAAAATAAGGATTTTTCTGTTATAGACCTTTCAACCACCAGCAAGGGCTTGAGGCAACTTAGTATCAACACAAATAAGGTAAAACAACCACTGGTTGCAACCCCAACAACCCACAACTCAATTTTCTCAATTAGACCTAGTAGCCTATTAGGTCTCCTATAACAGTTTTTTACCAACAACTCCAAAACTTACCAAAGGACCTGGGAGATCAAATGTAGATTCAAGTACCCTTTTCCAATTACTAATAAACTCCAAATATTCAAAGACCAACTCCACTCTAGCATACCTCAATTGGCACCAAGTACTCAGGCCTAATTAGCCACTTTAGGCTTGGTTTTCAAGGCAAATGGTCAATAATGGGTTCATGAAGTTAAATATCCACCACCAAGCTATTCTTTAGACTCAAATAAGGGTACTTTTTTTATATATCAAGTTTTCAAACTCTTTCCTTCATCCTAACCACTCCAATCTTCCCAAGACAAGGTCAAATACATGAAAATACTTGACCTAGGGCTTGCTCCCAAAAACACCAACACAACTTCCCACTCCAAAACTACTAGAATATGATATGATACATCATTAACTTTCTCCATACTTAAATGGAAGGAAATCCACTTGTGGAATCTCAAGTTAAGGACATTTGTGATCAAACCCTCAAAACAAGGGTTTCACAGACCAACAACCTTGAAAAATAGATAACTCTTGCAAAAAAGATGATGAAACCTCCAAATCAAAGCCAAAACCTTCTAAATAAATAACTTCAACTTTTCAATGCAAAAAAATTCATCCTCCAATCATTGGATCCGTACAGTACGTGAAAAATTAGAAACAAATGCTGGAACAACAAGTATTCTATTGATTTTTTGAAGCAAATACAAATGAAACTTCTATTTCTATCCATCTTCAAAAACTCAAAGCCTATATAGGCTATTTACAATTGGTCCAACCACCTTTTGGATAGTTTTAGCAATTAGGAGTTATATTTTGAAAAGTTGTCAAGAAAATTGCAAAAGTTGCTAAGCAACTTTTTGCAATTTTTGCGCTAGGACAACATTTATTGCAAATTTTCTTGTAAATGGATTCCAAAAACTTCTAAGGACCCTACTAATTCTCTAAACACCTAGACTAGCCTAGAAAACATTGATATTACCAAAAATCCACTTTATTGGACCAAATGATGCCCAAGGCTTATAGCTACACCATGTGGTCTTGTGTCCATTACAAATGTGGATGGTTTTAGGGAGATCATTAGATCTATCCCTAGACCTTATTACATCAAGAAAATAAAAAAATTTGATTAGGTTCTCTACACCATTCTCCCCTACATAAAAGAAACTCCAGCCTCTGGAGTGTTGAGAAGGCTTCTCAGTCATCCAAGAGGCATCTGCTATTGTTTACCCCTTCCACTGTACTAGATACTCATAATATATTTTCCTCCTCTTTTTCTTACTGATCCTCCTATCCAAAATAGTTTCCACCACTAGTTTAGGTAGTGGTATGGCTTTCTTTAACTCCTCCTTGGATTCTTCAAGTGTACCTACATCCACATTAATTATTGATCTTCTTTGGAAGCCTTGCCTTATAAAGATGAACCATTACAATGTCCCCTACTTTGAACTAAAGTTCTTTCCTCCTTTTATCTCCCTGCTACTTGCACTTGATGGAAGTATCTTGCAATCTTTCCTGCACTTGTTGATGGACCTCTTTCATGACCTCTACAAAATCTTCAACTTGTGCACTCCTCTTTTGCATCTCCTTGATATCTTAGAGTTCCAATGGGCCGCTAGGATGAGTGCCATAAACAACTTGGAAAGGAGTTAGACCAGTACTTCTATTGGTGGAATCATTAAAGGAAAATTCTTCCTAGGGTCAAACATAATTCCATGAGACTCCATGTTGCTTGGAAAGGCACCTTAACATGTTTCCTAAGGACTTATTAACTACCTCAGTCTGCCCATCAGATTGAGGATGGTAGATAGATGAAAAACAAAAATTAGTTCCTAACTTTTTCCACAAAGTTCTCCAAAAATGTCCTAAAAACTTTGAATCCCTATCAGATATTATGGATAAGGGAAAACCATGAAGTCTAACAAGCTCTTTGAAGAACAAACCTACTATATGGGAGGCATCATGAGTAGTCTTGCAAGCTATGAAATGAGCCATTTTGAAAAACTTTTCCACAGCTACAAAAATGCTATCATAACTTGATTTAGTCCTTGGAAGTCCAACAAAAAAATCCATACTTACTAAATCCCAAGGATTGTGGGGTGTTGGAAGTGGTGTATAGAGTCCTACATTTGATGTACCTCCCTTTGCTTGCTGAAAAATCAAACATTCTTCAACAAGTCTCCTAATATCAATTTGCATTTTAGGCCAAAAATAAAACTTCCTAACCTACTCTAGAGTCTTGTCAACTCCAAATGTCCTACTAGACTGCCACAATACTTATCCTTTATAATATTCTCTCTAATAGATCCCTTTGGAACATAAAGCTAACCACCTTTGAACAAAAGTCCTTCTTGTAGAATGTACTCACTAAATTCAGTATGATACCTCTCTCCCATGGATTTGTAGATTTGGTATGCCTCCTTGAAATCATCATCTTGCTCATACATGTCCTTCATTGCATGGATGCCAATGCTCTCTAATTGAACTTCTTGAATTGTCAAGTTTCTCCTACTAAGTGCAGCAGAAACCTTGTTACTTTCTCCCTTTTTATGCTTAATGGTGAAGGTGTAGGCTTGTAAAAATTCTATCCACTTCATATGACTATGGTTTAATTTTTCTTCCCTATTCAAGAAGCTTAAGGCATGATTACTAGTATACACAAAAAATTCTTTAGGCAATAAGTAATGCCTCCATTTTCTAAGGGACTACACCATAGCATAAATTTCATGGTTATTTGTTGAATATTTTTGCTTGGCCTCATTAAGCTTTTCACTAAAAAAGGCCACAGGCCTACCCTCCTAGCTTAGAACACCTCTAATATCCTTGTTTCTAGCATCACATTCAACTATAAAGAACTTGTAAAAATCAGGGAGCACCAAGATAGGTTGGTCTACAATATTTTTCTTCAAAAATTCAAATGAATCATTAACCTCCTTAGTCCAAGAAAACACACACTTCCTTCCTCCTTTTATGATATTGATCATAGGAGCGCACACACCACTAAAGTTTCTAATAAATTATCTATAAAACTGAACATACCATGAAAACTCTTTACCTCTGATGGTGTGGTGGGTGGTGGCTAGTTAAGGATGGCTTCAACCTTGGAAGGATCCATTTTTAACTCAGCTCCTGATATTGCAAATCCCAAGAAGATCAACTCTATCTACAAAAATGAACATTTCTCCAAGTTTATCATTAGTTTCTCTTCATGAAGTCTATTTAAAACCAAATCTAAATGTCTTAAGTGTTCATCCCTATCCTTGTTGAATATTAGGATATCATCTAAATACACAACAACAAACTTATTCAAGAAAGGTTTTAAGACTTCATTCATTAGTCTCATAAAGGTGCTAGGTGCATTAGACAAGCCACAAGGTATCACAAGCCACTCATAAAGGCCTTCTAAGGTCTTAAATGTTGTTTTCCACTCATCTCCACCTCTAATCCTAATTTGATGATATCCACTTTTGAGATGCACCTTTGAATAAATACTTGCCTTCCCCAAGAAATCCAAGAGGTCTTCTATCCTTGGCATAGGAAACCTATATCTAATGGTTATCCTATTAATTGCTCTAGAATTCATACACAATCTCCAAGTAACATCCTTCTTAGGAGCTAGGACTGTAGGGACTACACATGGGCTTATACTTTTTCTAATGAATCCCTTAGCCGACAACTCTTCAATTTATTTTTCTATTTCTTCATTTTGTTCAGGGCTCATCTTGTATACTACTTTTTTTGGAAGTGTGGCTCTTGTGATGAAGTCTAGGCAATGACTGATATCTCTTTCAAGTGGCAATGTCTCTAGTTGACTGCATGCAACTATCCCTCTATACTTTCCCAACAGGTTTCTTACCTCCTTGGGTCTAATATTGACAACCTTGGATGGGCCTTATGATTGCTTTATGGGATTTTTTTAAGCTCTAACTACCAATGCATAGCAAGGTGTATCATTTTCCTTAGTGATTCTCATAAACTCCTTTTCACCTACTAACATCACCCCATTTGTATTAGGGCTCCCATCATCTGGTAAAGGTGGCATAGTATACTCAACTCCATCCTTGGTTATAGTATAAACATTTGTCTTTCCATCATGTTTGCCACACACATCATATTGCCATGGCCTCCCAAGAAGCAAATGGCATGCATCCATCTCTACCACATCGCACAAAACTTTGTCATTGTATTCCCTAATCTTGAACTCCACCCGCACTTGCTCATTTATGAATGTTTTCCTATCCTTTGTCAACCATGACACCTTATATGTGTAAGGGTGAGGTCTTGTAGTGAATTTAAACTTATCTACCATCTCCTTAGAGGCAACATTATCAGAGGAACTAGGATCCACTATAACCTTGCAGACCTTGTTATTCACCTTGCACAAAGTTTTAAATAGTGACTTTCTTTGAGGTGGTTCTGCAGTTGTAGGGACTCTTAGCATTGTTCTTTGCATCATTAATGACTCACCATGCTCTAGAAGTGCAGGTCTAGAAGTGGCAGATTGATAAGAGGTAACACTTTGACTGTCCTCCTCTTGGGTTAACTAAATTCTCCTATCTCCTTATTTGTTCTTTTTAGGACACCTAAAGGATGGATGTCCTACTTCATTACAATTAAAGCACTTACCAGTGAACACACTAGGCCCTCTTCCACTAGACCTTCCCCTACCATTAGACTTCTACCTCTAAATGCCCCTCTATTAGTAGACTCATTTTCAGCATTTGAACCACTAGACTCTTCCTGATTTTTATTTAAAGATCCCCTTCCATGGAACCTATCGTTGCCCCTATTACTATTTCCTCTACCCCTATTTCTTGTATCCCCCTTTCTTTTATGTTTTTCCTTTATTTTTAAAGCCATATTAAAACACTAATGTACTAAACCAAGAGTAATTAATTTCAATTCATCTTGAATACTATACTTTAAACCATTCACATACCTTGCAATTTTTTGCTTCTTAGTCTCATACAATTTGGCTTTGAGGGTCAAATTGTGGAACTTTTGTGTGTAGGTGCTGACATCCAAGTCCCTTTGCCTAAGATTCTATAATCTTTTATGTACCAACACCTCATAATCTTCAGGTATGAACTGCTTTTTGATTTTTGCCTTCATTTTCTTCCAAGTGGCAATTTGCTCCTTGTTTTCATCCAACCTCTTATTTTGCAAGAAATTCCACCAACTCAAGGAAAGGCCTTTGAGTTTGGCCTTGGAAATCATGACCTTCTAATTTTCAAGGGTCTTCTCACATTCAAAATGATTGTCTAAGGCCTCTACCCAATCCATACATTCATTAGGGTCCAACTTGCCATGAAAAGTGGGTAAGTCCCCTTCTCCCTTCTTTCCAACCCTCTCCAATGCTGCAAGGAAGGGTCTCTAATTTGTAGGAATGTTCTCTTGTTCTTCATTCCTCTCTATCTCCTTGGGTTTAGATTTTTCATCACTCCCTTTTCTCATTTTTTTTTGAGTCTATCTAACTCCCTCTTCATAGTCCTATTCTCTTCCCGGACTACTCTACTTTCAACCATCTGCTCCTCGACTAGCTTGGCTAGTTCTACATTGGTGATCCTCAAGGGGATCTCCCTTTTAGGTTCTTCTCCTCCATCATACATGGTGCCCTAACAAGATCAAAGTGGCTCTGATACCACTTGATGCAAAGATAGCACAATGGAAGTAAGAATCCAACTAAACTCTTATACAACCTTCAAGGTTTTCACAAGGATTGGACAAAAGACTTGGTCCACTTCCTTAAGTGGACACTCTTCCTAAAAAACTCTGAAAAAGGTTCCTAGACTCACCTTCCATAAATAAGACTCAAAGCAAACATGAACCAACTTGGGCAAGTATGACCCAATTCCTCCACAATGGGCAAAATAAGGATTTTTCTGTTCTAGACCTTTCAACCACTATCAAGGGCTTGGAACAACTTAGTATCAACAAAAATTAGGTAAAACAACCACTAGTTGCAACCCCAAAAACCTACAGCTCAATTTACTCAATTAGCCTAGTAGCCTATTAGGTCTCCTAAAACAATTTTTGACCAACAACTCCAAAACTTACCAAAGGACCTAGGAGATCAAATGCAGATTCAAGTACCCTTTTCTAAGTACTAACAAACTCCAAAGATTCAAAGACCAATTCCACTCTAGCATACCTCAACCAACACCAAGTACTCAAGCCTAATTAGCCACTTTAGGCTTGGTTTTCAAGGAAAATGGTCAAGAATGGGTTCATGAAGTTAAATCTCCACCTCTAGGCTATTCTTCAAATTAAATAAGGGTACTTTGTTTTTATACCAAGCTGTCAAACTCTTTCCTTCATCCTATCCACTCCAATCTTCCCAAGACAAGATCAAATACATGAAAATACTTGACCTAGAGCTTGCTCCAAAAAATCACCAACACAACTTCCTACTCCAAAAGTGCTAGAATCTGATATAATACATCCTTAACTTGATCCATACCAAAATGGAAGGAAATCCACTTGTGGAATCCAAAGTTAAGGGCATTTTAGTGATCAAACCCTCAAAACAAGGGTTTCACAAACCAACAACCTTGAAAAAAAGATAATTCTTGCAAAATAGATGGTGAAATCTCCAAATCAAAGCCAAAACCTTATAAATAAATAACTTCAACTTTTCAATGCAAAATCATTCATCCTCCAATTAGTGGATTCGTACAGTACATGAAAAATCAGAAACAAATGTTGGAACAACAGGTATTCTATTGATTTTTGGAAGTAAATACAAATGAAACTTCTATTTCTATCCCTCTTCAAACACTCAAAGACTATATAGGCTATTTACAACTGGTCCAACCACCTTTTGGATAGTTTTAGCCATTAGGAGTTATATTTTGAAAAGTTGTCAAGAAAATTGCAAAAGTTGTTAAGCAACTTTTTGCAATTTTTGCGCTAGGACAACATTTATTGCAAATTTGCTTGTAAATGGATTCCACAAACTCCTAGGGACCCTACTAATGCTCTAAACACCTATACTAGCCTAGAAAACATGGAATTTACCAAAAATCCACTTTATTGGACCAAATGATGCCCAAGGCTTATAGTTGCACCAATGGGTCTTGTGTCCATTAAAAATGTCAATGGTCTTAGGGAGATCATTAGATCTATCCCTAGACCTTATTAAATCAAGAAAAGAAAACAATTTGATTAGGTGCTCTGCACCACCCTTTGACATAAGTGTCAAAAAGGGGGAGACATAAGTTTTGGGGGGAAATAAGAAGAAGAAAAAGGAGTCAAAGATAGAAACAGAGTACATCACAGTTCAAAACATGCATATTTACTTAGTTGGAGTATTGGTTCAGATCTAGAACAACCCTGAAATGTCCCTTCCTCTATTTTTATATGATATTTCAAGCCTCTAATCAGATTTTTAAAATCAAACAACCAATATTTCAAAGATCCACCAATTTCTCAATAAACCCCAAATCGGGTATGCCCGAAATAGTGCCAAAAACTTCATAGTTTCACATATTATTAATAGATCTGAAAGTGGAAATTTTTACAAAAATTTCAGCAGCATAACAGCCTACAAAATGACATTTCTAGATATGTATAACATTTACACAACAGCTCCCAAATGGAGGGCAAAAACAATGCTCATCGGGCTCCCAAAAATAACACAAAATAGCTCGAAAACACCACAAAACACTAATAATCTATCAAAAAAGTTTAACCATGACCCAATACACATATTCAGCTCTATTTTAACATCTAAAAGTCTAAAATACTCAACTGGAAACACCAAACTCCTACAAAAAACACACCCGAAAACCCACAAATTTGCACTATTTAGCATAAGGGAAAACTCTGCATGAGCTTGCACATGGAATGGCTTTAAACTCCCATCCTTAGCCTTCCTAGAAACCTTCAAACTCCCATCATTGGGTCTCCTTCCCCATAGGTTTGGCAGCCTCTAAAGAACAACAAAGCAATGAGCGAAAATCAAGTTCTGGAATAAGCCCAAAATGCCTCCAAATCCCTTAAAAGAGGGCATAACCCTAACTCACATCCAAGAGGGGTTAATAAAACATATTTTAATAATAATTTTTATTTATTAGTCCATTGGTTTCCAAAGATTAGCCCCTTTTGTTGAAACTTCACCTTTTTGAGCCTGCCTGCCTTAACAAAGATTATTATTTTTAATTATTTGAAAAGGGGACATGACAAGTCCTCCCCTCCCAAATATTGCTTGTCCTCAAGAAATGAAGGTTGGAATTCTCAAGAATGTGTGCTCCTTCCCAAGTTGCATCCTCCAGTGGTAATCCTTTCCATTTGGCCAAATGCTCTATGATGCTCCTATTTCTCAATCTTTTCTCTCTTCTATCCAAAATCTCTTCTGGTATCAAAACTAATTTCCCTTCATCATCAAGAGGTGGTAATTCCGTAGATACTATGGTTTTCTGGCCTAGAACTTTCTTCAGGCAAGATACATGGAAAATATTATGTATTTTGCTATTTGGTGGGAGCTCCAATTCATAACCTTCTTGACGATCTTATAAGGCCCATTGAACCTTGGCTTGAGTTTCTCTGCCCCACTCCTCTTCAAGGTGCTTTGCTTATATGGATACAACCTAACAAATACCAAATCTCCCACCTCAAAAGATGTTTTAGTCCTTTTCCTATCAGCATACAACTTATGTTGGTTGTGTGCATGTTGTAGATTATCCTTGAGGGACCTTATTATGTCTTGGCTTTGCTTGACGAAATCACTTGCTGTAGGTACTCTACTATCTGAAAGTACTAGATCAGCAAAGGAAAGGGCATCATAACCATAAAGAGCATGAAAATGAGGCATACCAATAGACTTGTGATGAGATGTATTCTAACAATACTCCCCTAGGTACAACCATTTCACCCAAGCGTGTTGTTGATTTGAAACATAGTTCTTCAAATATCCCTCTATCCATTTATTAACTATCTCTGTTTGTTCATCTATTTGAGGGTGATAGCTAGTACTGGGAGTGAGTTTAGTTCCTGCCAAATGAAAGAGCTCCTTCCAAAAAGAGATGAGGAATCTACTGTCCTAGTCACTAACAATGTTTCTAGGCAAGCCATGTAATCTAAAAATTTCCTTGAAGAACAATTCGGCCACTTGTGATGCCTTGAAATTAGATGTGATAGGAAATAAATGTGCATACTTAGTTAGTTTATCTGCCACCACATATATGCAATCCTTATCTTGAACCTTGGGCAACCCAGTGATGAAGTCCATGGAAATACTTTCCCATTTTTGTTCAGGAATAGGAAGTGGTTGCAACAACCCTATAGGAAAATTTTGCTCACTCTTGCTTTGTTGGCATACCATACATTCCTTAATGTGTTTAAGGACATCCTCCTTCATACCCTTCCATGAAAACTGCTCTCGAATTTTCCTGTATGTCTTGAAGTATCCCTGATGACCAGCCAAAGGTGTGTCATGAAAGGCCCTCAATATCCTCTCCTTAGTTTTTGATCTTAGTACTAAAAAGATCCTGTTCTTGTAACAAATCAATTCATCAACAACCTTGTACCTGTTATCATCCACTAACTTATCAAAAATCTTGGTGGCAAAGGAATCTTTAGCATGCTCTGAAATTATGGAGACTTTCCAATCAGCAGAGATAGATGTTAAGGAACACAAAGTGGGCTTTCTTGAGAGAGCATCAGCAACCACATTATTCTTTCCTTTTATGTATTCAATATCAAAATCACAAGCTTGCAATTTGCTTACCCATTTTTGTTGACAATCATTCAAATCCTTTTGGTTCAAGAAGAACCTGAGGCTATTATGGTTTGTCTTTACAATGAATCTCCCACATACCAAATATTGTCTAAACTTATGAAGTACATGCATGATTGCCAAAATTTCCTTATCATAGATGGAGTAACCTTTTTCTGATTGATTTAATTTTCTACTCTCAAATGCTATTGAATGTCCCATTTGAGTTAGGACAACCCCTATACCTTCTCCAGAAGCATCAAATGTCTTTTGTGCCTCTTCTGTCCAAACAAAAGCTCCTTTCTTTGTCAAATCAGTCAAGGGAGCAGCAAGCTGAGAAAATCCCTTGGAAAAACTCCTATAGTAGCTACACAACCCGAAAAAACCTCTCAACTATGTAAGATTAGTGGGTGGAGGCCAATCTAAAATTGCCTGAATTTTTTGTTGATCAACCTGTACTCCTTTAGAACTTATAATATGTCCCAAATATAGGATCTCTGTCAAACCAAACTCACATTTAGATAGCTTAGCATAGAAGGATTGCTGCTCCAAGATTCTCAAAATAGTGTCTATGTGCTTTAGATGCTCTTCCCATGTTTTACTGTAGATCAAGATATCATCAAAAAATACCAAAACAATTTTTTGAAGATGCTGGTTGAATACCTTATTCATACAAGATTGGAATGTTGCAGGTGCATTAGTGAGGCCAAATGGCATAACAAGAAATTCAAAGTGCCCATAGTGACATCTGAAAGTAGTCTTATCCACATCTTCACTCCTCATTCAAATTTGATGGTATGCTGATCTTAAGCCAATTTTTGAGAAGCATACAGCACCATGTAACTCATCAATGAGTTCATCTATGCGTGGTATGGGATACCTATTTTTTATGGTCTTCTTGTTTAGAGCCCTGTAGTCTATACACATTCTCATTGTACCATCCTTTTTCTTGACAAGTACCACAGATGATGCAAATGGACTAGAGCTAGGCCTTATGAATCCCATGTCCAGGAGTTCTTTAATAGTTTTTTCAATTTCTTTCTTATAACCTCGCGGATGGTGGTATGAGGTTGTTATAACTGGTTTGGCACCCTATTCTAACTCTATAACATGCTCAAAACCTCTATCTGGTGGTAATCTTGGAGGCAAGTCATTGAAAACTATACTATGCTTATCAAGAATATTTTGAATTTCAAAATAGAAATTACCTTAATTCTTTGGAGAGCTTGTTGGATGGATTATGACTCCTGCTGCCCATGCTACTTGTCCTCTTCAAAAAGTCCTCTCCATCCTCTTTGCAAAGACCGCCTTAGGTGCTCCATTCAATAAGCCTCTCAATACGACTTCTTTCCCATTGGAATGAAATTTAAACTCCATAGTTTGATGGTTCATGTAATAGCCTCCAATAGAGTGCAACCATTGAACACCCAATACAAGATCTATCTCCCCAATGCCAACCACATAGAAGTCATCACATAACTCATAATCTCCTAAGGTCATCTTGAGTTGTTTCACCACCTGTGTGCAAGGCTAGTGAATCCATCAGCTACAGTAACATTGAATCTCTCAAAATCTTTTGCTTTAAGCCCTCTTTTCAAGACAAATCCCTCATCAATAAAATTGTGAGTTGCCCCACTATCAAGAAGAATTGTCAACCTTTGCCCTACTAGTACCCCTTGAATTCGAAAGGGATGGTATCTTGGGACTCTTGATAGTGTTGCTAAAGTGCCATCCTTGCTGTTCTCTTTTTCTTTCTCTTCTTCTTCCTCCTCCTTAGTGTCATGAAATTCCTCATGCTCATCTAAATCAGATTCTGAAGTAACTTCAATATAGTGCACTTGACCTTTTCTCAAACATCTATGTCCTGAAACCCATGGTTCTCTACAAGTGAAACAAAGCTTTTTCCTTCGTAATTCACTCCTAGTCTCTTCATCTACCTTCTTTTTTTCCATATTTATCGCATCTTTTGGTGGTAGTGTTGGAAAAGTCTTTTTCTAAAAATTCCCCTTATGTTGCCCAAGATTTGGGGGTTTTTGATTAGTGACTGGTTTCATAGGCACACAAGTTTCAAGTTGCAAGCTTCTTTTGATAGCTTCCTGTAAGGTTGAGGGTGAGAAAGCCTTAACCAAACCCTTAACAGAATCTTCCAAACCATCAAGAAAAAGATAAATAATCCTCTTTTTACTCATATCAGGTACTATAACAGCCACTTTTTGAAACTCTTCTATATACTCATTAACTGATTTGGTTTGCTTCAACTTTGACAATTCTTTAAAGTACTCTTCATCATCCTTGAGGTCAAATCTATCTATCACTCTTTGACTGAAATCATCAAATGTAGTTACCTGATCATGACCTTGAGTAGTCATTCCATGATACCACCAATCATAGGCTGAATCTTCCAAGTGTAGACTTGCAAATTGAATAGCATCACTCTCCTTTATGGGGTTAAGTGTGAAGAAGGTCTATAATTTTTGTAGCCATGCTCTAGCTGAAATTTTATTTGTTCCATCAAAAGTAGGTGTTGTAAACTTGCTTATTTTATTTTTGAGCTCTCTTCCACTTATGTCATGCTCCCTCTTGTACTCTTTCTTGGGCATCAAAGTGTTCATCATATCCACATATTCTCTAAAAGGAACTAAACTTCAAAAGTCATCATCTAAGCCATTGTAAGTAGCTCTTAATGCAATCAAGTTACCTGTAACCTCTTCCATGGGATTAAGGGTTGGATTTGGTACTGGTAGCTCATCTGTAGGTAGGAAAATAGTTTTTTTTTATTTAGAGGGTGTGGGTTTCAGATTTCTTGGCTCCTCTGAAGTGTTTCCTTTCTCATTAATAGATGCAACTCCTTGCAATTTTTCTGTCAATATCCGTAAAGCCTCTCTAGTTTCTGCCAAACTATCCACTATTTGCTTCTGATTATTTTGGATGTCTTCAAAAAATTTCTTTTCCATCTCATCTTGATCAGCCATACTTTTTCCTTCCTTGGATTTTTTACTTTTACTTTTAAATGGAGGTTTGATCAAAATTTCTTTATTCTTTTCTCGTTATAAATATCTCTTTTCTCATTCATTTGGTTGCATGCAAACTTCTACAAACCCTTAGGCTGGCAAGATCATAGCTCTGATACCATTGAAATGTCCCTTCCTCTATTTTTATATGATATTTCAAGCCTCTAATCAGATTTTTAAAATCAAACAATCAATATTTCAAAGATCCACCAATTTCTTAATAAACCCCAAATCGGGTATGCCCGAAATAGTGCCAAAAACTTCATAGCTTCATATATTATTAATAGATCTAAAAGTGGACATTTTTACAAAAATTTCAGCAGCATAACAGCCTACAAAATGACATGTCTAGATCTGTATAATATTTACACAACAGCTCCCAAATGGAGGGCAAAAACAATGCTCATTAGGCTCCGAAAAATAACACAAAATAGCCCGAAAACACCACAAAACACTAATAATCTATCACAAAAGTTTAACCATGACCCAATACATATATTCAACTCTATTTTAACATCTAAAAGTCTAAAATATAGCAACAACCCAAACTGATATGAAATACTCAACCGGAAACACCAAACTCTCTCACAAATTTGCACTGTTCAGCACAAGGGAAAACTCTGCATGAGCTTGCACATGGAATGGATTTCAAATCTCATCTTTAGCCTTCCTAGAAACTTTCAAACTCCTGTCTTTGGGTTTGCTTCTCTACAGGTTTGGCAGCCTCTGAAGAACAACAAAGCAATAAGCGAAAATCAAGTTCTGGAATAAGCCCAAAATGCCTCCAAATCCCTTAAAAGAGGGCATAACCCTAACTCACATCCAAGAGGGGTTAATAAAACATATTTTAATAATAATTTGTGTTTATTAGTCCATTGGTTTCCAAAGATTAGCCCCTTTTTCTGAAACTTCACCTTTTTGAGCCTGCCTACCTTAGCAAAGATTATTATTTTTAATTATTTGAAAAGGGGACATGACAAGCAGAATCAAATCAGGGGGAGTTATAGTATTTTGACATATGACTATTAAGTCAAGTTTTTCAAAATTTTGTACATATGCCAAATAGAGATAGTGAGTATCTGCATTATGCTCATAAGTTAAGATCATTCATGCATGACCAAGTGTTTTTATTGTTGATCTCAGATTGCTTTTGACATATGAGTGTCTATACACTTAATTCATTTACATGTTAGAACTTAGTTCATGTTGAACAAGTAAAGCATGCCGAGAATAACATGTCAAATAGTTCATACCAAGTGAGTTACTCAGTAAGTGTTGAGTAAATAGTTAGTGTCATGTCACTCAAGTGTTGAGCAGCTAGTATGTGTTGAGTCATTTAGATGCTAAGTGATAGCATTGAAGTTGCAATTGATGCCAACCATCAAGGACTTCAAATCCCAAGGAAAATGGTTTTGACATAGTTTTTTGTAATGGCACAAACTACGATGTAAACCATTTTGGAGCCAACTTGAGGATTGTTTTGCGATCCTAGATGATAAGAACAAATCTTAATTGAGAATCCAAATGTAGTACATGTAGCTAATCAGTTAAAGGGATGAATTTAGCAGAAAGATGGATGAATTAAAATTGTTGACTCATACCCACCTATATCTTCTTAAAAAGGAGCTAAGATAGCAGTTTACATGTGCAAACAAAGTATTCATGGTGGCTAAGGTGTTGTGGATGAGAGTTACATTGCAGAATTAGTTAGAGGAGAATAGAGGAAATGAATTAGAGGATAGAAGTGATACATTTAATCAGAGGAAGATCAAGGATACATGCAAAGAGGTGATCTCTTATCTAGTAGTAGAGTAGTAATCATGAGATCATTGCTAAGACATTTTAATAGGTAAATTAGTTAAATCTCTTAACTGAGTAGTCTTAATAGGCTATTTTAAATCCTTTAACAAGGTGCTTACTTCATTGTAAGTTGAGGTCCTTTAATCAGGCACACTTCTAATAGGGTGTTGAAATACTTCACTAGGGTAAGATCTAACAATATTGTAAGCCTTTAATAGGGTATACCTTTTATGGGGTAGATCATTTCTCATGATTTGATGAAGGTATGCTCTGATACCATTTGATGAAGGTATGCTTTGATACCACTTGATGAAGGCACAATCCAAGAAAAAATTAACACAATAAGAGGGAAATATTATTATTAGAAGTCATATGCCATTAAATTCAGTATAATGAAAACAGACTTAATGACATGCCTTACGGGCTTACAATGTTGTTTGATTCTAGAGAAAACCCCTCCTCACAGTAACTTCTCCCAAACTCCACCAAAACTATGCCTACAATGTTAGAATTGACCTTAACTAACCCAAGTGAGGTTTAGGGCTAGGAATACATTTTAGGATATTACATTTGGAATCTACCACCAAAATAGAGCATTCTAGAAAACACATCAGAAGTTGGTGTAAAATTAGAAGAATCTAGAAATGGTAGTCCAACTTCTAGGAGGCATAACTTTTGATATGGAACTCTGATTGATGAACTGTTCACATTTCTAGAAAGCTCTCCAAGTACCCTATAGCCCTGTGGATAGCTATGCTTGTCCCCCATTTTTTGGGCCTGTAAAAGGGCATTTAGTGCCTCAAATTTGACTTTAAAGCATTCTTAGGGGGTCTCTAGGAAAATTAAAACTGCAATAACTTTCGAACCATAAAGCCTTTTGACGTAATTCTTTTTCTAGAGTGTTGTAAATTACAAGTATAATCATCCCTCTAACTCATCATAATTATGGCTCAATTATAAAACAACTTATTTTCTACATTAGCACATATCCCAAAGTGCTGAAAACCTCTAACCCCAATCAATAGTGGAACTATGAAAGTTGGAATCTCTATTTGATCCAAATGGGTATCCAAAAATAAAGATACCTTAAATAGAAACTCACACTAAGCATATTTTTGGGTGATATAGGATTTCCCTTACACCACTGGATGCTCCTACATCAAACACCTAGTGTAGATTGAAAAGTGACCATGTCACTTTATAGCTAGTAGAGGAAAACCCAAATGAGCAACCTCCATTGTAGATAACCAGGTTGAATCTTCCACTAGTCATCATTTCCACTTCACTAGGTATTCTTCATATTACCTATTTCTAGTACTTCGGCCCACACGACTTTCCAGAATTTCTTCAATCTCTTCCTTCTCAAAAGTAGGAATTGGACATGGCTCCAACATCAACTCCTCCTCTACACCATCATCATGATATTTTGTTAAGTCTATAATATTGAAAATAGGAGAAATGTGAATCCCATCTGGGAACTCCACCTCATATGTATTTCTTGAATCATGTTTTTTCAAAATTTTGCAGGGGCCAAATCTCTTCATCTTCTGCTTGTTGTAGGTACCCACTAGAAATAATTCCTTCCTCAAGTATACCATAACCAGATCTCTAACTTGGAACTCCTTATGTCTCCTCTTTTGATTTTCTCTAGCCTTATACTGTAGGTTCATCTTGGTAATATGTGCATGTACCTCCTCATGTAGGTTCTTAACATGTTCAAAAAAGTTTTTTCCCTCGACACTTGTCCTCTCCCCTTGCTCCATCTTCCCCAGCTCTATTATAGTCCTTGGACTACTCCCATACACAATTTGGAATGGTGATCTACCAATACTCCTATTCACAAAATTATTGTAAGAAAATTTTTCTTTTGGTAGAATCAAATCCCATCCCTTGGGCTTATGTCCTACTAAACACCTTAGCGAATTGTCCAAACTTCTATTCACTACTTTTATTTGTCCATCACTTTGTGAATGATGTGCAGAACTGAACTTTAATTCTATCATCAACTTCTTCGACAAAGTCCTCTAGAAATAGTCAACAAATTTAGTATCTCTATTAGAAACAATACTTTAGAGGAGACCATGTAGCCTCACCACCTCTTTGAAAAATAAATCTACAATACGCATTGCATCATGACTCTTGTGGCATGGAATGAAATGTGCCATCGTGGAAAACATATCAACCACCACAAATACTGAGTCATTACCCCTTTGTGTCCTTGGAAATCCAAAAACAAAATCCATACTTATGTCCTCCCAAGGCTTCAATGGAATAGGCAATGGCTGATAGAGTCCAACATTGTGACTAAATCCTTTGGCTATTTGACATACTAGACAACTCTACACAATCTTCTTCACATCATGTGATAATTGGGGCCAAAAATAATGTTCACTAATAATGGCAATGGTCTTATCTTGACCAAAGTGTCTTATCATTCCTCCACTATGCTTCTCCTTGATAAAGTTCTCCCTTATGGAACTCCTTGGAATACACAATTGATTTCCCTTGAACAACATACCATCTTGAATCATGTAATCTAGCCACCTGGTCATGTCTAGACTAATAAGTTCTTTACAAGCCTTCCAAGCCTTTGCAAAGTTAGGATCCTTAGGGTACAGATTCTTGAGGTCATCAAACCCAACCACTTCAACCTAGATTACTGTCAACAAAAACTATCTCCTACTTAATGCATCTGCAACCCTATTAGACCTTCCACTTCTATGTTTCAATACAAATGCATAGATTTGCATAAAATCTACCCATTTCAAATGTCTCTGATTCAATTTACCTTGGCTATTTACATACTATAATGCTTGATAATAAGTATACAAAACAAATTCTTTTGGCAACAAATAATGCCTCCATTTCTTTAAGGCCTTGACTATTGTGTAGAACGCCTGATCATAAATAGAATACTTCTTATTTGCATCATTCAATTTTTCACTAAAATAGGCAATAGGCTTAGCTTCTTGGCTCAACACAACCCCAATAGCACTACCACTAGCATCGTAATCCACCTAGAACACTTTGTTGAAATCAAGAAGTTCCAACACAGTTTTCTCTATCACCTTATTCTTCAAAAATTAAAAAATCCTTGCAGCTCCCATAGTCCACTTGAAGTCTTTTCTATCCCCCCTAATTGTTTCAATTAAGGGTGCACATATACTACTGAAATTCCTAATGAACTTCTTGTAAAAACTAGCTAGACCATGGAATGAACTCACCTCGATGGTAGCCCTTGGAGTATGCCATTCCAAGATGACCTTCACCTTCTATGGGTTCATTTTGAGACCTTCCCCAAATAGACTAACTCCCTTTTGACAAAGCTACACTTCTTCAAATTAATCAACAATTTCTCTTCGCTCAACCTTTCAAGGACACTACGAATGTGTAATAAATGTTCATCCAAAGATTTAAAAAAAATCAAAATATCATCCAGATAGACAATAACAAATTTTCCCAAAAAATTCTTTAGTACCTCATTCATAAACCGCATGAAGGTGCTTGGAGCATTGGTCAGTCCAAAGGGCATGACTAGCCACGCGTATAGACCCTCCTTGGTCTTGAATGCAGTCTTCCACTCATCTCCCTCTCATATCTATATCTAGTGATAGCCACTCTTGAGATCTATCTTTATGAAGTACTAAGCTCCACTCAAGTAGTCCATAAGATCATCCATCCTTGGCAAAGGAAAATAGTACTTGATGGTTATTTTATTTATAGCCAAAGAGTCTATACACATTCTCCACTCTCCATCCTTCTTTGGTGCTAGCACTGTAGGTACTACACATGGACTTATGCTCTCTCAAATCAAACCTTTCCTCAACAACTCTTGAACTTGTTTGTTCAGCTCCTCAGTCTCAATAGGAGTCATCCTATGAGCAGCCTTGTTAGGAAAACTAGCGCCATATTTGATGACTTATTTGCCTTATTGCAAGCAACCCTTCTAGAATATTATCAAAGATTCCATCTCCATACTCACTTAATAGACCCAAAACTTCAAATGGAGATTCACTACTACCTTCCTTATCCTTTCAAGGAATTAAAGCATAACACATGTGTTGATGCTTCATGCCATCCAAAAATTTTATTCCATCAACAAGACATAACCTAGCACTATTGCATACCTTTTCACCCTCTTTTATCAAGGGCTTCAATTTGTGGCAAACTCCATCCTTTGTTAGAGAGTATGTATTTTCATGACCATCATGTACAACATGTCTATTGAACTGCCATGACCTTCCCAACAATAAATGGCAGACATCCATTAGGATGATGTCACAGAGAGCCTTGTCATGGTAACTCCCCATCTTGAACTTTAGCAAACATTGCTCACTAACTAGGACCTTATGATCGTCCTGTACCTAAGAAATCTGATAGGGATGGGCATGTTTCTCCCTCTTGAGATTTATCTTTGAAACCATCTCCTCTGACACCAAGTTATCAATGCTCCCACCATCAACAATCACATCACAACATTACCTTCACACTTGCACCTAGTACGAAACAAACTACTCCTTTGTCCAAGTTCAGTCTCACCACTCAACATGACCCTTTCATTACCCAGAACCTCTCCTCTTTCTGCATCCTTTGAATGCAATGACTATGCATCATCATCCACATGAGAAACCCTTGCTTGATCATCAACTCTCCCATCTGTCCTTCCTTGGTGTTGAGGGCATTTGAAGGCATGATAACCTTCTTCATTGAAATGAAAATAGGTACCATAGAAGCCTGCTCTCCCTGAACCTTTTCCATGTCATATACCTCTTCCTCTATGATCTCCAATATTTTGATCACAAGAGTAGTTGAAACCCTCATTCCTTTGGTTTTGACTGTTATCCACATCTTCATTTTTCTTCTAGTTCTCATTTCGGCCTAAAAATGACCTGTCACCTCCCCTTCCTCCTTGACTGTGCCCTCTTTTCCTTAAATCAAACTTTTTGTTTAACTTCTCCTCAACTCGCAAGGCAAACTAGTATGCCTCTTCAATGCTAGTCATTCTAACCAAACTTAACTCCTCCTAAATGCTAGCTCTTAACCCATTAAGGGAATGGATAACCTTCTCCTTATTTTCTTCCACATGCCCCACCCTAATAAGGATTTGGTAAAACTTCTCTATTTATTTTTGAATAGATTTCCCACTTGCTTTAACCCTCACATCTTCTTGAACAAATCAAGCTCATAATCAACAAGAATAAATTGCTTCTTTAGTTTGTCCACGATACAATCCCATCTTGTAATTTTTTCCTTTCCTCTTGTATTTCTTTCCAACTAAATCTCTTACCACCATATTTTGGCATGGCCTTTCATTTTGGCCTTCACAAACTTAACCCGATTAGTGTCCCTGATATCCTCATACTCAAAATATTCCTCTAGCTTATTGATCTAGTTGATCAACTCATCCAAGTTTAGATTTTCCAAAAACATGTCGATGTTAATTTTAGGTCTTTTTCCTAGCTTGGCAATGGCCCTAAAAAGTTTCTCCTCCTCCTAGTTTAGGACCTCTCTATCTCCTTCCCCTTAATGCACAATATTTCCTTCTTCTTCATTTTCCTCCTCACTTCCATCGCCTAAGGCAATATTCATCCCTCTAGGGATCTCCTCTTGCAATGCCTGAACTTGTCTTTGGAGGGCTCTAACCGTAGGAGGAAGAACTTTGGCCCTTCCACCACACTCCCTTCATGGAGGAATCTTCTCGCTATATCAAAACCCACAACCACATATTCCTAGTGAAAACTACCTCATAGTCAGAACTTTTTCTACACACTTAGGAAAACTCACTCTGATACCATTTGATGAAGGTACGCTCTAATACCATTTGATGAAGGTGCGCTCTAATACCACTTGATGAAGGGATAACCCAAGACAAAATAAATACAATAGAAAAAGGGAAATATTATTATTAGAAGTGATAGGCTATTACATTTAGTATAATGAAAAAAGACTCAACGATGTGCCCTAGGGGCTTACAATGTTGTCTAATTTTTGAGAAAAACCCTCCTCATAGTAACTTCTCCCAAACTTCACCAAAACTATGTTTACAATGCCAAAAATGACCTTAAGTAACCCAAGTTAGGTTTAGGGTTAGGAATACATTTTAGAATATTTCATTTGGAATCCACTGCCAAAATGGAAGGTTCTAGAAAACACATCAAAATTTTTTGTATAATTCAAAGAATCCAAAAATGGTAGTCCAACTTCCAGGAGGCATAACTTTTAATCTAGGACTCTGATTGATGAACCATTTACATTTTCAAAAATCTCTCGAAGTGCTCCATAGCCCTATAAATAACTATGCTCATACCCTATTTTTTGAGCCCATACAAGGTTATTTAGTGCCTCAAATATGACTTTAAAGCATTCTTAAGGGGTCTCCATGCAACTTAAAACTACAATAACTTTCAAACCATAAAGCCTTTTGACCTAATTCTTTTTTTGGGGTGCTTTAAATTACAAGTATAATCATCCTTATAACTTAGACCCTATAACTCATCATTATTATGACTAAATTAAAAAATAACCTATTTTATGCATTGGCATGTATTCCAAGGTGCTAAAAAACTCCAACCTAGAAAACCAATAGTAGAACTATGAGAGTTGGGACCTCTACGACCCAAGAAAAAATGAACACAATAGGAAAAGGGGAATATTATATTTAGAATTGATATACCATTACATGTATTACAATGCAAATAGACTCAATGACATGCCCTATGGCTTACAATGTCATTAGATTCTAGAGAAAAACCTTTCTCACAGTACCTTCTCCCAAACTCCACCAAAAATTATGTTTACAATGCCAAAAATGACCTTAAGTAACCTGAGTTAGGTTTAGGGTTAGGAATACATTTTAGAATATTTTATTTTGCATCCACCACCAAAATAGAAGGTTCTAGAAAACACATCAAAAGTTAGTGTAAAATTAGAAGAATTTAGAAATGGTAGTCCAAGTCTCAAGGGGCATAACTTTTGATCTAGGACTCCAATTGACAAATTGTTTACATTTCTAAAAATCCCTCCAAGCTCTCTATAGCCCTATTGACCAAATATAGTCATCCCCAACTTTTTGGGTCCATAAGAGGGCGTTTAGTGCCTCAAATTTGACTTTGAAGTGTTCTTAGGGGGTCTCCAAGCAAATTAAAACTACAATAACTTTCAAACTGTAAAGCATTTTGACCTGATTCTTTTTCTAGAGTGCTTTAAATTACAAGTATAATCATCCCTCCAACTTATACCATATAACTCATCATAATTATGGCTCAATTACAAAATAACCTATTTTATGCATTGGCACATATCCCAAAGTGCTAAAAAACTCTACCCAAAAAACCAACAGTGGAACTATGAGAGTTGGAATCTCTATTTGACACAAATGGGTATCTAAAAATAAAGACACATTAAACAAAAACTAACACTAAGAATATTTTTTGGGTTATACAAGATTGCCTTACACCACTAAATGCTCCTGCATCATGATCAAACATTGTAACCTTCACTGGATACACTTTACAACTATAGTAGTGAAGATTTGTTGGTGTCATCTCCACCCTAGTTTTACCTTCTCATTGGAGAGTTTATACCTAATCATATCTTGTTTCATATTTGTAAATTTTTATTTATTTTTGTGCTATGGATGTATATGTTTAATTTGGTATTTTAGTTTACATGCAAATTGTGAGATGGATGTGTGGTGAATGAATTTATGGTTGAAGTTTTGAAGGAATGATTCACCCCTCCCCCCTCTTAGATTTTTCTTTTCCTATTGTATTTGTAACTGTAAGAAAGTGTTTCTAAGAGGGATGTCAAATAGAGGACCAAGGGAAGTCACAATAAAAAAGATGGAGGCAATTTTTAAACAAGATATGACCCATGAATGTAACTTCAAAAATGTGAGACAAGTAAAAACATGACAATCAACATTTTACCCTTGACATGTAACCTTAACCCTTTGCATCAGTCCTTCAAAGATTCACGGGCCCATATGTTGGTCAAATACCCAAAAAATACTTTTGCATACATTAGTTGATAGATGGCTATGTATAGGATAACAGATACAAAGTGATTGATAATGTCATTTACTATCAATGATAAGATCTAATTGGTACTTATTTCAAACCAAACAAGCTGATCACAAAAGGTTTCCCAAAATCAAATTTGTAATTTCTTGATGGTAGGAAATTTTTTAGACAAGAGGACTATAATATCCCTTGTGGATGCTTAAAATCATCCCAAATGCTATATTAACTTATTTAATTTTTCCTTTGACATTATAATTGATTATTTATTAATAAATCATATTTTTTACATTCTTATACTTATTTAATTAAGTTTATTTAATTAAATAGGTTCACTTCCTTAATGTATTTAAATTTTATTTAAATGCATCCCCTCTAATGGATTAAATTTATTTAATGCATCATGCTCCATAAATCCTCTTTTAAATAAATTTCAATTTATTTAATTCCCTCCACTTTATTAAGTTCTATAAT
This sequence comes from Cupressus sempervirens, assembly GCA_028749045.1. Taxonomy (NCBI): domain Eukaryota; kingdom Viridiplantae; phylum Streptophyta; class Pinopsida; order Cupressales; family Cupressaceae; genus Cupressus; species Cupressus sempervirens. The sequence continues at coordinate 948,200,527 of CM053792.1, read as the reverse complement.
CATGTGATTAAATTAAATCCTATTTAATTTAATCCTAATCCCATCTAAAACCTGGTCTACCACCCATCACTCTCATCCTTATAAGTCTACCTACTACTTAATCTCACTTAATTATCATAAACACCTCCCTAAGAACCTTTTAGCCCCTAAATGTTTGCTCACACATGTGTGAGAAACTCAAGATCCAAGAAAGCCTCCATTTTATTATTTTATTCAAAATTATCTTACCCTCTTATGCACTTTTCCCCCTTTCCTTTCTCCAAGGTTGCTCACACATGTGTGAGCAAACCTTGAGCCTGCTCTTTCACCAAAAAGGCTTATGTTGACCTTTGCATGGATTTTCCCCTTAGCCCATGTGTTTCCCTTGTGGCATCTATGTGGATGCCACATAGATGCCACCTCCATAAGGCCTCTCTCAAGCCTATAAATAGAGTCCTTGTCTCAAGCATTTTCCATCTCCCCCATTTGCATTGTTATCATGCTAGTGTAGTTCTAAAGATCTTAGTGATTTTGTGCATTTCTACTAACTCTTTGGTAGTTTTTAGATTTCATTCCTTGCATTAATAATCTAGTCTACTTTCTTGCATTCATCTCCATTTCCTAGAATGTTTTAAGAATGGCTTCTTCCATAGCCTCCTCTTGAAGCATTCCTCACTCACTAGCGTAGGTTCATATCTCATTCTCATACATTCATCATTGAAGGGATTCATTCAATCATTGTGTTTGGGAGAGCACATCCACATCCCTCCAACTAGAGCACACCAACAAGGTTCATATGGGTGTCCTTGTTGAGCTACTCTGAGGTTGCATGGGACTCATATCTATCGATTTTTTAGCTTAGTAAAATGTAAGTAGTTTTAGTTATTTATTATTTGAATATTGATATATGAACATGTACAACTAATTTTTTCCTTGTTTAAGTGTGCTCCCAAAAGGTAGGTTTTTCATGTATAGATTTTGGCATGATCGGTGCGACCCACATCCCTTTCTTCATTCTCAAATTTGGTCAAAGCTTGGAGCTTTCTATAAAAATTACGCATTTTCATCTCTGTTAAGACAGTATCATCTATGGAAACGCTTCATCATCTCTATAGATTGTCATCTTTATGGTTTAGCATCTTCACCTACGACATCTTCCAAAACCACTTAAACTAAAAATCATTGATATTTTGTCATCTCCTTTTATCTTTGATGTTTCTATATTTTAAGTTTTTGTCTATGTTGGTTTCCCTTTTGTTGTTTGCATTGTGGGCAACTTAAAAAACCTATCATATTTGCAAAATGTCATCTCTAAAGTTTGTCTATTCTAGCATCTATTTTGTCTACAACTGAAATTCTTCAATTTCAGTTGACTATCATTTGTAATTTTTTTTGCCATCTGCAAGTTTTGTGTGTGCAATCATGTTCTATCATCTATGACTGTAAAGTGTAAGTAAAAGGTATATCATACTAGTTAATGTTTTATCATCTTCGATTATATTGTCTTTGATGTTTTGTCATCTTTTCCTATTATCTGTCATCTCTGATTATTTTCATATTGACTTATGTCTTGGTGCCTAACTCGATAATTGCTTGACATTCAGGGAGTACTAATCTAATTTCATTGTAGGAGACATACCTTGGAAGATTTTATTAAGTAATCTTAATCACTTGGGGGATTTTTAGTGATTTTAATCATTTGTAAGATTTAGATGATATATGAACTTGTATGACTTAAGCACTTGTCCTTGGAATGTATGTTGCAACTAATACAAAAATCCAAACAAAATCTTGAAAGCATTTACACACACACTATTGAATGCTTTAAAGGAATTTACACATATTTTATTGGGATGGATGTTCAAACACACTCTTGAATGCCTTAAGGAATGAACAAGTTTTTCATTCTAATGGGCGTATAGAGTAGAAAAATGCAATCTTGAGTGTCTTAAAGAATTTACATGTTTTTCATTGGAATGAATGGTTAGCTAGAAAACACACTCTTGAATGCTTAAGGTTCAAATAAGAATGTGATGAAATATTTTAATTTGGGTTTAAAACATACTCATACAATCTTGAATGCTTAAGGGACAAAGAAGCTTGCTATGAAACATTTGGACTTGGTGCTTAAAATGAATACACTCAATCTTGAATGGCATAAGGGAATTTGTTCTACTTTCATTAATTTTCTTATGTTGATGATGATTGATTTAATTTTGTTGATGAATCATCGCTTTATTATGTTGATCATGATGTCAAGTTAGAAAGAACAATATATTCTTATACAGGAGTGTCTTCAAAAGTAGGTAGAAAATCTAAAGCTTCATTTGGAAAAGAAAAAGTGTCTTTTAAACCCTGAGACCACTTACTTATTATCTCCTCTCTCACCTTCAGGTGATCTTGATTGCATAAGAAATAAGTAGTCTTGTTTTTTTTTTTTAGGAGGCTTGCTTGGGGATTTCATCACCCCTTGGGATGACCTCAACTCTAGTATTCTAGTGGAGTATAAATACTGGGAGGTGAATCAAAAGAAACCTCTCTTAGAAGTAAAATTTTATCACTCTTGGCTAAGCCCCAAAGAACTTTATACCATTGGGAAGTGAAGGTGGAGATTTGGGTTATTGTCTCCTCTTAGTTGTATGTCACTATTTTTTTCATCTATAGATTTGGGCCTCACATACCTTGCGTATATTGAAGATGCCCTCTAGTTGATCTTTGTACATCCTAGTTGTAGCCTATTAGGATTGCTGATGTGTTAAACGTGCTTAAGTTTTTAAACATCCAAAACCAATACCAAACATCAAACAAGTGTAAAATGAGTGAAATGGTGAGCTAAACATTCAATGAGCAAAATGGTTGTAAGTGGGTCCTCTTGACCTATGGTTATTTTCATAAGTCCTTATACTTGATCTAGTATTTGAAATTCATTGGGCCTTTTAGTCACAACTTTTTGCAGAATTCTTGTGCTTGGTCTTGTAATTGGGATTCTTTTGTTCCTGCCATGTTCAAAAAAGTCAAACTTAAGAAGGTGAAGTTATCCAAACCATTTTCCTACAAGGAAAGGAAAAGCCTAGCACATAGTGATAAAAAATTCCAATATACTATCAAACACATCAAAAAGGAAGAGGATGAACAAGATCATTATGAAAAAATCTTATACAATGCTAAACTTTAAAATTGGTATGTTTTCCCTAGACTAAAGCTAAGATTTTTGTTTCCAGTGAAAGAGGATTAAGTTATCTGCATAGTGACCACATCACCCTCATTTTCTCCACATCAATCCATTTTTTAATCTTCTATTTGAAAAAATTCCTCTAGAGAGCTTGATTAGTTGAACCTTAATCCTTCGGCCAAAGAACACTTTTACAAAACTTTCAAGATTACAACACTAGAACTATATCCACAAGAAAATGTTTATCATAGTTGCACTCACTCATTTGGGATCACAAATCCATCTCCAAATAGTTAGTAATATATTCAGTGTCCTATCTTGCCCAAAGATCACTTGTCCATCTTTGGTAGGAGAAAGATACTTTTATCTATATCAAACTCTATTTGCCAAATCAACAAGGTCTTTTGTTCACATTTAGGTTGTTTTCCCTTTTATCATATCAGGTTTAGTTTCTCTCTCACACATCTTCTTCTTCTTCCAAAAACTTCCACCCATTGATTTGGTCACAATTGTATGGTACAAACACGATCCAGCTTACTCACATTTAATCCTATGTCTCATTTATTGGAATCACTAAGACAATAAGAGATGGAGAATCCTTTTCCTCCTCGATCGGCTTCATTGGGGAACACATTTCCCCTTAGTATGAAATTTGGTATGCCTAGCTCAACACCCACTCATGAACCAGAGAATCCCTTTCAAAACACCATTATAGGCAGTAACACACGTGATGAGGACAAAGTATACCAAGATGAAGACCCCATTGAAAATAATGACATTCCTAGTGATGTTCAAACATTTCTTGTAGACCCATACAACTTAGAAATGTTGGAAAAATATATTAGGGTAAACAAGACTAAGATCTTCCTAAACCTTGTCAAAGATGGTGTTTATGTCCCTACGACTTTTGATGAGAGCACTTTGTTTAGACAAATTACCAAAGATGGTGCTCTCGTATGGCCAAGTTCCACTATAGCAAAAACATCTAGCAATGGAAAAGAACCTATAGTTGGAACTAATTCCATACCTAAATCAACTTCAACACAACCCATGTTCCAATTAAGTGTGGAACATATTCAACAAATCATCAGTGCTATGCCCAACACAACTACACATGCTAGTGTTCTGCAATCAACATTGACAAGTCTAGTTGTAGGATGCTTAAACATTAGGCAAGTACCTATACAAAAAATGTCAATCCCAACACAACCAATATATTCCTCCTACTTAAAAATGCCAACAAATATGATAAAAAAATTGTGCCAATCCCAACAACTGTGTATCAATACATTGGCCAAAGTAGCGCGCCACCACCTCATAATCCTCCACCACCCTGTACTCCATTTGGGAATTAATTTAGCTTTGGAGGTGGATTCATCAATTCCCAACCATCATAGATGTAACCAAACTAGGATATAGCCCAGTAGTTACATGAACTCCAAAGTTTGGTCTACAACATGAACAATAAAGGGGTGAAATATTTCTCTTTAGAGGAAATTTTCCCTTTTCCATTTGACAAATCTATCAACATGATACCATTTTTGCCAAACTTTGAGATTCTCAAATTTGATGAATACACAGGAGAAACATGTCCTATTACACATCTCAAATAGTTTTCCATCTTATGTCAATAAGTTTCCTACAATGAGGATTACCTTAAGAGGTTCTTCATAAGAAGCTTTAGTGGCCCTGCACTTTAATGGCTAATGAACTTTCCTAGAGGTTCCATCACCTCTTTCAATGACTTGACAAAGAAATTTGTAGCACAATATTCATACAACATTGAACATCATGCCTCATTGAGTGATTTGTGCAACACAAAATAACAAATTGGCGAAACATTTGCTAATTTTCTACAACAGTAGCGACACCTTGCTAATCAAATACCCTTAAAAATTGAAGATTCTCACCTTGTAGACATATTTATTAAGAATTTGATCCAAATATGTCTTTCTAAATGAAGATGGATAGTCTTGAAGACTTTGTCACATTAATCAAGAAAGGCAAGAACATTGAAAATGAACTCTTAGACAAAGGTTCCATTAAAAATTATAACTCATCATCCTCAAATAATGAAACTAACAACAATAGAAAACCAAAATTTTGGTCCAAAAACAAAGGTGTTACCCATGATGGTGTCACTAATGTCAAAAGTGTACAAAACCTTCAAGGTGGAAACAACAACAATAGAAGCTATCACAACCAAAACAACAACAATTCAAACCATGACAATCAACATTAGAATCAAAACAACTAATAGTCTCACAATAAAACACAAGTCTTTCCTCACAATAACAACAATAACATTTATAATCATGATTATGACTGAAATAGAAAGTTCTCTAGCTTTAGTGAACCCTTAGATGCCATTTTCCATGAACTAGTGGACCATATTTGATGGTTTTTCCCAAAACATGGCCTTTTGATGCAAATCAACCCAAATCCAAGTGGTATAGGGAAAATGAATATTGCAAGTACCGCCACATCAAAGGAACGTGACACTAATAAGTTATCAAACTCAAAATCTTCATCCAAAATCTTGTCAATGATGGGGAAATTGAGGTTGAAGGAGGACCACCCTCTAAAAATTCCTTGACCATAATAATGACAATAAAAACAATAGAAACAATAATTGAAACAATGTCAACCGATCTTCCACATCTAATGCGCTCCAATATGATTATTCTACTAACCACATATTAGGATTTGACTCCTTGTGTAGTAAAATAGAAACAAATTATATATGTGATTTTGACTCCGTGTGTGGCCACATTGAAGAAGTAGACACTCATGTAAATATCATTGTCCTACAAGAAGTTGATTTTGGTGCAACCACTTAGTGGGGAAGAATTACTTTGCAAGTTGTCACCCCCAATCCCACTAATCCATCAGTTCCACATGTGCCTATTACGCCATCCACTTTACAAAGGCTTGCTTCTCACTACAATGTCCTATGTTAGTTAGGGAAGACAATTGCACAAATATCCATTATTGAGCTTCTCACTACCTCACCTATCCACAAAGAAATTCTTCAGACTACTCTTTTAGAGTCTCATGTTCCTAAAAACATTAATGCACCCCAATTCATTGCCATGATTGGAAATCTTGCCACACAACAACACCTTGTCTTTATAGAAAAATATTTCCAAGGTCCTAATCACCACCACAATTTGTCACTCCACATTGAAGTCCTTATATAGTGACACAAAATAAAATGAGTCCTTATAGATAATGGATATGGTTTAAACCTTTGTACATTGAAGATGATCTGATTCTTGGGGCTCCTAGAAGATCTCCTTGACATCAATAAAAGGATAACCATTAAAGAGTATGATGAAAGAGGAAGAGAATCAAAAGGGGTTATCATGCTACCACTAAAGGTTTGGCTGGCTATAATCATTATTGAATGACATGTCCTAGATTTGGACTTACCATATAACATCTTGCTCAATCAACCATGTATACAGACACTAAAAGCAGTCCCATCTACTTATCATCAGTGCTTGAAATTCCCCCACCAAGGAAGAGAGGTCACAATTCCAGGTGATCCTTTGCCTTTTTCTCTTTTTAAGAGATTGGAAGGTGCCCCAACAAATTTTTTTCTAGTCAGTGATTTTTCTAAGGTTATATCTAGATCTCTAACCATAATAGAAACAATTTCTATAACAATTCCAGAGTCGTCCAATATCGATTCTAGTTCTTGTGTAGGAAAATAGAAGGTTGAAGATATCAAGGTCAATAATACAATGAATAAGGTTACCTTTTCCAATCAAGGAATGGGAAAGTATAAGTTTGAGAATTCTTTGTGCATTGGACAACTACCACTCTTACCTCGATCCTTTGGAAAACCTTCCCAAATACCTCCTTCTACAAATAAGGATACTATGCATGTTAATAAAATAACCTTTGAACACTGGGATTCACTTAGTGATGAACACATGGAGTCTAATATCTTCGATTGGATATATTTTGACAAAAAAGATGATCCTATGGAATTCCCTAAAGATAAGTATGTCAAGGCTTCTCCCATTATTGAAAACATGGAATATCATGGCACTAGCCTTGGACCTAAAGAAGATGGAATTAGACAACCCCTTGAGGCTTCTAGCTATCCTAAAGGATAAGGTTTGGGCTCGATTAAACCCAAGGTGTCCTTTGTTGACAACTATTGTATGATTGAACCTGATTCTAAGATTGAGGAGGAGGAATTCTTCAAAATACCCTTCCAATACATTGAAGATGACCTAGATAATTATGTCCATGCCATCACCATATTCACCCTTTCATCCATCGACCTACCCTTCACTAACATTGACATGATAGAATGGGAACATCAAGACACACCACCAACTCTCAATATCTGTAACTCTGATGAAGTAGTAATGGCTCTTTTTGGCCTCAAAAATCTCCAAGATTATGAACATGACATCCAATACAACAAGGAAGCCTACTTTGGTAGCCAAGTCAACACTCTTAGTTGCAAAAGTAAAAAAGAAAACAAAAATTAAAAAAATAAAAGAAACATCCTCTTGTGAAAACTCTTTTGGAGTACTCTTGGATGAAGAAAAAGACAAAATAAAGGATGCATCTTCTAGTGAAAACCTCCTAGAGGCACCAGAAGAGAAAGAGATTGACTTACCATTCAAATCTTCACTACTAGAAAATTCATCTATATTAAATGAAGATACAATTCCAATTAACTTGGGCATGATAGATAATCCACAAATCACCTACATTGTTGCTATCCTAAGTCCAAAAGAATAAGAAGTGATGACTGAGTTCCTATAGAAAGGGAAAATCAAATTTTCATTGACATACAAAGACATGTCTGGTTTAGACAAAGACTTAGTTGTGCATCATCTAGTCATGGATCCAAAGATTAAACCTATTAAGAAAAAGGTACACAAGGTACATCCTAAGGTAGCACTTTTGATCAAAGAAGAACTACAAAAAATGTTAGAGGAAGAATTCATCCGACCTATTGATTATGTTGAGTAGGTTTCCAACATTTTTCCTATAGGTAAAGAATTTAGGGTCACTGCATTTGTTCAATTTTTTTAGATTTAAATCTTGCATGTCCTAAGGATGATTTTTGACTTCCAATATAGACATTATAGTGGATTTGACTACTAGACATGAAATATTGTCTTTAATGGATGGTCTCTCCAATTACAATCAGATCAAGATTGTAGAAGAAGATCAACACAAAATGACATTTACTACCCCATGGGGAACCTTTTGTTACCAAGCTATGCCTTTTGGCTTGAAGAATTTTGATACCACATATCAATGTGCAATGACCAAAATCTTCCATGATCTTCTACATGTAATAATGGAGGACTATGTTGATGACATTCTAGAAAAATCTAAGACTCATGATTCTCACATTGTTGTTCTTACCACCATATTTGAAAGGTTGGAGAAATACAAAGTTTTTCTTAATCCTAAGAAGTTTGTTTTTGGGGTCTAGTTAGGAAAGTTGTTAGGTTACATAGTGTCAAGAAGAGACATTGAGGTAGACCCCGCCAAAGTGAAAGCTGTCATGGAAATTCCTCCACTTACTACATTAAAACAACTCCATAGCTTTCAAGGGTAGTTATAGTCCATCAAATGGTTTGTGTCCCAGTTAGAAGATGAAATTCATCCACTCCAACATTTTCTTCAAAAAGACATCAAGTTTCAATGGGATTGACTATGATAAAAAGCATTTGAATAGGTCAAGATATATTTAGCTAATCTACCAATGCTAGTTCCTCCAATTCCAGGATGACCATTAATTCTCTACATTTCTACTACTATAGTTGCACTAGGTGATCTTTGAGCACAACTAGATGACAATGGAAATGAGCAAGCTATCTACTATCTTAGTCGAACATTAGTTGGGTATGAGTTGAATTACACTGCTATTGAGTGAACTTGTTTGGCAGTAATCTTTTGCACACAGAAACTATACTTTTACATGCTTAATCATATTACACACCTCATTGCTAAGATAGATCCCCTCAAGTATTTTCTATCAAAAGATTCCCTCACTGGTCATGTCGTAAAATGGGTCATAATTTTAAGTGAATTTGACATTGTCTATAAAGATCACAAGGCCATAAAAGGACAAGTCATTGGTGACCAACTTGCAAAAGCTCCTCTTCAAGGAGACCATCCTATCATAGAAATTTTTCCAGATGACACAATTATGACTGTTACCCCTAGTACACAATGGAAGCTTTATTTTGATGCTTCTTTCACACAAAAAGGATTAGGGGCAAGAGTTTTGTTTGTTACACCACAAGGAGACCTTATTCCTAAGTCTTACAAAATTTCATTCCCTTACACAAACAACATAGTTGAGTATAAGGGATTAGTAATAGGTCTATGTCAAGCTATCCAATGGAACATTAAGAGCCTACTTGTCTTTGGAGACTCTTAATTGATCATTAGACAAGTACAAATGAATATCAAACAAAGGATGAAAAATTGTTACCGTATCACCAGATAGTAGAGGATCTTAAACAACATTTCACTAAGATAGTCTTTTAGTGGATACCAAGGACAAATAAAAAAGTTGCAGATGCCATGGCTACCATAGAATCCATGATCGTCATGCCTGAAATAGTCCTAAATGTGAGTTTCTTGATGAGAACCTCTTTCTTCTGGCTTATCAGAAACTTGAATCAGAGCTAGTGTGTGAGATTGTTGGTCCAAAGTCTCCATGGTACTCTGACATTTTTTCCTTTCTTCATCACACAATAATCCCCATAGCCCTTTCCACAAACCAAAATAAAACCTTCATCCATCGCACTTCCTAATACACTATCCTAGGTGATACATTTTTCTGAAATCACTTTGATGGAACCCTCCTCTGATGTCTCAATTTAGATGAAGCCAGAATGGTGTTAGAAGAGGTTTACCAAGGAATTTATGATGCTCATTCTAGTGGCCTTACATTAGCAAAAAAGCTCCTCAAAATGGGTTATTATTGGCCTACCATGGAATTTGATGCCTTCCATTTTGTGAAATGATGTGTTCCTTGCCAACAACATGGAGATTTGATACACACTCCTACCGAAGGCCTTCAACCCACCATTACACCATGACCCTTTTCCTGCAAGGATTTTGACCTTGTTGGTCAAATATATCCAAATTGTGCAAATGGCCACAAGTATATTATTTTCGCCACTAAGCATTTCACAAAGTGGTTCAAGGCTATCCCTTTAACCTACACCACCGAAAAATAGGTTTTGAAGTTCATCTTGAACTACATCATCTATCATTTTAGTATCCCTCAAAATATAATTACTAATAATGGGACCCCTTTCAAAAACCAAGAGATCACCACATTGTGTAGGAAATTTGGAATCACCCAACATTTCTCCACCAAATACTTCCCCCAAGGCAATGGTCAAGATGAAGCTACTAATAAAACCATTTTGAAAATCGTAAAGAAAACCATTGATGCAACTAGTCGTGATTGGCACCTCCAAATTGTTCCTACCCTTTGGGCCTATTACACCTCCATCCGTATTCCCATAGGAGCGACTCCATTTTTCCTTGTTTATGGTTGTGAGGTTGTATTACCCATCAAAATTGAGCTCCCTTCCCTCAAAATCTCTCTCAAGAATCTGATGTCTAAAGAAGAATATCAAGTTTCTCACTTGCAAGAGTTGCAACTCCTCAATGAGAGATGCTTCAATTCCTTAAACCACCTTTGTGTGTATCAAAATTTCCTTCAGCTCTAATTTCAAAAAAAAATAGACCTCAAGAATTTGAGGTGGGTGACCTAGCTTTGTAGCATAACATGAGGAACCTCTAGAACTATGAAAAGAAAGGAAAATTTGAAGCTAATTGGATTGGTCCATTTATCATTATAGCCAAATATGATTCTAGACCATATCAGATTCCCACTTTAGAGGGAGATCCGCTCCCTAAGCTTATAAATATCTAACACCTCAATTGGTTCTATGCTTGAGTTCTGCAATTCTTGTATAGTGTTGTTAAAGTTCCACAAAAATTCGAAAAAAAAATCAAAAAATTGAGAAAATCCAAAAACATTTGTAAAATGTTCCTAAAGAAAAGACTAAAAAGAGAAAAGAGTTCCTAAAAAAAGCTTGTTGTCAATAAAGTCCATTTTCTATAAGGTTCATCTCACTTCACCAAGTTTCCCCCATTTCATCCCATCTTTGTGCATAAGTCTTATCTGACTTGCACTTTTAATACATCTAATAAAAGACCTCTTGTTTGTGAGGCATTCATTCACTTTCATCTTTCAAAAGACCTCTAGTCTATGCGGCATTTTCCTGTTGAATATTTGTCCTACTACCATTATACTAAGCTTTTTCCCACAATAGTGACTACAAAAAAACTTTAAAATATCACCATTTGAGACATAAGTATTTGAGAAACTTATTATTTTCACAACTATTGCCAATGAACACTTGCGACAACAACTTAGATAAACAAATTTTCATAGGATGACTCCTTCCTACACATAGCACTAAAACCTTCACTCTTGGACTAGCATTCCTAATAGGAACTTTGGGTTGAATGACTACTTGGTCATGAGGTCTCTTTTGGTTGATTTCATCTTTGTGTGTTAGTAGTGGCCTTTTACATTGTGCCTCGATCTTCCATATCTTGGTATCACCTAAATGCTTCTAACTGACTACACATGTTGTTTGCAGTATGATCTATTGTCATGATTCTTTAGTACATCTATGTCATTTCTAAGTTATGGTTATGCATTGCTTACTAGCGGCAACAGGTTAGCACACTTTCCTCCAAGATGCCTAAAAATAATTTGGGTGTGCCTAGACCTCTCCATTATGTATATGACATTTGTTCCATCATGACTATGAAAACTACATCTATTGTCCTAAAGTTTCTACTTTTGATAGTCTAGTCCATGCAAAGGAATCTTGTCATCTATGCTTCTATAGCATTGGGTGCATAACTCCTTTTTCAAAATCAAACTAGGGTGTGCTCTCCCATATGAACACAAATGAATCCCTCAGTATCATGTAGTATAGTATTTCATTGCACTCTACCTGAGAAAATGGTTCTATTTATCCCCCCTCCTATGCTAGGCTACTTGATTCCTATGAGTTAACAAGTTTGACACAAGTCCATCATTCAGGTCTAATTCATTTTTGCATTTTCATTTACATTTTGTGCTTACATCATTTCATTTTGAATTTTTAGCTCATTCATGATTAGTATGTTATTGACATTTTCATTTAGGATACATTCATTTTTCATCTATTACATTCATTACATATTACATTATGCATCTCATTAATTATTTATCATTAGGTCACATTATTTGTTCATTACATTAATCCATTAGATATCATAATCATTACATTTAGTGACATACACATCATGATACATCTAACACAAAGAAAATAGTAAATCCATACATATGAAATAACAAAATGCATACATCTCATATATTTCCATACGACCTACATCATCCACACATTAGTCATCATATATGCATCATAGGAAGTATTACATCACATCACACACATCCTACATCACCAATGTTAATAACAACATCATAACATCATGCATCACATATAGACTCATAAAACCTCATAAAAATAAGCATCATAAACATCCATAAATACCATCATGCATACACATTTAGGATCATCGAATCATCTCATCATTTATGTATCAAAAACAAGTGTCCATGTACTGTCCATATACAAAAAGAATCATGTAGTACATCATGCATAATGCATCATCAAAAACTTGTTGCATCTGCATATACATCATTGTGTCAAAACTTATCATGCTAGGGATCATGTGCCTGGCTATGAGGGCTCTACCCCTCCTATAGCCCCTCATTGTAGAGGTCTACCCTATCCAATTGATGGTTTTGATCTTTGTCGGCCACCTGTGACCCATGAGCTAGATGCATCTTGAAAATCTAGTTGTCATTGCCCTATTGGCACAGCCTCAAGATATAATGTCCTATAATAGGTTGCTTCTCGCATGGCTCATGCCTCATGTTGAAGTGAAATCAGGGCCTCCTACATAACAGTGATCATACCCTACCCTGAACCATCCACCTAGTGATGTCTTGTTGCCCACATCAATACTCATCCACCTAACACTAAAGAGTCTCTTTGTCTGTTGTATATGCTAGTGTCATGCTTGCTACACCATGAAGCCCTAGCCGATATCAGAGTGGTCCTATATCCCCATAATCCAACATACTCTTGGGATACCACTGGATATAAGAATCTATCTGGCTTAACATCCTGAATTCGAACAAACTATCGCTGCACCCTAGAGGGCATATATTGCATGACAATGTGCATTGTCCGACTGATCAACCAATAATCTGACTAAGCAGACCACAAGTAGAGTTGATCCTCAGTATCATCCTCTCCCCTTGTCAGTAGTATGGCTCCCCACTGCTCACAGTCTATGTACAATGTTCAATCAAACATGATGATCTCATCTAAGTATCACCCCTATAATCCTACTAACTTAGTAGACATATACTAAATAGGTGGCTTGTACCGACATGCGTGTGGCTACCCGAGTTGTTGTGTCTCTCATCTAGTAATAGGTCGTGTAACATCTATATGCTCCCTAGACCATACCATCAATAGAGTCAACCCTAGACCTATGGTCCACCGTATCCTATTGGCACACATATACAAATCATAGTATAGCTAAGCCAAGACACTGTGGCCTAGTAGAAAATCATGCCATCATCCTATAATAAAGTGTTAAGCACTCATGCCCATCCAATTGGAAATCCATGCCTAGCATGGTCTAGTACCATCCTCCATATCAGTAAGGCCAAGTAGAGGGCTAGTTGTGGTAATCTCTGCTCTAACATCTCCCTCCATGTCAGCTGTTGAATTGATAATCTCTATCTCCTCTATCCAAAACACTCTCATAGATATGGTTCTACTATAGATTGGCACTTTTAGTATTTTCCATAGTCCAAAAAGGTGACTATCACCTCTCCTGTAGGTAGATGGAAACTAGAGGTCGGTGTATGCCACCACTCTATCAGCGCTAACAACTATGCTGAATGTGCCCTTAGGTCTGGCCACTTGTGTACCTGCTCAAGTCTACATAGTCACATGTATCCCCACTCCGCCTAGCACCATCCTCACTGGATAATGCTCTCGTGACCAAAATGTCACCATTTCCATCTGTAGCATAGACATGCAATAGTCAGTATACCATTTATTTCCCACTCTTTCTCGTTATCTAACCATGGGGCATCATGTTCCATCCACCCCCCGATCATCCATGTCACTTGAATCCATCGATTTGTCCAAATCAACAAAGACATCAATCCACATAGATGTGGATTAGTGGCAATGTCAATCTGGCATCTCTAAAAGCTTCATAGACATTAATTTTTGCACCGATGATTGTTGTATTGTGACAACATAGAGATCATTATCTCTAACCTATTCCCTCCCCCTTTTGTCATCTACCTAGATGACAAGAGGTACCCTGTCATCTTTGAAGATGACAAGATGTATCTTGTCGTCTCCATAGAGATAATTTCCCTACTTCATCGTCTACATAGACAATGAAGCAAAGAACTATTGTCTCTGAGCTGACCCAATTTCCCCCTATTTCCCACCTAATAAATGCATATTTTAAATGCATAATTCAAAATTTGACAAGTTGGGACAGTCAACTTATGGGTGGTCCCATATCGGTTGGTCTTTGGTGCACTTAAATGCACTCTCCAAGTTGTAACCTCTCAATTGGATCCATCTTTTGCTCTGGTTCTTTGCTCTCTAGGTGTGCAAATGACTCTTCCATGAGCCCCTTGGAGGCTTATATAGGCCTTCCGAGGTCCCCTTTTGGGCTCATACCCATTCCTTGGCCATGTCTACCCTTGTTTATCCCAAAGTCATGCAAAATGTTCATCTATGCCTTTTTCCTACCCTTTCTTTTCTTCTTAGGTTTTTTTCACGAAAATTGTCCAAAAAAATTTTTTTGCACTATTTTTGCGAGGGGGCACCCTCCTCCCCTGTCGTCGCTATGATGCAACTCCTATGACTCCTTTGCTCTCTAAGGAAAGCTATATTTTTTGTTTCTTTGATATAATGTCGTCCTAACATCACATCAAATAGGGGCAAAATGTAGATGTTTTAAATTGTCCCAAACACTATATTAATTTATTTAATATTTCTTTTGACATTATAATTGATTATTTATTAATTAATCATATTTGTCATATTCTTCTACTTATTTAATTAAATAGGTTCACTTCTCTAATTATTTAAATTTAATTTAAATGCATCCCCTCTAATGTATTAAATTTATTTAATGCACAGTGCTCCATAAATCCTCTTTTAAATAAATTTCAATTTATTTAATTCCCTCCACTTTATTAAATTCTATAATCCCTTGATTAAATTAAATCCTATTTAATTAATCCCAACTAAAATTGAGTCTACCACTCATCACTCTCATCCTTCTAAGTCTACCCACTACTTGATCCCACTTAATTATCCTAAATAGCTCCCTAAGCACCTTTTAGCCAATAAATGTTTGCTCACACATATGTGAGCAACTCAAGATTCAAGAAAGCATCCCTTTTATTATTTTACTCAAAAGTCTCTTACACTCTTACACACTTGTCCCCCTTTCCTTTCTCCAAGGTTGCTCACACGTGTGAGCAAATCTTAAGCCATCTCTTTGACCAAAAAGGCTTATGTTGACCTTTGAATGGCTTTTCCCCTTAGCCCATGTGTTTCCCTTGTGGCACTTATTTGAATGCCACATAGATGCCACCTCCCCAAGGCCTCTCTTAAGCCTATAAATAGAGTTCTTGTCTCAAGCATTTTCCATCTCCCTCATTTGCATTGGTATCATGCTAGTATAGTTCTAGAGCTCTTAGTGATTTCATGCATTATTACAAACTCTCTAGTAGTTGTTAGATTTCATTTCTTGTATTAATAATCTAGTTTACTTTCTTGCATTCATCTCCATTTTCTAGAATGTTTTAAGAATGGCTTCTTCCATAGCCTCCTCTTGAAGCATTCCTTACTCACCTAGCTTAGGTTCATATCTCATTCACATACATCCATCATTGAAGGGATTTATTCAATCGTTGTGTTTGGGAGAGCACGTCCACATCCCTCCAACTAGAACACACCAACAAGGTTCACATGGGTGTCCTTGTTGAGCTGCTCCAAGGTTGCGTGGGACTCATAACTATCGGTCATTTAGCTTAGTAAAATGTAAGTAGTTTTAGTTTTTTATTGTTTGAATATTGATATATGAACATGTACAACTAATGTTTTCCTTGTTTAAGTGTGCTCCCAATAGGTAGGTTTTTCACGTATACATACCCATCATTGAATAAAACACAATAATAACAATTGTATTTGGGATCCCAATTAATTTGTGTATATATCAGGTGTTGAGTAACATGGATTGTGTCTGCAAATGTAATTACATTACCATTGTTATAGATGTGTTTCAAATGCAAATTTGGATCTAGCATAAGTATGAGAGAAGGAGACATATCTCTTGAATAGACATGTCTTTAAGGTTTAAACATCATTAGTTAGTATAAAATAATATAACTAACCATATGTATAATATTTACATTATAATATAATATAATATAATATATGTATTATATATATATATATATCAAAAATGAAACTCATGATCATATCAATCTAGCTGTAACTACAAACTTAACATCAGGTCCATCTTTGAGTGTAGGTGTTTTCATGTCATGTGTCAACATGTTGTTTGTCCCTTGGGAGTTTTCCTTTGATAGGGTACATATGTCTACCAGGTTGGGTGTTGTACGTATTCAATTTGATTATTTATGTATTGAAAATTCTATTGGGAGTTTTATTATTTTTCCATTTTGAAAGAAAAAGACCTTCCATACTTGTCTTGTGCAATTCTGGTAGGATTTTGACCTACCTTATTCCACTTGCTTCACTTTTCTTAGATCTAGAAAATATATTTGTCATCTTTGTTTGTGAATACAATTGTGTGTTTTGGTGATAAATTGTTATATCTTTGTGCTTGGTGTACATATATGTGTTGGAAAGTATTTTGTCCATGTCTAGTTGATTCCTATCTATTTCAGCATTGTCAAGTATTGCACTAAGTTTCATGACATGTAAATTCCCTCCAAATTTTTGCAACTTGCTAGTCATTCCCTATACATCTTGTTACACCCCATCACCAATGAATACCCCTTCCATGTCAACACTATGCAAAAACCTAGCCTTTATACATAACCATATAGACCCCTCCATGTCATCATCGTACGCCACCCTCTGTACTCCATACTCCACCCTCCATGTCCTACTGTATGCCACTTTGCACCATCTTCATACACCATTGTTTTGACCATATAGGTTGGAATAGACAACCTACTACATGATAGTTTTATCTTAACTATGTGACATCCTCATCTTGTTGTACAAATTTCTTGTACTCGTTATACCATACATACAAAAAGGACATGGATTTTTGATAGTCGAAGGAAATCGTGAAATATTATCAGGAGGAATATTGCATCTCTTTGCAATTCACCCATGATAATCTCTCTCTTTCATTATTCTTGTTCTCTTCCATCTCTTCATTTATCACGATGATGATCTAGTCTCATAATCCTGCTAAAGTGGGGGCTAAATTTAATATCCTAAAAAGTAAGCACCTAGCTTGTGCTCAATTTTGGACCACTTTGTACCTTTGTGTTTTTGTGGCAGGACCTCATATTGTGTGCTTAAATGCATACTTAATTCAAATATGGGTTCTCCCTCTTTTTCATTCTTCCTTTAACTTGATATTGGCTCTTACTTCTAGACATAATTCCCCATTTTTAATCCAATTCCATAATTCATTTCCCCCTACTCCTTTTCATACTCCCCAATATCCTCTTAAAATTTGAGCTCATTTTTCCTTGGATAAGTCAATTAACTAGCTTGTCCCTTAGATTTTTAGTTCACTTTTTTTGTGAAGGCCAATGATGAGGTTTTCCCCCAAGATTTAGATTTGCAATCAACCTTGGTTGATTTGAGACTTGAAATGGAGGGAGTTTACTATAAAAGGGCATCTTTTCCCCTCTTTTGATCCATCCGCAATCATGAAGCACTCCGTGACTATGTCATTATTGTGAAATCAAACTATTCATAATCAAGTACAAGGAATATTGCATCAAGACTCATCAAGTATTCAAGTTTTCATTAATACCATGCAATACATGCTTTTTCTTTCATAGATCTAGCTTCTTTCCCCCATTGGATGAAAATCAAAGAATTTTTCTATCAAGGAGATCCATAGTCATCTATCAAGATCACTTCTTCTCTCTCTTCCCCAATCAAACATTGTGGCAAAAT
Source organism: Cupressus sempervirens (assembly GCA_028749045.1). NCBI lineage: Eukaryota > Viridiplantae > Streptophyta > Pinopsida > Cupressales > Cupressaceae > Cupressus > Cupressus sempervirens. Next base: position 948,182,020 of record CM053792.1, on the reverse strand, counting down.
ACAATATCTACTTCGTAAGGTTTTATTTTTTCATTACTTACTTCTACCCTCTCCTACATGACAACATGCTTTAAGGTTGATTCCTAAACAAGGGGTTTGGTTGAGGAAACCACTTTCTTCAACCTTCTTTCTTGTTTCTTCTATGTATAGGAAAAAGTTGTAGAGATGTGACTTTGGGTCTAAGTAGTACATCTGCAACCAAAAAATTCATGGAAGTTTCATTTATTTTTGCCAAGAAAAAGTAAAAAGATTTGTCCCAACCATTTATTAGTCAAAAAATTAGGACAGAAAGATTCACATCTATACCTTCCAAATTTGTGGTTACAACAAGATTTTGATGACAATCAAATTTAGATTCAAAGTCCTACCTTACCCATCTTGTTTCCAAGTGCACTTGTTATCCCTTATTTCCCATTGCACTTACTTTATTAGATCAGCTCTATCATTTACACTTTATCAAATCACATTGCGTACCCCCTTTAGGAATCCAAAACCCCTTGGGTGTAGATATCACATTAGAACCCTTCTTCCTTTTGGTTGTGCTATTTAGATTTTTGCTTAAGGGTGTGTTTGTATTCTAATGTATACCCAAAGATATAACACCTTAGTGAGTGATCTGTGTTTTAGCATTACTCACCATATTCTTGTATACACAATGATTATGGGGGGAGATTGTTGAAATTATGTGTTTGGTTGTCATCGATGTCAAAACTTGTTGATCTAGATGGATCACATTATATAGAGAAATTGATTGTCTTTCTTGGTGGTCTGATACTTGCTGGTCATATATTACAATGTAAAGAGCATTTGTTGACACTCTTGGTAGTTTGGACATGACTAGATAAATAAATAGCTCACTAGTGTGAATGATAACTATAAATAAGATACTGGAAATAAGTATTGCAAAAGTCTTTTTGTGTGACAATATCTGCAGGTGTTCTTTCCAGAAGATCCTTGCTCCAGAAGGTAATGATGATGGTGTGAGAAGAATATTCTTTGAGTGTAATAGATAATGTTGCGTTTTAGATACTCTAGATTCTTGTGCAACAATAATAATGATGATTACATATTTGAGGATTATTGTACCTTACACTTTCAAATAAAAAATAAACACATGCCTTTGAAGAATGTTTAATGGCCCAAACATGTATGTAGTTTGAATGATTTTTTATGGATACATAAATGATGATATGCATTCCACAATTTTTTGTAATGATCCCTTGTTATCAATATTCTAATTTTTCTTATGAGATCAAGTAGTTGGCCTTAGTACTCATGTTCATTTTATTCCTAGCCAATCTTAGTTGCTATATTTTCTTTGGTAATCGTGGTGTGTGATCCTTACCATTAGAAGGAGACATATTGATAAATCTCTTTTGGGCAAAGTGTTTTGAGGTTGACTTGCTGACTATTAAAAGGAAATGAATTCACTAACTTCTTACTTCTTCAAAACATTTTGAGGATAATTTAGTGTATATATTAGTGACACGCACACAGAGTGAGTGGGTGTGGTTGTGTGAAGGCATGCATATAGACATTATAAAACATGTGTGCACGCAAATAAAAAGGTAGATATAGGCACATTAATTCATGCATATGTAAACACAATCTTCATAGTTCATATTCTGTTTCTCTTTGCAATGAGTCATCTGATTATAAAGCCTTTCTTGTAATACTAATAGTACACCTTTCTAGGCAGTTAGCCACTTGAAGTGAACATTTTGAAAAAGTGACACTTTTTGTAAAATCACCTTAACTGATGATTTATACTTGAGGATCAACATTCTTCACGCTTTTTTTTCCTCCTAGGTTTTCACTTAACATTTGAGTCTTCATTGTGTATGGTTCATGTGTGTGCATATTCATGTTGACATTTGAAGTGATTAAGTGGTTAAAGAATTAATCTCTTGGATCTATATCTATAAAATTATTAAAGAAAATTAATCCACAAGTGATTCACCACCCCCTTAGTTATATGAGACATTCAACTTGTTTAACCATTTAAATATTAAAACAACAAATATATACACAAATTAATATTTAGACATGAAGAATACAATCCTACAAGATATCAAATTCTTATTCTTGATCATAATTTCCACATTTAATTTAAATAACAATTATTTTTAAAAATTTAATTATATTTATATTATATAACTGCTATTATTAATGTCATGCTTGTAAATTATAAAAATAAAATTGTAGTCCAAGCAGTCTATTTACAGACAAACACGACATACAATCTAATCCAGAAATCGTCGCTAACTAAAACAGAACATAATTATCCATTATAAAATTTGAACTCATTAACATAATATTTTCTCTACCAAGTTGAAAGGCTCGCCCTGCCCGTAACTTAGATGAACTCGTAAACTCACATTCGTTACACCACAGACTACTTTGTTTAAAGAGCTCTCTGCCCACAGCTTAAATCGCATTAGAAATATTCTTACAGCGAGTATAAATTTCCCAATCCACCGAAAGAATTACAGAAAACATGGGAATTTGTAGTTAAACGAGGAAAAGATTAAGGCCCACCCACGAGAATATATAAATTCTTGTGCCTGAAGAATGATTAAAGATGTGGCCTTTTATCAATACACAACACCTTTATCTTCAGACAATAATCTCTCCACTTCATGTCGGCGAAGTATTCTTTGGATCGGCCATAACTTTGGAAACACCCTTGCTAATCATTCCTTCCTTCCATAGCAATTCAATATTTAAAGGAAAGGGGAAATTCCCAAAATCCAAGCCAGTAAATCAGAATGAGGGATTTCTTAGACTTGGCGAGTTTCATTGCTCACAACTCTGAAGGGTTTTCTATAAGACCGATTCAGCTTTCAGTGCAGGTAGAGTTATCAACCAGGCCTTGAATTCTCTGGAGCACCAAAGACGCAACATTTTTACAGTTTGTAGTCAGGACGAAAGCTATTTATTCAGGTGTGTCCCTCAATTTAGATTACTCTAGCCATCTACACCGTTTTCAACCTAGAACACATACGAAATGTGAAAAAGAGCTTAAAATTTTTGTCTCAGTTTTGACCAGATTATTTTTCAGATATCTGTCAACTCTGCACCTGGTTTGAATAAAAACGCCCAGTACTGGGTTACAATTGTATGAATTTGTGTCACTTTTTTTCTTATATATATATATATATATCTGAGGCATTCCATCAAAAGATACATCACTACAGGAAACTTGTAAAGAAACTAATTGAAATGAGTAGGCTGTTTAGTTCACAAAAGCATCATCATGTCTCTATTGACATTCGCACCTTTGCATTCAATGGAGCAGTGGTGGGATTTAGTGAGCCAAGGATCTTAACCAGTTGAGCCATTGCAAAGTGCAGATTTTGCTATTGAAATTGTCATTGTTATAATTTTATTCGCAAATATCTTCCAGTTTCGGCCGGTTAGGTCAGAAACCCTTGGCCTAGTAGGAAAGAACTTAGGCCTTTATATATAAGCAATGATAGATGATGAATATTAGCAGGAATGGATCCTGTTCTGTCACCGGATTTTATTGAAGTTTGTAATTTTTGGAACTAAAACACTAAAAAATCCACAAATCAAACTGAGTATGTTTGCATACTTAATTCCTCATAATGCCACAAACCCACATACGAACTGTTGGATAATATTTCAAATTATATGATTTCTTGAACCAATCAAACTGAAACACCATCAAAAAATTTTGGTGATTATTGCATTTTATCCAAGTTTGTAATTTAAACAAAAAAAAATCATATTAGAAATACTTACAAGGCAAGAAAACCCTCAAAATTGTAATCATACAAGAATGGAATTGCACAACTGAATTTGTTACTTGCTGCAAATAAACAGTGGCTAAATGAATTCAAAATCTTTGAATATGTGAACCCATCAAATTGATACAGGATCAGGAGTATTGATATCTCCGTATGTAAGGAAGCTTTAAGCTCTATAAAAGCATTCACATTGGAAATAGTCACCGGGCAAGGGACGCAAAGCATTCAAGAATACAATCAAATGCATTCTATGTCCTATGCTGCGACAGTAGCAAAATAAATTCAAAATATTCAAATTTGTGAAACAGTCAAACTGAAACAGGAGGAATATTGTGATAATTATATCAATATGTGATAGGAATATCGGTTACCTTCTGTAGCAAAAGTATGGCAATGTGTCCTTTGAAGCTGGATATTTTATAAGTTTAGGCTACAATTTTAGGTTTGAGCCCTTAACTTCACCAACTGCACAGCTGAATTTTGGATGCATCATGTATTCTCTAGTTCCACTTTATCTGTGAAAACACCTGTTGCTTGTCTCCTTCAGAATTGTCTAATTTTTTAAATACTAATTTTAAGCTCTATAATTTTATGCAGAGATGCAGAATGCTTCTATTAAAGGTTTCTCAAGTTTTGTACAGTCTACGAACAATCTCGTAGATAGAAAGGGTTCATGGAATGTGAGAGGAGGAAACACTGCTTGGTTTGCTGATTTAGGGTTTAGTGGCAGTAGGCATAGGAAGGTTAGATATTTTCATGGCAAGAATTTAAACAATATTTTGGGAAGAAGGTGTATTACTGGTTTAAGGCGCACAGGAAATGATAGACTCAGACTTGGGCAAGGTTGTAAAAAACAGGATGTTGAGGGACATGCTGTTTCAGGTTCGAAAGATGAGAATGGGATCTTCCACAGCTCCATGGTGAGCCAAGGGGATTCGCAATCTGAAACCACTGGTGGCTCCCATTCTTCTACAGTAGAAAATTTGCGACCCAGCACTGAGGGTATGGTATTTGGTCTAGGACAGCCTGGATCATGGGATAGCATGGAGGTTGGATGCCCAGTTGTGAGGAGATTTCTGGGTGATAATGAGGAAAGATGGTATATGTGGTATTATGGAAGGAAAAAGGGTTCTCGAGATTCAGTGGGCCTTACAGTGTCAGCTAATGGAATTCATTGGCGAAGAGGAACTGGACCCATTCAGACTGATGATGATGTTGGTATTGTCATGGAATGCAGTGATGATTGGTGGGCCTTTGATACTGAGATTGTTCGACCATCCGATATTCTTATACTGTCTAGTGAGAAGCTGAAAGCCTCAAGTGGGGTTTATTGGATGTATTATTCAGGATGCAACTCGGATGAGATAAATGTTCCCCAAGTGTTGCTTGGGAACCCTTGGAGGTTTGAGGAGACTTGCCTTGAATCTACTCTTTTTAGGTCTCTTCCAGGCCTGGCTATGAGCCCTGATGGCAGAAACTGGGCTAGAATAGAGGGAGATCATCACAGTGGTGCGCTTTTTGATGCCGGTACAGAAGGAGAGTGGGACTCACTTTCTGTTGGTTCACCTCAGGTTGTTTTCCATGGTCCTGATGATCTCCGAATGTACTACCATTCCCTTGATGTTAAATCTGGTCGTTTTGCAGTAGGTATTGCAAGATCTAGAGATGGTATTAAATGGGTTAAGCTGGGAAAGATTTTAGAGGGGGGACCTCCAAGGTCTTTCGATGAGAGTGGTATTACTGCACGCCAGGTGATCAGCAATCAAAATGGACGCGGATATATGATGATCTACGAGGGTGTTGCTTCAGATGGAACCAGAAGCATTGGATTAGCAAGGTCCTCTGATGGCCTGAAAAATTGGATAAGGTGCCAAAATGAGCCTGTGTTTAGACCTTCTACATCCTCAAATGCATGGGATAATAAAGGAGTTGGATTCCCTTGTCTGGTGCAGATGGATGAAAAGGAGTGGCGCCTCTATTACCAAGGTGTGGGAAGTGAAGGAAGGTCTGGAATTGGGCTAGCAATATCAACAGATGGTAATCTCACTAACTTTAAAAGGTGGCACGGATTCCATGTGTAGAAAGAAAAATATGAAGAGGGCAATCAATCATATACAGCTTGAATTGTTTGGGCAAAGGCTTTTTTGTCATCCTTAAACAAAGTGCATTTGTATGCCCAATATATGGCAAATTTAAACTAGCTAATTGTTCACTGTTTTGAATTGTCCACTGGCATTGTTGAACTCAATACCTGGACATCAGGTTTCCATTAGTACATACAGTTTACCAAGTGTCAAAGTAACTAATAATGAATGTCATGTCATGTGAAGGCAGATTCGGATTGAAGGTTTCATGACCATATTTTTTCTGTCTTGGAGATATTGAGTCTTCTGCATTTTATGTCATACCTCTTTCGCAATCAAAGGAATTTTAGACCAAAACATTTTGGTGGTGATGTTAATGTTCGATAAAGAAATGCATCGTGTACTTGTTACTTAGCTGTTTCCTGGAAAAGCAGAAAGCTTTTGACTTTGTGAACTATTTAAACCTCAGTTCTCTGAAGACTTGCTATTAGACAGGACCATGAACCATATAACTCCCTAATGTTTATTTTCATTTTTTTTCCTCATCCCTTAAGCTGTTTCATACACTAAGAATCTATGCAAAGTCAAACAGTTGGAAAGCTTTTGCAGATAGATGAAAGAATGCAATCAAAACAAAATGCCTACCTAAAAGATTTTACAATGAACAATTGATTTTCCAAATGAGCAAAAACCACAAGTATCAAGTTCTGCTGTAAACTATTCCCCAAGTTAAATTTGAAGGATGGTATGCAGCCAATACAGCATCCTTGGGTAAGATGAATCGTCTAACCATGGAAAACAGATTCTGGCAGTAAGTTACACTTTGTGTGCAAAAAGCTGTGGAAACTCTCATATTGAACTCATAAAATTGAAACAAAACAGAGACAATTGAAAAGATACAGACTCAAAGATTTCCACAGGTTTCAATTCCATTATGAATTTACTAACCACCAAAACTTCTGCCCCACGTCTATAAACCTGGTCTACGTTCATTTCCTGAAGGATAACACTGAATCATGGACAGCAAAATTGACCGAAATTGGAACACGCTATCAACTTAACATAGACATAACTAGAGTGGCTGTGAAGTTTTATTTTGGTCTGAATCAGGGTCAAGATTTAGGTTTTGGATTTAAATGTTTACTGCTTGCCATATGCTGCAAAATACAGCCTTCAAAACTAGCTGGTCAAAGTACCCAATGAATAAAATGGATGTGTAAATCCCTTAACATGGACTCAAACACTGGGTGTTTCTCTTGAGAGTCTCTTTCACTAAGAGTTCAACTGTAGGCAGTCTTGTTATTGAGCCACTGACCACCTATATAACCAAAAATGTGGATCACTCTTAAACTCATCTCAAGGCACATTTTTGTGCTTGGAGAACATGGGCTGCTACTCTGGGTCTAGAGTCGTGTTGAATCTTAAATAGATCAATCAGACTCAATCTAAGACTTTGTATACTCATAATGGTTGCTCTTTCAACTTAGCTAATACTCTTTAAATTGTTTAGAATATGGATTGCTTCATCACTGAGATTTTCATTCAAAAAGTGCTGCTGACCTCTCTGTACAGTGTTCATCATATGTGGTTTTGAATATGGAGCTCAATAGTGCTGACAATTTTATACAAAAGTTTCTGTTGCCCACTATATGGATGTTTTGGAATGTGGATTAATCCACAACTGAAACTTCCATAAAAAAATGCTACCTACCTCTATATGATACTAAATTTGAATTCTTCCAGCATTCTCATTTTCACACAAAGCAATCAAGCTGTTGTTTCTGCTAGTTAATCCAGATTACTGACATAAATTTCTGCACAATATATTGTTCCTTTCTGGATTGAATAATATTTCTTGTATGATATTCCAGACCTTTTTCTTAAAACATTTCTTAAACTTATTGTAGCTATAAATTGCCAATCGAAACATTTGAGTGCCAAGGAGACCGGAGAAAGGATTTCATTCTTGAATGCATTCTAATGGTTGTGATAGGAGTTGTGGATTCAATACCCACACTCATTGATTTAATATCCATACTTAATGTCTAATTTTTTTGACAACATTGCTCCAATGGTTGTGAGCCTTTAGTTGGAAAAAATACCAATGATGTGATGCTGTGCAAGTTTTGCTCGACCATTGTTCTCACTTTTTATTTTAGCTGTAACATTCTGATGTGGCATCACAATTGATGATGTGGGCTTGAACCCTTAGTTATGAGCAGATATCAAGTAGGCTTCTATAAAAAATTGGGAGTGATTCAAATAAGCAATAGTCCTCTCACCTAATAAATGATGGGATTTGGTAGTTTTTTTTGTTAATGTTGGAAACATTGTTGTTGTCAAGGTAATCATTTAAATCAACAATGGGGGTAGACCCTCAATGACAAATAATGATCGACCCTCATAAATGGAAATTAATTTTTAACTTTATATTTTTTATTAATCATTTTGAAAATTAAAATAAACATTAATATTGTATAGATAATAGTAGATTTGTTAAAATTAATTTTCTAAAACTTAAAACTTATGTTTATTTGGATAAAAAAGATATGCTATAATCAAATAAAGTATTAAAATATTGTAACTGTAATTTTTTTTTTGAATAAAATAGAACTAATATAAATGAAATGATAAATTATAATAATATTTGAAAAATTAATAATAAATTTAAGATTATTTTCTATATATATAAATTAAATAAATAGTTTCTCAATATTTTATTTTCATAAAAAAATAAGTTTCATTTATGTAATTAAATTAAGCAAACTTAAATTTAAGATTTTTTAATATTAAAAATTAAATTAAAAATTATTTAGTATACAATTTTTTTCTATTTGTTAATAAATAAAATAATCAAAATAAATTATATTTTTAATTAAATAAAAATATCTCTTTTTAAATAATTAAATATAAATTAAATTATTTATTTTTTAAAATAAAATTAAAAAATTAGAATAAATAATATAAAATTCTTAAATTTCAAAAATAATAAATAAAACAAAAAATATCAATTTGTTATTATTTTAAATTTTCCTAGAAACTTTGCATAAATCTTGTCATGTGTTGAATTTTTGCCTATAAATATAGGGCCAAAGTATTTCAAATAACCACAAATTTGAGAAGATTCACATACTAAAAGGTATTTGGCATATTTGTATGAATGAAGTTTAAATTGAATTTGTAATTGTTATTATTTTTGTAGTTGTTTATTTTGTATAGTGTTAAGTATCAATAGTCCATTCAATATAATGATTACTATTGAAACAACTCAACTGATGTATGCACTGATATTTAGGATTTGTGAGTTTGTGTTTTAAGGCCTTTTGAATAGACCAAAGATATTTTGTCAAAGACAACTTGTCACCTGGTAAAATCTACTTATGTTTTAGATTGTAATAATTTTTTGGTTTACTGTGTGATATAATTTTAAGTTCAAATTAGTCCTCTAAAGAATCTTGCAATCGTTTTGAATTCCTCTTTAGTAAGTAATGATTACATGGATGGTTTTTTTTTTATGGTGTACTAACCTTTACTTTCCTTTCTTTTTGAACCTTTTAATCGGGATTTAATGGCTTTGTATGCAGAATGTTTCATTAGCATCTTTATGATTGATATCACAATTAGATTGTGATAGACACTTGGTTTATTTGAGCTAACTTTGATAAGAAATAGTTTCTTACAAATGAGAGTCTTCAACCAATGTTACTTTGATTTTCTCTTCTTATTACATCTGCAGGTTTTCAACTATGTGGAGAGATTCTGGTAGTTGGTCATCAAAAAAAATTCATACCTCCTTTGGGATGAAGGGGATTTCTATGTCCAAGATTGGATAACAACACATGTGGGAAGGGTTCACTCAATAGTTCTCAAACTACTAAACCATCAAGAAGGCAACTACAAAACATGAAGCGATACTTGGGGTTATGCTCAAAATCAATTTTTTTTAAACCCGATAATTTGTCACTTCCAATCATCACATTTCCTATGAACAAAGTAAAGAGTGTTGAAGCTTTAAAAAGAAAAGCACTCTTGCTTCAATATAACCATGACAAATGGCAAGGGAGATAAGAAGACTTTGTCTTACAGACATCCTTCAATGTCACAATGAAGGAGAATGGACTTAATGGTCCCTATAAATTTGAGAAGCAAGATAGTGCATGGTGGATTTCCCTAGAGTTTTCACCCATTAAGAAGGTTGAGATACCTTCTTGTTTCTTTAGTTATCAGGTTCATCTTCTGTGTGAAAATGTGGAAAAATAGCAAACACACTTGTATGAATCCTTACACTCAAGATCAATCAATAAAACTCCATGAAAATGCAAGATCTCAAGAATCAACTCATAGCTTCCTATCATCAATGTGCAAAGGTTTGTAGAGAGGTGGCTCTCATATGAACATAGATCTTGGTCTTTGCAAGTAAATCAAATGAACGAAAGGTTCAAATGGACATGAACATGCAAGATATCTCCAAGTCTTCAAGAAAGCTTCAAATTTGCAAGTATAGTAGTAGCATTAAGTGTGTATGAAAGTATGATAAATTGCAAGAATGATTCAAGTCCTCAAGGAAATTGCATGAAAGCTCCAAAAACTTGTAACATAATGGTGATAATAGAATTGCATCATGAAAAATGAAGGAAGGAGGTCTCCTTATATACCAAAGCCAATAGGCATGAGGAAATTGAGGGAAATTGAAAATTAACACATAAAAGAATGTGCAATTAGCATTTATAAAGTGATGTGGACTGTAAAACTCCATTAAAATTATAAGATGAGAGGTATTTTAAAAATAAAATAATCCCTTTCCTTATAAAGTAAAGTGTGTGACATTTATTTAGTTTATTTCTTTTAAAATAATAAATGTTGCACATAAAATAATGTGGAGAGGGGTTTTATTTAATTAAAAGGGAGCAAATTCCTTTAATTAAATAATGGGAAAAATTAAAGTGTCAGCCATTTATTTAAAATTGATTCCAATTTAATCAAGAAAATTGATGTAAAATAATAATGATTAATTAAATAATTCAAATAAATTAATAATTCAAATAATTTAATTTTATCAAAGGAAATAATGATGCAAACATAGATTCAAGCTTGAGATAAATTATGAAACCGGGTCACATAGTCAAGGTGACCATTTTTGAGTGCTTACATTTGCCCCTCTTTGACTAATGTGTGAGCATCAAGAACACATTGAGTCAAAGAACCAAATCAAAGATTCAAAGATCCAACACAAACTTTCCAAGGGGCCTTACAATTGTGGGAACCAAAGATTCAAAGTTCAAAGATAGATAAGTGTAAAACTCTTGTTGCACAAACTTGCCTGTATGGGACTCACAATCGTGTAAGACAATTTTCTGAAGTGGACTCATGATTTTCACCTCCTCCAAGATATCAGCATAGACAATATTGACAACAATATCCTCGGCATACTACACATGGTTTTGGTATAGTTTATGATCAGCTAGAACAAGATCCCTACTTTCACAAGTATATGGATCAATATGTTGAACTCAATAAGGATAAATAGTTCATGGATCTAATCAACAAAGGTGTTCAAGTACCTTACAATTTTGATGTTGATAAAAATATCAAGAGACAAGATCCTTCTTTTCAAGAGCAAACCGAACATAATGTCAAGATGTTGATGGATAAACTTACACCTAAGAATTAGTTCTCTCTTCAAAGTGTTTGTCCTCTACCTTTTGAGAGGAGTATTCTAGAGGTTGAATTCCCCAAGAAGACCGAGTTTCCACATTATGATAGATATGATGGGAATGGAGACCCTAGTGATCATGTGAGACAAATTTTCACCTTGACTCTAGAGTTTTCAAGCAAAGATGCCTACCTCATGCGATTGTTTCCTTGATGTCTAAATGGCTAGGCTATGGAATGGTTCACTAAGATTACTCATCCACTTAATAATTTTGAGGAACTCATTTAGAAATTTATCCAACACTTCTCCTACAATGTTCAAAATCTAGTTTCATTGTTGGATCTATATGCAATCTCAAGCAGGAGCAAGGAGAATCCTTTGTTTTTTTTAATACAAAAATGGAGAAATTTATCCTCTCACTACTCTAGGGAAATAACTAAAAAAGGAAGGATTGATATACTTGTGAGAAAGTTGGTTCCTGAAATAAGAAATGAATTAGGAAAATTAGTTTTTGAGACTTTCCATGCTATGGTAGAGACTGCTTTCCATATTGAAGATGTTTTGAAAAATCAAGGGATTCTCAAGACTAATGTAAATAGAAACAAGAATAACAACAACAATGGAAATAAGAACAAGAATACTTCTTGGAATAAAGGAAATCAACATGTGGTTAATGATGGTGTAGTTCACACCTCCAAGTCTAGTGGTCAAGTTGTTTTCAAATTATCATATGGCATCCATGCTATGAAACTTCAAGCACCTTCTCAATAGAATAATAGAGGTAATTCTAGCTCCAATAATAGCAACCCTCAAGAAAGAAGGATTTTTACAAAGATTAATAGACCTTATGAGGATATTTTAAAATAATTGGTTGATGGCAAGATGTTAACTTTGATTGAGAATTGGAAAGCACCTACTATAAAGGGCCCACATTGGGATGACAATGCTTATTGTCGTTATCATCAAAGCAAGACTAGTCATACTACATAAAATTGTCAAAGGTTAAAACATGATATTTGGAACTTGATTGATAATGGAAAATTAACAATTGATAGTGTTGGACCTAATGCTAATGATGGTAATAAAGATTATAAAGATCCTTTGCCAAGCCTAAGAATGGAAATGCTCAAGTGAATTATACATACACCAATAAAGATTATGGATATATCAATGCTGATCAAGTTATCAACATGCTTGAAGTTAAAGAAGGAAGTGTTAACGTGTTCAAATTCAAGGATCCTTACTATCACGAATATAGTTTGAATGATGAGGAAGTTAGAACTCCATTTAATCTTAGGGGTTCTAGTTCTTCTGCTACCTCTGAGAATTTGAATGTTGTCACTCAGAGTCAAGATCCCTACATTATTAAGGATACTCCTCCATAGCCTAAGCCTAAGCAAGTTCCATCTAAAGATGATGTGTCTAGACCTGTGTCTACTTCAAATGATAAACCTAATTTTGATTTTGTAAATCAATTGAAGTCCGCTCCTGCTAAGATTTCAATCTTTGAACATGCATTTTTGTCTCCTTTTCATTTTGGAGGTTTTGTTTCTTCTTTTTGGAGGTCTCCTTCATCTTTTGTGATCCCCTATCAACTATGATCACATTGTGGTCTTTATTTCACATCTTTTGGTTGTGATCTCAATTGAAATTTCCTATCTTAAACAATTGATATTTCTTTGAGGCATTTTCCCTTTTCTTTCCATCTCTTTCATTTCTTTGTCTTTCATTTTCTTTCTCCTCATTCTTTCTTCTTTATTTGACCTTGCTCTTTGATGCTTTGTCTTTTTGGTCAAATTTTGTCTTGGGGCATGTATATCTTTGCACTTATTGATTATCCTTGGATTTCTTTCATCATGGTGTTTTGAATCAAGAGATCATTAGGTTCATGCCTCGAGTCCCATGTGTGAGAGTTTCATCAATAAACCTTTATTCTAATTTGATCACATATATCTTGTTCTTGCTTAGCCTCTCCTTCATTTTGATTTTGATCACGAGGGGGTAGGAACTCTCTATTGCTCTTCATTGCTTGCTTATTTGATTCAATATCTATCTATATTTTTCAGCCTAGCTTGGGATAGACGATTATTTTACCTAGGGCATGTTAGTGCTTGGCTTATCATTTTTTCGTTGTTGATATTTGTATGAACAACTAAAAAATTCTTGGATTGTATTCCTCTATTTTGAGTCCCCTTGGGAAAATTGTCTTACACGACTATGAGTCCCATATGAGCAAGTTTGTGTAACAAGAGTTTTATGCTTATCTATCTTTGAACTTTGAATCTTTGGTTCTAATAACTATAAGTCCATCAGGAAAGTTTGTGTTGGATCTTTTAAATCTTTGATTTGGTTCTTTGACTAAATGTGTTCTCGATTCTTACACATTAATCAAAGAGGGGCAAATGTAAGGACTCAAAAATGGTCACCGTGACTATGTACCCCAGTTTCATAATTTATTTCAAGATTGAATCTATATTTGCATCATCATTTCCTTTGATCAAATTAAATTATTTGAATTATTAATTTATTTGAGTTATTTATATTATTTAATTAATCATTATTATTTTACATCAATTTCCTTGATTAAATTGAAATTAATTTTAAATAAATGGTTGATCATTTTGATTATTGGCATTATTTAATTAAAAGAATTTGATGTAAAATAATAATGATTAATTAAATAATTCAAATAATCTAATTTGATCAAAGGAAATGATGATGCAAATATAGATTCAAGCTTGAGATAAATTATGAAACTAGGGCACATAGTCGAGGTGACCATTTTTGAGTGCTTACACATCTATCATGACAAGAATTTACGGCAGGATAACTTGTCTATTAGTGTCATGCCCAAAATAACGGGGCAAAAACACACGAAGATTTTTTTTCAAAGATTAATAATCCACTATGTTAATACATACTACACTAACAAGGTTACAAGAAGTAGACAAAGGATTAAAAGTGAGTTATGTTTACATTTTATTAAAATGCAGAGTTGACATCTCCACATACTATACGGGTTCGAACCCCTAAGTCCTAACACTATGGGAACACTTAGTTCTAGTTGAATGAGTCAATCATTTAAACATTAGGTTCAAATTACAATGGTATGAGATCAAGTTCAAAGTGTATTTAGGGTTTCCAAGTTCTTGAATTGACTATGATGCTATCCCTTATTACACTATACTAGATCAATCTTTTAGGAGAACCTAATTCTGCATTTAAGGGTTAATTTATCATAACATACTAATACTTAATCTGGATATTATCATAACTAATTTTGAACTAATTAAAATATTAAAGCATTTATCATTAAATTATTTACAATATCTAACTCATCTTGTATCATAACCCAATCCATCATATTACATTACCTAGTCAACTGTGAGTTATAACACTTCCCAATCCACTAACCACCTTCTAGGCTTAAAATTCAAATGCAAGCTATCCCAATACTATAACCATCACATAAATTTAAATCCCAGCAAAAGGCTAATAACATAAATTTTCTATCTAATCCATTTCCAATCCTACACTTCATTTAATTTTTAAGAGAACATTTATCCATTAACAACTAATACTAGCCTTTGACATAAAAGCTTTTCACCCTAATGCAACTTCGAGTTTATTACACCCATAATGTATCGAATTAAAAATGATTCATTGTTTAAAATTTTAACTAATCCAGATAGTAAGATTTTGATAAGATACATGCATAAAGAATTCACTATGTTCTTGCATAACTATAATAAGTTAAATAAAAAGATATATTGTATGTAGATTAATTTATCTATAAAATATTATATATTAAGGAACATAAGGTATCAATAAATTGTAGAATAACTTATATTATTCAACATTCTCTTTAATTAATAAATGTAAAATTATATATATATAAGTCAAATAATGATGTTTTACTTTCCCTATGGTATTCTTATAATTCAAATTTGAATTCATATATTTAATTGTTAATTAGATGAAATGATGAAATATAAAGTTATGCAATTGATTTCCAAATAGTGTTAAGAAAATTTGATCATGTTAATGGAATTTCATCTTGTATTTTCGTATTTGTTGGAAGGAGAAAGATTCTTACGTTAATGTATCCACATAACATCAAACTTTATGCTATAACTCAACCTAGAAAAAAAAATCCCTTTGCCATACAAATTAAATTGTAATTGCAAATCTTACACTTAGAAAAAAAAAAAAGAGACATTAAAAAAAATCTATCCTTCATGAGCAAATTGCTCATTGCCCTTTGTATGAGAAAATTGTAAATTCTCCTTTGGATAGAGAATATTCCCTTTGATTCCATTTAATATATTTGGTTACCATTTGTAAAATAAAATTTTGTAATTTAAAAATAAATTAATAAGCTAAAATTTATTAACCTACCTTATCCTTCCCTCAACAAATTAACTTTATTTCATAACTCCTTTGGAAACAAAAATCCATCACATGGGTGCTGATATTAGCCCACTTCCTCCTCTCCCCAAAGGTGGGCACATCACATCAAATCTTCATAAAAATGGGATTTTGGTTTAATGGCATTTAAGGAAGTTTGACATGGAAGTTTCCCCATGATGCAATTGGTGGAAGGAGCTTTTTGGGATTGATCTGAACCTGCACTTCCTTCCCATGCATGCTTTTTTATGGAGAGGACAAGACATGCTAGAAGTCTTGGACCACATGAGGGTCTTCTTGAAACCTGCCCATGTCAAGTGGGTAAGGGTGGCGACTAGGATATGGTTGGAAGACTTTCCCCAACCACCTTTCTTTTTCAAATTTTACACTCTCTTCCCATAGCACTTCCACTTCTGACATGCCCTTCTCCATCCTTGGGCAGCATGACCACCGCATGGGAAAAGCTCATGTGAGCCTAGGTGGGGATAGGCAGCTGGGGTTAGGTGTAAAGGGATGGGTTAGGATAGGTGAGTCAGGTAAGGGGTAAGGTTATAGGTAGTTAGGTGTTAGTAAAATTTAGTTTTTTTTTTTAAATGTTAAGTTAGGATATGTTAAATCTTAAGGTTAGAATATTTACGTAGTGAGTTGTGTTAGATGTTAAATTAGTGGTGTTAGGTGTTAGGTGTTAAGTGTGTGTTAGTTTTATTTTAGTGTTAGATAAAGTTTTAATTTTTGAGTAAATCGATTTAATAATTTATTGAGATTGTTTAGTTTAATTTTATGGATTTACTCAATAAATTACTAAATCGATTTACTCAAAAATTAAAACTTTATCTAACACTAAAATAAAACTAACACACACTTAACACCTAACACCTAACACCACTAATTTAACATCTAACACAAATCACTACGTAAATATCCTAACCTTAAGATTTAACATATCCTAACTTAACATTTTAAAAAAATAACTAAATTTTACTAACACCTAACTACCTATAACCTTACCCCTTACCTAACTCACCTATCCTAACCCATCCCTTTACACCTAACCCCAGCTACCTATCCCCACCTAGGCTCACATGAGCTTTTCCCATGCGGTGGTCATGCTGCCCAAGGATGGAGAAGGGCATGTCAGAAGTGGAAGTGCTTTGGGAAGAGAGTGTAAAATTTGAAAAAGAAAGGTGGTTGGGGAAAGTCTTCCAACCATATCCTAGTCGCCACCCTTACCCACTTGACATGGGCAAGTTTCAAGAAGACCCTCATGTGGTCCAAGACTTGTAGCATGTCTTGTCCTCTCCATAAAAAAGCATGCATGGGAAGGAAGTGCAGGTTCAGATCAATCCCAAAAAGCTCCTTCCACCAATTGCATCATGGGGAAACTTCCATGTCAAACTTCCTTAAATTCCATTAAACCAAAATCCCATTTTTATGAAGATTTGATGTGATGTGCCCACCTTTGGGGAGAGGAGGAAGTGAGCTAATGTCAGCACCCATGTGATGGATTTTTGTTTCCAAAGGAGTTATGAAATAAAGTTAATTTGTTGAGGGAAGGATAAGGTAGGTTAATAAATTTTAGCTTATTAATTTATTTTTAAATTACAAAATTTTATTTTACAAATGGTAACCAAATATATTAAATGGAATCAAAGGGAATATTCTCTATCCAAAGGAGAATTTACAATTTTCTCATACAAAGGGCAATGAGCAATTTGCTCATGAAGGATAGATTTTTTTTAATGTCTCTTTTTTTTTTCCTAAGTGTAAGATTTTCAATTACAATTTAATTTGTATGGAAAAGGGATATTTTTTTTCTAGGTTGAATTATAGCATAATGTTTGATGTTATGTGGATACAATAACGTAAGAATCTTTCTCCTTCCAACAAATATGAAAATACAAGATGAAATTCCATTCACATGATCAAATTTTCTTAACACTGTTTGAAAATCAATTGCATAACTTTATATTTCATCATTTCATCTAATTAACAATTAAATATATGAATTCAAATTTGAAAAATAAGAATATCATAGGGAAGGTAAAACATCATTGCATCTATTTACCAATAAACATATGCATATAAATTGAATCATAAGGAATATCGTATGAAAGTAGAATACTCTTTTCTTTTAACATACATGAGCTAGCCACTTCTTATTCATCTTATTGAATCATCTGATTCAAAGACTCCCTCGAGAAAGAACTAGGCAAGAAAACCTAAGATCATAATCATTTCAAAAATAAGGTTAACAATAATTTATTAAAACATGATCATTATCCTAAGGAGAAGACTCTCGTACATTTGAATTGAAACAACCCTGAATTCATGCTTGGCTCCATATCAGGGTAGCCACTACAAAATCTATAAATTACATCAAGGTAACCATGGAGAAAATGAAACTGACCAGGAGAAAAACAGATTTAACATGAAGACACATTCAACCATTTACTCCCATCCTAGGTTCGCACAATAGGTTCATTATCAAACCAGACTAGGGAGAAGGTGAATTTTTCCAGGGTAGTAGAAGTTGGTCAGAACACCATAACAGATGCCCCTTTCAAGGCTATAATAAAAAAAACTTCCATTCTTTCACTTCTCAATTTTTGAAAACACAAACATGGTTTGTACTAATGAGTAGGGGCCCATATCACCCTACTCTCTCCCTCTCCTCATCACGAGGAGAGACTCTGCACTACCCAGAGTCTAATTGAAGCCCTCCTCCTACACATGGCCACTTTTTCCCTGTTCAAGGGTGAGTAATACTAATACAACCCTTATAGGTTCCCTCATAAATCAAAAAATGAAAAACAAAAAAAAAAACATTTAAGAAACCCATCACAACCCATCCATTACATATTTCATCATACATATGAACACACACACATGCAAAAACCTAATTTAAGAAATGAAACACAACATGAAGACATAAACTTGAAGGATTCCTACCTTCACAAATGGTTATGGAAAACTGAAATTTGATAAGAACTATCCTTCTTCCTCCTTCAATCCTAACTTTACTCTCTAAATGTAGAGATTATACGAACACTCTTCCACCCTCAAATCTGCAACTAAATAGGCTTCTAACTCAACCACCTAAAAATTGCAATAAGTCTAGACATCACTAAGGCTTATAGAGTCTTCTAACTTAATCTTGTCATTAAGAAAAACTTTATGGTGGAGTATAACTTGTCAAATTCATGGTGAAGCTCCAATTTTCGCACTAAAGCTAAAATGAGATATTTGGGTAGTCAATAAAAGTCAAAAAAAGGGGCTAGAAGGGTGGAAAATGCCTCCAACCCATACATATACCCCCTAGGCACTTAGTTTTCATGATTTCTAGCATCTACAACTATTTAATGACCTATTAAATTGCTTAAAATATTTGAACATTCTAAAAACTCTAAGAATGCAAACTTACCACTAAATCCTAATTATGGTAATTAATCACAATTATCAACTAATTAGTACTAGGTTACTAACCTAGTCCATCTAAAATTATTAGATTACTCAAGTAACCCTAATTATCATGCTGATATACATATATGGATTATGAGTGTCTAGTGACACTATAAAATCACTGTTACAAAATATTAAACACTTTATGATTATAGAATGATATACACATTCAGATTATGAAACAAATCAAATACAAAACAATGAGGTATGCATCTTTCATTAGACTCAACCTTAGTTTTCACAAACTGTACATAGGGTCGAGTTTCGATTCTCTGTTAGATTTTTTGGCTAATAATCCTGCTCACTAAATTCACCCATCTATAGTTCAAGAAAAATGACATGCATATATTTAAAACTCATTTGGATAGTCACATAAATCAAAACATCAATCTTTCATATAAATAACTATTTATCTCATTTTTACTCATATTTTTAACCATAAAAAATTTCATAATCAAGGTATTAATCATATTCCTAATCATGCATTCATTTATTGTACTACACCATTAATATGCATGTAACCTAATCATCAAGGTACAGTAATTAATATCATCATCATAAGGTGAAACACCTTGTATCATTGGTAGTGAAAATTAAAGTTTAAACAATCAAGACAATGTAGTAGTTCTCGAATCATGGAGTATTTAAAACATGAAGGTATCAACTGATCTCAATTTTCATTGGGACATCTACAAAATAAAACATTACTTCATAGCTGTTTCAAATCTCCTATAACAGATTTAACAAAGAAATTCATATTTAATAAGTACATGCGAGGAGGAACCTTACAATTAAACAACTCTATTTTTCATACCATGACTACAGGAGCCAAGAAAGTTCTTTGATTGGGGCAAATGATGCACATAGTAGGAACTACCTAGATAATTCGTTCAATTTTACATAGTTGGGCATTTAGGTAGTTAAGTTAGAACATGTACAAAGTTTCCTATCGGCTATTCCCTTGCACCTACTATGGTACAAGTGCTAGTTTTAATACATTCAACTGTATGACCCCCTTTATGGAATGTTTAATTTGATATCATTTGGGGTCTTATAGGAACAAACCAACTTCTTTAGTGTGACCAACCCTCTTGGGAAAATAAAATATGATTATTTAAGATGATAGGCTATTAGTTTGAACTTTTGTTTTAGGAAAATTGTCTAATGTTGTGTAAGACCCCTCCTTGTATGTTCTTATTTAAATATGAAATTATCTGTTACATCCTTTATAGGAGATTTGAATGGATATATCAGCATGACAATGCAATGGTATGGGAGAATATTGATGTTCCTGTTGGAAACTATGGAAAGGATATTATGATAATTATGGATATCTTACATATTATGATTTGATGATTGTTGCAATAATATAACCTAATATTCACCCTCTCATGAATTATTTGAAACTCAAAGACAAAGATTATCAACTCTCTAGAAGTTCCCTTAAGTAGCTTAATCTTAAATATTAAAAATACATTATGATGTGTTAAGGTTGTTAGGATTTCGTGTACAAGAGGTTATTCTTCGGTATTGAGATGAGTTATTTGATTACTTGAAATTATGGTTTAAATCATAAATAGTGTGTGTTTTCTAAGGGTAAATTTGCATAACTAGGTGATAGAAAGTTATGGACTTGGATTATTATGATGATGGATATGAATTAAGGTTTTAGGTTTTAGGTATCCTAATGGAAATTAAGATCAGTTGATACATTCGTGTTTTGATACCCTATGATTTGAGACTTACTACATTGGTTGACTATTTAAACATTGATTTGTATTAACGATGCTATGAGGTGTTTCAACTCATGATGATGATGTTATTTATTGTACCTTGATGATTAGGCTATATGCATTCATATAGTTTTATATGCTCTATTGATGATGTTCAGGTATATACATGCATTATGATGATTATTCCAGTATTTTAATTCAAATTGATTAATATGATATGGCATTTCAATTATGTAATCAACTATGTGTTATGAGGTATAGAACTAGAAAATTTTATTAAAAGAAGAATGTGGAATGTTTAGTCAATTGATTATGTAATTTTATTTATATATACATGTAATTTTATTGAGCTACTGATGTCCAAAATAAGTGTATAGGAAAATTACTATGGAAATTATTGGAGAATTAGTAACCAACTATATGTGCAAACTTTAAAGCCAAGGTTGAATCAAATGAAGAGATTTGAACCTCATTGTTAAGTACTGACTTAATTCATGATCGTAAATTGTATGTATGTATTAGGTAATTTCACTGTGTAATTAGTGACATGTCAATGTTGTGTAATGTTATTTTACAGTGTCACTTGGCACTTGTCATGTGTATATGTCATGACATGTCTACTAAGGTTGGCAATGTAACCCTAAACATAATTGACTTATTAGGAACCTAATTTAATCCCCTTTTCTTGGGAGATACTTACAAAGTCCCACCAAATCGGTTATTTGAATTTAAAAAACTCTAGTCACTTCTAGAGGCCAAAAAGTGGGTCATAGGGGCCAAAATTAGCAAAATCCAAGTACCTAAGTGTTAAGGGTATGGGTTAGGAATATTTCTAACACTACTATAATCCCCTAGTGGCCTTGGTGATCCTTTTAATATCTCATTTACCACATGTTGCAAAAATTGAGTGGACTCTTGACCTTTACCCAAACCCACACGTATTTCCAATCTTACATTTATGATAGGGGACAAGGGAAAGCAAAAGGACTCGAGGGTCAATTCTAAATTTGATGTTCTTGGGTGAGTAGAATTTGGAGGCCTTTTTGGAGGTCCTTTGAGGAGTTAGAGGGTGTCCACTCACTCTCTACTTTTAGATACATTAGGGTTTTAGATTGAAGGAAGAAAAAGGGATTGGGTTCTTCTCAAACACCATTCTACCATAACACTAGTGAAGGTTGAGCTCCACCATTACCATGGAATTTTTGTTCTTAAAATAGACTAGTATGTTATTTCATTCTCTTGCATATGTGCTTAATGTATTTTTTGTTGTTGTAATGTAAGTGGATGAGATTTTTGTTTTGATTTCATGCTTATTGTGTTCATCTTTTGATTTTGAATTAGAGAGTTTTGTGAAAGGGTGTAATGGCATTACTCACCCTTGGATAGAGTAGAAGTGGCCAAGTATGGGGGAAGGGATTAGTTGGACTCCATGGAAGTGTAGAGTCTCTTCTCATGGTGAGAAGAGAGAAGAAATTCAAGGTGTATGGGCCCTTATATGCCAATGTTATTGATCTTTCTTTGGGGGAGATAAGGAGAAGAAAGTATGAAAATTGTATCTGGATTATAGCCTTGGAAAATGCATGTTTATTTGTATGTTTTACATTTGGAAATCTCTTAGATGGTAGTCCACCTTCACCCCTTTTTTATGTGTTCTAAGTAAATCCCATTGTGCAAGCCTCGGATGGGTGTTTTTTGTGTGTTTATGCTGTTATTATTGGACATGGCTGTCACCTATTGGTTACCTCATAGCTCAGTGGGTGGTCTTCTTGAGACCTAGGATGGAAGGTGAGCTCTTCATGGTTGGTTTTATGTGTATTTAAATTTTTTGGATAGGTCATTATGATGGAGCAAACTTGGATTTGGAACATTGATGGTGTTCTTGAGTTTTTGTATTGGAGACTTCTCCATTGTAACACCTTCTATTGTATTTTGCATTCATGTTTGAATATGGATTTGTAACTTGATGAAGACCAAAAAAATAGATCATATGTTGTAAATTTAATTATTTGATAATAGAAGTGAAGTTGTATTATGAAAATGATATATGATATGCAACAATGTGTCATTTGAATTTAATTCTTATCTTCAAATGCATTAAGATAACATAGTTGGAAAAGGTTAATTGTTTCTTAAATTATCTCTTGAAATCTTGAATTCCAATAATGAAAGTAATAAGAATTGACATTAAAAGGATCATGGAATTTCATGAGGAAATTTAAATCTAGTTTGAATAAGTTTTTCTATAAGTTCCTGTTAAAAGATTCAATGTTCAAATTTATACATTAAACTATAATGCACTTTAATCTTACCTAGCAAATTCAATGGTTAAGCAATAGACTATAGTCGTAACTAAGACATATGTAAAACTACATTAAATCATTCCCCAAAACCTATAAGAAAATAGATAATACCATGTAATTAAACCCATGAACAAACACAAAAAGGTGAAGAAGAAAAATACATGTTGAAAAAAAAAACCAAATTATGCACCTACATGATGCTGGAAAATGTATGCACAAAATAAAAAATTTCCCCACAAAAGTGCAAAGAATATTATATTAAGGTGCTCCTCATGATATTTGAAATTTTAAAATCTGATTGTTGAGATAATAAAAATAAATTTTTATCACTATAGGAGTTCCTTTAAAGCAAATATGGGATACCCCATCATCACTTTTACAAGTGGATGGGGAAGTCTATTAAAATATACTTATAACTAAAAACATTTAAGAAGAGGGGGATGGGACATCCCTGCTCCCCACCCCCACTCTTCTATCCTTCATCTCCAAATGATTGATCTAGATGGACACAGGCCTGCATGTAAAAAGGGAGCCAAGTCAATGTTTTATTTATGGGAAAATATAGTGCCCTTCCCAAACTCACCTAACCTCCTCATCTACAAGTCATGCACACACCTCCATGTATGGACACAATTCCATGCATGAGGTAAGTACATCCCCCTTGGGTAGTGCCTACCACTTGGTGAAGTGCGCCAAGGGTGTGGGAAAGTGGAAAAGGGAGGGTAGGTTATGTGTGGCGTAGATTAGGTAGGGTTTGGGTGTTAGTTTAGGATATGTAATTAGTGTTTAGTATTAACTAATTAAGTTAAGTTCTTTGTCAATAGAATTTTAGGATGGTGATTTCTTGGGTATGTGAATTCTAAATTAGTAAAGCTTAGTTAGTAAGAGCTTAGGAATGTTAAGTTAGAGTTATTAAGAAATAAATAGAGGTCATGATTTATTTATCATGATTAGGTTGGCTTTGAAGAAGGTGGTGTGTAGGCAACCTTGTATAGATATATTATCAATGTTTAGTATTGTGTTATGGCTAAATGGTGGTTTAGGATTTAAATAAGAGGGATTAGTGACTTGTAGGATTCTGATGTGTAAGTTGGGGTTTCTAATTTATTATGTGTTTTAATTATTAGTGTTAATAAAGTGCACATAGTTAGTAACTAGTCATGATTTCTAGCGGAGGAGTATGTGTTTAGATTTTAATTTTTGGGATAGAAAATATTTGTGGAATTATTATATTATTTTATTAATGAAATTTTTTTAGTAATATTTATAATAATTTTATGTATTTAATTATGGGTTCAATTAACTCGAGTTGCTAATGTTAAGGGTTGTTGAAAGGTTCTTGTATAGACAACTAGATAACGGTATATGATTTGTGTTTATAAGATTAATTAAACATCATGAATGTTTTAATGATGAATATTTCATGTATTAATTTACTTCTAATAAGATATGTTCATAATTGGATCCAAGTTTTACATATTGATAGGCTAACCTACAAGTGCAGAGTTATACACCTAGGGTTTTGAACTAGTATGATGCAATGATTATAAGGTATCATATCAACTAAATGAAAAATTATGTTATTGATCAAATATAATGATGTGAAATGAAATATAACTAAGTAAGGTTTCTTAACTATTAAATAGGGTTTTTACTCAAATATGTCAATAAAGGGTTATGTTTCCAACATTGTGACTGAAAATGAAACTTGTGAATCAAACCTCACCTAAGCTAAACCTATCTAACTCAAATTCAACTTAAGAACCTAGAAATCCTATAATTTTTCTCATACATGATGTCATACCTTAGCAAACATGAAACTATGGTTTAATCGATTGACTTAATCAACTTGAACTAAGTGTTCATGTAGCACTAGAACTTAGTGATGCAGAGCCTCACCTTGGAAAACTTAGGAGGAAATGAATCACTCAACTAAGTCTACATCAAGGGGTTCATACACCTTCAGGATTGATTATTAACTTAACTTATAATGTTGTCTAATTGACTCCCTTAATACCAACTAATAGACTAACATGTGACAAGAACTTCTTTGACCTCTTGTAGCAACATTTGGTTTCCTGCACCAACTTAATAAAGACCGAACTAACTCTTCTACAATGAAATTAAAATACACAGATAGTTCAGTCATCCTTCAAATGTAAAACTGAGGACCCACACCAACCACAATATGACCATCAAACAATATTAATTTGGTTCCAACTTATATCACCGTACTACATGCGAGATTTAAAATTGGAGCACAAAACTGATTGTCAATCATGAAATACTTGGACACTTATAACTTCTAAAAATTCCATATACGCACCAACTCTTCCCTTTATCACATATCAATTATGTGACTTTCAACACATTAGTGAATACATGAGGATATTCATCGAGTCTACAAGTTACATTCCAACTAAGTACAAGCAAGAATAAATGGAATAATACAAACAAAAGAAAACAAAAACATATGATACATAACTCCTCTATGATCTTGGAAATAGATCACAGAGAGTTTAAGAAACTCTCATCAATGAAAATGACCCTCGAAATAGTAGGTCTTTACATTTGATGACTCAAAAATCTAATTTTATGTAACAAATTAGCAAACCTTAAAGTTATGACTTTGAATTCAAAACTCAATTGATGTTTTATTATTCAGCCATTAGACCATTGACATGTTATAAGAATTCAGAATATTGATTTAAAAAGAAAAAAATACACACATCCAATTCGTAGACTCCACAAAATCAGAAAAAAAAACTAAGAACTTTCTATTCCTCCTTTATTGTATCTGATTCCCCTCCATTACATAAAAATTTGCCTTTCCAATACTTTCTCATTTTTGAGATTGGGAGATGAAATGTCAGTACAAAAGCAAGAAAAGAAAACTATTTTTGAAGTCATTAGGTATCAGGCATCAAAATCTTCCACCAACTTCCTCTAGTCATTGATTTCTAGTTGGCTTAATTATCAAACACAGATAGAACACACTTAAAGAAAACTGACTCAAATTAACATGAAAACAACTTTGTCCTAAGTGGCTATACTTGGAGAGTTTATCAAATCACTACTCCATTTATGCCACCACATCATAGGACTTTATGAAAAACATTAAAATTTAAAACACACTTAAAACATGACATTAACTTTCTTCATAGTCTCTATACTTCCTATAGCATCTTTAACGATGTTAGTTCCTATAGCATAATTTGTCTAGTTCACTCTTGTAGCATACTCCCCTCTAGAATGAATCTCAAATCCACTTGAGATGAAGTGTTGTATTGATGAACCATGTTTGTTGATTTGGTTCTCATCCATCCAAATAGCTTCTATTGCTGGTCTATTCTTCCATTTGACTAAATAATGAGTGTATTGTAGACAATAGTTTTTCACAATCCATTAGAATTCTTAGCTATGTTTTCTGGGCAGATTGTGTTACAATTGATGCAAAAATTGTAACACAATCTACCTAGAAAACACAGGTAAGAATGAGTGTATTGTCTCCTTTGAGTCTTCTTTATCTTTGTATCGAGTATCTTCTCTAGTTGAAGTGGTGTTGTATTGGGTACTTGCTACAAATCTATTGTTAATGAATCTTCATGTGTTGGTTGTGTTTTTGAACCTTTGTATGGTGTGAGATCATAAACATTAAATATGGGTGAAATTCCCATATCTAGAGGTGACTAAATCTTGTAGGCATTGTGTTCATACTTTTCTTAGATTTGACAAGGACTAACCTTCTTAGGTAATAATTTAGTATGCTTTATTTGAGGTAGTCTCTCTTTCTTTATATATGCCCATACTAAATCACCAACATTGATATGTACTGTTCTTTTCTTATCAAAAAATTCTTTGTATTTCTGACTTGAATTATGTAGCTTCAACTTGACTTGATCTTGGACCTCCTTAATAGCTTTAGCAAATTCTTCACCATGTGAACTACTAGGAAAATTGTTTGGAAGTTCTCTAAGCTCAAGAATTCCTCTTGGGTGTGTACCATACACAATATGAAATGGATATTTTCCTGTACTTCTATTCATTGTGTCATTGTATGAGAATTTAGCTTGAGCAAGTATAGAATCCCATTTTTCTCTATGTTGTTTTGTAAGGCATCTTAACAAATTTCCCAAAGATCTATTGACAACTTCCGTTTGACCATCTATTTGTGGATGATATGCAGATGAGAAAGATAAGTTTGTGCCAAGTTTCTTCCAAAGGGTCCTTGAAAAACGATCTACAAATTTTCCATCTCTATATGATACACTATTCAATAATAATCCATGAATTCGAACTATCTCTTTGAAGAATAGATCTGCTATGTATGAAGCATCTTTCGTAGATTTTCATGGTAGGAAATGTGCCATTTTACTAAAGCTATCTACAACAACAAAAATACTATCATACCCATTTTGAGTTCTTGGTAATCCCATAAAAAAATCCATACTGATACTTTCTCATGGTCTTGAAGGAATGGGTAGGGGCTGATATAATCCAACATTAGTACTTTTTCCTTTGCTTTGCTGACAAATGGTGCATTCTTCCACAAATTTTCTCATGTCTTTCTGTAATTTTTGCCAAAAGTAATGTCTATGAACCAACTCTAAGGTCTTATCTAGTCCAAAATGTATGGATAATGCTCCACTATGTTTCTCTTATATGATGTTATCTCTCATTAAGCATTTTGTTATGCAAAGTTGTCCTCCTTTGAATAGTAACCCTTCTTGAATCAGAAAATCTGTTAGGAATAAGGTGTCTCAACCTTGTATAATTCCTATTCTTATTATTTGTTTTGTAAAATGTATTTCTTGCAAATAATGTTGATGTATCGACATCTTGAATTGTGTGTAAGGAGATCATGACTAAAACGGTTATGACGGATTCCTATGACACGTAAGAGCTATGTTAAGAAGATTCAATGATAGTTGAAGACATGTGGCAACTAAGATATTTGAGTACTGTACACTCAACCCCAATAGTGGGGTTCGGGGCATCGCCTCAAAAAAAATTTTGGGGTTCCTATTTTCTCGGAGAATGGTAAAACCCTAATGCATTTTACCTTTGGGAGTAGCCCTAAAGTGAAGCACATGTTATAAGCATTTTTAGGGTTGCGAAGAGATGTGATGCGAAAAGGGTGTATTGTTGGTACTGCAAGTAGCTACTGGAGTCTTCGGTTGTTGATGTTGAACTTGCATTGCAAGTGTATTGTAACCTCGTGTTGAAGATAATACATTGTGCAGGTTTTGAAGGGGGGGGGGGGGGTTGTTTTACCGAAAGGTTTTTTCCCACCGAAAAATCCTTATGTTATGTGTTCCTTTCTCTGTCTATTTTCTGTATGCATGGTTGGCTGCAATATTGTTGTTTACATGATATTGAATCTGTAAGTGTAGAAGATTTTAATAGGATTTGCATCATACTTTCCTTATGAGATTAGTGTAGGAAGCTATTTTTGCACCTGAGTTTCCTTACAAAATCTACATACTCATGATTGTACCTATCATCTAGCTTAACACATGCTTGGTAAATCTCCTTGAAATCAACATCATTAGCATATATATCTTTCAAATTTAAAACTCTTGTAGTTTCCAACCGAATTTTTGATATAGTCAAAGTTCTTCTACTTAAAGCATCAACAACTTTATTTGTAATTCCCTTTTTATGCTTATAGAAAAAGTAAAAGCTTGTAATGTTTCCACCCATTTCATATGTCCATGATTTAGTTTCCCTTGACTATTTATGAAACTAAGGGCATGGTTATCTGTGTATACAATGAATTCTTTGGGTAGCAAATAGTGTCCCCATTTCTTAAGGGGTTGAACAAGCACATACATTTTCAAATCATATGAAGAATATTTTTGTTTAGCTTCATTGAGTTTCTCACTAAAGAAGGCTATAAGTCTACCCTCTTGACTAAGTACACCTCCTATTGATATGTTGCTTGCATCACATTCGATTTGAAAGACTTCACTAAAATTAGGAAATGTGAGGACTAGTTGTTGAGCTACTTTCTTCTTAAGAAGTTCAAAGGCTTCACTAGCTTTTTCTATCCAAACAAATTTACATTTTTTTCCTCCTTTTATAGTATTTAGAATAGGTGCACAAATCAAGCTGAAATTCCTAATAAACTTTCTATAGAAAGTTGCTAAACCATGAAAACTTCTAACTACTGCAATAGTCTTAGGAATTGGCCATGAAAGAAATTCACTTACCTTATCTTGATCCATCTTGAGTGTTCCTTTTGAGATTACAAATCCAAGGTATGCCAACTCCTCTTGCATAAAACTACATTTCTCCAAATTTATCATCAACTTTTCTTCTTGCAGCTACCTTAACACCAAGTCTAGATGTTTCAAATGCTCCTCTTTTGTGTTGGTGAAAACTAAAATGTCATCTAGATATACTATCATAAACTTTCATGTAAAATCTTTGAGAACTTCATTCATGAGTCTCATAAATGTAGTAGGAACATTAGACAATCCAACTGTCATTACCTTTCATTCATATAATCCCTCATTTGTTTTTGATGTTGTTTTCCATTCATCTCCTGGCCTAATTCTTATTTGATGGGACCCACTTTTAAAATCAAAATTTGAAAAGTATCTTGCTTTACCCAAACAATCAAGTAAATCTTTTTTCCTAGTCATTGGAAATCTGTACCTTATGGTGATTTTTTTTAGTGCTTTCAAATTTGTGCAAAGCCTCCATGTTCCCTCTATCTTAGGTGCTAGGCCTGTAGGTACTACACATGGGCTTAGACTCTTTCCAATCAAACCAACTTCAAGTAATTCTCCAATTTCCTTTCCATTTCTTTATTCTATTGTGGTGTTAGCTTGTATGTAGCCTTGTTGGGTAATGTTGAACCTGACATAAGATCAATGCAATGACTGATTTCTTGCATAGGTGGGAGACTTCTTGGAATTCCATCATCTATGATTTCCTTTTACTTATCCAGAATTGGTTTAACTTCTTTTGCTACCTTCTATGTCTTACTTTCAACCACTTCCACCTTCAAGTTTGAATTTTCCATTTGTGATTTTTCTTCCTCAATTTGATTTTCAACATCCTCTCACAATTTATCTTTGAGTACTGGAATCAATGCAAAGAGTGGACACTTCTTTCCTTTAACTACCTTCAGGAATTCTCTCTTACCCATTACCATGACCTTAACTTTTGTAGCTTTTCTTTCTTCTTGACTTGGTTCAATTAGAGGTATTAGTTCAATCACCTTTCCATTCTTTATAATGATGTATGTGTTCTTTAGCCCATCATGCTATGCTTTGAGATTGCATTTCCATGGCCTACCAAAAAGTAAGTGACATGCATCCATATTAACAATGCCAAATAACAATCTATCTTTGTATGCTTCAATCTGAAATTCAACCCAAGCTTGTTCTTCCACTATAGTTTGTTGTCCCTAATTCAGCCAAGACAATTTGTAAGGATATGGATGGGGTGTTATTGGTAACTTTAACATCTCCACCATTTCAAGAGCTACAAAATTTTTAGTAGAACCAAAGTCAACCAAAACCTTGCAAATTTTTCCTCCAGACTTACAAGTAGTTTTGAAAATAGATTTCCTCTATGGTGGTTCTGCTTTTATAGGCATCTTCAGAAGTTTTCTTCTCATTATAAAGGCTTCTCCTCTCTTTGGATAACCATAAGTGTCTAAATCATTTTTTGAATCAACTTCTTGTGTAAGGTGTATTCTCCTTTCTCCATGTGTACTAGAGCTTGCCTTTGCTGGACATTCGTCTGCCATGTGACCATCTTGGTTACAATTATAACATCTTATTGTTCCATTCATTCTTTCTGGTGATCTTCCTTTGAAATTTGGTCTTCTACATCTGAAACTTCCTCTAAAATTATCAGACTTGGTTACTTCATTATGTGTTGCAGTTTGTGGCTAAAAATTTGGGCTTCTCCCTCTAAATGTGCATCTTCCTCTGAATGACTGTCTTCTTCT
The DNA here is from genome assembly GCA_028749045.1 of Cupressus sempervirens. Lineage (NCBI taxonomy): Eukaryota > Viridiplantae > Streptophyta > Pinopsida > Cupressales > Cupressaceae > Cupressus > Cupressus sempervirens. Next base: position 948,150,648 of record CM053792.1, on the reverse strand, counting down.
ACTTCTATTTCTATTCTCTTTTCTTCTCTTAATTTTCTCCTCCACTTTCAAAGCTAGTTGGTAACACTCTTAGGTTCTACCAATTTTGATCTTAACCCCAACTTTTGGAATTCCTTTATATAAATGCAGATATCCATATCTCTTTGTCTGAGATTCTACCTCTTCTGGTGTAATTGTACTTCATAATCTTCAAGGAGATAAGTCTTTTTCACCATAGACACCATCTTCTTCCATGAACAAATCTTCTTCTTGCCTCCTTTACTCTTTCTTCTTGTAGAAAATTCCACCATGTAAGGGTTGCTTCCTTCATCCTAGACTTAGCCAACTTGACTTGCTATGATTATGAAATCTTCTCACATTCAAAGTAATTCTTGAAAGCTTCAATCCATTCCAAAACTACTTCAGTAACCATCTTTCTTGTAAATATAGGCAACTCAATGGATTTTCCTCCCAAATCCTTCAAAGCTTTAATGAATGGCTTTTATGTTTCAGATAACTCATCCTTGTCATCCTCTATGACTTCTTCTTCCTCTTCTTCTTCTTTCATTTCTTTCTTCTCAACCATTATTTTCATGTGTTCCAACTTATTTTCTAATTATGCCAATATCACCTTCACTTCTCTATTTGCTTTTTAATAGAGCTCTTCTTTCTCCTCAACCTTTTTAGCTAGCTTTGCATTGGTCACCATCATGCTTGACCCTACTAAGGAATCTTGATCAGGAATATACAACATGTAACTTCACACAATCTGAGGACTCTCTTGCTCTAATACCAAAAATGATGCAGAGCCTCACCTTGGAAAACTTAGGAGGAAATGGATCATTCAACTAAAACTACATCAAGGGGTTCATACACCTTCAAGATCGATTATTAACTTATTTTAGATTGTTATCTAATTGACTCTCTTAATACCAACTAATAGACTGACATGCGACATGAACTTCTTTGACCTCCTATAGAAACATTTGGTTTCCTGCACCAACTTAATAAAGATCGACCCAACTCTTCTACAATTTAATTGAAATACATATATAGTTCATTCATCTCCTGAATGTAAAATTGAGGACCCACAATGATCACAACATGACCATTAAACAATATTAGTTTGGTTCCAACTTATATCATTGTACTACATGCAAGATTTAAAACTCAAGCACACAACCAATTGTCGATCATGAAACATTCAGACACTTATAAATTTTGTAAATTCCATATATCACCAACTCTTCCCTTTATCACATATCAACTGTGTGACTTTCAACACATCAGTGAATACATGAGGATATTCACTGAATCCACAAGCTACATTTCACATGGGTACAAGAAAGAATAAATGGAATAGTACAAACAAAATAAAATAAAACATAAGATACATAACTCCTCTACAATCCCAGATATAGATCACAAAGAGTTTAAGAAATTCCCATCTAGGAATGCGACCCCCAAAATAGCTGGTCTTTACATTCAACAACTCAAAAAACTAATTTTATCTAACAAATTAACAAACCCAAAGGTTAGAAATTTGAATTCAGAACTCCATGGATGTTTTGTTATTTATCCATTAGACCATCGACATGTTCTCATAATTCATAATATTTATTTATAAAGAAAAAAATAAGGAAAAACCACACACACAACCAATTCATAGATCCAAAAAATCAAAAACAAAACTCAAAACTTTCTATTCCTCCTCTACTGTATCTGATTCCCCTCCATTACATAAAAATCTACCTTTTCAATACTTTCTCATTTCTGAGATTGGGAGATGAAAGGTCAACCCAAAAGCAAGAAAAGAAAACCATTTTTGAAATCATTAGGGATCAGGCATCAGAATATTCCACCAACTTCCTGTAGTCATCAATTTCTAGTTGGCTTAATTATCAAACACACATAGAACACACTTAAAGAAAACTAAATCAACTTAACATGAAAACAACTTTGTCCTAAGTGGTCATACTTGGAGAGTTTATTGAATTACTACTCCATTTATGCCACCACATCATAGGACTTTATTACAAAGATTAAAAATTAAAACACACTTAAAGCATGACATTAACTTTCTTCATAGTCTCTATACTTCCTATAGCATCTTTAACCATGTTAGTTCCTATAGCATAATCTATCTGATCTTCTCCTGCAACACTTAGGGTTTCAAATCCATGTAGTGTGTTGGATTACTGACTCTACATCCTCTTGAAATGTAATCTAAATTCAGTTGTTACCTAAACCTTACGACTTGAACTCACTTTATCATGTTATCATCTTTTCGCAACATATTTGATATCAGTATGCATGTTAACATATTTGTAATAACCTTAAAAAAAATTGTTGGTGTGTTTTTGCCCCAATTTTTGGGCATGAAATGTTGTAAAATTTTCTTGGCAGGTCCAATTTTGACTGTTGGCTCGAAGAGGTTCACTTGATTGTGTTTTGTTTCTCAAAATGTTGTCTACTACCTAAATGTTATCTCATTCTGCTTGAAAATTGTTCTTAAGACTTGGATGTGGTATTTCAATGCAACTAGAATTGATGCACAATTTAATTGTGTGGGGTAGGCAAGCAGTAATTAAGATTCTCAATTCTTTGTTCCCTCATTTTCCTTGTGAATGCCTTGAATTGGAGATATTTTCTTGATGAAATCGATAGTGGAAATAATAACAATTGTAAGTGGTGTAACTAATTGTTTGATAGTGAATACTTGGAAATGACATATATTTAATTGAACCTTGATGTGGTATTGAATCATTTGGTTTAGGTTTGGTATCGATCAATATTGTTCTACGATTATTCCTCTTGTTTAGATTTGCACAAATTTTTTCTTGAGAGCTACTAAATCAGTGACAAAGAACTTCCTTTTAGGGGATTGCTAGTAAACTATGTGTTTTAAATGTTATTAGTTATGGGTTGGTGGTTGACTACTAAAGGAATGATTTTTCCATTTCCTTTATTCTCATTTACTTTCTTTGTGTTTTCTTATGTTTCTATATGATTTTGTGGGCAAAAGTAAAATTGTATAGAATATGTGAGGAGAGTAGATGTGTATTCTATTGCAGAACATTGTTTTATCTTAGCTTTCACTTCTATTAAGTTTTTATTAATGTTTATTTCATACAAAGAATGAGTATGTGCATAGAGAGCCAAGGGTTGCTAGTCTTGAATAGATAATTGATTAATTCTCAAATCCTTGGTTCGTACGTACTCTTTTTATGGATGAAAATCAATCTAAACCCTTGAGTTCGATGGTAATATGTCATGAGCCCAAATTTAAGGATATATGAAAATTTGAATAACATATTATACAATGATAATAATTAAGAATAATAATAAATATTATAATTACATTATGAAACCAAAGAAGATTATAATATATTCACAATTGAATGTATATGATATTAATAACTAATGATAATTATAATAAATTGATTAAGAGACTAATCAATATTATATATATTAATAATACAAGAACTAATATAAATAATAATAGAACAACATATATTTGAATATGTTATTATAGGCATACAATGTTATATAACATATTTAATACTTATATCTTATAAAAAATATATATATATCAAATACTCTTTATGTAACTCTTATATAATGACTAACACCTTTATACATATATGTGATTAAAAACAAGTCAATCAAAATCAAATCACAAACATACGGCTCGTCGGTTCATCCACACCTCTCCAAATTTGATGCCGCCTACTTAAGATGATAAGGACATGGATCGAATTGGGAGGAGACAGAGTAAGATAGATAGATAGATAAAAGATAGATAAAGACATCAAGTTCAGACATCAAGTAAAGACATCAAGTTCACATTAGTACGTGGAGCAAGGAAGTGCCGGAATATACCAAAGATGACATAATAGATTGCACCCGAGGTAAGATTGTAGACAGAGTAGACCATCACGGGAGAAGATATCAAACCTGCTAACGCATTGAACAAGGTTAGTGACAAAGTATGAAGGACGTAAGCATTCTATTCGTAGTCGAGATGTACACAAATGTTGGATAGAAGGGAAAAGATACAGATAAGTGTTGATATACCATTAATATACATTGGGAGAGTAATACGAGGCATCAAAACCATAACTACCACCCTCTCAGCACTGAACCATGTACTGACCCCGCGTTGACACTGGTCTTCCCGCTCATCGAAGGGATTCATTATTACTATTCCAATCCTGTTGATAGAGGGGGGATATTAAAGCAATATTAATAAGAAGAATATTAGGTTGTGATTGATTTATCAATAGAGCAAGGACATAAATTAATAAGGGGAGAATATAAGAGGAAATATAATTAGAAAGAATCTAACTTCACACTTCCTTCATCTTCTATAAGGTTATCATTCACACAAAGTTATCATATATATATATATATATATATATATATATATATATATATATATATATATATATATATATCAAACTCAAGAAATTAGATATTCTTGGTAATAAATATCATTTCAAGTATAGAACAGATACTTAGAGACATTCATAAGACCTTTGATTAGAAACTAAGATTGATCTGAGGGACCTTGAAAAAGGGGACATTACAATTGGTATCAGAGCCTGATCCTGCCATCCTAAAAATATAGTAAATGACAAGAGGAGCAAAGAGGAGTGAGCAATTATCTAATGAAATTATAAATGTTATGGAACAAACAAACCAAACCTTAGAAGAACAAATAGAAAGATCAAATCAAGTACTTCTTCAAGCCTTACAGAACATGGGAAATTCCATAAACAATCTAAGAAACAATAATGCTAGTGGAAGAGATGTAAGTTCAAACCACTTAGAAAAATAATGGAGCTTCATCATCTTGAGTGCCCAAACCCCCTTTCTTACCTCAGAAGGACCCCTCGATGGAAGGAGAGGGACGAACAACCAATAATGCTATTGAGAATGCAAGAGCTTACGATGGTCTTGAACCAGAAATCAGAGAGCTAGTAACATTTAGAGAATTCTGTGAAGCCAATAGGCAAGAAAATTCCAGGAGAGGAAGAAGAACGCAAAATCAAGATCTTAAATGCAAAGTAAATAAAGTAACACTTCCACATTTTGATGGATCAGAAAAGACCACTACACGTGCTTGGCTACAAAAATTGAACACTTATCTTACCCTTAGCCCGATGACAGAAGAGGATGCACTTCAATTTGCGATCCTTCACTTAGAAGGAATGGCACATGATTGGTGGCATCATGGTGTTAGTGTAGTTTTTTATTTTTTCTATTTTGCTAGGTTTTTCCTACACTTTTAATAATCTCGCTTAGGTTAATAAAGCATGTCTTATTAGGTGAATGGTTGTGAGGTGTCACCTTCCTACATGTGAGCATCCATTAGCTATCTTGGGAAGATACTTTGCTATCTTTAGTCCGATAGATGGTTGCTCCTCATTGGTTGGTGTTGCCACCTCCTCTCTCTTCCTTGCCTATATAAGCATGCTACCTGGCTTGTATTTGTATCTCTTATTTTTGCATCCTCTTAATGCTATTTTGCTTCCAGCATTTGCATTACTCTCTTGGAGACTAACTCTATGATGCTATTTTGATTTTGTAGCATTTGCATTCATAGTTTAGATATTTACTCTTTGCACTAGTTTTCTGGGTTATTAATCTTTTCAGATTCTAACATGGTATCAGAGCTTTTCTATGTGCAAGAGTAGATTTTAGTTTCCTTATTTGAGAGATTCGAGGGGGGCAAATAAACTGTATTGTAGTTTTTTGAAAAACAAAGTATGCTCTTCTCTTGCATCTTTGGATGATCTTGAGAATCAGAAAAGTTTTGACAAAAACAGTTTTTCTCTGGGGTTTCAATCTCAAATCTGACAACCAACTTGCATATTTGGAGTTTTCAATCAGTTTTGCAGGTTCTAGCATGCCATTGATGGACTTGAGAAGCTGATCCAGCATTTGCATGTCAAATTTTGGTTGCTGGGGTCGTTTTCTGATTTTTGGAGCCGTTTTTTTCTGTTAAAGGCGTCTGATTTACACTATAGCAACATCTTCTGTTCATCAGGAAGAAAAACGCTTTCTAGGTTTTGTTTGCAGCCCCGAAAAACCATCTGGGTATCTTTTAGATTTTGCATGCAAGCTGTATATTTTTCAGAATCGAGCATGCAAAGCTACAGCCATACCCCTCTCCGTTGGCAGCCGCAGATTTGAATGCAGTTTTCAAATGTCTCGTTCTTGCTCATACGGACTCCGATTTTGATGATTCTTGTTATGAACTTGGCTATTTTTTTGTGCTCTATCCACTATTGGAGTTATTTTTTGATTTTCATGCATGAATTCTTCAGAAATTGCAGATTCTCAGCCATGACTGTGCACAGTTCTTGTTTTGGAAACTTTGGAGGATCATAACTTTCTCATACGACCTCATATCGAGGCGATTCTTTTTTTGAAAGTGCATGATTTTTCGAGTAGATCGCAGTGGTGCTATTCATTTCCTTGATTATTGTGCCCAAGTTTCACTTTTAACATATGCTCTTCATGAGGGTTTGTAATGCATTGAAATCAAGACCTACTTGTGGTATTTTGGCCATAACTTTTGCATATGGAGGTATTTTTCTGATCCGAAAGAAGCGTCGAAAAGCTAGTTCTGAGACAGAGATACTGGTATAAGTTTTTTTGAGTTTTGATACAGTTTGGTTGCCTATTATGGCAATCAAAGTTGGATGTTCTATTTTGCACTTTGAGAGGCGTATCTTGAGCTTCCGATCTCTATTTTTGGACTTCTTTATATCACTGGAAAGCTCTTTCTGTGCTCTTTCCAGTGATGTTGGTTGTTGTTCCAGATTCTATTTCAGACACATCCTATTCAGTCTTTTGCATTTTAGCATTCTGGTGGATATTTTGTTTATTTCAGGTCCGGAGATCAATTTTGTTGCTTCAGTTGCTTCGTTTTGGGCTTTACCTTCTATTGTTTCAGCCTTATGTTTTTTTTATCATTGTTGATATTCACTGTAAGCATCTTTATGCAACGCACTGAGATAAAGTGCCACTCTTGCGATTCAGGATCCTTTTCATCATTGTGATTCATTGTACTCGCACTATTATATAAAGTGCCATGGGGGGGATAGTTGTTTGCCGCTTATAGGCCCTCTTTCTCTAATTCCTCATGTAGTGTCGACGACACATGCCTTTATTTGTGTTTGTACCTTAGTCTTGATGTGTTTGGCTCCTGTGTTGTAGGAGATTTTTGGCCCATCTTTTCAGCTGCATGTCACCTCACCTACCTTAAGGGGAGGATATATTGTTTTTCTATGCTTTTTTGGTTGATGGTTCGTGCCTTCTATTTCCATGGAGGTTCCTTTGGTTGATGGTTCGTGCCTTCTATTTCCATGGAGGTTCCTTTGGTTGATGGTTCGTGCCTTCTATTTCCATGGGGGTTCTACAGATCAGCATTTTGACAGAGTTTTGCAGTTCTTCATGCTTCGGTGATGCTGCTTCTTCATGATCACTCCTTGTTCCTATTTTAGGGGACAATTTCCCTAGTGGGAGACTTCTTCAGTTCTTCACTAGGTTCTTACCTCTTTTTGGCGGAGGGTTTTTCCCTTGTGGTTTTCTCTCTTTTCCCACTTTCAGAGGTTGCATCTTCTTGCATTGTACTTGGGTACCTAACATGGCCTCGTTGCCGGGACCCATTTCTACATCCACCTAAGCTTCGCTTATGGGGGGGTGTTAGTGTAGTTTTTTATTTTTTCTATTTTGCTAGGTTTTTCCTACACTTTTAATAATCTCGCTTAGGTTAATAAAGCATGTCTTATTAGGTGAATGGTTGTGAGGTGTCACCTTCCTACATGTGAGCATCCATTAGCTATCTTGGGAAGATACTTTTCTATCTTTAGTCCGATAGATGGTTGCTCCTCATTGGTTGGTGTTGCCACCTCCTCTCTCTTCCTTGCCTATATAAGCATGCTACCTGGCTTGTATTTGTATCTCTTATTTTTGCATCCTCTTAATGCTATTTTGCTTCCAGCATTTGCATTACTCTCTTGGAGACTAACTCTATGATGCTATTTTGATTTTGTGTCATTTGCATTCATAGTTTAGATATTTACTCTTTGCACTAGTTTTCTGGGTTATTAATCTTTTCAGATTCTAACACATGGCCTTGTTACTCGAGGACACCAACATATTACTTCTTATGAAGAATTCTCCCAAAAACTCATTAAAAGGTTTGATAGAAAGCACCCTCAAGAAGACTTTAGAAAGCTGACTCAAATCAAGTAACAAGGATCAGTCGAAGGTTATATAATCAAATTCCAAAAACTCTCAGTCAGAGTTACAAGAGTAGATTATGACAAACTCACTTACTTGTTCGTGGAAGGATTAAAAGATTCACTAAGAGGGTTAGTTAGTGCCCTTAAACCAACATCTTTGGACGATGCCATTGAAATAGCTTTGAGATTAGAAACTTCATCATCAAGTTGTAGACCTTCAAACAACCATAGAAAACCCTTCCACGAGACAAGTGAAAAGCACAAGCAAGAATTTTCAAAAAGAAAATGTTTTCATTGTGGCGAGGACTTTGAAAAGGGTTACCTATGCCAAGATGAGAAAGCTCAAAAACAATGAGAAGACTTAAGAAGGAAGAAATTATGCTTCAAATGTGAGGAATCATGGGAACCAGGACATAAATGTGGAAAGAAAAGTCAAGTTCATAGAATAGAGGAAATTAGAAGGGACAACACCAAAGAAGATGAGATTTGATCAAGGGAATAGATGGAGCTTCGAGGAAGTTCAACCATAGTTAAAAATATGAAATTGTAAGTTTTCTTAATTAATGTAATCATAAAAATGTAAAGTTGATTATTTGAAAAATGATTTAGGGATTTCAAGTAACTTTCCTATGGAGTCTACAATCAAGGAAGGTCTATAAGACACCTTATTGTAGTACTAGTTAAGGGAAAGACTATATAGAAACCCTACTATATTTAACTTTCCTATGGGGTCTACAATTAAGGGAGGTCTATCAAGACACCTTATTGTAGTATTAGTTAAGGGAAAGGCCATATTTAACTTTCCTACGGAGTCTGCAATTAAGGAAGGTCTATGAAGACACCTTATTGTAGTACTAGTTAAGGGAAAGGCTAGCAGGACATCTATCCTTCCTATGGAGTCTACAATCAGGGAAGAGCTTCTATGATATTGCAGTACTAGTTAAGGGAAAGATAGTAAGGGCGCCCTATCAACTTTCTTATGGATTTTGCAATCAAGGGAGAGTGGTTAGGACACCCTATTGTAGTGTTAGTTAAGGGAAAGATAGTAATGACTCCTTTTCACAAGAACCTTTCTAGCCCAACAAGCAATCCATTGAGTAGACCACCTCATGTGAATGCCTAACACCTACCACTGGGGCCAAGGGGGCCAAATTTTCGCTCTTGGGCTTAGCATGGATTTGGCTTGGATTAACTTATTATCATTCAAATTTCTTTGAAGTTTATATATATGCATGTACTAATGCTTATTTTGTGGTTGCAAGGTTTATAAGCCTAACAAAGGAGTATAGTCATTGTGTATTTTAAGATCTAATCAAGGTTATGTATGATGTTTCTACATCATGTCTACTTTGTGTCTTCATGCATCAATGTGTATGCTTTGTGTTTTCTTCATGTCTTCATACATTCATATGTATACTTTGCATTCAAATGCATACTACCTGTGTGACTCTTTATAGAATAATAAGTAAAGATTTGAATGGGATCTAGTAGTCAATTTTGTTATATAAGGTGAAACAAATATGAAAACGATTATTGCTTGAGGACAAGCAAATTCAAGAGGGGCAGACTTGTCATGAGGCCGAATTTAAGGATATATGAATATTTGAATAACATATTATACAATGATAATAATTAAGAATAATAATGAATAAATAATAATAAATATTATAATTACATTATGAAACCAAAGAAGATTATAATATATTCACATTTGAATATATATGATATTAATAACTAATGATAATTATAATAAATTGATTAAGAGAATAATCAATATAATATATATTAATAATACAAGAACTAATATAAACAATATATAACAACATATATTTGAATATGTTATTATAGACATACAATGTTATATAACATATTTAATACTTATATCTTATAAAAATATATATATATCAAATACTCTTTATGCAACTCTTATATAATGACTAACACCTTTATACATATATGTGATTAAAAACAAGTCAATCAAAATCAAATCACAAACATGCAGCTTGTCGGTTCATCCACACCTCTCCAAATTCGATGCCGCCTACTTAAGATGATAAGGACATGGATCAAATGGGGAGGAGAAAAAGTAAGTAAAGACATCGAGTTCACATCAGTACATGGAGCAAGGAAGTGTCGGAATATACCAAAGACGACAAAATAGATCGCACCTTGGGTAAGACTGTAGACAGAGTAGACCATCACGGGAGAAGATATCAAACCTACTAATGCATTGAATAGGGTCAGTGACAAAGTATAAAGGATGTAAGCATTCTATTCGTAGTCAGGACATACATAGACGTTGGATAGAAGGGAAAAGATACAGATTCTCTTAAGTGTTGATATACCATTAATATACATTGGGAGAGTAATACAAGGCATCAAAACCATAACTACCACCCTCTCAGCGTCGAACCATGTACTGACCCCATGTTGACATTTGTCTTCCCGCTCAACGAAGTGATTCATTATTACTATTCCAATCCTGTCAATAGAGGGGAGATATTAAAGCAATATTAATAAGAAGAATATTAGGTTATGATTGATTTATCAATAGTGCAAGGACATAAATTAATAAGGGGGGAATATAAGAGGCAATATAATTAGAAAGAATCTAACTTCACACTTCCTTCATCTTCTATAAGGTTATCATTCACACAAAGTTATCATATATATATATATATATATATCAAATTCAAGAAATTAGATATTCTTGGTAATAAATATCATTTCAAGTATAGAACAGATACTTAGAGACATTCATAAGACCTTTGATTAAAAACTAAGAGTGATCTGAGGGACCTTGAAAAAGGGGACATTACATAATAATATATGGAGACCATGTCTTTCTGTGTTAGTTGAAGCTAGTGTGAAGAATAGTGTTGGGTAAGCTAATAATTGATTGTGCCTTTTTTTGTGAGCTATCATGGTTCAAGTATTAAGTAATTTTCAATAGGAAAATGCTAGTGTAGGAGTGTTTCCTTTGTAGGTATCCTATATTGTGAGTAGTTATTTTTGATAGAAACATAAGCTTTGGGGGTGTATGCATGGAAGCGTGCATATAAAGATTTGTGATGTTTTGAATATCTAGTGTGAATACATTTATAAGTTCAAACTTGATGTTTTCATTTTGAGAGAGATCTATTTTTTGGCTTTCTATATTGCCTTCATTCTATCTAGTTTGTTGTGGACTTATTATATTTATGCAAGTACAGTGTTTGAAATTAAATTTAGTCTACAAAATTTGAAAATATTAGTTTACCTATATTGGGGTGGTAAAAGATTTTGTAGTATGGCAAAAGGGTTTGAGTTTTAGATATTTGGAATGAGCATAGAAAAATACTTATAGTCTAATAGCTTTCTAGAGTGATTACAAGAAACTATATAAATATTATGGATTCCATATTGGATGAAACATTAAGTTGTATGATTGTGTAGCATAAGGGGCAATAAGAATAGAGAAATTAGTAGCATTCAAAAATAAAGAGTGTCTACTATATAAGGTGTGTGAAATTGTGGTTTGCATTCTATGTTAGGTTTTCAATTTTGGCCTTTTTGGAAATTGTACACAGTTGGTTGGTTGACTAGTTCTTCAAATTTTGCACCCTTCAAACTAGTTTTGGAAAAAGAGGAAACAATGTTGTTGTAGGTCAAAATATTGTGTTTTCAACGTGTAAGGAAAACTAGCTCTAGAGATGGGATTGAAAATAATATTATATAGATGAGATGTCCAAAGAACTTCTAGGATGAAAGGGACGAGGAATGAATTGAAGGGATCTTACAATACATCTCCAAATATCACATCACATATTTCTAACATAACCCAGTATAAAGAAGTTATTCATAAAGTTTCACATTCATACTTACTAACAAAGGTATTGATTTAATCTATAAACTTGTTGGAAATATAAGAGGAGTAACTGAAAGGGGAGGGGTGAATCAGTTACCACTAAAACAATTCCAAATGCCTTAGATGTCAATACAAACTTCCTTTTTAACTCACAACTTGGTTAGAACTAGATATTCATTATAACTCGATTAACAAAGCAATCTTAAGATAATGATGTGTATTAACCTTTAGTAACTTAGTTTCCACTTATAGGTGAGTTGGTATGTGTCTTGAGGTTTATTTCCTTGAGGTCATAGGTTCAACTCCCCTTTGTAGTGGAGAATGGTTGTAGGCCAGTTTCCCTTATAGGACTTTCATGCCAAGTACCTGCTCTATTGGCCTAGGGTATAAGACTAGACTTCCCCCTACCCCAAAGTTTAGCTGCCACTTGTAGGTGAGTTGGTCTGTGCCTTGAGGTTTAATTCCTTGAGGTCACAAGTTTAACTACCCTTCGTAGTGGAGAATGATTATAGGCCAGTTTCCCTTATGGGACTTTCATGCCAAGTACCTGCTCTACTGGCCTAGGGTATATGACTAGATTTTTACTCCAAAGTTTTAAGCTACCATTTGTAGGTGAGTTGGTCTATGCCTTGAAGTTTACTTCCTTGAGGTCATAGGTTCAACTCCCCTTCGTAGTGGAGAATGGTTGTAGGCCAATTTCCCTTATGCGACTTTCATGCCAAGAACTTACTCTGCTAGCTTGGGGTATAGGACTAGACTTTTCCCCCAAATTTTAAGCCGCCACTTTGAGGTGAGTTGGTCTTGCCTTGAGGTTTACTTCCTTGAGGTCATAGGTTTGACTCCCCTTCATAGTGGAGAAAGGATGTAAGCTAGTTTCCCTTATGTTACTTTTGTGCCAAGTACCTACTCTACTGGCCTAGGGTACAAGACTGGACTTTTCTGCCAAAGTTTAATAATAAAAAATAATGATGGCTCTCATGAAGGTTCCCACTCATGGTGGATTTCAAACTCCTACTCTTACTTCTCTTGCCCATCATCTATTGGTTGATTCAGGGGAGGTTCTTTGTTCCCAGGGTGCAGCTCTAGTTGTCCATCTTGTTATGGCCAGGATTGTTCCTATTGATCTTGTTCCTGGTGCCCCCACTATTTTTTTTGTTCACCATGTTTCTGGGTCTCAGAGTGCTATGGGGAAATCTACTATCTCCTATGCTGATGTTTCTATGAAGTAGGGGTTGGTATCAGTGGCCCTATGATGAAGTGGGGGTTGGTATCGGTGGCCCTACCATGAAGGGGGTGCCCATCTGGTTGTGTCTATTTCTGTATGTAATCCATTGTTGCTTCACTTAGATTCTAATATTGTTGATGAGATCAATACATATGAGATGGATTACTATGCTACTAATGCTATTTTTCATTTTAGGGGTTTTTGGCCCTCCCTTTTGTATCTGCATGCTTGGATCTCCAAATATTGGGAACCTATCATTTCATATTTAGTTTAGATTTACCCTATAGAAAGGGGTTTTTTTATTGTGAAATTTGCAAATGTTGAAGATAGAAAGTCTATCCTATGTTGTGGTTTCTCTTGGGAGGATAGGTTCCCATTGATGGCCAAACCTTGGTATAAGGATTTTGACCCGACTTTTGAATCCTTTAATAAGATTCCTCAGTGGATTTGGTTGATCTTCCCCTTCACTTGTGGTTAGATTCAGTCATGGAGGCTTTGAGGAGGCCCTTGGGAACCTTTTTTTCGTTGATTTAGAGTCTTCCAATGTGTATAGGATAACGTATGCTCGCATTCTTGTGGACATTGATGTCTCCAAGGGGCTCCTTGAGATGATTAAGTTGGCCTCTCCTTTGTTTCTTGGATTCAACTTCTTGATAATGAGGGAATTCCCTTCAAATGCAAGAAATTCCATAAGACTGGCCATCTCATTGTACGATGCTCCTCTGAAAAGGTTAGATCGAAGAAATCACCTTCTTGGTGGTTGGGGGTTTCAGATGATCACTACATGATTCAAAAAGTATCCTCATTTGTGGATGGGAAGGATAACTCTTCTCAAATTGATCTTTCTTTGTTGGAAGATTTTGTTGTTGTCCTTGATGATTCAAATGTTGTCCCTAAGGTGATGACTCAGAATTTTTCTACTACAAACTCTTCTATTGTTGGTATCATTGTTTGGAATGAAATCCCTTTGGCGGATCTGATTCATCATGGTGTTGCTATCTTTTCTTCTTCTGCTATCCAAAACATTGTTGCTAATGTTGTTTTAAATGTTTTATCTCATGTTGCAAGGGTGTTGCGGGTTGGATGCGGGGTTGATTGTGAATATTGGTAGAAGGCTATTGGGAAGGTGGAGGATAGATGGACATTAGTAAAAGAGAAAAAGTTAAGTCCTCAATTCCTTTTTTTGGTATGTCTTTATGATCTCAAAAGATGAGACCAAAATGAAAATCTTAATAGTTTGTACTAAATAGGGTTTTGTGTCCTTTCAAATCCTGTTGCTTACCTACTCTTTTAGAGGTTGTTCCTTTTTGTCAGGCTCTCCTAGCCTTCTATGGCCTATTGTTTCTTTGTTTTTTTTTTTTTTTCAGTTTAGGACTTAATGTCTATTTCTTTTGTAAACTATTGGGTTTTAGGCACCCATTAAAACCTATTTTACTTAATCAAAAACTTAGTTGTAGAAAGATAATGCAATAAGAAAATAACATGAACACATGAGACACCAAGATTTAATGTGGAAACCCAATTTGGGAAAACCACCAATGCAACTAGTTACAACTTTTCACTCTTCTGAAGTGAGCCCTATTAGGAGCCAAACCTATTAAAGGTTACAAAACACACTGTTATATGTAACCCTATTAAAGGATTTAAATCACCCTATTAGGAGTGGCCTTGTTAAAGGTCTTAAGACACTTTAGTCTACAAATGCCACCCAGTTAGAGGATTTACAAAATGATTGTTAAGTCAACTCTATTAAAAGATTTCTTCACTTGCACAATTGTTAGAGAGTAACAATGATTGACCTGATTGAGGAAGAAACTAAATTGCAAATTCAGATCACTACTCTGACTTATCCTCTCAATCCTTCCTGATTAGAATATTCTTTACATCTCCTTGGATACCTACTCTAAATCAGATATCCTTCTTTATTCACATCTTATCTTCTTCTATACTTTCTCATTATTCAATCCATATCATGAATTTTCATATATATGAAACCCAATGTCAAGTAATCCTGAATACCCTTTCAAATAAACAAATAACATCCATTGAGTCAGCTTGCATAAACCAACTAATAGATAAAACTAATCTGCAATAGGTCGGCTAAAACTAGGTCACTCAGTTACCACTAAGTTCCTTGGTAATCGACCTAACTTAGTTTACATTGAACTCCTTTGGTAACTAACCTGACTCGATTTATACTAAACTTCCTAAACTTCACTTCTATTGAACTTATTCTTGGCTGATACTGGAGTCTTTTGAACTTGGTTCCAACTGGCAGTGCTTGATTAGAGTATAACATTTATGTAACATCAATGACAATATACAATTGAATAACTGTTATCAATATAAACTATGGTACTATTTTGTCTTTTTTGCAAAAATATGGGCATACATGAGAGATAACCAAACCAATTTTCATAACTATTTGTTCATACTTCTATAGATCAAAGATAAAAGAAAAGATAATGGATGCACTAAAATAATGACAAGATCCTAAGTGACTTGTTTGTATGCTCTATAGGATGATTAGTGCAAGTGGATGAGAAAGTGGTGCTAAGAACCCAAATTGTACCCAAGGATCCAAGATGGTCTTTTGAATTCCTAATTATTTTAATAATATCTTTTGGGTTAATATAGATATTTATTCCAATCAAGTGAAATAATTTTGTAAGGCTGTTAAAGCCATTAAATTCACAGTGATCTATAAGGTCCTAGTAAAGTCAAATGTTGCCAAACCACGTAAATGTATCCAAATGAAGTGAAATTTATGTAATTTGAGTCTTGAAGTTCTCACTATCATATTTTAAAGTTTAAGGATGGATTTGAGACATTTGAGTAAATATTGTAAATGTTTATCAAAAGTTGCCAAAATTGTCATGACATCTTTTGTAATTTAATAACAACTTTTTGAAAAACGTTGTTTATAAGAGGTTGTAGAATGGTTGGATGGTTGAATATGAACCAAAACTATATAAAATTGGTTCTCAAACTTGAATTTCTAAGGGGAAAGGGTTTGAAGAAGAAATGGAATGGAAGAAAACTTGGGTTCAAGCATTTTATTATAGATTTCTAAATGATTTTTTTCGATAAATTGTCTAATGTTTTAGTTGGTACAATAGCATATAAAATTACACAAACCTAAAACTCATAGTTCAAAAAGGCTTATGATTTATCTTTAATTTTTTTTTTTGATTTGGTTTAATTTCCTAAGATTTACAAAAGTTAAAGATGTTTTGGTGAATATAGGTTTGAATCTATCCTGGGGTTAGAAATTTTGGCAAAAATGGAATAACTTTTGTTTCACTGATTGGTTGTAGCTATAAATGTTGGAAATGATTGAAAAGATCATGAGGGAGATTTTTGGAAATGATTGAAGAGATCATACATAAAAAGTAATGGAACTGGTAAAGAATGTTCTCAATCATTATTTTGTCATTGATGTCAAACTTACTACTTGCAAGAATGACAATTGCTTTAGTGATCCAAATACTATCAATTGGTTGATTGACAAGGAGGAAGCAATCAATAAGATGTAACTAGAACACCTAGAGAAAGGTTGAAGTTATGATGTTGTAATGAAGTACAAGGATCAGCTAAGCCATTGATAAAAAAGTGTATTGATGACATACTCTAAGACACAGAGAATGGGCACACTGAAACATATCAAAGATATAAGGTTTTAGCTAAGTCATTTGTAAAGCCTAACTAAGTCTATTAGAGAGGGAGCCGAGCAAGCTAGTAAGTGTCAAACAAATTCCTAGTTGAAACTGAGCAAGTGAACTTCAGTAAGTGCTAAGTGAACTTCAGATGCCGAGTGAACTTCAAATGCCGAGTGATCTTCAAGTGCCAAGCAGGATACAAGTGCTGAATAACACAGAGGTGTCAAGCATCAGTAAACCAATAATGCCGAGTTGCTACATTATTTCTAAGATCAAAGATTTGTAAGATCTAAGCCGACAAGGTTGTTATCTAGAATTATGTGAATTAAATAGAAGATAAGAGTGATGAGTTGGTGGCACAGAACACCATGTAGAACATTTTAGGAGAATACAACTGGACTCTAGACGAAGTTTCTAGATAAGAGAAAGATATGGGATAGATACATTGTATCCTACCTAATCCATTTGAAACCCTAAAGTTGGAGAGAGAGAATCGAGTGGCAAAGGCAATCCAGATTTCTATTTAAGGAGTAACAAGGTCACGAAGCAGAAGAGAGGAGGCCAAGCATGAAAGCATAAAGTGCTGAAGGAGGTGCTAAGGAGTAAGAGAGCAAAGATACTCTGCTTCAACAAATGACCACAGATATGGTTGCATTGGTATGATGAGTAAGAAGACTTAAGGAGATGAAGCTTGAGATGACAAGCTGTCAAAGTTGAAGTGATTAAAGCCAAGCAAAAGGACTGAATTGAAGTGTGATCTGAAATTTGTAAAATATGTTGTAAGTTGTATCAGATCAGAAAGCCATTATTGTTACTCTCTAGCAATTGTAACAGATAGTTTAAATCCTATGGACTTAAGTTGGTTTAATAGCCATGTTATAAATCCTTTAACAGGTTGACATTCCAAGTGAATGTTCTAAAGTCCTTTGACCAAGCCCATTCCTAACAGTATGGTGAAATCCTCTAACAAGGTCACATTTAACAGTGTGTTGTAAGCCTTTAACAGGGCAGGCTTTTAACAGGACATCACTTTAGAAGAGTGAGAATTAAGTAGCATGTTACTGGTGGTTTTTCCCAAATTGGGTTTCCACGTAAATCACTATGTCATGTGTTGATCTTGCATGTTTTATCCCTGCATATTGATTTGCTGTAATTTGCTAAAATGATTGATTTAAGTTTGGATGGATGAAAAGTTTATGGGCTCACTATAATTAGAGAAAAAGTATTATTAGGGCATTTAGACCTTGAATAACTGATTCACCCTCCTCTTAGTTATTCTAAAGAATTCTAACAATTGGTATCAGAGCCGAACTGATGACTCAGTTTAAAGGGACTATAAGCATAAAAGATCAAAATGCCTAAGAGAGAAGTTCCCAAGCTCAATAAAGACAACTTTGTTGCATGGAAAAGTTTGATGAAGCTACATATTGGATCCATAGGAGATTATGCCCAAAATTCAATTGTTATTGAACATGTTGATCCAACTGGTACTCTTACTGCAGAAGATTTGAAAAACAAACAGGAACACAATCAGACAATGCTGGAGATTGCTTCTGCACTCAACTATGCTGAATTTGATGATATCAAAGGATGTGACACTACATTCAAGATGTGGAAGGCCCTATCAAACATTTAGGGAGGAGATCAGAATGTCCAAAGGGCGAAAAGAGAAAGCCTCAGAGGAAAGTTTGATGCTATGAAAATGGAAGAAAGCGAGAATGCTGCTAAATATGGTGCCAGAATAAAGGAAGTGGTAAGTGCAATAAGATGTTTGAGTGGTCAATTGGATGAAGATACTATTAATAGTAAGAACCTTGCTCCCTATCTATGCTATTAGAGTATCAGCAATACAAGAACTAAGATGTGTACTAGGAAACAATCTAAGTTTTGAAGGAATAGTGGGTAGACTCACTACATTTGAGTTATCCAACTTTGATAACTATAGACCTGAGAATGTTGAATCTTCTTTCAAGGCCAAGCTATCACTGAAAGATGCTGAATAGGTGAAATCAAAAAAAGGAAGAAAAATGAAATATGTATCCAGTGACAATAGAACTGATGAGGAAGATGTGGAACAATTGAAAGCATTGCTAGCTAGAAGATTTCACAGAGGCAAAGGAAAATTCAAAGGTAAGATGCCTATCATTTGTTTCAATTGCAATGAAGTAGGACATATTGCTGCAAGGTGTACACAGAAAAAGGATTATAAGGAAGGCAACAAGTACAAATATAGAAGAGAAGATGATAAGAGAGATTACAAAGACAAAGGCAAGAAGTGTTATATTGTTGAAGAGAATTCTGATGATTATGATGATGAAGTTGTCTATGTAGCCATGAAGGACCAATCTAATGAAGAAGAACCTACAACATTGGTAACAAGTATGAAAAAAATGATAGATGGATCATAGATAGTGGATTCTCACATCACATGACAGGAGACAAAAGTAAGTTTGTTAACTTTACTCAGTATGATGGAAATAGTGTTAGATTTGGTAATGATGCTCCATGTCAAATAAAAGGAAAAAGGCTCCATTAAGCTTATAGAACAAATTTCATGTGATAATGCATACTATGTTGAAGGATTAAACTATAATTTGCTGAGTGTCTCACAGTTAGGAAATGTAGGATGCAAAGTAGAATTTGGAAACAAAACTGCAAAAATATATGGTACTAATGGTAAATTGATAGGAAAAGGAGATCAAACAAGAAGTAATCTATTTTACCTTGATATGGATGATGTTTCTTGTTTTGTTGCAAAATTTGATGATGAATGGTTATGGCATAGAAGGCTATGTCATGTCAACTTTGACAATCTGGTCAATATCAGTAAAATGAAGAAAGTCAGAGGCTTACCTAAATTGAAAAAACCTGACAATATCATGTGCAAACAATGTCAGCTAGGAAAGATGACAAAATCAAGTTTCAAAAGAAAAAACTATACATCTAAAGAAGTACTTAAGTTAGTTCATACTGACTTATGTGGTCCAATGGAAGTACAAAGTTGTAAAGGAGATAAATACATAATGTTGTTTGTTGATGACTATTCTAGGATGATGACTATTATGTTCTTAAAGCAAAAATCTGATGCTTTTCAAATGTTTAAGTGGTATGTGGCTAGAGTTGAAAAAGAAACAGGAAAGAGTTTAAAATGCATGAGATCAGATAGAGATGGTGAATTCACATCAAAAGAATTTGAGATATTTTATAATGACAAAGGAATCGAAAGGCAAATGTCAGCTCCTAGAACTCCCCCACAAAATGGAATTGCTGAGAGAAGAAATAGATCTATGATTGACTGTGCCAGAACATTAATGATGGAAAAGACTGTTGCTCTAAAATACTGGAGAGAAGCTGTAAGTGTAGCTGTTCATACACTGAACCGAGTACAAGTCAAGAACGGTACTAGTGCAACACCTTTTGAATTATGGTATGGTCACTCACCCAATGTAAAACATTTCAAAGTATTTGGTTTCAAATGCTTTATCCTTAAAGATGTTAGAAATGGGAAATTTGATGCAAAAAGTGATGAAGGCATATTCCTTGGTTACTCCACTAGGAGTAAAGCATATAAGTGTTTGAATACTAACATTAACAAAATTGTGAAAAGTGCAAATGTAAACTTTGATGAGCATACAGAAGTCCAAGATGAAGAACCAAAGAGAATAGACGAATACAAAACCTTTGTGTATTGTTATGAAGGAATGCCTATTGACGAGGATGTTGTCAATCAAATTGGGATTCAACAACAAATTTTAGTTTCAGCCGAGTCACAACTAGTGAATGTCGAGTTACATTCAGAAGCCAAGTTGTAGAATGAAGATCCTGAAATCAATATACATGAAAGAGATGAAGAACAACCTGACAGCTCAGTGCATAGTGACCCTAACTCTGAAAGATCAAACATGGAAACAAGGACAGAACCAAGATTATCCAAATATGTAATAAGACATCACCCTGCTAAACAAATAATTGGTGACAAAGATGCAAGACCAATGACAAGGAATAGACTAAAACATGAATCATGTCTGATCAGCAAATCTGAACCTAAGACAATATATGGTGCATTACAATATGATGACTAGTATAAAGCTATGGAAGAAGAGATTGATCAAATAAAGAAGAACAAAACTTGGAGTTTAGTTCCAAGACCAATTGACAAGAATGTGATTGGCACCAAGTGGGTATTCAGAAACAAGTTAGATGAGAATGGCGAGATTACTAGAAACAAAACTAGACTAGTATGCAAGGGTTATGCTCAAGAAGAAGGATTAGACTATGGGGAAACATTCACCCCTGTTGCTAGAATGGAAGGAGTAAGAACTTTACTTGCATATGCTGCATATAAAAGTTTTAAAGTCTATCAGATGGATGTAAAGTTTTCTTTTTTAAATGGTATATTGGAA
This sequence comes from Cupressus sempervirens, assembly GCA_028749045.1. Taxonomy (NCBI): domain Eukaryota; kingdom Viridiplantae; phylum Streptophyta; class Pinopsida; order Cupressales; family Cupressaceae; genus Cupressus; species Cupressus sempervirens. The sequence continues at coordinate 948,129,277 of CM053792.1, read as the reverse complement.
GAGGAAGTCTATATTGAAAAACCAGAGGAATTTTTTGATGAGAACAATAGGGATATGGTTTGCAAATTACACAAAGCACTCTATGGTCTGAAACAAGCACCCAGAGCATGGTATGAAAGACTTCACAAGTATCTAGTGCAAATAGGATTTGAAAGAACTGATGATAACAGCAACATGTACATCAAATCAAAAGAAGGTAAGGATATTATTGTATCTAAAATCTTTATGGATGACATATTTTTTGGAGGAAAGGAAGTGCTCGACAAAATGAAACATGAGTTTGAGATGTCTATGTTTAGTGAGATCAAATTTTTTGTTGGATTGCAAGTACATCAACTAAAACATGGTATATTTGTGACACAATCAAAGTATATCAAAGAGATACTTAAAACGTTTGGATTGGAAGAATCCAAACTAGTTAGCACACCAATGGCAATAGGAAATAAGTTATCCAAAAATGATGTATCAGCTGAAGTCAATCAAACAATGTATAGATCCATGATTGGAAAACTACAATATGTTGTACATAGCAGACCAAACATAACATTAGCAGTTGGAATAGTGGCTAGATTCTCTGCTAATCCCAAAAAAAATCATCTCATAGTAGTAAAATGAATTATGAGGTATCTCAAAGGAACTAATAACTTTGGTCTATATTACAAAAAGAATGAGAAGTTTGAGCTCAATGCATATATAGATGTAGATTAGGGAGGCAACATTGATGAAAAAAAAAAAAACACAAGTGGAGGTGCATTATTTTTAGGTAAAAGGCTAGTTACTTGGACTAGAAAGAAACAAACATGCACATCCCAGTCCACTACAGAATCAGAATATGTGGTAGCAGCAGTCAATTGCACAAACATTGTGTGGCTCACACATCTATTGAAAGGGATGAAAGAAGAGGTAACTAAACCTGTGATATTGTATTGTGATAATAAAAGTTCTATAAACATATCCAAAAATTTAGTAATGCATGCAAAAACCAAGCATATTGCAATCAAGTATCACTATGTCAGAGAATTGGTAGAAGACAAACAAGTGAAGTTGGAATACATTCACACAAAGGAAAAAAATGCACATATCTTCACCAAACTATTGCCCAAGGATGCTTATGAATATCTTAGAGGCAAGTTGGGGGTAATGCCCCTAACTCAAGAAGTGTAAAGCAACAAGGAAGCTGCCCTGCATCAATACAAATAAATCATTGAAATTTTTGAAGAATGATGTAGAGGATGACAGCAGGAGCAGATACTCCAAATTAGTCACAAGCATGGTGACAGAGGGAGAAGATATCATAGCGAAAGCTTATATTATGCATATTAAAGATGCCACATCTTTGGCATTTATGTCAAAGATGGAGAAATATGCAAAAAACTAATCAATACAAAGCAAGAGGCAGATATATATGAAAGAGGGAGATATGTGAGATTAGTAGTAAGGATGCAACAGTCAAGAAAGTAACAGAAAACATATACAATCTTAGTGGTAACTAAGTTGATCAATTGATCAGTTTGGTTTTCCATCAATGCCAAAGAGGGAGATTGTTGGAAATAATTGAAAAGATCACGAGGGAGATTGTTGGAAATGATTGAAGAGATCATACATAAAAAGTAATGGAACTGGTAAAGAATGTTCTCAATCATTGTTTTGTCATTGATGTGAAAATTGCTACTTGTAGGAATGACAATTTCTTTAGTGATCCAAATACTATCAATTGGTTGATTGACAAGGAGGAGGCAATCAATAAGATGTAACTAGAACACCTAGAGAAAGGTTGAAGTTATGATGTTGTAATGAAGTACAAGGATCAACTAAGCCATTGATGAAAAAGTGTATTGATGACATACTCTAAGACACAGAGAATGGGCACACTGAAACATATCAAAGATGTAAGGTTTTAGCTAAGTCATTTGTAAAGCCTAACTAAGTCTATTAGAGAGGGAGTTGAGCAAGCTAGTAAGTGCCGAACAGATTCCTAGTTGAAGCCGAGCAAGTGAACTTTAGTAAGTGTCGAGTGAACTTTAGATGCCAAGTGAACTTCAAATGCCAAGTGATCTTCAGGTGCCGAGTAGGATACAAGTGCCAAGTAACATAGAGGTGTCGAGCATTAGTAAACCAATAATGTCGAGTTGCTACATTATTTCTAAGATCAAAGATTCATCAGATCTAAGCCGACAAGGTTGTTATCTAGAATTTTGTGAATTAAATAGAAGATAAGAGTGATGAGCTGGTGGCACCGAACACCATGTAGAACATTTTTGGAGAATACAACTGGACTCTAGACGAAGTTTCTAGATAAGAGCAAGCTATGGGATAGATACATTGTATCCTACCTAATCCATTTGAAACCCTAAAGTTGGAGAGGGAGAATCGAGCGGCAAAGGAAATCCAGATTTCTATTTAAGGAGTAACAAGGTCACAAAGCAGAAGAGAGGAGGCCAAGCATGAAAGCATAAAGTGTTGGAGAAGGTGCTAAGGTGTAAGAGAGCACAGATATTCTGCTTCAATAGATGACCATAGATATGGTTGCATTGGTATGATGAGTAAGAAGACTTAAGGAGATGAAGCTTGAGATGACAAGCTGTCAAAGCTGAAGTGATTGAAGCCAAGCAAAAGGACTGAATTGAAATGTGATCTGAAATTTGCAAAACATGTAAGTTGTATCAGATCAGAAAGTCATTATTGTTACTATCTAGGAATTGTAACAGATAGTTTAAATCCTATGGACTTAGGTTTGTTTAATAGCCATGTTATAAATCCTTTCACAGGTTGACATTCCAAGTGAATGTTCTAAAGTCCTTTGACCAAGCCCATTCCTAACAGTATGGTGAAATCCTCTAACAAGGTCACATTTAAAAGTGTGTTGTAAGCCTTTAACAAGGCAGGCTTTTAACAAGGCATCACTTTAGAAGAGTGAGAATTAAGTAGCATGTTACTGGTGGTTTTTCCCAAATTGGGTTTCCACGTAAATCACTGTGTCATGTGTTGATCTTGCATGTTTTATCCCTGCATATTGATTTGCTATAATTTGCTAAAATGATTGATTTAAGTTTGGATGGATGAAAAGTTTATGGGCTCACTATAATTAGAGAAAAAGTATTATTAGGGCATTTAGACCTTGAATAACTGATTCACCCCCCTCTTAGTTATTCTAAAGAATTCTAACATTAAATTGGTGAAAATGTTTGTAATTCATTTTTCTTCAATCTCACAAGAGTTTTTTTTAAAATTTATTTGTGAAAGTTATGAATGATTGTTTGAAGAATTTAAATTCATCCCTAGATGCTAATTTAGTATGAATTTTGTAAAATATGCAACTTTTCTTTGAAATATTATCACATATTATTTATATGATTTTGTGAATCCTTACACTCTCCTTGTCATATTGGAATAAAATCCCAAAATATCTAGGGAAAGGATATTTTTTGGTTGTGTTTTTCTATAATAGCTTTAGGAGAGAACCTATGAGTAGTGGCCAAGAAACTAGGTAGTAAGATAAAAGATAAAGACCTAGTTGAGGGAAATGTTGGGATATAAAGCCCAACTTTCACATGACCATTCAATTCTCCTTGTCTCTTTGTATTTGAAAAGAAAGTTTAATAAATGATTGTGTGTAGTCATGTGTTGTATTAAGTATTATATTAAGTCATTAATAAAGAATTATTTTTTGCAGTGTGGACGTCGGCAAGTTTTTTGAACTAGGATAAACATCATGTTCTTGTATTTCATCTTCTCTGATTCTATGTATTTTCTCATTTTTAAAATTCCCAATTGGTATCAAAGCCAAGGAGAGGTAGAGAAGAGATGGAAATCAACAAATTTCTTGGAATTTTGACGTCGATATAGAATGAGGTTGTACTTGCAAAGAGAAATAATTTTCCACGTGCACTAGTGGGATGGATGGGAAAGTAAGTATAAAGATGAACTAGAAGATTTACAAACTCTTAAATCTAAGCTCAATGAAATTATTGAGTGCACAAATGCACATAAGAAAGTCATCATAGAAGAATTGTGGAAGAGGACCAGGGTAGACAAGGTTGGCAAGTGTCTAACAATAATTTTCTTCTAGAGTTCATATGATGTTGTGGCTAATGTAGTTTTTTGGGCATGCAAAGTTCCCAATAAAAGAAAATGAAAGGACAGATGAAAAGTCTAATATTAAAGAATATGGAGGGACAATTGATGAAAGGGTAGAAGAATGGGGTAATTCGTTAAAGGGGGAGACAAGTAGTATGCAAATTGACGTTTATGTCATTCATGATGGGCCACATGTCTCCCCTCCAAACATGAGATCTATCGAAAAAAATTCCTGCCACAAAAATAAAAATTTTAGAAGATGAATCAATAGAGTTTGTGAATGACTTGGAATCCATGTATGTAGATAGTCTTCTACACACTCTCATGTTTGACAATAATATCTTCCTATAACAACCATGAAAGGTGGGAAACCTACAATTAAGGGGAAGAGAACGATGCCTTCTAAGGTTGCTAAAAAAGGTGACACATTTTATTGTTAGGAAAATTTACCAAATGATGATATGCACATAAATACGTAGGACATGTTTGAAATGAAAATTATCATTTTACCACATCATCTCATCTTGGTGGTGTCTAGCCCTACTACAAGATGAGAAAATTTGAGCCCAAGCTCTCAGGTAAGGAAGGTTGTCCAATACCTCATCCGAAGGAAGATTGTCTCTCCATATCATGCCTATCACTAACATGATTGGTAGATGAGGGATGATCCATGGTCTAATTCAGGTAATAATTCATAGGTTCAAACTACTCAAATAATGTTGATTAGTTTAGAACTCACAATTGAATATTTTATCCATTGTGGAAATCAAATTAAAGTGAAGAAGAATTATTTTAGGTGGCCTTCAATTCATTCTGAATGTGAAAAGGTGGGTCATCTTGGAGGAAAACACCACATTTCATGTCATAGAGAAAGCTATGCATCGAGTGCCAATAACTCTAGTGAGGTTCTAGGGTCTTGGTCATCAATCATCATCAAAAAACACCAATAGCTCAAGTAGCAATGTCATTCAAAAATTGGAAATGGATAACCATGAAATTCAATGAGAAAATTTCAAAATTAAAAACAAATAGGACAAGTTTTTGTGGGATTTTCTACCATGGCCCTTGGTATGGTTTGAAAATGACAGTAAAAGACTTGTATGAAAAATAAATGTCATTGGTTTCTACAAGAGAAGATGTTTTTTATTCTGATCTGATGTGGAATAGACTTATTCTAAATGTTTTGGAGTAGAATCTAGCAACCTTGGCATTGTCTCAAGGAATCATTATTCTTTGATGTTTGAAATGAGAAGCATGAGATGCTATTGTGCATAGTTGTGCTAGTTGGACTTTACAAGGGAGATTGTTGGTATATGAAGCCCAACAGTCACATGACGGTTCAATTCCCCTCATCTCTTTATATTCAAAGAGTAAGTTGTATACATGATTGAGTGAAGTTATGTGTTGTATTAGATATTGTATTAAGTCATTGATAAAGAATTCACTGCCACAGTGTGGACGGAAGCAAGTTTTGTCAAGCCACAATAAACATTGCATTCTTGTACTTCATCTTCTTTGATTCTATAACTTTTCTCATTTTTTAAATTTATAGAAAAAGGATGGAGTCCTTGACACAAAAAGAGAGAATGACTTTGGATGCATGGAATGTTTATTGGGTTTCACAAAAGAAGAAGATAGAAGAGGGAAAGAAGAGAAAAGAGGAGAGAGTAGGAAGAAGAGAGAAGAAAAGAGAAAAAGAAAAGAGGAAGAAGGGAGGAAAATAATAAATGAGGTGTTAGAGGATTTTAATACAAAAAACACCAATATCATGTATCTAGGGCAAGGTTTTGTGGGATTTTTCTACCATGGCCCTTGGTATGGCTTGAAAATGGCAGTAAAAGACTTGTATGAAAAATAAATGTCATTGGTTTCTACAAGAGAAGATGTTTTTTATTCTGATTTGATGTGGAATAGACTTATTCTAAGTGTTTTGGAGTGGAATCTAACAACCTTGGCATTGCCTCAAGGAATCATTATTCTTTGATGTTTGAAATGAGAAGCATGAGATGCTACTATGCATAGTTGTGCTAGTTGGACTTTACAAGGGAGATTGTTGGGATATGAAGCCCAACAGTTACATGACTGTTCAATTCCTCTCATCTCTTTATATTCAAAGAGTAAGTTGTATACATGATTTATTGAATTCATGTGTTGTATTAGATATTTTATTAAGTCATTAATAAAGAATTCACTACCATAGTATGGACAGAGGCAAGTTTTGTCGAGCCACAAAAAGCATTGCATTCTTGTACTTCATCTTCTTTGATTCTATATCTTTGCTCATTTTTTAAATTTATAGAAAAAGGATTGAGTCATTGACACCAAAAGAGAGAAGGATTTTGGATGCATGGAATGTTTATTGGGATTCACAAAAGAAGAAGCAAGACGAGTAACATCAGAGAAAAGAGGAAGAAAGAAGGAAGAGTAGAGAAGAAAAGAGAAAAATAAAAGAGGAAGAAGAGAGGAAAATAATAAATGAGGTGTTAGAGGATTTTATCAAAAGATTAGAACAAGACATAGATGACTAAATTGATTTGGTCTACCAATCATGGCATCCCCAAATTAGACCAAAGATCAAATGGTTGATAAGGAAGATCATCAAAAAGAGGAGACAAAAAAAAATTGTGAATTATGAATCCATTGATAAAGTTGAATAGATCGAGTTTTTGATTGAAGCACCAATTAAGGGACATGATGATGAGGATACTAATCAAGGAATAGTTGATATTGTTATTGAAGGAATCTTGTGAAGGGATGACACCATGAGTGTGATGGAAGGCTATATTTATGTTTTGATTAAGTAAAAATAGGTTTTAAAGGACCCAAAACCCTTACATCAATAGAAGTCTAGAGATAAGCATGAGAAAAGAACAACAGAGAAAAGTATCCAAAAACAACATGAGACAGACCTCCAACAAAAACATTCAAGAGGTCACACATGACAGAGCTAGAAGCACCTATGAGGACATGAGAATGCATCTTGAAAGCTTAGGTTATTGAATCCAATGGCTTGAGTACCATTTGAATGGTAGATGACACAACATGAAGATAATAGAGAACAAACCAAATTTATTTGTAGGATTCAAGTACATTATACAAATGAATTGGAAGACTAGAAGGAAAAAGGACATTCAAGGGGACTTGAATTCTTTTATTCTTGGGAGTATGGTGCAAAACACCCAAATTGTACCCAAGGATCTAAGAGGGTATTTTGAATTCGTCAAAAATTTTACAAGATATTTTTGAATTATTTAGACATTTATTCCAATTAAGTGAAATACTATTGCAAGGATATTAAAGCCATTAAATTCCTAGTGATCTATAAGGTCTTGATAAAGTCAAATATGGTCAAACCACATAAATATATCCAGATGAAGTGGAATCTATTTGATTTGAGTCTTGAAGTTGTTACTATCATATTTTAAAGGTTTAGGGATGACTTTGATTCATTTGAGTAAATATTGTAAAAGTTATCAAAACTGTCATGACATTTGTTGCAACCTAATGACAACTTTTTGAGAAAAAGATATTAAAAGTTTTTTACGTGGTTGTAGATTGGTTGGGTGGTTGAATATGAACCAACATTATACTTTTTTAGGTTTTTTAAGTGGAAGGATTTTGGAGAAGAAATGGAATGGAGGAAAACTTGGTTTCAAGTATTTTATTATAGTTTTCTAGATCATTTTTAAATGTAAACTGTCTAATGTTTTAGTTAGTACAATAATATGTGAACTTGTATTTTTAGAAATTATTATGAGTTATCTTTAATTTGGTTTAATTTCATGGAGATTCATAGAAGTTAAGGATGTTTTGATGAAGATAGGTCTGAATTTGTCCTAGGGTGAAAAGTTTTGGTAAAACTAGAATAATATTTGTTTCACTAATTAGATTTAGCTATAACTTGGGGAAAATGTTCTTAGCTCATTTTTTTTCAATATCACCAATGAGATTTTTTTTACTAATTCATTTATGAAAGTTATGAATGATTGTTTGAAGAATATGGATTTTTCCCTAAATGCTAATTTAGTAAGTTGTTTGCAAAATATGAACTTTTCTTTGGAAACTTATTGAGTATTATTTATTTAATTTTTTGAATCCTCACAACCTCATCATATTGGCGTCATGCCCCAAAAGTCTCGGCCAAAAGATATTTTTTGTTTGTGTGTTTGTCTTTTACAAGTGTAGGAGAGAACCTATGAACAATGGCTAAGAACTAGGTAGTGGGGAAAAAGGAGACACCTAGTTAAGGCAAAAGGATAGAGTCCTTGACACCAGAAGAGAGAAGGATTTGAGATGCATGGAGTGTTTATTGGGATTTATAAAAAAAAGAAACAAGAAGAGGAAAATAAGAGAAAAGAGGAATAAAGAAGGAAGAGGAGTGAAGAAAGGAGAAAAAGATAAGAGAAAGAAGAGAGGAAAATAATAAATGAGGTGTTAGGAAGAGTTTAAGAAAAGGTTGGAACAAAACATAAATGACTATATAGATTAGGTCAACCAAAAACGGTGTTTGCAAATCAAAATAAAGATCAAATGGCTTTCAAGGAAGATGCAAATACTAATCAGGGACATGATGATCCTAATACTAATCAAGGAATAGTTGAGATTGTTGTTAAAGGAAACATGAAAAAGGATGACACCATGAGTGTCAAAGAAGGGAAGATTTATATTTATGATGAATACACTAGTGATAATTTTTTGATTATGATTCCTAACATGTTAGATGCAGGTTTGCAAGGATTTTATGTAGAAAAATATGTTGCAGACACTCATGAGAACATGAGAATGCATCTTGAAGGCTTGGGTTATTGGATCCAATGGATTGAGTACCATTTGAATGGTAGAACATGAGAATGCATCTTGAAGGCTTGGGTTATTGGATCCAATGGATTGAATACCATTTGAATGGTAGATGGTACAACATGATTCCAATGGAAAACAAACCAAATTTGTTTGTAGGATTCAAGTGCATCATACAAATAAATTGGAAGACTAGAAAGAAAAAGGGGGACATTTAACGAGACTTGAATTCTTTTGTCCATGGGAGTATGTTGCAGATCACCCAAATTGTAGCCAAGGATCCAAAAGGGTCTTTTAAATTCCTAATAATTTCAATAAGAGCTTTTGGGATTGTTTAGAGATTTATTATAATCAAGTGAAATAATTTTGTAAGGCTATTAAAACCATTAAATTCATAGTGATCTATAAGGTCCTCATAAAGCCAAATATGGCCAAACCATATAAATTTATTCAAATAAAGTGAAATTTATGTATTTTGAGTCTTGAAGTTATTATTATCATATTTTAAAGGTTTAGGGAAGGTTTTGAGTCAATTGAGTAAAAGTTGTTCAAAAGCTATCAAAATTGTCATGACAACTTTTACAACTTAATAACAACATTTTTAAAAAAAGTTCTTAAAAGTTTTTTATTGGTGGTTGTAAATTGGTTGGGTAGGTAAATAAGAACCAAAATTACATGAATTTGGTTCTCAAACTTGAATGTTTAATGGGAAGGAGTTCGAAGAAGAAATGGAATCAAAGAAAACTTGGTTTCAAGCATTTTATTCTAGTTTTCTGAATCGTTTTTTCTTTACGTTGTCTAATGTTTTAGTTAGTACAGTTACATGCAAAATTATATAGACATAAAGCTTATATTTCCAGGAGACATTTTGACGAAGACAGGTTTGAATCTATGCTATGGTTAATAGTTTTGGCAAAAAAGGAATAACTTTTATTTCACCAATTGGATTTGGTTGTAACTTGGTGAAAAATGCTTATGATTAATTTTTCTTAAATCTCACTAAAGGGATTTTTTTTATTAATCCATTTATGAAAGTTATGAATGATCATTTGAAGATTTTAGATTTTTCCCTAGATGCTAATTTAGTAACAAGTTTGCAAAATATGTAACTTTTCTTTGAAAAGTTATCAAGAAGTATTTATTAGATTTTATGAATTCTTAGCTTCCTCATCATATTGGTATTAGAACTCAAAAGATCTAGGAAAATGATATTGTGTGGTTGTAAGTTTGTCTTTTACAAGTTGACGAGAGAACATGTGATTAGTGCCCAAGAAACTAAGTAGTGGGGAAAAAGAGAGAGACCTAGTTGAGGCAAAATGATGGAGTCCTTGACATTAGTAGAGAGAAGGGTTTTGGATGCATGTAATGTTTATTGGCATTCACAAAAGAAGAAGCAAGAGATGGAAATAAGAGAAAAGAGGAAAACAGAAGGAAGATGAAGAAAGAAGGAAGAAATAATGTTAGACAATCAGACAACCTGTCTAATGAAATCAACATCTACCAATCAATCATCTTGTTAAAAAAGGTTGTATAGAAATATTGATTACTCTACATAATAATAATTAGTTAATCAAGTTGCTAATAAATGTTCAAAACTATACAATTAATCATTCTTACTTCTAATTAAACATCATGAAAAGAGTTCAATTGGCATCAATGAAGCACTATTAAAATTATATAGAAAAAACAAATATATGATAATGATAAAATTTATAAATATAATAACAATAATTGAAGAAATCATTTATTATTCTTTATCTATTATTAGTTTTGATAAGTTTTTTTTTTATTAAAAAAAAATTCTATATGAGACAACATTAATATTTTAAGTGATGTATATATCATTTAATGCCATATATTGCATAAAATGTGAAGAAAACATAAGAAAGAAGTTCAAATTAATTAATAATTAATGATATTTGTGCTATTATTATATGGAAAACTTTTTACTTATATAATAAGGTTATTTGAGCTAGTTCTCTTAGGCCACCTTTTACTCTTTTAGTACAAACATGACAATGTTGATTATATGGTTACCTTCTTAAGTTTGCAATATTTCAATCAAGGCCTAATGTTCCTTTCTTTGCTAAATAATATAAATTTTGGATCATAGTCTTAAGTATTATTTTCCATTCCATACCTAACAATGGCTAACTACTACAATTTTACCATAACTACTATAGAACATGTGACAATTATATAAAATAGTTGTAGTGGCTAGTATTTATCTTGTGTTTTAGTTTGTATGTGTATTGTATTGAGCATCAAGTATGTATGTATTCAAACAATGATATGGAACTTGTGATGAAGAAGAAAGTTTCATTGGTGGATTGGTTAGATCTAATATTATTTAAAATAGAAATGCAATTTTGTAATGTCCCCATTATTAGGGTTAGTTTGGGACACATAATAACTGCAAGGAATTATAATAATTCTAGCTAAATATTTCATAAGTTTAATAATTTGTCTAAATTGAAATAATTAACATTCGTAATGAATGTTCTCCACCAAGCTATGCTTGGTTCATTACATGACATTCACAGCAAATATCCTCCACCAAGTCGTACTTGGATCATTCCATGACATTCACAATGAATGCTCTCCACCAAGTTATACTTGGATCATTCACCACCAGGTGCACTTAGATCATAATATGACATTCATAAGGAATGCCCTCCACTAGGTTAGACATGGATCATAATATGACATTCATAAGGAATTCCTTCCATTAGGTTATACCTAGACCATGTCATTCATAACAAATGACCTTCAGCAAGACATGCTTGGATCATAATATTATATTAAATCTTTCTTTCATTCCTTCTATATGTGTGTGTGTGTGTGTGTGTGTGTGTGTGTGTGTGTGTGTGTGTGTGTGTTATAATATAATAAAAACTTATTTCTATGATCATTATCGCATTAGATTAAAGAAACTTAAGATAAATATTTATTACATAATTCTAATGCCAACATATACACATATATTTGGTTAGTTTATAAACAACTTGAAATACACTTACCTACCATTTTGGGTGTGTGGGACCCAATGATTCAATACTTGCTAGGGTCCTTCCTTCACCACGAGGTCTGATGACCCCTATCTACTTGTCATGTCGATGGTCAGGGAATTGTCAACAGTGTTTGAGTGTTAACAGACAACAATTATCCAGCCACAAAATTTGTTGTGGCTGTATGACCTATGCCCCATACCTCATGCCAACCCTGCATCACATCTCTGTGTAAGTCTTATAGCAGTCACTGTCATTCTCCATGCACAAAGAAACTATCACGACTTACATATTAATAAAATAATGTTTTATTTCAAATTTTGTCTTATACTTATTTCCACGCTTTCTCATTCATAGCCTAATTTGACGATTTGACAATATTTCATTTATGAATTTTTTAATAATAATAAAATTTTGTAAAGAGCATTTTTAAAAAAAAAAATTAATATATTATTGATTTATTTCTCCAAAAATATATGTAAGTATAGTGGTTGAAATTGTTATTTTTAAAAATTTATAATTAAAAATTTAAAAATTAACTATTTAATTATAAAGAATTTAAGAAAAAATTATTTATTTAAAGAATTAAAGTGAACTATTTTAATTATGAAAGATTACCAAAAATTGATTTATTTAACTAAGTAAATATAAGATAATAAAAAAATTACATCATATTTGAGTTTTGGTATGTTACAATTATTTAGACAATGGTTAAATTTATTTCAACTTATAGATTATCTAATATTACCATTATCTATTATACAATATTATAATTATAATTTTAGATTTAATTTTGTCCATTAATTTTTTTGTAATGGATATAAATTTATACCTATTAAGCTTTTTAATTTAAGGGTGACATTTTTTCTTTTTTATTTGTATTTTTTGTTTTCTACAATTTAAATATCTAAATCTTCATTTTACATTCATTAACTAAATTAATTAATTTTCACCAGTATCTTTACATATATATTTCTAGAAATAAATAAAAATCTAAAAATATTTTAAAAGAGTTTTATGTTCTTTAGAAATAAATTTAAAAAAATCTATAAATCAAATATGACATAAGATTTTTTTTTTTAATCTTATATATAGTAATTAAATAAATTATTTTTAGGTATTCTTTTATAGTTAAAATAGTTAACTTTCATTCATTCATTAAATTATTTTTTTAATAATTCTTCATAATTAAATTAATTAATTTAAAAATAACAATTTTAATCACTATATTTACACTATGATAAATCATAAATCAAATCTAAATAGTTGAGAAAACGAAAAAAAGTTCTACTTTGCGAATATGGCAAAAAAGACAAATTCGCGTGCAATCTCAAATCACCCCAAATTGCACCAATTTGCGTTCCAACAACAAAAGAAACCGTTCACTCTTTTGAACATGAGCAACAAATTTGATGCCCTTTCATCTCTAAACAGAGGTTGAGAAAACAATAGCAGCATAGGCACAAACAAGTTTGAAAACCTAGTCAGGCAACATAACCAACAAAATGCACAAATCCTCGAGAAGCAAAATTGCAGAGACAAAGAAGGATGATAGATCATGCAAAGTAGGAAGAAACAATCTCATTCTCGGCAAGAACAAGAAAGAAGCTCAGCAAAACTCCAAATCCAAAAAGATTTCTTTAGTAAAACTAAGTATGCTTTGCCATCAGAGCAAAACCCTAGCCCCAAGATGTGCAAATTACCTAATCAGATGAAGCAAGAAGAATGACCCAAAATTATCTCAAAAGCTAACCGTGTCCCTTTAGGACCGGCGTCGAAGAGTATGCCAAAAGCAAAGGGTACCACAAATTCATTAAAGAGCAACCGTGACTTCAACCCATGAAAGGAAATAACCTACCAAGAAAAAGAAGTTTACATTCCACCACACCAAAAGAACCATCAAGCAATAGCAAATCAAGGAGAGATAAGAAACCCTAAGCAAAGATTCCCAATCATGATCAACAAAGATTGTGAAGAAATTTTTATCAACAATTCCCATAGTGAAGGAAGATGGAAGGATTGCGAAGAAAAGGGCATCTACATATACTGGAATGGTTTACCAAGAAAGAGAAACAGCCTGATACACATCATATCAAAAAAATGGGGCGATAAGGTAAGTAACATATCCTCCTTTGTAGATAAATATTGGTTTATTCTATGTTAGAACTCAAAGGATAAAGATGAAATTCTGAATTTTGATGATTACTTTTACAAAGGACATCACATTAATTTTTCAGCATGGAAATCAAATTTTAATAAAAACCATTTTAAAAACAAAAAATCAGTCAAATGGATGGAAAGCTCAGAAATTCCATCAGAATTAATGGAGGATAATATCATTAAGAAAATTGGTGAATCATTAGGACCTGTCATAGGTTTTGAAGATAACACAGATAAAGCAAACAAAATTAGAGTCCTGGTAAAATCATATCTAAGCAATACAGTAAGTAGGAAAATCATCACTAACAGATCCATTTATAATTGATCATTTAGAGAATATTCAGGAGACATAAACAAAATTAAGAATTCAAACTTAACCAAATTGCATATCAAAAATAACATCCAAGACAACATAATCTCAAAAGGGAACAAAGGTGAAAGGAAAGCATGGAAAGAAGAGGCAATCTTAGCGTCGAAGAATATTAGAGGAGGCTAGAGAGCGGAAGAAGAAATCAAAAACTCTAACAAAAGAAATTCAGAAAATGGCAAAGCAATATTACAAGAGGAAATGGATAAAGACAAATTGATGGGGAATGATTGGATGGACAATATAAGCTACCAACACTCTCTGAACAAATTTAAAAGGTGTAAGGATTGCCAAATGGAAAAGGAAACAATTGAAGAAATGGATTTCAATATCAAAAAACTAAACAAGATTTTTCATGAAATCCTTTTGATACAAAATGATCTAATAGATCAAAGCTTATTGGTGGAAGAAGTTCACAAGGAACATAAAGGGAAAAGGATAAAAACTACAAAAACAGGGGAAACATCAGAAAAGGGTAATAATCAGAATGAGGACCCAAGGAAAGATCAAGCAAGAGAGCAAGTTAAAAATGCAAAAATCAAGCAGTTGGAACAAAGAATAGATAAAGGAAATGAATAGACAACTAACAGCTTACAAGGAAAAGCCCTCCAAAGAGAAAATGCAGAGCAAGAGGCTAACATCCCATCGAAAGACTCTGCCCATTGGAGTAACATAACTATCAGAAAAAAAAGGAAAAAAAAAGGTTACAAATTCTGCAAAACTCCCAGTAATAGAAAGGATATGTTTGCACCAACCGCAGAAGGATTAGAATCAGAATAAAAAATGAGAGGAACATCTTTAGAACCGTCAAATATATTAAATGAAGAGCAAATTATGTGGAGTGAATTAGAGGATAGCCCTAGTGAAGGTAAGAATAGTACAAAGGACAAGGATTTAGGGAAAGACCAAGTCTCTAAAAGCAAGGATTACCAACTTAATAAATTGATAATCAAAGAAGTCATCACAAAAGATATACAGGAAAGAAAGGATTTAGTAATAGAAGAAAAAGTAATAAAAGAACAAAATCTAGAAAGAATAGGTTTTTCAGTGAATCGGGAAGGAATGAAGACTCTAAATTGTAGAAAAACAAAGTAGAAATGTGGAAGGAAATCGCTAAAAGAACTTAGAGAGGCAGCAAGGCAGGTAAAGGAACAAACTAAGATCCTTGATATTCTACAAAGTGGGAAGGAGAAGATCCTTCCCAAGGAACAATGAGAATCACAACCTGGAATGCTAGAGACCTAAATGCCCCTAGTAAAAAGACACTTATTAAACTATAACCTCACCTTCTTTGACTCAGATATCACTATTACAAGAAACTAAATTAAACAAAGAAGAGGGAATAAAGTTAAGTTAGAAATTGGGAAAATGGAAATCATAATTTAATTAGTCACAAGGAGCCTCAAGAGGACTTGGAATTATTTGGAATCTTTGACAAATTAATACTGAAGTAATTACCTCCCATACTAACTAGATGGGATGTAAAGCAGTCGGCAAAAAATCAAACTTGCAGTCAATTATAATAAATGTTTACGAACCCACCCACTCAGTAGACAAACTAAAAGTTTGGAATGAAATTAGCACTTTTATGAACTCAAAACCTCAAGAGACATTCATCTTAGGAGGATATTTTAATGTTGTCTTAAGAAAGGAGGAAAAATATGAAGGAAGCAATTTAGTATCTAGAGCCATGGAAGATTTTTAAAACTAGATCTTGAATGACTCCCTCATTGATATCACCACTAAGAATGGAGTATATACTTGGAACAATAGAAGGAAATGACTTTGTTACATAGAAGAACGTCTGGACAGATTTCTTATAAAAGGTGACCTCAGTTCAATGGACAGAGTAGTAAATGCTGAAATCCTACCAATGGCAGGTTCAAATCACTTCCCAGCAAAATTGGAAATCAAAGAGCAACTCAAACCAAGCAGGAACCCCTTCAAATGTGAGAAAATGTGGTTCATGGATAAATCTTTTATGGATCAGATAAAAGGATGGTGGCAAGAGGAACAATTTCAAGGATCCAAAATGTTCTCCTTTGTATCCAAATTAAAAAGTGTTAAAGAAAAAATCTTAAAGTGGAACAATACACATTTTACAAATATTTTTAAGGAAAAATTAGACATTGAAGAAAAAATAAGTAATCTAAATAAAGAAATCATAATGAAAGGTATGAATAATGAAGCTTATCACCTAGAAAAAGAGTACCTATTATAACATGAAGAAATATTAGCTAAAAAGGAGATATTCTGGAGACAAAAATCTAGAGAAAAATGGCTACTAGAAGGAGATTGCAACACAAAATTCTTTCATAAGAGCACTATTCATAATAGAAACCATATTAACATATCAAAGATAAAGAATCTAGAGGGGGAGAAAATTAAAAACCCAGAAGAAATAACAGATATCTTCGTTAAGTATTTCAACGATACCCTTAACAATTGCCAAATAAAATTGCTCTAGAGGAAATGCTAAATTATATTCCTAAGCTGATTTCATAAGAGGATAATAAATTCTTAAATGAACGCTTCACTCTTCAAGAAGTTAAAACTGCGCTCTTCAACATTAATCCAGATAAATCACTAGGACCTGATGGCTTTCAAGAATTCTTCGATATATTAGGAGAAGAACTATGGAAAGCTCTAGAAGCAACTCGAAATGGAGGGTCAATATTAATAGAAATCAATCCCACTTTTCTTACACTTATTCCCAAAAAAATGAAAGTGTAGTGCTTGGGGATTTTAGACCAATTGCCTTATGCAATACTATTTATAAAGTTTTCTAAAAAATCTTGGCTAATCATCTCAAAAGTTTCCTTCCAAAGCTTATTTTGGAAGAAAAAATGGGCTTTTTCCTTGGTAGATCTATATTAGACGATATATCTATCATTTTAAGAAACTATACACTCCACAACAAAAAATAACGAAGCTTGCATGTTATTAAAACTAGACATTCAAAAAGCATATGACAAAGTAGACTGGAGATTCCTCTGTAAAACCTTGGAGGCCTTTGGTTTCTCTAAACAATGGATAAATATCATCTTCCAATGTATTTCTACCTCCAAAATTTCTCTTCTCATCAATGACACCCCGAAAGGATTCTTTAGTACATCTAGAGGCATCAAACAAGAAGACCCGATATCTCCATTTCTATTCATCATCATGGAAGAATCATTTGGAAGAGAAATCAAAGCTGCGCAAGCAAAACACAAAATTGAAGGTGTTAAAGTCATTAGAGATGTAGAAAATACTACCCATCAACAATTTGTTGACAATACTATCAAGAATCGACACCTTGAATGAGGCAGATCAAACACAACATATTTTAGAAACATATACCAAAGCTTCAAGGAAAATTATCAATTCTGAGAAATCATAAATCTTCTTCTTAAACACACTCAAAGAACAAGAAGATCAAATTTGCAATAAATTTGGGTTCTCTGCCATTTAAGTACCTAGGAATATACCTTGACAAGAGTAACAAATCCAACCCTAATTGGGAACACGTTCTCAAGAAAATCAACAATCAAATAGAATTGTGGAAAGGAAGATGGTTGACCAAGGCTGGGAGAACTACAAAAATCAAAGCAGTTTTATCAGTAATTCCCACCTATCAACTCTCTTATTGACAATTACGTAAGAATATAGACCTTAAAATGGAAAAGAAATTGTGTGATTTTTTTTGGAATGGATTGGAGGACAAGAAAAATGTGACCTTAATTAACTGGAGCAATATTTGCAAACCTAAAGAATCTCGGGGCCTAGGAATCAAAAATCTAGAATGGCAGAATGAAGCACTAGGTGCTAAACAAGTATGGAGATTGTATCAACAAAGGGATAGGAAATGGGCCAGAAAATAAATATCTCAACCCCTCGGATAGTGAATCTTTATTCAGAATTAGAGAACCCCCCAAAGGTTTTGCAGGATGGAATTTCCTTATTAATTGCCAAAATCTGATATCCAAATACCTTACTTGGGATATAGGGAAAGGCAACAAAGCTTTATTTTGGGAAGATTCATGGAATGGATACCCCCCCCCCCCAAATTGTTCAGACTTAACCCCAGAAGCAATAACTCATCTCAAAGAAATATGGAGGACAAAAGTGGAAGATTATATAGAGGAATCTAACTCTAACATGGGTAAGATATGGAACTGCAAATCCATTTCCAACTGTGGACTAAACCAGATGGATAGAGAGAAACTTGAAAACTTTCTAAAAGGCCGACCAATTTCAATCAAAAATAGGGAGGACAAAATAATTTGGGCAGCCTCTAAAGATGGAATTTATAAAGTCAAAGAAGGGTACAGATTGATTACAAATTCATAGAGATGGGAAGCTAGCACTCTCCCACTTAATCTATGTTGGGACCCAACAGGACTCCCCAAACAGGTATTTTCCTCTAGGCTGCCATGCAAATGAGAATACTAACAACAGAAAGAATTTTAAAAATGGGCTTTGAAGGACCTTCAAGATGCATATTATGCAAAGATAAGGAAGAAAATGCAGAACATCTCCTATATGGTTGTAAATTTACTCAAGAATGTTGGAGGTGGCTCCAATGCAGATTGAATTAGACTACCCCTCTTGCTAGCAAATGGATAGATCACCTATTGGGCTGGCCTAAAGACAATGCAAATAAAGTATATGGAAAATTGTGGAATATTTCCCCAGCAATTTTAATATGGGAGATTTGGAAAGAAAGAAATCACCACATCTTCCAAAATCAAAGTCTTAACGAGCAAGCTCTCATTGCAAAATTAGAAGTGGCTATTACGGAAGTTATGAATAATGATCTTAGGAAGAGACCTAGAGAAGAAGGAACATTTTCTGATTGGGATGCAGAAATCAAAAAATTATGGCCACTACTAATTAATCCCGCCCTCTAATATAAAAAGAAAAACAATCTAGCTAGGAAAACCTACAAATGGGAACCCCCACCGCCTAGATGGAAGAAATTGAACTTCGACGGGGCTTCAAGAGGAAATCCTAGTAAGGCAGGAATAGGATGCATCATAAGGGATGAATCGGGTAATTGGTTAGCAAAAAGATCTAAATATCTAGAAATGTCAACTAATAATGTAGTAGAACTCGAAGCAGTAGAAGAAGGAATTAAACTATGCATTAGCCTTAATATTAAAAGGCTTATGATTGAAGGGGATTCTCAGATCATAATAAATGCCCTCAGAAAAGGAGAAACCCCAAACTGGATCCTAAACACTAAATTAGAAATGATTATCAAACATCTAATTTTTTTTGAAGAAGTAAGGTTCTCGCATATATATAGAGAAGGCAACAGGGAAGCCGATAGGGTAGCTAATAAAGGAACAGATGGAATAAATTCTTTAATGTATAACCAAAGTTTATAAACTTCTTCGTCCTTGGTTTTTATGCATTGCCACTTTATTCCCCTTGTGAGAGATCATAAAACCTCAATTGGGCCTTGTACTGAGATGAGGAATATCTTTCTCTTGTGTTAAATTATCCTCGTTATTATGATTTTGAGAGGCACTCCCACACTCATTAAGGCATCATATTCATTATTTGGTCTTCTAGATCCTTCCGCCATTTATCTATATATATCAGTATCAGACCTTTTTTTCTCATCTTAGTTAAAGCCCATGGTCTGCAATTTCAATCCTCCATGGATACTAACATTTTCCATTTTCATGCTTTTGAAAATTGAACTATGGCTTTCTATGGCCCAATTAAGCAAGAAAGATGGAATAGGCTATTTCGGCCAATTGATGATATGAGCTGAATCGTAGTCAGCCAAACACTGGGAGAAGGGGTTTTTAACTATGAGTATTCATGGAGGACCAACAGTGATATCATAGGGCTCTAGGTAGGTTTCTTAGCTAGGGCAGGGGTGGAGAAATGGGGCATTATAAGGCTGACCTACAACATTTTCGAACCTCATTGGTTAATAGGGCTAGAAATTGTGGTAGCCAAAATCGACACTAGGCTTCGGATCCCCCTCCCTGAGGCATACATGGAACTTGAGCCGGACAGTCTAGAGCTTGCAAGAAGCCCGAGGTGTCCATGTTTAGTTATTAGGGATAACATTCAGTTCTTTAAAGAGTGGCCAAAAATGGAAACGAGCATCAACTTCCTGTTTAGATGGAGAGGTATTATTGAAGACCCAGGTAGAGATTGGCTCATGAATTACTTAAGGGCCTTTGATGCACACATTCACCTGGACGCTAATCTCTCCAATCTGGAAAATGTGGAATTTTGTTTACCTAATTACAAAAAATCAAGCAGAGGAAGAATGGTCTATGAGTTTCCACCAAGCTCAAATGCCCCAAATCTACATGAGGCTTTGGAGATAATCATGGTTTTAAAGAAAATGTATTGACAAATGTAGTATTTGGGTCATTTTGGTAGTAAATATGACCCAATTACAATAGGTTTTAGTATTTCTAATAAGTATGGGTATTTACATATTGTAGATTGTTGAACTGTTTTAGCATAATATTCGACTAGTTGGTTGAAAGGACACATTTTATAAGCTGTCCTCGTCTCAAACTGAATTCTGCATATAAATATTTTTGAAATGTATATATTTAAACCAATATAAATGTAGATAGTATTTTATCTATATTCCAACCTTTCTATCTAGTTTTCAAATCTCAGTATTTGGGTGCAAAATTCATTACTGTCAATTATCTAGGGTTCCCATTGTTTGCTTTAGTGGCTCTCTCATTTTTCCAAACACATGAATTTGGCATTGATTATTGTTCAATCACTTAAAACAATGATGAAGAGATACGAATTCAGTTTTGCTTTCGCCTGCGTTCCTTTTCATGATTACTCACTTTATTGTCACAAATTCTAAGTACCTCAAAATCTTTCAAGTATCTGCTATTTTATGGAGTTTGCTCCCTCCAGATTCCACTTAATGATATTATTAATTCACTTTAATTTTTTCACTAGCCCCTAACAATCCTTGCTATTTATTATGTGGCATCTTATAAGCAGGTCCTTTGCCACTATAAATTCAGATTGATTTATAGAGATATTTGAAGCTCTTTTGATGTAATAAATTTGACACGATACAAGATTTAATGAAACTGGGGTATGCCCCTTTTATCAATGTATAATATAGGACTACGGTCTCGGGCAAAACTGGAGGTTTTCTTTCCCCATTCTTTCCTACCAGTGCCTGTCAAAATGGTGAAATTCTTGTATTTTTAAATTTTTAATTAATAAAATAAATCAAGGCTATGACCGTTTACCGATATTAAAAAAAAAATTTAAAATCATAAATCAAATATTATCCAAACCCTTATATTTTATAATAATATTTATTTAACTTTCACTTTGAACATTGGATTTTTTGCATTTTATATCAACATATGTTATTTAATTCAAAATTTATTCATTGAATATATAGATTCAAAAGATATTTATTTAAAAAATTATATCATAGAAATATATTATGACTTTAATATTATATATTAAAAAAAACATAATAATAAACTATTTTAAAAGACTGAATTATTTACACAGTGAAAACAAAAGATTTAGCAAATTTATTTTATAAAGAATATATTTTCTTTAAGTTAAAAAATCAACAAAAGTTGTGACAGTAATGAAACCAGCTTACAATGTTAAATAAAAGTACTGACAAAAAGTTAAAATTCTATTTGTACAACTCAAACAAAGTACTAAAAAGCAAACAATAAATATAAGATGCATGTGGCATAGTATGACATGTCACATCCAATGCATGAATTTCATGGCTAGATAGTTGGTGCCTTGATGGGTCGTGTTGGAGGGAATTGTTAATGATCTTCTTTCCTCGTCCTACGTAAACATTCACATATGCCCTTGTGATTTGTTTACCTCCTTTGATTTATACACTTATTGAATGGTTAGGGGTTGTGTCCCTTTGACTCGTGACTTCTATATATCATTATATAATAAGAATACCATATATTAAATATCATTATCATTATAATCTATCATTATATTATTATATAATCATTTATCAAATATGATCATTTATTAATATTTTCCTATTTTATTTATTAAAAAAAATTCAATATGATATCCTATGTCGTGTTAATGTACCGACATTATAATGATTAATAAGACATGATGACTTACTAATGATGAATTGAGTACTTATATTGTATTAAAAATAATGTGTAGCTTTACATCAGCTATATGTCATTATGGGGTTATGGCAAATTTGAATGTTAGATTTAAGAATAAAATGAAAAATTCAAAAATCATAACTCTAGAATGCGTAAGAAAAGTTAGGTTCATATAAATAAACGTAAAGAAATTAAAAATAATGATTGCTAACCTACTTATTTTATTTTCATAATATGAATCACTAATGGCACAAGGCATTGACTCAAGCTCTCCCTGAGCTCTTGCTAATAAGATATGTTGGCATCATTTAGACATTTATTCAATTTAAGTGAAATAATTATGTGAAGCTATTAAATTCATAGTGATCTATAAGGTCACTATAAAGTTAGATTTGGTCAAATCACATAAATGTATCCAAATGAAGTGGAATTTATGTAATTTGGATCTTGAACTTATTTCTATCATATTTTACAGGTTTACGGATCGTTTTGAGTCATTTGAATAAAAATTGTAGAAGTTGTTAAAAGTTGTTTATGGGTTGTTGTAGATTGGTTGGGTGGTTGAATATGAACCAAAATTATATAAATTTGGTTCTCAAACTCAAATTTGTAAGGGCAACAAGTTTGAAGAAGAAATTGAATCGAAGAAAACTTGGTTTGAAGCATTTTATTATAAGTTTATGAATCATTTTTTTCCCACAAATTGTCTGATGTTTTAGTTGGTATGGTCACATTTGAAATTATACAAACTTGAAACTTATATTTTTGCAAAGGCTTTTTTTTTTTAACTTCAAAAAGAGGGGTAAAAATTTATTAAGACAGAAAGGAATACAACAAGGAGAGCTCAACAAGGAGCTTGATCCTGAGCAACAAGATCATCAAATTCTTGCACCATCTCAAATGACAGTTGCCTCCTATCCCTAATATTCCAACCCGGATCATGACTAGAAACCCATTTGGCTAAACAATCAGTAGTTCTATTCCATTCACGAGGAACATACGTGAACCTAATGAACTGAAAAGAGGAAGAGAAGAAAAGAATCTGCTTAACAATAGTGGCCAGCTGCCAACTAACATCCTCAAGCTCTTGCGAAGAAAGCATGTTCACCACCACCTGGGAATCAGACTCACTAATAATCTTACTCCATCCCCGCAAGCAACACTGTTCCACAGCATATAAAATAGCCTGAGCTTCCATGAGATTGTTAGTATAATCACCCTTATGAACTGAGAAGAAAAATTTAACATCCCCAAAACTACAACGAGCTACTCCGCCAATACCAGCCGGACCAGGATTCCCACAGGAAGAACCATCAGTGTTAATTTTTAGAACTTCACAGGGAGGAGGAGTCCAATGCCCATCCCGGTTAACCCGACCCTTCCTCTGATGGTGAAGCTACCTGGACATAGAAGGAAACCTATGAGCTACAAACCCATCTTGAAGATGAAAATTGAGGCGATTACAGATAGCAAGATCAACCGGATCCATACCCCCATCAAGCTCACACTTCACAAGAATAGTTTCCTGAAGAGAATGTGATATTTTCCACCAAAGATGCAAAACACCAAGCCGAACATCTTGGAATATGCGACGATTCCTCTCCAACCAGATACGCCAAAGCATGAAAGATGGGCCAGCAATCCAAGCAGCATGGAGAGAAGAAGACTTGGAGGGAGCACTACCCAAGCGGGCACAGAACTCAGGCAAAGAGGAAGCATGCCGACAAGAGCAACCCCAAGCGCTCCACCAAAGGTGCCATATCTGAGTAGAATAGGAGCAATGGAAGAACAAATGGGAGACAGACTCCTCTCCATTACCGCACAAAACACAATAAGAGAGGCCCTAAAATCCACGTTTACAAAGATTATCCCACGTAAGATAACAGTTGTGAGCCACTAGCCACATGAAAAAATTGCACTTGGACCAAGAAACTTTATTCCAAACTTGCTTCCACCAAGGGACCTCAGCATCCCCAAATAATTGTCTAGTTATCTCCTGATACCCAGCAAAGACATGATATTTACCAGACAAGGTACCGCCCCAAGCCAAAACATCTGGACCAAGCAAAGAAGAACACTCTCTAGAGGCCAGAATTTGAGAAAGCTCCTGACGATCCATGTCTGTACCTCCAGGAGGCCAATCAGAAGAATGCTTCCATCTGTAACCAATAACAGGTCCCAATTGATAAGGAGTCTTGTAATGAGCCACTTTATTCCATCCAGCGGCAAGAAAAGAGTCACAAAGAGGCTGAAGATGAGGGTATATGGATAAAATGGAAGGGAATCCATCCCAAGCATCAGACCAAAACAAAGCCTGAGAACCTCCTTTACATATCCAGAACAGACCCCTCTTCACCAACATCACACATGTCTTCAAAGTATGCCAAACCATTGAGCCATGACCTTCAAGAGGAAGTGCAGAAACAGAGCAAGGATCGGCACCATGAAAATATTTATGAGAAAGTTGATGTTGTCCAGAGCACCATCACCAATAAAGTTTAGCAGCCAAAGCTTGACTACTCAATAGAGTAGATCAAAGACCAAGACCACCCTCCTTTTTAGGCCTACAAACAGTTGCCCAATTAACCAAGCTCCATTTAGTACTACGCAAATTACCACTCCAAAGGAATTGTCGAGAAAGAGCATCAAACTCCTTGAGAAAGTAAATAGGTGCAGCGTGAACCATGCTTCTATAAGTAGGCAGAGCTTGGATAATAGCTTTAAGAAGAGTAACCCGGGCAGCAGTAGAAAGCCATCTATGAGTCCAATGATTTACCTTATCCTGAAGCTTGGTAATCAAATTTTGCTAGAAGAGACGTGGCTGCCTGGAAACAGCAATAGGAATGCCAAGATAAGTCAAAGGAAGTGATCCTATCTAAAATCGTAGGATACCAACAATCTTGTGCTAAATAGAATCAGGAGTGTTAAAAAAGTAAATAGAAGATTTGTGCTCATTAACTTTCTGGCCTGAAGCTGCCAAATAAACGTCCAAAGCATGTCAAAAGGCTTCAGCTTCCTTGATCCTAGCAAGATCGGCAAGAGCAGAATCATCAACAAATTGAAGATGGGAAAGAGAAGGTAAGCCATTTCCCCACCGCCAGCCTTGAATAGAATTCTGGGACACCTGATGCTTAATGAATCTGCCCAAGCCTTCAGCCATGATGATGAATAGCTATGGGGAGAGAGGGTCACCTTGGCGGAGGCCTCTAGAAGCACCAAATAGTTGAGAAGGTTGACTATTAATAAGAACAGAAAAAGAGGCAGAAGTAACACAACTCATAATCCAACTCACCCAGTCAGAGCTAAATCCAAAAGAAAGAAGAATACTCCTTAGGAAGCTCCATTTAACTCTATTGTAGGCCTTAGTCATATCCAGCTTAACAAACATGGCTCTCTCCCTTGAAGTAGCCATAGAGTGAATAGCCTCAGTAGCAATAACCACCCCATCCAAAATTTGTCTACCAGCAACAAAACCACCTTGTTCTTCATAATAATGAGAAGCCACCTTTTCAGTCTCTCAACAATCAACTTAGTAATAACTTTGTAAACCACATTACATAAGGCAATTGGTCTAAAAAACTCCAATTGATTAGCACCCTCTCTCTTAGGAATAAGAGTCAAGAATGTAGAGTTCAAAGCTCGAAGCATCTGCTTGCTAGCATAAGATTCTTTAACCACCTCCAACAAATCATGATTAATGATGTCCCAAAATTCCTGAAAGAATTCAACTGGAAAGCCATCAGGACCAGGAGCCTTCCCCTTAGGCATGCCAAAGACCACCTCCTCCAACTCTTCCAAAGAGATAGGACGCATGAGATAATCATTCATTTCCTGAGTGATAAGGGAAGGAATACAGGACAAAATAATATTTTCTTTATTATCAACAGGAGGAGAGTCCTCAGAGAAGAGGGTAGAGAAGTACCAAATAGCCTCCTGGAACAAAGCTGGCAAGGAATTCAGTTGGATACCTTGAGAATTAACCAAAGAAGAGATAGTGCTCTAATTCCGGTGAGATTGCACTGTTTTATGGAAAACGACAGTGTTTCGATCACCTTCCTAGAGCCAATCAACTCTAGCCTTTTGCTTCCAAAAAATTTCCTCTTGAAGTTCCCATTCTTCTAGAGCTCTAGAAGCAAGGGATTCAGCCTTGCCAAGATCCTCTGAGAAACCTCGATCTCTAATCTCCCTTGTGATGACATCAAGATCTTCTTGAGCAAGCCTCTTCATAAAGTGAAGGTTCCCAAAGCATTGCCTATTCCATATCTTGAGCTGCCTTTTAACATATTGAAGCCTTTTAGAAAATGAGAACATTGCAGTACCATATGCAAGAGCACCATCTTTCCACCAACAAAAAACAAAATCATGAAGAGAGGAGTCACAAAGCCACATCAACTGGAACTTAAAAGGAGGATGCTTCAGAACATAAGCCCCAATAGCGAAAAATTTGATTGGCCAATGATCTGAACCCCTCCAATCAAGGATTTCTGAAGAGATAGTAAGGGTGCCACTAACCCAGAAGCAAGAAACAAGAAATCTATCCAGACGTTCTGAGATAGCAGCAACACCAGTCCTGCGATTATTGCAGGTATAGAGACCATTAGAAGGCTTAACATCAGAGAGATGCAAAAGAGATATGTGTTGCCGAAGAAGAGCAGAAGAAGGCCCCAATCTAGCCAAACCACCATGCTTCTCCTCCAGACGTAAAACTGAATTGAAGTCCCCTGCTAACACCCAAGGATGATAAGGATGACAATTTCTAACATATTGAATATGTTCCCAAAGTTCCTCCTTTCCCACAAGATCAACAGGTGCATACACATTAGTAACCATGATTACCTCTCCTGAGTCTAGAGCAGAAGCTACCATAGAGAGAGCCGAGTGAGAAGACATTCAACCAAGAGGAGAAATTTTTTGAGGATCCCAAAATATAGCTAAACCACCAACACTACCTGTTGCCCCAACACACTGGCATTGGCCACGAGACCAAATACTAGAGGCATGTTGGACCATAGACTCCATAGAGAGCTTAGTCTCTTGGATACAAAAAACATCAGGACTATGATCAACCACCAAGTTATGAATAGCCTTTTGTCTAGGGATGCTATTCAACCCCCTTACATTCCATGAGAGAATAATCATCATTGGGTAGAATTGGGAAAATGAGAATCCAAAGGTTTCACTGAACCGGACTCAATCAATATATCTCCTGTGAGTTTAATCTTCTCTTCATCTGTTTTGCGCCCACTTCTTAGAGGGGGAGTAGAAGAAGCCTGCTTAAAGGGTCGAGGCATCAACCCCAAGGGGAGAGGAGATCCCTTGCCTTTCCCTGATGGTAGCACATCCTTAACCAAGTCAGCCAAAACAACATCATTATCCTCCAACACTGCAGGAGTCACCAGAGCCTCTGTCACAGGAGCTACAGGGACCTTACAGTTCTGATATACTACAACTTGGGATGCCCCACAAGCATCATTAGGAATAGATCTCTCATCTGGGAAAACTGGATCAGAAGAGATAGGAGGAGGAATACCCTCCTCTAGAACCATACTATCCAGCACCTCAAAGCGGTTAAAACCTGAATCAAATAATCTTTCTTTAAAAGGCCTATTTTGACCATGTCCCTTAGTTCGAGGGCGAACAGGGGTAAATCCATCCTTATCCTGCATTTAAGCCTTACCCTTACTTGTAGCATCTTGCAGATTCATCCCCTTGGTAGTATTAGCCATTTGAGATTGTCCTTTCCCTATGGTATCTGCCAAACCACCAACATTGCTAGCTGTAGAACCATCCACTCCTTTGAAACTCAAGTTATGGGGGCACTGATGCTGTAAATGACCATACTCATGACAAATCCGACAACGGAAAGGGAGGGATTCATAATCTAACTGCTGCACCCAAGAAGAATCCCCCAGACAAATTTTCAAAGAATCTGGTAATGGGTTATTCAAATTAATTTCAACACAAATTCTAGCATAAGAAATAACTTTTTTATCGAGGGATTGATGTGCGATCGCAGCCGGCTTCCCCAACAAAGAAGCAATTTGTCGAAGGATGTTTTCACGCCAAAATTCCAAGGGGAGACGAGGCAAGCGAACCCAAACTGGCACTGTTGAAGGGAGATCCATAGCAGAATTAAAACCTGAATGCCAAGGTTTGACAAATAACCCCACATGGTTGTAGAAATAAGGGCCTCCTTCAAAAACACGATCACGATCAGACATGCAAGAGAATACAACAAAAAAAAAACTATTCCTTGCCAACATAATCTCCATATCGCCTTCCACCTACCATGAGTGGCGGATCCATGTCTCAAGAGCGGATAGGGAAATCCGAATTCCAAGAAATTTGCATATCAAAGCATGCTTGGTCCAATAATCAATGTCCTCCATTACAGCCGTTGGAGGAATAACCAGAACAGGGCGATCATGGCTACGCGAAAAACAACCATTAACTTTTTTCAGCTTGGAGCTCTCCCCTGAATAAAACGATTCAGATCGCATTGCATGCATAGTTGGAGAAGAACCATCTGTTCTCACCAACGCAAAAGAAATCCCAGGCCCTGCCATGCAAACAATAAAACCCCAATCCAAAATTGACTGCAGAAGATTTCCAAAAACACCCATGCAAATTATGTCCAGTAGCTAGCAATCCAAACAGAACAGAAAAAATAGTAAAGATCAAACACCAAGAACAAGCTAGGGGAAAAACCCTAGCCCAGCCGGCAGCCAACACTTCTCCACATTCTCTTTCAAACAATTCAATTTCCAATCATTTTTGCAAAGGATTATGAGTTATCCTTAATTTGGTTTAATTTCATGGATATTTGCAAAAGTTATGGATGTTTTGGTGAAGACAAGTCTAAATCTGTCCTAGGGTTAGCAATTTGGCAAAACATGGAATAATTTTTGTTTCATTAATTGAATTTGGCTATAAATTGGGGAAAATATTGTTATTCATTTTTCTTCAATCCCACCAAAGGGATTAATTTTATTAATTCAATTGTGAAAGTTATGAATGATTTTTTGGAGGATTCAGATTCTACCCTAGATACTAAATTATTTAGTAAGAAGTTTGCAAAATATGCAATTTTTCTTTGGAAAGTTATCAAGTATTATTAATTTGATTTTGTGAATCCTTATAGTGCCTCCTCATTAGAAAGCCTATACCAAAGTAAAGGAAATACATGCGAGTTATGGGGATTGTTACAAAGGACTCAAATATCAAGAAGAAAATGAAGCAAAATAAAGAGACTATGGATAAGAAGGGAGAAATAAAGACAAGATTGGGAGGTGACCATAGAATCCCTTTTGAAAAAAAGAAGTTATACAATGTGTTTCATGTTGCCCAAGTGTTGTTTCCTTCTTTGGCTAATATCATAGTTTGTTGTTTCTTAAGTTTGTGTACTTGCTATTGGTATGATAGGGCCATGCACACCTCTCCTTAATTATGCTATTTTCTTGTTACTTTTAGCCCGCATGCCTCTTTTAAGGCAGGTCTAGTCTTGCTTTCTCATCTTGTCCCTTTTTGTCTAAGTTCAATGTTGTTGTAGCTTCTGAAATTTACGCCATCTCCTTGCTCTTCTAATTTACAACACATACACACCTTAGACATGACTCTTGCAAATGTATTTTCATTATGATGTTTGCACAAGGTTCTATATGAATGGTTTTTACAATTGGATGAAAAGTTTCTTTACTATTCAAACCCTTTCTCCAGTGATAATGACTTCAAGTACATAATCCATTGTGAAACTTGACATTTCAATGCTCTTTGAATGTTTTCCAATCCATCTGTTATACTAAGAAAATAAATTGATACCATGATTAGCCAATAGAAACTTGCCCTTTGCAATTGCTTTATTAAGTTCACACCAATAATGTATGTAATAAAAATCTTATTGTAATACTCTTTGATAATTGATTTGGCTTTGAATGTGGACATAGTAGTGGACGAACACCATACCTAGCATTGTAGAACCTTTTTGGAAGGATACCACAAATTTGGGGTTATTAGAACTAAATTTTGATCTGGAAAATTGAATTTGGAATTTCGCTTTAGGTTCATAAGAGTTGGATTTATAATCATGGGAGAATTGAATTTTGTTTGTGTGCTCCATGTTTGGAATGTTGAACAATTAGATTTTGGGATGTGGATTCAAATTTGGATTTCAGACAAGGACAAACTAACTCACTAGATCATATGACTTTTCTTAATAATAATTGTGGAGATGGATCACACAAACAATATACAAAGTGCATCTTTACAATTTGTGCCATATGACAACTACATGCTTCATATAGTTACTTTATTTTATTTTCTTGGATTTCTTGGTTCACATTGCTTTGGAATCCATATTAGTTTTTGTTTCCCTTTTAATTTTTAGCTTCACAGCTCCTTTTCTATTCATTTTTATTTGTTCAATTTTAATTTTGGACTAGATTTTAGTTCCCCACTTTGTGTGATAAATGACCTTGTCGGTGCAAATCAACGGGTTTACCATGTTGGAGATAGATGATCTTCTTGGTCGAAATCAGTAGAATTAGAATGCTGGCCACAATTTGTTTCCAAACAAGTAGTGTGATTCAATCTACCGCTTACACAACAATTCAGTCCAGTTCATGAGCATCCCCCTACTCTATAAAATATTCAAATGGCACTGGCTTCACCAAAGGCATTTAAGACTTTGTTGACTTGCAAAACCTACAAACTTTTTGCTGAAAGATTGAAACAACTCCAATGTGAAAACAATATCACTTAAAAAGGATTGTAATCATGAAGCAGATCACTCCCTTAGTAAATCACTCTGACCGAAATGTCTGTTCAAGGAATGTTCATTGAATCATAGCAATCTTCCTGGATCTTCTTATTGATTAGACTTGGATCACTCTACTTTCAGCTTGTCTCAATGGAAAGGCCCAAAAAACAATTCTACTGCTCAATTAACATGGTAATCGGTGTTGAATATGAAAATTACATTTGAACAAACTTCAAAACAATCTTAAATCAAAACATTATCTAAATTACCAGCTCACAGTTTACATTCAATTCTGAAATGTACCCCTGAATATAAATGGCAGAATATAAACATCCCAGCCATGACAATGAATTGGAATTTACAATGCCACATGTAAAGTTGGCAGAGATTAGAGCTAGCTTTCTTCTGTTGTCCTCTTCCATCCACTCAGTTGCAAAAATGATATTGGTAAAGATTTAAGAGAGACACCCATGCAGTGAAAAAATGAAATTAAATATTTTATTAATTTTGTTGCATGCAGCATTTACTTTTCTCTGCTGTACTTTTGTAGATATTTCTGTGCCAGTTCGCAAATAAAATAAAACTTGGAAAAAAAGCGTTCAGCTCATTCTTCTGATTCTGTATCTGATTCAAGGGCTTGATACGCATGTTGTGGAATTTCATCTGTAATAGATGGTTCTGGCTTAGGTACACCAGTTCCCACATTATTCATCTACAGGAAACAACAGTCATGTTAATATTGAGATCCATTCAATTTAGTGAAAAGCAAATGAAATAGCAATATTATAAATTCTGTTGTCCCTTTTGCACTTGATATGCTATCATGTAAAACACATCAGTAATCACATATACCTTCAATTCAGTGCTACAAAGAATTCACTATCCATTCAAAATTTCCTAGAACGTTTGCTTTAACATGAATCTCAGCTTCATCAAAAGCTTTGTTGGAATTTTTATGAATTTTCTATGACGAAAAATAATCTAGCATCCTTTAAACATTTTCCATGAAAATAGATGTCATATACCTAAATTTTGATGTAAATATTTTATTAAATTTATTTATCAATTGGTCTTAGAATTTAAATAATATAATAAAATGACCTTTAGTTAATTATTTTAATTTATAAATATCGGGTCCAAAGTTAATAAAGTAATAAAATATTATCAATGTCAGCCTATTGTAAATCTCTAGACGCTTCTTGGAGACCTTTATAAGAAGATAGTTGGGCACTATAAGTCATCATGAATTGGATTTGACACTTCCTTGTAATTCCGAAGGCTGAAGGTTGATGAAATTCTGTGTAGTTTCGGAGGTGGAAGACCCTCCCTATTCTACCTATTGCAGTTTCAGTGGTTCGGCACCACCCTATTCCCCCGTTGGAGGTATTGCTTGGATATCGCACCGTGTGTGTTAGATTTGTCAATTCTCACCATTTGGTAGCAGTTTTGTATCTTCTCAGATCTTGTTTGATGCCTATGTAAACTTGATGTGTTGTCTTCATTGGATTTGAGAATATTATATGTTGTTGAACTTGGTGGCAACACACTGTTTATGCAACTTGGAATTCCACTATCCGTGGGTGTGCAAATTCATTAATCTATATTGGAAAGCAAAATACATTCAACAAATTGTCTACATCACTTATTCATATCATTCCGCATCATTAATTTTTTGATTTCACCATATGATGTGAGTACAATATGCCCTGCCCACCAACGATCCTCAACCAATAACCATACATCGTCCCTAACCCTACTGTTCACCATTGTCTTCCAACCACTATACACAGAAAACTACAAACTATAGGCCATTAATTGTACACTATACAATTAACATAGTGGAGCCATACCCTTTGTACAGTAACATCCATCTAGCCTCCCCGTATACCATCCCCTCTCCCTACATTGTACGATTAGTGCCACTTTCGTACAACATTGATCTATACGTCTCTGCAACTCATACAGAATTAATCCATATGTCCTAATCCGCATGGTCTATGTTTACCAACGGAGTGGTATACACCTAGATAGTCAATGTACAGACACATGCAAAAGTCATAGTACATATGGACTATTCCAAGGAACATATCAATCCATCTCTCTGCCATTGTCAACATGGTTAGAGGATATTGCATTACTTGTTAGTACACGGATCAAGTACATCACAAAACAAGTTAAAAACCTTCGAAGCCACACTACTTCTCTAGCTCCCATCGTTGCTGCAATATAGTTTGCCTCAATAGAACTCTAAGCAAACGAAGCTTGCTTTTTGCAAATCCAAGAGATCATGGTTGATCCTAAGCTGAAACAACATCCTAATGTGCTCCTTCGGTCTTTAACACTTCCGGCCCAATCAAAATCAGTATATCCATGTAACTCCAAACTGATATTCTCATATTTAAGTTCATACCCAATAGTCCCTTGGAGATACCTTACTATATGCTTCAAAGCAACAAGATGAATCTCATGAGGTTCACACATGAATTGACTTAATGCATTCACAGCGTAGTAGATATTGGGTGGAGTATTTACAAGATACATCGGGGACCCAATTATCTGTCTGTATAAAGTGGGATCAACTAGTCTGGATTCAAGACTTTCTTCCTTTAGCTTGTGTATGTTGGTTTCCATAGGTGTAGACATAGTTTGATAGTCCCACATTCCAAATCTTTTCAAAATATCAATCGTGTACTTCTTTTGATGCAAAAAGATATTCCCAGACTTCTGATGCACTTCCAAACCAAGGAAATAATGAAGAATTCCTAAGTCCTTCATTTCAAATTTAGAAGCCAAGTCTTTCTTACACTGATTAATGAGATGTTCTTCCCTTGTAATCAAAAGGTCATCGACATAAAGAATTAGAATTAGCATATCACCTTTAGTTACCTTAAAGTAAAGATTTGGATCAGCCACATTCTTGGTGAATCCAAGACTTAAAAGGTATTTGTCAATCATTTCATACTAGGCTCGGGGAGCTTGTTTGAGTCCATATAGAGCCTTCTTCAATTTACATACATAAGAGGCAGCATCATGAGTCACAAATCCTTCTGGTTGTTCCAAGCATACTTCTTCCTCAATTTTTCCATTTAAAAAAGCAGTTTATACATCCATTTGATGGATTTTCCAACCTTTGGCTGTTGCAATGGCTATTACAGCTTTAACTGAGATATACCAGGCAACTGGTGCAAAAACTTCTTCAAAGTCGATTCCTTCCTTTTGAGAAAAACCTTTAGCCACAAAAGGAGCTTTATGTTTTTCAATGCTACCATCTGCAGCATACTTAACTTTGAAGAGCCATTTTCAAGAAACAACAGATTTTCCCTTAGGTCTAGGAACTATATCCCAAACATCATTTTTAAGTATCGACTGATACTCTTCCACCATTGCATCTTTCCAAGCTTGATGTTTAAGTGCTTTTGAAGCACTTGAAGGTTCAGAGTTTTGACTCTCACACATGAAATCATTGTATGTCAATTTTCTAGGTCTTTTAGTTTCTTGGAAAGTCCTTGAAGGTGCTGAAAATCCATCTCCTTCCTATATAATTTTTCTTTCCCAAAGTGGCCTTTTAGAATGATCAAGACTCTCTTCTTGAGTCTCAAGAGGGATCTTAGTTTCATTTGAAGTCTCTTCAGGGTACTCCCTCTGAATCTCAGGAGCAAGAGCCTCTTCTTGGGATAAGTCAACTGTATCTAGTTCATCAGAAGTTTTTGCTCTTCTAAAAGCAATATCTTCTTCAAAAATGACATCTCTGCTGAGTTCTATTTGTTTCTGTCCAGGTATGTAGACTCTGTATCCTTTTAATGTTTCACTAAAACCAATAAGAATTCCTTTTCTTCCAATAGGTTCTAATTTTGTCCTTTTCTCCTTAGGTATATGAACATACACAGGACATCCAAATATCTTTAAGTGACTAATGTTAGGTTTCTTTCCTGAAAATGCTTCTTTAGGGGTCAAGTATTGTCCAAATATGAGTGAGGAATCTATTCTGAATATAGACTATTGTATTAGATGCTTCAGCCCAAAATGACATGCACAAGTTTTGATAAAAACCGTAGCCCTAGTAGCTTCTACAATAGTTTTATTTTTCCTTTCAGCAACTCTATTTTGTTGAGGATTGTAGGGGAGGACTCCCCCTTAATTCTAGCAAGTTTGTAGAACTCTTTAAGTATTTCAGAAGTGTACTCTTTCCCATTATTTGTTATCAGAATTTTAATTTTCTTTCCTAAGGAGTTTTCAATGATTATTTTGACTTTTTT
Source organism: Cupressus sempervirens (assembly GCA_028749045.1). Classification (NCBI taxonomy): domain Eukaryota; kingdom Viridiplantae; phylum Streptophyta; class Pinopsida; order Cupressales; family Cupressaceae; genus Cupressus; species Cupressus sempervirens. Next base: position 948,093,752 of record CM053792.1, on the reverse strand, counting down.
AAACTTAAAAGGAATCTCTTTAGATTCCTTGCACTTAAGGAAGTATATCCATGTCTTCCTTGAAAAATCATCAACAAATATCACATAGTACAGGAACCCTCCTATAGATGGTAAAGACATGGGTTCACATGAGTCAAAGTGCACTAGTTCCAACACATCTTTAGTTTTGCTCAAACTATGAGGGAATGAATTTTTAGTGTTTTTCAATAAGGCACAACCTTTGCAAGATTCATTGTGAATATGGTTTAATTTGGGCGTTCCAGTTACTAACTTCTCCATAGATGTTAGGGCACAAAAGTTGATATGACCTAATCTTCTATGCCATATTTCATTTGTATCTAAAGCCTCATGCACAAGTGCAAAGTTTGTCTCAGTGCATAGCTCATATAATAGTCCTTGTCGTACTCCTATTGTTAGAGCCTTCTTTCTGGTTGAATTCTTAGGCCAAGCTAGTACCTTTCCTTCCATGAATACAATTCTATAACCATCATCTTCAAGTGCAGCTATGGATATTAAATTCCTTTTAATACCTAGTACATAAAGAACTCCAGAAAGCTGAATAGAATTTTTAGATCTCAATTTGATGGTGCAGGTCCCAATCCCTTTTACAGAATGTGCAAAATCATCACCAATTGTAACTTCATCTGTTTCTATTTGCATGCTGTCTAGGTTATCCTGATATCTAGTGATGAGTCCTGAAGATCTGCTTTCAACTATCCAAGTGTTAGATTTGGTTGGTATTTGACTGGACAATGTTGAATAGAAGGCATATTTCTTAGATTCATGTCTTTCGTCTAATTTATCAGATTTGGCAAATGATGCTTGAGGTTTAGATCGATCGGGAAAATTTATCACATAATGTCCATATAGATCACATCTAGAACACTGAATTTTGGACAAGTCTTTCTTTTGTTTAGATTGTCCTCTTCCATGAAAGTTTATTTTCCTTTTGTTCTTCTTATTTCCCTTCTTATGAGAGTTTGTGTTAAAAACTCGAACGTCTTCATCTAAGGTTTTATGTTTTCCTTTAATCATTAATCTTGATTCTTGTTGAAGACAATCAGATCTTAATCGATCTTGTTATGGGATTTTAGATCTAGCACTTATTACTTGTACAAAAGATTCCTAAGAATTTGGAAGTCCTCCTAATGCTATTAGGGATAATTATTGGTTGTCAATCTCATAACTGACTATAGATAGATCTCTCAAATCTGTGATTTTCATGAAGAAAGCATTTATAGTTTCTCCTTTATTCATGCTAATATTATTCATTTGTCTTTTAAGAGCAAGTTTTTTGCCAGTATTATTTATTATGAATGCATTTTCAAGAGCTCAAAACATGCGATATGTTGTTGCATGTTTTGCCACAATAGGCACTATGTGATCTCGAATACCATCCACGATTATCTTCATGGCCTTCTCATTATTCTCGATCCATAATGTTTTCTTTGGATCATCTTTAGGTTCTTCCTTATCTTCTCTTAAAAGGATTCCCATTTGTTTTCTTTTAATAGCATCATTATACGAAGTTTCCAAGATTCGAAGTTATCAGCAATTGCAAGGTGGTGTTTGAACCTTAACATGTTTGTCATCTTGTAGAGAAAAGATAGACTGCAATTTAATGTGAAATCTGATCTCTTAAACTTAATGAGATATCTCCTTAACCAGACTCTGATACCATATAAAGTTTCTTACCAGATTTCAAATTCGATGGCAGATTGATGCACAATTTTATTGCAAGTATGAACACTATTGGCAATGGACTGATTTGCTCCAAAATCTGTAGAATTAGTGCAGAAATAATAGAGATAAAATAATATTCTTGAACTCAGAATGTCCTTCGATCCTTTGATATGCTTGCATTAATTGATTTAGATGCCTTGTTTACTCAGGCAAATCAGGTATATATATTGAGTGAAAGGGTGTGGGGATAAATGGTCATGTCTTCGAATGGAGACATGGACATTCATCCTTACACTTATTTGGAAGTAACTAATCATTCGCGATTTGTTACGAACTTATCACAAGTAAAAAAATGTAATACCAATCATTAAGATTTGCGTCTCAATATAAAGTGTAGATCGAAAGATCTAAATACCAAAGGAATCAGAATTTTGATCATGCCTTAAATGATCTTAGAAAACATATATCATTGGTTTCTACTGTGCATTGGTTACATACAACAAGTACGTATGCATATATGTATGTGATGTCCCCATCTTTTTAACATCTCAATGGAGTTCTTAGCCTTTGCATTCTCCGAAGGCTAAGTGGAGAAATAAGAAGAAATTGATTAAATTAATTTCTTATAAAGTCATTAAATAAATTATAATTAAAAGGTGACTTTATATTTAATTAATTTAATCAATTTCTCCTTATTTCTCCACTTAGCCTTCGGAGAATGTAAAGGCTAAGAACTCCACTGAGATGCTAAAAAGATGGGGAAAATACAATGGTATCAGAGCTTGCTTGCAAAGTGTTCGACAAAATGTCAAACAATTGAATTTGAGAAGGATTGGTGTTTCACAAAGTTATAACCGGTTGGGGTTATTATAGTGGTATCAATAAGACATTAGGGCAACAAATTTTGATATAAAACTCTGATATAAATCAGATTACAACAGATTTTACAAACCCTACCAATGCCCTAAATATCTACTCTCAAACGATGCAAAATGTAATAGATAAAAGAACTGGAATTGCTCCAAAAATATGAATTTTTCTGTAGCAAATCACTGTAGCAGCAATGACACTGTAGTGACAACACTATAGCACCCTCACTGAAGCAACGGTACTGTAGCAAGTTACTGTAGTAGCAGTATTGTAGCAAAGTTACTGTAGAAGCAATACTGTAGTAGAGTTCCTGTAGCAATATCCAACTTATTCCTTCTCCACAAATCTGGCCCTAAGCCACAAATTCGGCACAATGAAAAGACTACTTTGTCTTCTCCAACAGTTGCAACCCTTTGAAAAATATTTCACCACCTTAGCTATGCAAATCAATGGGAGTGTTTGTTCCCAACGATCAATACAGCAACTGCAAAATCCCTTGGCTCCACAAGTTATCCGGAAAAGTAGATGGCAACACATTCGATGCTCAACAATGAGGCTGCCCTCCCTATTTATTCTTTTCCTCCAATAGATGGACCTCCTTCTAGAAGAAATTAAATTATATTTAATTCCTCCTTCTAGAAGATTCTTTTAATTTATTTATTTAACTTTAGTCACTTTTAATTAAATAAATTAAATATAAAGTCACCTTTTAATTTTAATTTATTTAATGACTTTATAAGAAATTAATTTAATCAATTTCTCCTTATTTCTCCACTTAGCCTTCGGAGAATGTAAAGGCTAAGAACTCCACTGAGATGCTAAAAAGATGGGGTCATTACAATCCGCCCTCCCTGAAATTGCTTGTCCTCAAGCAATGTCAACTCCGAATGCTATAAAATTTCCTCACCTTCCATAGTAGCATCCTCAACGGGAAAGTCTTTCCATTCGATCAAATATTCCTTGATAACTTTTCTCCTAAACTGTTTATCCCTAACATCCAATATAGTCTCAGGTATAGGAATCAACTTACCCCCATCATCTAAGGGTGGCAGAATTGTGAAAAGGACCACAAGATGTCCTAACGCCTTCTTGAGGCATGACACATTAAAAACATTATGGACCTTATTATCAGTTGGTAACTTCAACTCATATGCTACCTCACCCACACGCATAATGATTCTGAAGGGTCCATAGTATCGTGGTTCCAGCTTCCTTGCACCATTCTTCTTTAGTGTAGACTATCTATAAGGCTGTAGCACCAAGTACGCCATGTCTCCTACCTTGAATGAACGTTTAACTCTTTTCTGATCTGCACATTGCTTCTACTAGTGTTGTGCTCTCTAAATATTCTCCTTAAGAGCCTTCATGATATCTTGATTTTCTTGCAGCAAAGTTCCAACACTAGGCATTCTACTATCACTTGTTTACCGTATCGATTAATTAAGCAACGCACACAGGAAATAGACACTAACACTGAACAACAAATAGTAGAACTCTTATTGTTATTCGCATATACCAATAGTACATTATGCTTCGATGATAAGATATTACAATGCTTTCCGAAGGGGTTATAAATACTTTCCGAGGAACCTTCCCGAAGGTATCTGTCGGCCAGATACATTATGTCCGCTACAAACTATTTACTCGTCAGCTGATACACAATTTCCTTTCCGAAGGGACCCGTCGACTAGTACACAATTTCCTTTCCAAAGGGACCCATCGGCTGATACACAATTTCCTTTCCGAAGGGACTCGTCGGCTGATACACAATTTCCTTTCCGAAGGGACCCATCGGCTGATACACAATTTCCTTTCCAAAGGGACCCATTGGCTAATACACAATTTCCTTTCCGAAGGGACCCATCGACCGATACACAATTTCTACCGACGACATCATCTCCCCCAAAAAGAAAAGTCGTCTCCTGACGACTATTACAAAATCTCTGAGACAAATCAACAACCAAAATACATTGACTGACTAATTGGTCTTCAACACTGTCACCTTAGCCAATCTGACATCTGACCTTGATAGCCACCTTTGCCGCTTTCTGCCTTCCAATTCCGAGTACACTGAATCAAGTGTCACTGCACTGCCTCCAACTGGATGATCAGCTCCTCCCGAGCTCTCTACGCATCCACCAAGACAGCCTCACGGCCAACACCTACTCTCAGTGCCTCTGATACACAGACACTCCATGCCTGCAGCAGCTCCAAGTCTTCTCAACTGGTCAGACTCCCACGACTGATATCCACAACGACTGGGGGTCCAGGCAGCGCCCTCGCGGGGTCCTAGGGCAGCGCCCCTCGCCGCCAAGACCAAATTAGCACTTCGCAACCCACACAGAAATGCACGGAACACACCATTTCTGTCATTATCTGCCAATTCTGCACTCTTTCTGGCAACCACGGATGCGTCCCCTTCCCTTTGGCATCATTTGTCACTCATTCTGAACAACTTGATTCTGTCGTCGTCTTTTTTTTTTTTTGAAAACCTCCTGTCACCCTTCTGTGATGAAATCCGTACGGCTTCAATCTTGACACTGTCTACTGACTGCATATGGATGCCTCCTTCCTGCACACAGGTTTCGATGAAACAAATTTGAAGGCGTTTTCACTATTTCAATCTTCTGGAAAAGCCGTACTGCAATATCCTCCCAAGTCTTGAAAATTCGTACGATAAAAATTAACAAATTTTGGCTCCAATTTTCGTACACTAACCTTCTGAGGCTATCAAAATCCGTACAGTGGTTTTAGTGTTGCAATATGCAACTTTTAAAAACCGTACAGTGCAAGAAAAAGCCGTACCACAGGAAAACCGTACACCACATTCAAGATGGAAACCGTACATTGCCTTAAAACCGTACTTCAAATTTGAAATCCGTACGTTGTCTTTAAAAAACCGTACAGCAAGCATGAAATCTGTACATTGCTCGATCACAAGAAATCCGTACGCTGTCTCCACAATCCGTACGACAGCTGTGAAAATAACCATACGGGAACTGTCTTTAAAATCTGTATGGTAACCTTGCTGCTAAAAACCGTACGGTATCTGCAAGTTAAAAACTGTACATTGCTTTCTTATAAAAATCCGTACGGTGAACCAATAAATTTCGTACACTGCATCATCATTTAAAAATCCGTACGGTACATATCAGACTTGATGCTTTTGAAATTTGCGTACACTGCTCAAAAATTCGTAACAAGATACAAAACTTGGCGAAATCCGTACATTGAACTGAAAAATCCATACACTTCCTCCAAAACCGTACGGTGAATATTTAAGAATCCGTACGGTGCTTTGTTTCCTAAAATCCGTAGAGTAGCTTTTTCATCACCCTTTTTTTTTTTTTTGAAAATCTCGCTTCTGGAACAATTATGTACAATATTTACATATATACAATACTTACAGTCTTTTCTTAGTTATTCGTCCACAAGGGTGCGTTACTTCTTTCATGGTAGACATTCAACTTCGACCTCTTCACTACATCGAATACTTCCTTTCCGTCTAGCATCCACTATTTTATTGCTCTATTATTGCCTACTTCCCGAATGTGGTACGCCCCGACCCATTTAATTTTGAACTTGCCTAGTTTGATTTTATTCCGATCGTCGTACTTCAACACCCACTGTCCAAGTTGAAACTTGCTACGCCTGTTCTGTGTCATCTCCATACCGCCCAGTTTGTTCCCGAAGCTCCGTAGCATGGACTCCATCAATTGCCCCTTCTGGCCACCAATAACACGTCCACTCCATACTACTGCAACTTTTTTTAGACCCTTCCGCTTTGTTTCCTGTGCAGACCGTATCGTGTGCCTTCCTTGCTGCCAGTACCTTTCTGCTATATTTGTGGTTCGACGTAATACTTTCTTCCTGCGTAGTCGTACAGTAGAATCTTTCCTTCTTTTGGGTTCGTACTATATGTTCTGTCCTTCAGCTTTAGTCATATCCGCGTTTTCTTCTTCGGCTTCTCTGTGTTGCTTCAGACATTCATTTCCTTCTTTCTTACCTTCGTCGATCCTTAGCATATTACAACTTGGAAAGAGCTCGTAATCCTCTATCTGCCAGTGGTAAAGACCATTTACTGAATCCAAATCGTCATCTCCTTCCAGTTGTAAAACTCCCTCCTGATCTGGTTCCATAATTTGCCCCTTTTCATCCTCTTCTCCCTCAGAATCTGACGAGGGCTTCGTCCCCGACCATTTGAGTGTGCAGATCAATGACATACTTCCGGCCTTTGCTTTCGAGTTATAAAGTATTTTTCTTCCAATCGTGCTTTGCTTTTGCTTGTATCAGCCACCCCCGACCCAAAATAGCATCGTACCCCTTCCGCCTGAGAGGAATCACAACGAAGTCCAACAGGAATGGTTGTGTTTCGATTGTCACTAGTTGCGCTGTGAGTATTCCCAACGGCTTGATTCCATGTTGATCGGCCGTTAGCAGCTGGAAGGTAGGTGGCCATAATGTCGGCCGGCCCAACTTCTTCCAAGTATCCTCTGGTAGCACATTGATACCGGATCCTCCGTCGACGATCATGTCTGTTAGTACAGTCCCGAGAATGCCCATTTCAACAACCACCGGATAGCATCCAGAGGAAAGAGCTAACAACATCGGATCTTCTGCACTTGTACCCCCCTGTTTGTTGTTGTCTTGCTCTACGGGTCGCTTAGCACTTGGGACTATATTTGTGAGGGTCGTACGGAGTTGAGGCATCGTGAGCAACAGATCATTTATCCTGACGGGTATCTCAACTTGCAATATTTACCGTACAATGTTCTGTTCTGCACAGTTCCGGACGGAAGTACTCGGCATGTCCTTCAGGTGTGCTATTTCGGCCTGTGTTACTTTCTGAATCTCTGCCCTTGCTTCCTCCAGTCTCTTCTTTTCTTCCGCTAGGTCAGGGTATAACTTCGCCTGCTTCCGAGTGATTGCCAGAACTTCTTCCTCGTCTGTCCCTACGGTAATCAAGTTTACGCCGGACTTCGAGCACTTAGTATCATCATGATCTCTAGGCCCACACCAACGACATAGCAGCTTCGGTGTGTTCGTCGTTGTGCACTCCCGGGCGAAGTGACCCCACAGATTGCATGCGCGGCATTGAACAATTGGCCAACCATTCGCATCGTACTGAATTCGACTCCTTCCTCCATTGTTGTTGTTGCCACCATTGTTGTTATTGCTGTTGTTGTTTGGACCGCGCTAGTTGTTTCTATATCCGCCGGATGTGGCATCTTCCGTACTGGTGTTCCCGTTCCCTCCTGACGGGGATGCCTCTTGTGATAGGAACACTTGTTGCGGTGTCCTTGTTTTTAAATTGAAAGGGCATTCCTTTACTGAGTGTCCCAAGATCTGACAAATTTCACAAAATTGATCTTTCGGGCAGGATCCCTTCGTATGGCCTTGTTTCTTACATTTCGTGCACCATAGGTCAGTGCCCTTAGTTTCCTTGTTCATGTTTTTGAATTCCTTCATCATCTGCATCATGTCCTTCTGGAGGGCACGGACCTTCTTGTTGCTTCCTTCGTCATCGCTGCTATCATCTCCTGAGGATGCATCGTCATCTAAATTGAACGAGCTGGTCTTCTTCTTCTTCTTTGTCTTCTGGTCACTTTCGAGGTTCATTGCCTGATTGTACGCTTCATTGTATGTGGATGGTGGCACGATATTCATCTTTTTCTACAGCTTCGGGTGAAGGCCTTCAATGAACCATCTTTTCTGGAGTCCATCTGCCGGCTTATTCTCCATTTTACTGATTAAGTCCTTCAATCTCTTGGCGAAGACCTGTACTGTTTCATTCTTCTTTTGTTTGGTATTGAATATCTCGGCTACAATTTCATTATCATCACGCAAAAGTTGAAATTCCGCGATGAACTCCTTAATATTATCCCAACTATTTAATTTCTGTGGATCAGCATCAGTAAACCAATCAATCGCAACACCCCGTAGGGTAGCAGGAAATTGCCGGATCTATTCGTTTGTATCTGTTATGCCATTTGCCCTCCAGATGGTTTCACATGTTTTACAATGTCGAATGGGATCAGCTGCTTCATCACCATCAAATTTAGGCAATTTTTCCTTCAGACCTACCATTATCACTATATGTCGAGGGTTTTGTTGTGTACCCGCACTGTTTTGCACTCCCGCGCTGTTTTGAGCACCCGTGCTGTTCTGAGCTCCCGTGCTGTTTTGAACACCCGCGCTGTTCTACACACCTGCGCTGTTTTCTACACCCGCGTTGTTTTCTGCTTCCGCGCTGTTTGGTGAAGAAGAGGGTTCATCAACCGAAGTTGTTCGTCCCGGAAGTATATCTCAGACGAAGAGGTCACTCCATGCTCGTGCTCCTTTGGCACACCGAGCCGTGCGAGTCGATCTCCTTCCGTCAGGATTCTCTTCCTGTGGCGTATGTAGGTTCAGAAACTCCTCCCTTGCTTCTTCCACCAAATCAAGCCGTTGTCAAGTCTCCTTCAACAATACTTCTGCGCTCTTGTTTCGGTCGGAAATCTTCTAAAACCTCCTTCGACGCTCTATCTGCTGAGCCAAATTTAAATTTTTCTGCGCAACGCGTATGTCATCTTATTCCTTCAGCTTACTCTTATCTTTGTTCAACTGATTCGGCATTTAATTCATATCCGCCTGCTTGCGTGCCAGATCCATCGGGCAATGGCGCCAAATGTTTACCGTATGGATTAATTAAGCAACGCACATAGGAAATAGACACTAACACCGAACAGCAAATAGCAGAACTCTTATTATTATTCGCATATACCAACAATACATTATGCTTCGATGATAAGATATTACAATGCTTTCCAAAGGGGTTATAAATACTTTCCGAGGAACCTTCCCGAAGGTATCCGTCGGCCAGATACATTATGTCCGCTACAAACTATTTACCCGTCGGCTGATACACAATTTCCTTTCCGAAGGGACCCTTCGGCTGATACACAATTTCCTTTCCGAAGGGACCCATTGACTGATACACAATTTCCTTTCCGAAGGGACCCATCGACTGATACACAATTTCCTTTCCGAAGGGACCCATCGGCTGATACACAATTTCCTTTCCAAAGGGACCCGTTGGCTAATACACAATTTCCTTTCCGAAGGGACCCATCGACCGATACACAATTTCTACTAACGACATCACTCATCAACAGATCAAGAAAGTTGGGTGCCTCATAACCATGGAAGACCATAAATGGTGTCATCTGTATAGGAAGTTGGTAGGTGTTATTATAATAGTACTCACAAGACATATCCACTTAACCCATCCCTTTTGCTTCCCTACAATGTAGTTCCTAAAATATCCCTTCTTGGTTAGATCAGAAAGTGGTATCGATTCCATTAACTAATTTGCAATAAAAACCACATGAGCCCAAAATTCCTCTTAGTTGTGTGAGACTCTCAATTATAGGCCACTCAATTATTGTCTTGACCTTGTCTAGATCCATGCATACTCCCCATGTGCTAAATATGTGTCCTAAGTACAACAGTGCTCTGGACCCCAACTCACACTTGAATTCCTTGACATGCAAGGTCTCTTTGCCAAGAATACCCAAACCTGTATCAAGATGCAGAATATAATCCCTCCACAATTTGTTGTACACAGAAACTAACACAAACTGCCTCAACTATTGTATGTCTAGATGATAAACATGTTTTTGCTGCTCCTCATGTATTGGCATCAAAACACAACTTATGTAATGAAGCCATGTCATCCGCAATACCATATCAGCATCTCCCATGTTTAAAACATAAAAATCTGCATTAAACTCAAAGTTATTCAAATGCATGGGCAGATCTGAAATCTTCCTGTCGCACCTAAGAGTGTAGCCATTTGTAACCTTTACTCTTATACCCTCAAATACCTCCATCTGTATGTTGCATCTCTCAACCAACCAAGCATCAATGAAGTTATGTGTGACACCTTTATAAAGCAAGGTAATGATTTTCTGCCCAACTAAAACTCCACGCATCCTAAAGGATCCCTCATGCTGTATGTTAGTGAGATGTGCTTCCTGTAACTGAACCGACTCTTCCCTTCCAGCCCTTTCTTCCTCATGTTCTGATCCTGCTAGCTTAGACCCTTCTTGATCAAATTTCTAATCTAAATTTTCAGATTCAGAATTCTCATTATATGCCCATATAACACAGCCAATCTTCCCCTTACACCTTAATGGACAATCATGGTTTACATCATGTGGGCTTTTGCAATAAAAACAAAACTTCTTTCTACTCAAATCATTAAGCGTTTCTCTATCTAGGGGTGTTGCTGATTCCCCCTTTGGATTTAACTTTTTCTGAACTGCTCAAATATGATCCTCAATTTGTTTGTGCATCATGTCATGATGAGATAATGCTACAATAGCCTCATCCTCCTCCACCTTTAACCGAGTCTCCAAGCTATGAACAACTTCAGTTACTCTTCGTGTTTGTTATCTTTAACAAATCCTTTAGTTGACCAGACTCATCAACTTCATTGTTGTCATTGGAACTAGGTACATTTTTAGATTCATTCTCTGATTGAAATAAGAGTCTTCTAATGTTATCCATCCTCTTTTTCCTTACTATGTTGAGGAGATTGACCTTTTCTTTGACCTCTTGAAAATGTTGTCTTGCATTGGCAGCTACCAATTTAGCATTTTTAGCTTTTTGCACCCATTCATCATTCATTTCTTTAAACTTCTTCACCTCTTTAATGCCAAAGTATGTTAAACTAGCTCTTGTATAATTGATATCTTTTGGTTTACTAAATGGTGTAAGGCTGTTATCGATAGATGTTATCATATTGTTGACGTTTTCATTATATGGAGAATGGTAGTGCATAACACAATTATCCTCAAACAAATCAGTAATGATATCATGCCATTGTAAAGATTTATGTCATCTGATCATTTTTTAAAGAGAAGAATAGCATATGTTACATGTTGATCATTGAACATGTATCACTTTTCAGGACATTGAAATTGGAATGTAATTCATATCATCCATTTGTACTCGTATACTTTTCTAGTTAATTTTCCCTCTTGTTACAAAATAAAATATAAACAAATATTTGGTCAAATTTGATATAATACTTTTGAGACCAATGTAGTTGACTCATTAAGGAAAGTGAAGTTGACAAATTGAGGGAAGCAAGGAAATGAGTTTAGCTTGCAAGGGACATAAGAGTGTTTTTATCTTGTCATTTTGATAGCAGAAGAATGTCATATTAATGAATTTCTGTCAAATCCTTGACATATTCAGTTTTGATAAGAAATTACTGAAAGTCACATTTCTACTTTAAGGGTGTCATAAATAGTTATACAATTTCATATTGTGTTTCTGCACTTGATGAGCTACATGTTTGAACTTTGTTTATTCAATTTTTTACTACACCACTATAACCTATCAATAATACAACAGAATGCCTCAAAGCATCACACCAACATTACATACTTCTAACAATTATCAGCATCGCTTAAGGACGACTCAGGATAAGAATAAAGTAGCGATTTTTGGGGGGACATGCTTGTGATATTCAACTGTTTACCATGTTGAGTTCTTAATCGTATGCAATATTATCTAAAAAATTACTAAGTGTATCTACAGATAACTCACATTTAAATGCAAATGCCATAGTTATCATTTATTTACGGGCTTCTTGTAAAATGAACACCTTAAGTGTGTAAATGAAGTCTTAGTGTCTATACACATTTATAGCAGGTGTTCAAATTGTTAAACCTTTCATTTTGAATGCAACTATAGCAATTCATACAATAATGTTGTAATGATGATCAAGGAAAATCTAGAAACAGCCTGGATAAAACATAGCCAAAAGTTAAATTTCATTTATAAATTTTCCACTCAAACAACAGGCAATACATAGTTTCACTAAATTGAGAAAGATGTCTCAATTGTTTAAAAAAAAATTTATCATGCCAGCAAGTGCAACAAGGTATTGAAAATAATCTATAAACTGGGTTACACAAAAATGTAAAATTAAAGTACCTGTTCATTTTGCTTTTTGATCTGATGCTTGCTAAACCAAATGCTGCCCATATACAAAGCAGCTGCCAGGAAGAGGATTGGACCTATCCTTGGATCTCTCATATAATCAGATAGTCTAGTTGCAAAGCCTTTAATCCTTTCTTGCATCTTTTTCCTCGTGCTGTACACAAGTCTTTGGGAGACCCCAGACCAGGCTGGCTTTGATTCCTCAGGAATTAGATCTGGAGAGCTTATTCTCTGCAGTTAATCAATACCAATTACTAATTATTGTTTGTTTAATGAGCATAAAAGAAAATGCTACTAATAAATTGCGTTGAATTTAAAGCAGTTAAACCATTAGAACTTTCAAACAGAGTCACCACAATAGAATTTTCAATCATTTGAATCCTTTTTCTTTTAACAGAATCACCCCTTTTTCCCTCAAGTTCCAAATGTTTCTTCATCATTTTTGGTCTAATCCTTCACAGTTATTGTTGCATGTGTATTTTGATGAAATAACTCACAATAATGAAGAGAAATATGGATTCATCAAGCCCCTTTTGATGATAAAGTTCCAAATTTCTAGGGTAAGGGTTACAATGCAAAACTCATTTACAATATTTAGCTATCAACCCTTCGGGAAATTGAAGGCAAGAACAAAGGAACTGTTATAAGTTTTCATTTTTTATATTCATATAAAGTAATAAATGTAGCTTGGTAATACTTAAAACTTTAATGTAATTGTACTTAACATAATTTTTACAAAATAAACCTTTGTAAACTTGAGCATGGAAACAAAGGAATAGTTCAAGTAAAAGGAATGCTGAGTTTTATGGAAAAAAGCGACATAAAACATGATAATTATTTGTGTCCTTTCTACAGAGATGGACCAAGAGGACCCTGGCATCTTCCCAACATTGGGACAACTGGTGCCATCTCTTAAGCGCACAGGTGCTGCTGAAGTGTTTTGTATCGGTAAGGATGACCTTTTCTATTAAATGTGATTGATTCAGATGTGTTTTTGACATTCAGGCCATTGTGATAAATTCTTTTAAGTGTGCATGTATCATTTAAGTGTGAAATGCTACCAACAATGATTCTTGATCTCTAAGAGGATGGATTGCTACTCAAGTTGTGTGAATTGAGTACTAAAGTACAACTTAATGTTTCCAAAGGGTCATTGAACAGAACATCTTTCAGTTACAGTTCAAATTTTGTCCTTGGTAGTCACTGAGTTGGAAAGAGTTTGTTTCAGTTCATCTCTATCTGCATGGATAATGACATAGGGGTCAATGCTGCATGATAGAGCTGTTATCTTTTATAGCCACTACCATGGATTTCAAAGGGGCATATATGTATGCATGCATGGCATGAAAACAATGGAGATGTTCCCCTGCTCAAGATCATTATGTTTTCTAGCAAAGAGTTTGAAATTCCACAAGGATGGTCCAAAGGTGGAGCAATTACAAGAGAACTTTTTACCATTCTAGACCTAGTTAATCTCCCATCCTAACAGATAGAAAGCGGCATAAAATTGATTGAATATTCAATTCCAAGGTTCAATTGGCACATATGGCATACTTTTATTGCTGTGTTGAAAAATGAAATATAAATTTTAGAGTTCTAGGGACTGCAAGTAGCATTATCAGGATAGGGTGCTTGCATGTTTTGTTTAATTGTTTACTGCTCTACTAGTAAATTAATACATGAATTAATAATACAGATGGCAGTGCACACCAGATATAGGAGTAAAAATGTATCTTTATTAGTTCATGAATTCATTATAGAGAAGAAGACCAAAGATGGTTGGCCAAGGATAACAATTCATTCGACTCCACACTACCCTCTTACTCGTTGGTACATAACATATTTAAAGGGCCTGACAATTACCAAGAAAGCGTCAAATTTAGAAGTCATTAATTAATTGGCAGTGGGCCTGACCTAACTTTTCTGACAGGAAAGAAGGGAAAAAGCTCATCTCTGCCAACATTTTACCCATTCAAAGCTATAAAACTATTAGCTATTTACCTGCCTCTCAACCATCTGCATAAAATTACACTCTTAAATCTAATTTGATTTTGGACAGTAGTGAACACTTGAAGACCAAACTAGGATGAAAGAAAAGAAAGCATCATGTAGGATGAAGTGGTTGATGGATTTGACTGGTATTAAGGCACACCCACACCCATTGTTTCCAATTCACATGTTCATTCAAAGGTGTAGATGGCATTCAGAAAATCTGCATATTCATCTTCATGAATGGCAAGTGAGAATTCATGGGGATGATTAAAGAGGATATTATATATATAAAACATGAAAAATACGAATATGGGTTTTGAAATAAGTGAGATGAAATGTTACTGAAAGTATAGATGACATTTGGTTGGGTTATATGTTGAGCATTAAGTAACATGAATACCCTTTGCCACCAGAGCCACAAGAATTTTGCATTAAACATTGACCAAATTCAAATACATCTTTAATTACTGAAAACATTAAAGGATATAAGCATGTTAGACAAAATGTCTCTTCTAGCTACTCATACTTACATAATATGGTAGGTCTTTGGAATCACCTTCCTTGATTATTTTTGATATCCATGATAGTATCTGTTAACCAAGAAAAGCAGAGAATTAGATAAATTTGTGTATGGAAAAAAATAAAAGAATAAAACTCAGTCTCCTTTGGATGTTTAAAGAAGCTAAAAATTCACCACAGAAATAAAGATAAATTCAGATTTACCTCTGTTAAGACATACAAAAACATCACTCATTTCAAGATACTTCCTACCTAAAACCAGCTTCACCTGGGGATTAATATCTGATGCAAATAGTTCTCTCATGCCTTTTCTATCATTGTTGGAGGACAGAATGTGAATTTATATAAATTAGCATGTGCATATTGCAAATGTAATTATAGAAATTATATTGGTTGTCTAAACATGTAATTGGTAAACAACCCAGATTTGCAAGGAAGGTTCTGTAAAGGTTCAATTAATATCATTCAAAAGGAAGCATCGCAAGGAGAATCTTGTCTTGTCCACAACATATGAAAATGAGTCTCATATAAGAGGGGTCTTTGTCTTCTTTCTACCTTCATTTCTAATATGGCTTTTTAAAGTGTCTTTAAGGCCTTTTGTCTTTCCCACATTTGTCTTGTTAGGAGTCTCTTTGGAATCTTCCTTAAACTTTTTATTTTCTTTATAGCCAAGTCCTATTATATTTGTACCTTTACCCATCAATGATGTTACCTAGGGTTTTAGTGTAATTTGCAAGGAAGATTCTGCAAGGGTTCAATTAATATCATTCAAAAGGAAGCATTCGCAAGGCAAATCTTGTCCACGCCATATGAAAATGAGTGTCATATAGGAGGGGTCTTTGTCTTCTTGCTACCTTCATTTATAATATGGCTTTTTAAAATGTCTTTAAGGCTTTTTGTCTTTCCCTCATTTGTCTTATTAGGAATCTCTTTGAAATCTTCCTTAAACTTTTTGTTTCCTTTATAGCCAAGTCCTTTTATATTTGTACCTTTACCCATCAACAATGTTACCTAGGGTTTTGGTGCTCTTCTCAAACTTGAGGCTTGCGTTTAAATTGGTAGTGGCATACGATTAGACTTTTACCTCTTCAAATATTCTCTTCTTTAATTTAAATTTTCAAACTGATAATTGTTTTCTCTATTTTGTTTAAATGATCTTTCAAATCAATGCTCAGTTTTCAGATTCTTCTACCATTTTGGCTTTTTATTCACTCTTCATGAAATAGCAACTTGTACTTTGAATTTCTCTAACATTATCAATCTCATCTATAGTCACTTGTGCTATATATGTAACATGATGGCTCGGAATAATTATTCCTGCTTCGGCAACCTGATGGTGCATGATGATGAAAAGCGAAAACTTCATACTGACATGGCGACAAGAGCCCCACTATTATGAATACAGCTATAGATAGGCTCAACCCCCTACACTATAGACTTTTTGCTCAACATTCTCTACATAATCATCTTCATTATTCATGTCAACATTCTATATCACCTCTAATTTGGTGATCCTAAATGGCCTCCCTTGTCTCCCTATTTCAAGTTCGTTCACTTGGTGGCCTCATTGTGTTGTGGGGAGGGGGTGGAGGGGGTAGGGGGGGGAGGGGGGAGTGTGGTGGATTGCACCCTCACTTTCTCTTCTCTCATCCTCTTTGTTAGCCACTTTAACATCACTTGCCTTCCCTTGGCAGACGATGCCCTCCTTAGCCTCACTTTGCAGCACTATGCCCCTCCCCCTCTTCCTCCCTCTTGCCCCACCTCTCTCCCCATCCCTTGGCTCCCTCTCACATCTCCTTTTGTTTCAACAGTGGGCATTGTGACCTTCTCACCATGCACCTCAAACAAATTCTCTCCTTAGACCCGACCCCCTAGGGCTTACACATCCTTGTTCATCCACCTCTTTGCATCTTTCATGGAGTCAACCTGCCTCTCTGCACCCTACCACACCATCCCCTGATCTTCCTTGCTTTCTTGTAAGAACACCTTCCCCTATAATCAATGGTTTGATGATGATTGTGAGTCCTTCCACTGCTTTGAGCACTCTACTTTCATGCTTCATATGGCCTCCTTCGTGTTGTAGAAGTGCTCTTACTGTGTAATGTCCCCTACTTAATATGACCATCAAGGTCAATAGATTAGCCTATGGCAGGAGCTTCCGTAAGCTAATGAAGTGATTAGGGAGCTCATTTAGTAGTATTTTCAGTAGTTACTATTTTTAGTAAGTCAGTGGGAGTCAAATGATATGGAAATTTTCAATGTTTGGCTTGGTAGATTTGGTTGATCTCTTTCTAATGAGCTATCATACATGGCATTCGAAGTTCGACTCATGATTTTAATGCTGAAGTTAATTTACCTTTATATAAAGTGTTAATTAAATAAAAGAATTATCAATTATGTCACCTTATTGTAAAGTTGTTTTAAAAAGGTGTTTCCCATTTATCCAACATTGCTTATGCAAATGAAGTTGACTTCTTGGAGGACTTTATATTCTCTTAGCTAGAATGAGTTGGGGTATGCTTGGATGGTATTACTATTATGCTATTGGATTTCTGGGAAATCTACTTGTTCAACTTGGAGGACGAAATTCCTCTTTGCTAGCAATCTCTTCACTGTTGAAAGACACAATCAGAAGGATTACAAGGTGTTTTCATTCAGGAAACACAGTGGGATTTATTAGTGAGTTCGCACATAGTTTAAGAGAGCTCTAAAGTTCAGGTCAGAAGTTGCTTGTAGCCATAATTAGTGTTTTGCTACAGTGAGTGTGAATAGTGTTTTTGCTACAGCGTCATGAATAGTGCTGCTATAGTACACAAACAGTGTTGCATTGAGTTTCTTGTTCACTCTTGCTGGTTAAAGGTTGGGAGGTTGTCATTTCATTTGCATATCACTACAGCATCTACTACTAGGGTCCTTCCATCATACTGTTCATTTTAGGCATTGTAATTATTAAATACCCATCTGAAGATTTGCTGCAGCCTATAAGGCAATTGTATGTAAACATTTCAATTGCAAAATCAATATTTTATCATCAAATAAGGAGGTCTAGACTTTGCTAATTTATTGTTGTATGTTTGCTAAGTGTTTGTCAAAATGCCATGTTGAAAATAACACTCTAATTGATAGTACTTAGTAGTTTGCAAGTCTCCTCAAAAACAAAAAAGAAGGGTGGTTATTATAGTGGTAAAATCCAGGTTTTCCTACCATCTTGTGGAGGCATTATAGGAAATTTAGAACAAGGGAGACGGAAAAGTGTTTGACGAAATGTCAAAACACTAAAATCAGGAATAAAACAGGTTAAGAAAGTATGTTTGAGCATGCGACAGGGACCTTATAACTTCTGCACTACCAAAGTAAGACAAAATAGGATTTCAGACTTGCAAAGTGAACAATCCAGTTCATCCATGTAGGTGGACATAGAATTCAGTTATACAGAGACAGAGGAGATATTCTTTGATCGGGACAGCAATATGGGTGACTGAGATGACAGGAATACAGGACTAGGTGGAGGCAGGAATACCAGTCTAGATCAAGGGGAGGTAATATTCAGACAGTTAGTGGATATATTAGAGCAGGGGCAACGTATGCAGCAAGAGTATAATAGGTGAATGGCCATGATGTTGCAGCTTATGGCTAGATAGATGGGCCTCAACATTAATCCAGGTGATGCCAACAATGGAAACAATAACAATGGGGACAATGATAATAATGGAGGCCGAGGCAACAACAATGGTCTTGAGGATAACATTATGGAAATAATAATGGACATGGCAACAATGAGAATGAGGCTGATAACTTTAGATACGTTGCATGCCCAATTCAGACAGTGAGCTCGAGACCTCTTCTACCCACCTTCCCACCCCAAGATCGATTCAACCAGTAAACAAATCGTAGATTACCGAGTTACAGGATCAGTTCAGGAGGAATTAGGAGGCTACTGGACCAGAGTTGCAGGTGGATATTTCCCTTAGAGATTATATGGACTTGAGGATGAGACACATGCCTAGAGCAGGAGGGAGGAATCAAAACTTTGAGCTGAGCAAGAAAGTTTGAAAACTTTCTTTACCTTATTATGATGCTTCAAGGAAGATGATTGCACAAACTTGGGTGCAGAAGGTAGATACATCCTTGCAGCTAAATCCTATACCCGAGGAGGAGGGTATGAAGTATGCGGCTATTCATTTGGATGGTCCAGTGCATGAGTGGTGGCACCATGGCATGGTAACCTTGGGGCATAATCAGATCACATCTTATGAGTTCACTGAGAGACTCATAGAGAAATTTAATACCAAAGATCCTGAGTTACAGTTTAAAGAGTTGGAACAGCTCAAGCAGTGGGGATCAGTTGAGACATATATCAGTGAATTTCAAACGTTAGCTATGTTGGTCACAGATATTTCAAAGAGGAGATTAGTAGTGTTGTTTATGGACGGACTCTCAGATCCCTTGAAAGGTTGGGCCAAGGGGCATGACCCAACTACATTAGAGGATGCCACTAAGAAGGCTCATGACTTAGCACCTTTTTCTTTTAGGAGCAGATTTCAGCATAGGGATTCACATAGGAGAAGGACAAAAAACCTTTTCACAAGGATGCTTAGCCAAAAAGGGATAATAAGTTGGACAATGACATCCTAAATGAGTTGAGGAGGAAGAAGCTATGTTTTCATTGCAAAGAGCCTTGGGACTTATAAGTGCCCTCTCAAGACTAAGGCAAATCAAATGGAGTATTTCTCTGCAAAGGAGTCACAGTCAAAGAGGGAGGATCAACACTCCGATTCGGATGAGGGTAACACTACAGAGGAGAGTAGCATTCCTGAGGATGAGAGGTCGTTGGCACATTTAAAGGGGGCTCAAAAGACAATCACATTTAAGGTCAAGGATACTATCCATGAGCAAAAAGTGATCTCACTCATTCACACTGGGGCTACACATAATTTGATAGATGCACAATTAATAGCCAAGAGAGGTTTACAAGCTGAGGAGCATGTTGAGTTTAGAGTCATGGTGGCTAACGGTGACAAATTATTATGCTACGATTTGGAGGATGAGTTCTATGTACTATGTAGTAGACATGGGAGATTATGAAGTCATCCTCGGCATGACATGGATGGCCTCAATAGTTGAGTTCACACTCAACCTAGCAAAATTGGAGATGAGATTCTAGCATGAGGGCAAAACTGTTGTACTTAGAGGACTTTTAAATGGGGGTAGCAGAGTAATCTCCTTAAGAAGAATGCAAAGACTTTTTTGACATGATGACGTAGAGTGGGCGGCGGAAAATTTCACTATGCCAACTTCACAGAAGCCACAGGTGAAGAGTCATCCACCAAATATCTTGGAGAAACTTGATAGGCACACTAAAGTATTTGGCGAGATTTTGCATGAGGTTCCTCTTGACAGGGGGATAGAGCATGTTATTGAGCTCGAGGAGGGAGCCAAACCAGTTATGATTACTACCTATCGTCATCTTAAGATACACAAGGATGAGATAGAGAAGGCAATTAAGGAATTGTTGGAGATGGAGCACATTAGGCCTAGCAAAAGCCCTTTTGCTTGAGCAATAGTTTTGGTAAAGAAGGATGAGACGATGCACATGTGCATCGATTACAAGGCACTAAAAAAGAAAACAATTAAAGATAGGTATCCCATTCCTAGGATTGATGAGTTGATTGATGAGCTGCATGGGGCATGCTTCTTCACCAAAATTAATTTACGATCCGGATACCATCAGATTTAGATGAGAGCAAAGGACATTGAGAAGACAGCCTTCCAATGTCACTATGGCCACTTTGAGTTTATAGTTATGCCATTTGAGCTAACCAATGCACCCACTACATTTCAGAGTTATATGAACCAGGTATTCAGGAGGCAGTTGAGGAGATTCGTCTTGATCTTCTTTAATGACATCTTGGTCTTCCGTAAGACTTGGGAGGAGCAGTTACAACATCTAGGGTGTTATTTATTCTGGAGAGAGAACCATTGTATGTTGAGGAATCTAAATGTAAGTTTGGCATGACCGAGCTCCTTTACCTTGGGTATATCATTAGTGTAGATGGTGTTCGGGTTGATCCCGAAAAGATTAGAGCTATTATGGATTGGCCTACTCCCACAAACCTCACACAACTCAAGGGGTTCTTTGGTTTATGTGGTTTTTACAGGAGGTTTATTAGGGGATTTTCACAAATTGCCACACATTTGATGAATCTCACCAAGAAGGGGGCCTTCAAATGAACAGAGGCAGCACAAAGATGTTTTGACGACTTCAAATAGGTGACGTTATCTTGTTCAGTTCTAGCTCTACCTGATCTTACAAAACCATTTGAACTTCAATGTGATGCTTTAGGAGATGGGATAGGGGCACTATTGAGGCAAGAGAGACAACCCATTGCATTCGAGAGCAGGAAGCTCTGAGGAGTTGAGAGGAGGAGCTATTCTATCTATGACAGGGAAATGTTGGCCATAATGCATGCGTTGGCAAAATTTCGATCTTATTTGTTAGGTGGACGTTTTGTAATCAAGACTGATCACAATAGTATTAAATACTTCATGGGCCAACATGATCTTAATGACTGGCAACAGTAATGGGTTACCAAGTTGCAAGCTTATGACTTTGACATAGAGTTTGTCGAAGGTAAGAAAAATGTGGTGGCTGACGCTTTATCTCAGAGACCTCACTTATGTGCTTTGGTAGATATTTCAAGAGATTGGAGAGATCGGATTGCAACAGAGTATGTAGGAGAAGATTGGGCTTCTAGGATAGTTGCGGGCACCATTCAGGATGACAAGTATGCGGTGTTGGATGGGTTGATCAGATTTTAGGACAGGATTTATTTGATTCCTATATCACTCTTTAGAGAGGAGATCTTGAGGGCATTTCATAATGCGTCTACAACTAGACATCCTGGGGTTTTCAAAACTTATAGGCAGATCCGTGTGAGATTCACCTAGAGGGAACTCAAGGATGACGTGCCAAGATATGTGAGAGAGTGCGTGGTGTGTCAGCAGAATAAGGGAGCACACTTTTCTCGCAGGGTTGCTTCAGCCTTTGCTCATTCCCAACAAAAAATGGGAAAGTATTTCGATGGATTTCATCACCGGGTTACCACGAGTGCAAGGGAGAGATTGCATCTATTTGGTGGTAGACCGCTTGACGAAGTTCGCTCGCGTCTTTGCTATTCCATCCACTTACCCAGCAACACAGGTGGTAGATCTTTTCTTCAAAGAGATATTCAAGTCATATGGGCTGCCTAGATTCATAGTCAGTGACCAGGATAATAAATTTATGGGTGGTTTTTGGCAAAAATTGTTTAGGTTGTGTGGTACAGATCTTACACCCAACACTAGTTACCATCCACAGACAGATGGGCATACAGAGATTGTGAATAAATGGGTGGAGGGGTATTTTAAGAACAGTTATGTGAGTGCACAACAGAGAGCTTGGGTCATATGGGAGAGTATTGTTATAATACCACTTAACATATGTCCATCAGGATGACTCCTTTCATGGAACTGTATGGTTATTAAGCACCTAGTTTCACCAATTTAGTTTTTGGGGACAATAGAGTGCTCAAAGCCAAAGGCTTATTGTAGGATAGTCAGGATATTCAAGTGGTAGATCTTTTCTTCAAAGAGATATTCAGATTACATGGGCTGCATATATTCATAGTTAGTGACCGGGATAGTAAACTTATGAGTGTTTTTTGGAAGGAATTGTTTGGATGGGCAGATGGAAATTGTGAATAAAAGGGTGGGGGGGGGGGGGGCGAATTTAAGGAACTATGTGAGTGCACAACAGAGAGCTTGGGTTAGATGGCTGCACATGGGAGAGTACTATTATAATACCACTTATCATGTCCATCAAGATGACTCCTTTCATGGCACTGTATAGTTATTAAGCAACTAGCTTCATCGATTTAGTTTTGGGGGACAATAGAGTACCCAAAGCCAAAGGCTTATTGCAGTATAGTCAGGATATCTTGAGAGTGCTCAGGGAGAACATACAATAGGCTCAGAATTGTTTACCGTACAGGTAAAGAAAATGAACGCATACAGACAATAGAACACGAACAGCAGAATTATATTCGCACTAGTAGATCCATGATGATTTACAATGATCCCAGACGGGATATAAATACTACCGCCGAACCTTCCCAAAGGAGTCTGTCGGCCACAATTATTTTATCTGCTACAAACTATTTACCGCCGGACCGTCCGCTATAGAATACAGAAACACCGTCGGACCGTCGGCTACAGGAACACTGCCGGACCGTCGGCTACAGAAACACCGCCGGACCGTCGGCTACAGAAACACCGCCGGACCGTCGGCTACAGAAACACTGCCGGACCGTCGGCTACAAAAACACCGCCGGACCGTCGGCTACAGAAACACTGTCGGACCATCGGCTATAGAAACACTACCAGACCGTCGGCTACAGAAACAAAATACCGCCGGAGCCATCCAGTCGGCTAACAAGAATCAACAAAAGTTGTATGCTGATCAAAAAAGGGTAAAGTGCAGTTTTGAGATGGGGGATATGGTTTACTTGAGGCTACAGCCATACAGATAGTCATTGCTCAAGAAGAGCAGAGCCAAGAAGCTGAAGCATAGGTTTTATGGTCCCTACAGAGTGAGCAAGGTTGCCTATGAGATTGAGCTTCCGAAGGGCAATCGAGTACATAATGTGTTTCATGTGTCAAGACTTAAGAAAGCCATTGGTCAACGAGTTGTGCCTTTGGCAGATTTGCAACATTGGATGAGGAGGGTAAGCTTGTGTTGGTCCTTGAAACTATTCTTGATACTAGAGAGAGGACTCTTAGGAATAGGGTAGTTAATGAATACTTGGTTAAGTGGAGAAACTTGCTAGAGGAGGATGCTACTTGGGAAAAAGAGCAAGTATTGCAGCATCTAGAACTGAGATTGCTTGAGGACAAGCAATTTCAAGGGGGAGCGGACTGTAATGCCCCCTACTTAATGTGACCATCAGGGTCAATAGATTAGCCTATGACAGGAGCTTCTGTAGGCTAATGAAGTGATTAGGGAGCTCATTTGGCAGGATTTCAGGAGTTACTATTTTTAGTAAGTTAGTGGGAGTCAAATGATATGGAAATTTCCAGTGTTCGGCTTGGTGGATTTGATTGAGCTCTTTCTGACAAGCTATCATACATGGTATTCTAAGTTTGACTCTTATATGATTTTAATGCTGAAGTTACTTTTTATAAAGTGATAATTAAATAAAAGACTTTTCAATAAAGTCAATTTGTTATAAAGTTTTTTTTAAAAGATGTTTCCCATTTATCCCACATTGCTTATGCAAATGAAGTCGACTTCTTGGAGGACTTTATATTCTCTTGGTAGGAATGAGTTGGGGTATCTATTATGCCATTGGATTTCAGGGAAATCTAATTGTTGATCTTGGAGGACAAAATTCCTCTTTCTTAACATTCTCTTCGTTGTTGAAAGACATAGTCAGGAGGATTACCGGGTGTTTTCATTCAGGAAACACAGTTGGATTTATTGGTGAGTTTGCACATAGTTTAAGAGAGCTCTAAAGTTCAGGTCAGAAGTTGCTTGCAGCCATGAATAGTGTTTTGCTACAGTGTATGAATAGTGATTTTTCTACAAAGCACGTGAATAATGCTTTTGCTACAGCGCGCATGAATAGTGTTATGCTACAATGCTGTGAATAGTTCTACTACAATACACAAACAATGTTGCATTAAGTTTCTTGTTCACTCTCGCTGGTTAAAGGTTGGGAGGCTATCATTTCATTTGCAGATCACTACGGCATCTACTTCCAGGTTCCTTCCATCATACTATTCACTTAAGTCATTGTAATTGTTAAATACCAGTCTGAATATTTGTTGTAGCCTATAAGCCAATTGTATGTAAACATTTCTATTGCAAAATCAATATTTTATCAGCGAATAAGGAGGTCCAAACTTTGCTTATTTATTGTTGTATGTTTGCTAAGTGTTTGTCAAAATGCCATGTTGAAAATAACAATCTAATTGATAATACTTAGTCTACAAGTCTCCTCAAAAACAAAAAGGAAGGGTGGTTATTACCTACCACCTCTTCCCCCGCTTTAAAAAGTGTGCCTTCATTTTGCTCCATAGTCGGTCCCTCTGTGCCTTTCTCCTCCAATCGTCCAAGGCCTTCAATTGCAGCCTTTTCTCATACAACCCCCCTGCCGCCTTAGTCCTCATCACGTTGGTTTCCCATGCCTCCATCCATTACATCATTCTAGGGCAGTCCTCCACTATTGCCACACCTCCCTCCCACTACAACCTTTTCACGGTCAACAACATCAACGAGATAGTTAGGTGTCAGAACGAAAATAGAGCAGTGGATAAGGAAGGGTTCCAAGCGGAACTCTTCAAGTATGGCATCCGAGTGTAGGGTTCTTTCCTTTAAGAGTTGTTTAATACAGTGGTTTGCATTGGGTTCCCCTCCTCTTTGTCTCAACACATTATCCACCTAATTCACAAGGATAGACCTACCTCGGATCCCAACATATATAGGACCATCATGATTGGGCACACTTCTCCAAACTTTATGTTTGATTTGTAGAATTTTCTGCACATGTAATAGCATTGCCATAAAATGTGGCATGTGTTTTCCAATTGCAACCTCACCTTATATTTATCAGATAGTGGAAGAATAGACATGTCCCCTAATTTTTTCATTATATGTAATGTCTCCTTATATATATATATATATATATATATATATATATATATATATATATATATATATATATATATATATATATATATATATCTTGGAGTGATTTATCCGAGTAAAGCTACAAAACATCAACACTCCCTCTTAGCTCAGGAGGATAAACACATGACCTTATATTAGCTCAATGTAATATAAGAATATCTTTGATCAAAAGATATTAACATTTTGATATCTAGATTCTAGAGTATTGGTCTTCTAGAATAGCAACACATCTTATTCACCAAATACTCAAATAAGGTTTGATATCACATTTGATATAATGAGTCTTGGTCTCCCAAAATATTGACATTCAATATCCATCAAGTGCTCAAAAGTTTTGATATCACATTTGATATCATGAGTATTGGTCTCCCAAAATATTGATGATATTCACCAAGCACTCAAAAGTTTTTGTTTTTTTTTGATATCACATCTAATATCAAGAGTATTGGCATCCCAAAATATCAATAATATTCACCAAATACTCTTTCAATAATGGCCTTCCAGAGTGTTGAGATGCAAGACATTCACCATTTACTCAATTTTTTTAATCTCATGATACAAACTGTTGTAAGATCATCACCATACAATAACTTCTGCAAATACAAGTGACGTCATTTGGAAGTCGTCACTTTCTCATTATGTACACAGGGGGTAGGACCATTAAAATTACATAGTCACGAGGCATATTCATAAATCACAGTCCTCTTGACTACTACAATTTATTGATCACTGGAGAATCCATCTCAACATGGTTTATTCCCTCTGAATCAGTATGATCGAGATCACCGAAGATTGATTGGATCATATCCTCTATTTGCTTCCTCTCTTTCAAGGTTGTCACTAATGAAATGTCAGACTCCCTTTGAATCTCAATCTCCTTCCTATAATAACATTCTCAGAGGAAAAAATCAAGTCAAATGCTCGTATAGAATATTAATATTAATCAGAATGTTAGTAATTTAATTCATGCTTATTATTAACATAAATAATATAACATTCCTCTTTATTTTATATTTTCAATAATAGAAATGGGTCATACATAAGTAATTAAAAAGATAACCATACCTAAACTTACCTTTTTTTATACTTTATGATGGATACACATTATATCTACGTTACCGGTACTTCCCCTTTTGCCTTCACATACGGGTACGGTATGTATTGGAATCAGATATGTCTAAAATACCCTGTGGAATCGAATAAGGTTCGATTTTTACTTTTTTTGCAATGAATCCAAATGTTTTTGGATGACGTGGCGATTTGAATGTTAACGTGGCAGTTTGACTAAGATATTTAGGGTCGGCGTCTGATTTTTCTTTGTTTTTAACTCGATTTGAACTGTAACGTGGCAGTTTGACCAGGATATTACAGGTCAGCGTTTGGTTTTTCTTTGTTTTTAACTCGTTTTTACCGTAGTAAAAACCCTAACGTGAATTGACAACAACCGCGGCGCAGAACGAAAAGAAACTGCAACAGACTGCAATAGGAAATCACTGGCAGCAGCAACTAGGATGACGACAGGAGACGACCGGCAGCAGCAGCAACTAGGATGACGAAAGCTCGTGAGCAGGGGGAGTCGACTGGCGCCAAAGCTCTGCATTCAGGCTGAAGGTATGTTTATTTTTATTTTATTTCAATTTATTTAAAGTTATAAACTTTTAAACAAATTTTTATGTATAGTTTATTTTATATTAAGATATGTATGTTTTAAACTTTTATGTTATAAACTTCTAAACAAAATTAAAATAAACATAAACATATGAAACAATAATATATTAATATTATAAACTATTAATATATTAATATATTATTGTTTCATATGTTTATGTTTATTTTAATTCTTTAAAAATTTATTTGAAGTTGTAAACTTTTAAAGTTTTAAATACTATATATAGTTTATAACTTTAATATATTATTGATATACAAGGTTTTCCAAGTTTTTTTAAAATTGTCTATATTATATTATATATAATATTTATATCTTAAATTGTAATTTTTTAAATGATAGTCAATATTTAAATATTGAATAAATATTATATTATATAATGTCTAGAGTATTAAATAATAAATGTTAATAATGTATTTTTTATTACATGCACGAAGGAGAACAGGTCAAGTGTAAAAAACGTGCCTATGTTTTTAGTTGTTCACACCTAAAAGAAGGGTCAATGTACATGTATTATTTGTCCATTACGCTTCACTGCATAATGTTATTCTTATGTCCTAGCAAGTTACTCTTATAACCATATTCTCTGTATTGTTGATCGATTCATACTTATATTTCCTTCCCTTTCCATCGTAGGAAACGAACTCGACCGTCAATTACAAATAACCATTCTAGATGGCTGGAAGAGTAAATGAACAATCACCGCACAATCTTCACTAACCACAAACTTGTAATCAGATTACATATGATGACCATATAGTATGAACAACGAAGGAATATCAAATGATGCAACTTCAAGAAACCCAATGCTATGCATTAACATACTCGTCTAGCATATAATCATCAACATAAATAAAGATTCCTCTCGACACTACACATCAGCATACTTAACATAGTTGTTGACATCATGTTTTTACCCAAAAAAGGTCTTCACAAAAAATCAAATCCCATTCACATAAATTCTGCTCAAATGAGCACATCTTGTACAATATAAATGTTTGGCACACAAATAACTTCACTTGTATTTGATTGCTTGATTACACTCGCAGTTTGGCTCTAATACCATGTTAGATTTGTACGATCTGTTGCAAATGTAATAGCACTACCATAATATGTGGTATATGTTTTCCAATTGCAGCCTTTCCTTATATTTATAAGAGTGGGAGAATAGACATGTCCCCTAAAGGGACATGTCTGTTCATTATCCTAATTAAACTCTTATAATTATACGTAATGTCTCCTTATATATATCTTGGTGTGATTTATCTAAGTAAAGCTACAAAACATCAACACTTTACACCATAGCTCTACATGCTATTGTTTCCCAGGAGCTAAACCAGAGGCATATTTGGGCTAGAGGACATGCTAGTTTTCGTCCCGACTTTTAGATCACGAACCACATCTTGACCCTCTAGGTGGTTATAGAGGAAGTACAACATCATTCCTCAATGGTTTATTCCTTCTTTGTGGATTTCTGTAAGGCTTTGGATTTTGTGGGATTTTTGAGAACCTGGCAATTGTCATTATGAGACTTTATGAGTTTGGTGTTTGGGTGCATTAGGACCTCCCAAGGGCTTTCCAAGTTCATTTAGAGCACCATCAGGGTGAAGCAGGGCTTCCCTCTTTCTCCCCCATTATTTGGATTATACATTGATGAGTTGGAGGGTTATCTTAAGGCACACTCCTCATGGGTGCTAGTTTCTCCTTGCACTAGGTCTTGATCTTTAGTTTGCTCTTAGTAAACAATGTGGTCCTCTTGAACTCCCCCCCTTGGTAGTTAGAGAGGCTTCTTAATGGCTTGGCTTCCTTTCTCGACTCCCAACAATTATCGGTTAACCTAGGTAAGACCAAGGTGATTGTAACGTTCCACCTTTGAGATTCAACAACTCCTTACTTTCGGTATGCTGGATGAGACTCAAATTTGTTGTTGTATGGGTATGGTGAAATGCATATAGATATGGTTAGTGACGTACAATTGAGGCAAGGGATAGGGTATGTACAGTACAAGTTGGGACTTCATACGGTAGCGATGAGGTAGTGTCTGTACAATGAGGAAACTTAGTGTTGTTCATATAGTAAATGGATGGGTGAAGCGTGTACAAGAAGGGAGATGTTGTAGGCGTACAGAGTTGAAGCCATACAGGGAATATGATGACAGAGAAGGTTTGGTTACGGTGTATGATGGGAAGTTGGTGGCCGCACAGATTGTGGTTTGTATGAAAGAAATGTATCAAGGCTCATACAAATATAAATGGGGGAACTGTTAATGTGCGGAATGGGTATTACAGATCAAAATATAGAGATTGATAATGCCCTCAAGTTGCCAAATGAATGAACACCGAATATGTACAGTACATCAATTGCTAGCCGAAGAGAGATTATAGTTGCAAATAGTGATGGCAATAAATATTTGCTAGCAAGATTTGGTATATTTGCATACACAAGAATTTCAGAGATAGTCATCCAAACACCAGCGACACAAAATACATTACTTCAGATCCCATGCTTGAGTTATACATAAACATCGGACAAGATCTGAGAATATACAAGTAGTCGCCAAATGACGATGATCAACATATAAACTTGGCGCAAAAGTGAAATCTCTGTATGATATTTCCAACAACAAAATAAGGTGGTGTTGAACCACCGACACTGCAAAAGGTAGAGTAGAGAGGGTCTTCCGCCTTCGAAACTGCCCACAAGTTCCTCAGCCTTCAGCCTCTAGAAATACAATGAGAAAACAAATCCAATCCATGATCCATTGCAATGCCTAACCATGCCTTATAAAGGGCTCTAAGAAACATCTAGAGATTTACAAGTAAAAGTTGACAATATCAATTATTTTATTATTTTATTAATTTGGGTCTCATGTTTATTATTTAAATAAAGGTCCTTTATTATTTTAGTTTATTTCTAAGATCAATTAATTAATTTAATTTAATTATTAAAATTGGGGACATCACACTGATGTATTTAACTATCTTAAGACCTTTCACCTCCACTTCTTCCAAGGTACTAAGGTTGAGATCTCATCTTACACATATCTGCGAGTTAGGTTCTCTGGCCCTTGTTTCAGCATGAGACCCATGCTTCATCCTCATATCAACAAAGGATATAGTTCATTGGCCAAACAATGTTTCAGGCATCACTTTGAGGACACGATGTCCAAACTATGTCTCTTATGGACACTTTGATTAGATTGAATGTGCTATATGTTCTGGTAGTATGGGGGCCCTCTTTGATGGAATCGAATTGGACCTATGTGGAGTGGGTCGAAACACTCTTTCCTCAAGGCATTATCATTTTTTGCATACTACTCCGCATAGCATTGTACAGATAGAGTTCAGGGCTCAACCCTTCAAGCTTGGCACAATCTTCCACCTGGTTTGGTTCTTATATCGCTTTCGTTGTTTTGCATATTCCTAAGAGGGATGCCAAAGATACTCATACCTTGCCTATTGCTCCTTTGAGGATATTGCTCGCTCGGACCTTGCCGGGACATCTTGTTGTTGGTTTGCTCAAGCTTCTGCTCGTTTTTTAGGTCTGTCAGGATTGACATCAATAGCCTTCCTTTGTACATGTACTCATTGGATGCTCACACTCATTTCTTACCATCTCACCAAGAGTTGAATAGTCACATTAGGATGGATATTTATAGACAATACATTCTCACTACTTGGGTCAACCCCGAGGGGATGAGCCCGAGGACAACTTCCTATGTTGAGCACTTTTTGGATATTCAGAATGGTATCATTGTTCACTCATCCTATCTATCCCACATTTGGTCACATGCCTTTTCTATATGCCTTGGTTTTTTCAAAGTGTGTTTGCACTCATTCCACATTCAGTGTGACCACCATTTATTGAGACACGATAGGACATGCTAGCTTTCTGACATGGGGGTGGTGGGGACAGAGACTCACTTTATTTATTGCTTTCCCATACTATGAGATTAGAGGATATTTTTATTGTTAGTTTAGAGAGACTCAGTCTATCCCCTTTTTTTTCAAATACATAGACTAGAGGTGTATTGCTCTCTACCTTTAGGAGACCTTGAGGCTCCAAGACCACTCTTTACAACAACATTTCTACAAGAGACTACATCTTGATCACCTCATCGCCTCACTCTTCTTGGTGGTTTCCCCGACACATGGAACCACATAGCTTCACAATCCTCCGTTTAGGACCCTTTGGAGTGTGTGTCCTTGCGTTTCCTCTACATGATTGTGGCTTTCCTCCTCACCTACACCAAGAGGTTCTTAGCAATGACTTGGGGCCTCTTCTTGCTCTAAGGCCTATCCTTCGATTTTGGAGGACTTGTTTACTACTTGGGGAAATTAGTGAGGTGGATCGATTTCTCAGTTCCTTTGATTTGTTGTTGTGGCCCTTCTCTCTCTAGTCACACTCGGTCCATGAGATCTTCTAGAGGTTTCACTCCAAAACAACACCCCACTTCTAGCATCACTCTAAGGCAATCTAAGCTTGACTCTCGCCCTAGTTCCTATGGTTTCTAAGCTACTTTTCCTCATTTTCTAGTGTTTAGGTTTATCCTATTCATCTCTTTCAGGCTTGTTGGTTTTTCTTTTTTTTGTTTCTTTTTCCCCAAGTACTATTTGGTGTTCCTGTTGTTTATAGTTGTCTTTGTTGGTGTAATTAATATTCACTAATTACACTTAAGCTTACTTAGGATAATGCATTGCATAGTAGTTTGTGATTGAGACACTTAGGAGTTTGCACCTCAATTAAACACATGGTGTAGGAGAATTCCACTCTAGGTGGTCGTAGTTGTTATCTCATTCCACCTTTAGTGCACATATCACATTATCATCCTCATCATCGCACATACTTCATTGCATAATGGAGGATGATCCACCTTTCGTGGAAATGTAATTCCACCTTGTGTGGGTGATAGCTTATCTTCTCGTTATCATTGTCTCTTATCGCCTCTCCTATATAAGGAGGCCTATTATGTACATTTTAAATCAATCTATTAGATGTCAATCAAGTCCATTATCAATAATAGCATTCTTGCAACTTCATGCAATTGTCTTGCCATTCTCTTGTGGAAGTTATCTTGGACTTTCATTTGATCCTGGTGGTGTTGTAGAGTCACCTAAAACTCTAACATGGTATCAGAGCTCTCATGATGTAAAGACTTCTTCTCAAGAAGTGCAATCTTGGCTTGACTCATTGTTGGTAAAACATTTAGAAATTTGGAGGAGATTTCAGGAGTCCTATTTTGTGATCTTCTATAGCAGGTGAAAATTGGAGCTTGTTGGTGCAAATTAGAGGTTGGCATCATATAGAGGAGGTCCAAAAACCTCTAAACCAAATTTTGATCATCCAAATCGGACATCTGAGGCCAAATCTAGAGCCATTTGATTTTTGAAGGTGCAGCAGCAGTGATTCAGAAAAAAATAATTTCAGAGGCAATTTTCAAACAGCGATACTCCCTCATACAGACTCCTTTTTCCAAGCATTTTTTTTGTTTTGGGGTAGAATTTCACAATATACACAGTGGTGCAGGTGATTTTGGATCTGTCTCTGAATTTTTCTGAAAATTGCAAATCCCGTTTTTTGCAACTTTCAAGGCTTTGTTAGGGCACATCCGATAACATTTTTAGGTGCAATTTTTTTTTGAAAGTGCATGATTTGTCCTCTACTTTCCAAATCTGTAATCAAATTTTAGGGATTTGAAGTGGGCATATCACTTTCAAAAATAGGTCTTTCTTGGCTATATTTGCACTTGGCGAATACTTGGATTGCAATTTTCTTAATTGAATCAGTAATTTGAAGGAGTTATCAGTTGATTTCAGTCATTCTTTGATTTATTATGGATTTTTCAAAAGTTCCATTGCTCACTCCAAATAACTATCATGAATGGAAACAAGCAGTTTCTAATCAGTTGATGAGTATTGGATTTCTTAAAATAATTCTTGGACAGGATCTAGAACCAGCTATAGGTGTTGCAGAAAGAAGAAAATGGTTTGATAGAAAGGATAAAGCACTTGGCTCTCTTAGATCTACCATCTCTAATGATTTGCTATATCATATTGCATCTTGCACACATCCTCATAATGCCTAGACAACATTGGAAAGAATTTTTGGTAAACCTAATAGAATTTGAAAATTCAAATTGGAGAATGAGCTTATATGTCTTAAGTCCATGTGATTTTGACAATATTCAAGACTTTTTCTCTAAGTTCAATTCCATTAGATTGGAGCTTTCTAATTGTGGTATTACTAAAGATGATGAGCAATTGATATTATCTATTCTTTCCAAGCTAGGTTCAGAATATTCAATCTTTGTTTCCACATTCTATGCTACTATTGATGCTCTTGGTAGTGCATACAAAATGCCTTCTCTCGATGAATTTGCAGCTCAGCTCACAAGGGAACAACCAAAGTTAGCACACATGGGTCAATTTAAGATTTTAAAGCATCAAGCATTGGTTGCAAATGACTCCTCTCGAAAGGCTCCCAAAGGAAAGGGAAACAAACACCACAAGGATCCTAAGCAACATGACAAAAGTGATGACTCTCCTTCATAACATAATATTGAATCCAAGTCCTCTTCAAGAGAGGAATCATCTAGAAGAAAGAGAGATAAATGTGCTTATTGCAAAAAGTTAGGACATGATGAGAATAAATGTTTCCATAAGAAGATTGATGAGCTTACTCACATTCTTCAAAATAACAATATCTAGTTGCCCTCATCAGTGTCTTCCTTCTTCTCAATATCAGGCAACTGCTACATCTACATCATCATCTAGAGGCAAAGGACAAGTACTCATTGCTTCCACACATCCTGAGCAAGGTAAATGGCTTCTTGATTCCGGCGCATCACATCGTATGGCATCTTCTTGGATATGTTTTCTTCTATTGACCCTTGAAGTTCTCCACCTATATTGATGGGTAATAATACATACATGAAGGTTTTTGGGAAAGGTTCTATTCCTATGGGAGACGGTACATTTAATGATGCTCTTTGTTTACCATCCTTGACCACTAATATCCTTTCCATTTACCAAATTACTCATGGGGCACAAGGTAAAATTGTTGAGTTCACTCCTGATTATGTCTATATTAGGGATATGGAGACTAGAGATGTTATAGCTATGGGAGTTGTTGATCATACATTACGCTTGTATTCTTTTGCACATTTTATTAATTATGATGATATTCATGATGTACCTAACCCTTTATCAAGGGTGAATAATTCATGTGAGGAGAATATTGGACACTTGAATCATTTTGTGAAAGATCCCTGATGGATCTCTTCCACTGATCTACTGTAATTTTATATTTTTAAATTTTTTTTCCTTATCTATTAAAATTTTCTTGTAGAGCTAGACAGAAGTTGCAAAAGGGTTTGATTGTTTTATATTTTTGACGATTTTTCAATAAGTAATAACAGAAGTACAATAACATGAACCAGTTCTGAGAATGTATTCCAAATACATTTAAAACAAAGTTGCTTCAAGCAGATTTTTTTAAATATACGCCTAATATGTAACCAGATGAAGATTTACAATAATATCCAGGTGATAACAACTAAGAATAAAGCCAACCTGAAGGCGTGA
Organism: Cupressus sempervirens; assembly: GCA_028749045.1. Classification (NCBI taxonomy): domain Eukaryota; kingdom Viridiplantae; phylum Streptophyta; class Pinopsida; order Cupressales; family Cupressaceae; genus Cupressus; species Cupressus sempervirens. The sequence continues at coordinate 948,058,720 of CM053792.1, read as the reverse complement.
AGGTGAAATATGAGCCCAGAAGGAAGCTACGACCAGAATCCAACTCTCAAATGTTGTACATAGAAAAGTAGATGGCTGCCAAGCGCGGCTGTACAGCTACAAAGTGCCCACACATGGGTAAAATACCCAAACCCTAGCTAAAACTTTGACTAAGTACTGCGTTCCCCAGAAGAAACAATGCACAATCTCCAGGATGCTTTTGAGTGCAGGAATCTAGACCACTGTTTTGGGGGCTACGTCTCAAACAGGCAAAGCAAGTGGGTTTGGCATCCCAAATGCTGAAAGCTCAATCAGAGCCCAAAACACAAATCCAAGATGTAATATGTCAATAATGCCTTCAAACTTTGTCTTTACCTCCTTATAACCCACCAAACTTAGCTCGAACCCTAAAAGTGTCCCCATGTGGCGTTGGGTTATAAAATAATATATTTCTCATTTTTAAAGTGGTCAAGTATCTAGAAAATGACCTTTTTCCCAATAGAAAGAAATCCGTTCACCAAAATGCTCTAAGTCAAAGAGAAATATTTAGAAAAGTTCAAGACCTTTCCAACGAGCTATTACACCAAGGGATATTCACCCAGATGAGGCCAAAAAACCCCTTGTTACTCCAAAATGGCTATAACTTAGCCTTACTTAAATTATTAAAATGCTAACTTAGGAGAATATTTAAATATATTAAAATATTTTCCAAATAGCGAACTAATAGCCAAAACACCTCTACAAGGTGAAACTGAACTTGTCACCTCCTGTGACTGATGCTGGATAATCTGAAATAACTGACAGTCTCATCCCTCAAAATTAGGGATACTCCTAAAAAATAGGAACGTCTCCGAATCTCCCAAAATTGAAACCATAGAATGATCTTATAAAGACTCAAGACTATAACCCATCTCCACCTCCTAAAATGTAGGAAACTCCTCCTACAATTAAGGAACTGCTCTCAACTACCCTCCTACTGTCTGAAACTCCAGATCCAAACACTGTATACCTTGAATGAGTCTCTAAACACCACTGCCAGCCTACAAGACTCCCTGATAAGATAACTCTATCGTCTCTAATGTCCACTCTAGAAAGGGGGCATGACATTTTGTTCTTGAGACAAAGTGTTGAACTTCCTACTCCTCCACCTCCTGCTTGTTCAGACATCAGTTCTACTATTCAGCAGGATGATCTTTATGCTTCAAATCTTGCAGTGTGGGATGAATTCCTAGATGCTCTTTCAGACAAGTCTCATAATGCAAATTTGGTTAATAAATCTGAGGAGGTTTCTCTTCAAGATACTTCTTCACCTTCTTTAGAGATTGGATTTCCCAACTCTTCATGTTCTCTTGGTTTTTCACATATCATAAGTCAGCTTGATGGTATAACAGAATCTTTGAGCTTGGAGACACCTATTCAGTCTTCAGAGATGCATACATGGAGACCTTCTTCCTCCTTCCTCACTTTTTACATGGAGTGGCTTCTTCATCATTTGATGTATTTATCTCTTCCTAAGGGAAGACATGTTTCTTGTAGACATTGGATTATATTTTGCTTGCAGGTACTCTTCATCTACATTGGAGCTAGTTCATTATGGGGGAGATATCATGTCTCCTTATTTCCTTCCTATGGGGGGATCATTTTTTGTATATACATTATGTACGCAATTTTTGGGGGGTCTTGAGTACTCCATCCATCCATGCATCTTGTTTTCATCTCTATTTTTGGAGGAGGGTTTTTCCCATGAGGTTTTCTCTCTTTCTCCACTTTATGAGAGATTACATTTCATACATTGCACTGCATATTGTACATGGGTACCTAAAATGGCCTTGTAGCTAGAACCCATCTTGCATTGTGAGTTTAAGTGCATTCCCCTAAGTTGCACTTAAGGGGTGGTGTTGGTGTGATTAAATATTCACTAATTACACTTACTTAAGCTTACTTAAGATAATGCATTGCATGGTAGTTTGTGATTGAGCCACTTAGGAGTTTGCACCTCAATTAAACACATGGTGTAGGAGAATTCCACTCTAGGTGGTCATAGTTGTTATCTCATTCCACCTTTAGTGCACATATCACATTATCATCCTCATCATCACACATACTTCATTGCATAATGGAGGATGATCCACCTTTCGTAGACATGTAATTCTACCTTGTGTGGGTGATAGCTTGTCTCCTCCTTATCATTGTCTCTTATCGCCTCTCCTATATAAGGAGACCTATTATGTACATTATAAATCAATCCATTGGATGTCAATCAAGTCTATTATCAATAATAGCATTCTTGCATCTTCATGCAATTGTCTTGCCATTCTCTTGTGGAAGTTATCTTGGTCTTTCATTTGATCTTGGGGATATTGTAGAGTCACCTAAAACTCTAATAGCCTTGTTGTATGCTCTTCAAACCCTTAGACCCTCTTTGAGGTCTCTTGCTGGACAATAGATTTATCTAATGTTATCTTATGTCTTTTCCCCAAACACTGTTTGGTGCTCCTGCTATTGGTTTTCCCTTGGCCAGGCTTTGTAGTCACTTGGACCTGGTTGCTTGTCTCCTGTTGGACATTTTTAAATTTACCTTATCGTATCTTATCTTGTCATATTCTTTTGACCCCTCTTCTACTAAGTTAATCTTTTCTTTTTTTCCACTTACAAAATGGTTTCTTTCAAGAATTCATATTTTCTTGCCAAGACTGTTCTATTTATTATCTCATTACTTGCATTTGGTGCTTTATCATCGACACCCTACTTTGTATTTCCTTTTCTTTTTTCCATATGTGCTATCATGATCTGCCTTTACGTGATTAAACTTTTTCAAAAGAAATGACTCTAATACCAAATAATAAGCATATAGTTATCTTGAAATGGGCAAGAGGGAAGCGGTTTAGTATAACAGCAATTTTTACTTTTTCGAACTTATATCATAAGTATATCAATTCCACAACAACATAAGTTGTAGCAATTATTCAGCACAAGGAGAACATGAGATTACGTGGAAACCCCTTACGAGAAAAGAAAAATATTTCTTACATATTAAATCCACTAACATCTTTCATAATTACTAATGGATGACGAACAGTACTTTTAAAATCACAAATTCTTCTTTATAAATCTGCTTATACTCTTCTCTATAAGATTTGTCACAAATCCGTCCTCTTTATCTACAAAACTCCTCCTCCATCACTATATAGATTTCTTTAATACCACTACAATCTTTTCTTCTATTAACCCCATCTTTTATTTCATCTCCTCTTTTTTCTAATTATGGAGTTGCCTTGTGAAATTTTCCATACTTATTCTAGTCAGGTATTTGAGTCATACTAAAGTTGTTTGTAATAATAACCATTCTGATGAACTGAACCTTCTCGTTGGCTTCCTAAGGTCCACAGCTTCGAGTTCAACCTCTACTGTCAGTATTTATGTTTTAGATGTCAGGGAAACATAGAGTTGAAGAGTCAATCTTGATTGAACTTGGACCTTGAACTTGTCTTGCAAAGGTTCAAAGGTTCAAAGTTCACGCCTGAAGCCCCAACTACTGTCAATCTGTTATCTGCTTATATTTCTTGAGCCTTAGTCAGTCTTTTGCGTATGTCCGTGGCCAATAGCAATTGAACTTGAACCCATGAACTCACAACTTTTTCAATAGGTTCACAGTTCAAGGTTCGCTCATGCTTGGATGTGGAAGGTATTTATTACAAGTACTGCCAAGGAAATAGACACGGGGGATATATTGCAATTAACAATTAGTGTAAATTTCATCATTGTAAAACAATCATTGAAAGGTGAGCTTGTGGTGTAGGAGGATATTATTAATTACCATGTCAAATTACCATTTGTTCAGCAATCACCTCCCCACCAATGAATGAGCAGTTACCATATATATCTCAGCCTTAGTTATTTTCATCATTACATGCAAGGTTGGTAAAATTACAGTCATTATTGAGCTAAGAGCTGCAAGGTGGAAGGTAGCGGAGGTAATTACAGGAAATCTTTCCAATTTAAAAAATATTTGATGAATCATGAAGGTGAGTTGTGGTGAACCTTTTCTCAATTGTTTCTTATTTCGGAGGAAAATTCTGGCTAACCTGTATATTGTTTAGCTACATTGTTGTTTTAAGTTGTAATCTTTTGAAATCTGCAAAGAAACCATGAGGCCTCTTCTTCCTAAGTTGGGACAAGCCAAGTTGGTGGATCAAAGCTCTAATACCACTATAATATCCCGAAGTGAAATATTAAGTAATATATGATTAGAAATTCACTTCACAAATTGCAACACTATGTATTCTAATTCTTTTGATCATAAATCTGCAAAGAAACCATGAGGCCTCTTCTTCCTAAGTTGGGACAAACCAAGTTGGTGGATCAAAGCTCTAATACCACTATAATATCCTGAAGTGAAATATTAAGTAATATATGATTAGAAATTCACTTCACAAATTGCAACACTATGTATTCTAATTCTTTTGATCATAAACCATGATTATTGAAATCCAGAAATCAACAATATTTGCATCCAAATACAATCCCTTGTGAAGGAAATATGAACTATCCATACCAAACCTGTATGTACTAATCTTATTTGTTTTTGTATTTCCAGAAATGTTTGATAAAATACCAACTGAGAAAGCACTGTAATATTCCAGCTATTTTGTGCAGTTTTCGAAGTATTTGACCCCAAAGAAGAAGATAACAGTGCACCAATTGATATTGCATTAACAAAATCATTTTAGTAATAACAATGTCTATTCTACTATGAAATCAGATATAATATACTGAAATTCTAATATAAATCTGCTAATTTACCAACTCAAAGTGCTACCCGCACACACTGACCTTCAAGCTGAGGCTGACAGAAAAATCGAATACACTTGACAATTCTCAATATAATAGTAATATTATACTAATATATGGCTAATTTTATAAATTACATCATAGACTGTCTATTGACAGCTATGTAACCCTATGATCTTTCCTCCACAAAGAGTTGTGGCAACCCTTTAGTATAATGTTTGATCTTAGAGGAAGGAGTAGCTTAGGTAAAAGTCACCCAAAGTTTCCAAAATATAAATTTATTCCTTACTCTCATTCGCATGCTGTACAGTAGTTCTTTGGAATAAATAATACACGCAATACTTGGAAAACTTATTATGTAATGAAATGGTACGGCTAGTCTTGCAAAAGCCAACAAACTATAAAATCCATTCCATTCATGTGATTTGTATTAACGTCAATCATACAGTTTGTTCAAATTTGAAATAATATTTCATTTATCCAACAGAGCTTTACACAAAGGAAAGCGCTCAAATATTGATTATTAAGCACTTTAATCTGCACAATTCTTGAATACTAAAAGCAAAACTAGAAAAAAATTCTTCAACTGTCTAGCACAAATGTCTACAAATTTCAAACATTAAGCACATTTGTGAATCCTGTATGAATGTACTCAGTACTCACAATTTGATTTAGACTGTTTCGATCCTCAAAACCAATCTTTTCCATAGTGTTTTCATCCTAGAACAAAAAGATATGTAGTTGCTCAATCTCTTTAGTTGGGGTTTGAAAAATAAAATTCCAGAATGAATTTCTTTTGCAAGCTCTCCTTTTTAGAACCCTTTTTAATATTTGAAATATTATATATCATTTCCCTCTCAGATCACACCTTTTAAGGGGACATCAGTACAGCCCACTCATAATTACTTATTTATTTCCAGTTCAAAGAATTGTAGACAATCCTGAACTTTCAAATCTAAACCAATCAACAAAGCGAATCAGCAGTCAAGTTATTATGGTGCCGGACAGGCTGCCTAGAAAATACAATGAAGAGTGCTCAAATAGCTTCTAAAATCTGAAATATGATGATATGGAAGGTACCCCAAACTAGACACACAAACCTACAAAGAAAGCTCTGTAACAGCTACCAAAATATGCAATAATGATGCTTAAATAGTTAACCAGCTCTGCTCCAAACTTGCAATTCAGTCCTACACAAGCAACCTGCAAATCCTTCACAAATGGACCCTATAATAGCAGCCATGATATTTTAAAATTTCGATTCAATTGACAATTTAATTGAAGAAAGAAAGAATGATTTTCACCACAAATCTCCAATTGCCTGCCAATTGAAACTCAAATGCAATCTTTAAATGAGATTACAAAAAATTGAACCAAGGGTTTGTAATGTCCCCATTTTTGGCAAGCTCTTGCAGTTTATTCAGTTCATCACGACTCTTATGAGCTGACAGTGTGATTTGAGGATCTTAGTGGTGTGTTTACTATTTTTAGTAAGTCCGATTTGGGCAATTGCCATATTTGGCAATGCAGATGGTGACGCTGGCAGTTGGTCGTCACCTGCAGTGGATGGAGCTATTTATTGCATGGGTTCATATTTATTAATTCATTATTAAGTTTTCATTATAATAAGGCACTTTATTATATTTAAATGTTATAAAATGATGTTGTGTTGAGGGAGCTTCTTAAGTGGAGTTACATTTCGGAAACTTGTGCCATTTGGAGATTATAAATATGAGCCCATTCGATGAGAAAAGCATCCAATTGTGTACTTGCTTTTGTGTATTTGTGAGAATTTCTGAGTTTAGTGATTCATGTGCTTCCTGAAGTATAAGGGTTTTAATTCTGCGAATTATAGTCTTCCTATAGCTGTGTTCACTGTGGTTGGATGAAGTCAATTGTGGCTATAGCTTCTTGACTGTAGCGTTTGTAATTAAGAAGCAAGACTGATCATATTCTTCATTGCTTAGTTGATGAGAATTGTGACTGTCATTAATCATTTATACCTGCGATTTCCTTTGGAAGATCATTGTGCATATTTGAGGCTTCTGTCTACCTTCTTGTGGTAGTGTTTGAGGTTGTTTGGGCCCTGTGATTCCTTCTTGGTAGCTGGTGTCTCTTCTTATACCCCTGGTTTATGAGCCCTAGGGCTCATTTTTGAGGGCTTCAATTTGATATCTGGGCCTGCAGATTTACATCTGAGGCCTGCGTTAATGTCCATTGGGCCTGCGATTTAATTGTGAAGGGCTGCACCAGCATTATTCCACATCAGCTAGCCGTGTAAGCACATATTTGGACATTCGATTCCACTTCCAGCCTGAGATTTTGGTATTTCCCGATTCACTGCTTATTTAATAAATAATAGTTTATAATCTGCAATTGGTATGTAGAGAACAACAGGTCCAATCAATTCATGTTGAAATTCTGATTTTCTAATTAGCCTGAAGAATACATTTGCAATAAATTTCAGAACTGGTGCTTGTCCAGAAATTTGATAATTCTAGTGTACAATTGGCATAACAAACAATTTGCAAAATATCTCCTTGAAATCTGAACTGGTTTGGCATTCTTCATTATTATTCAGAATTTGTCCTATCTTTTAATGATTTGAGTGTGGAAATTCGTAATCGAGAATTTACAAACTTTGGAGAATTTACGAAATGTCAAACCATTGACTTGTGAAGAAAATTAATGTTTAATTAGCTATCTCCTGTTGAGGGATATTACACCCCTTATGAGATTGCTTAGCGTTTTGTCCAATTTCTTGTGATTCAAATGCAATTGATGTATTCTCCTCTAGATATCTGTACACAATCCTTTTAATTTGATATAAATGTTAAATTGAAGTATATATTTCACTTTATCAACATGTAAAGTCACTATCCCTGTTAGGCATTTTTTCTCGGAATTCAACAGAGAATCTGATCTATGCAATTGTCCATTGTCTTTGTATGAACGTGACTATCTTGTTTCCAATCACCGAGATTTTATATTCATGCAGTAACCCTTATTAGTGCCTGAGATGAAATTGATGGACCAAGTCCTTTACAATGTTGATTTGATATAAACACCGACTTTTATTTTGATTAAACAAATATCGGCCATGTAAATCTTATATCTGGCATGCTTCCAATAACAGAGAGAAATGTATATTAAAAACTATCTCTGCTTTATCAATTTCAATAAAATCGATAGTACTCTTAGAATGACAGAATCAAATTTATGATGATAAGTAATATGATATATTTCTGAATCAGTCTTTTATGGATTGAACGAGTTACAAATGTAAATCTGATTTGGTAAGACAGAGATGTCAAATATGCTAGCGAATCAATTCGGTATGGATAAGATGAATGCAATTTGACAACCTGATATGGATGGCTAATCTGAAATCAATTATAACTGTCTCTGATATTTATCCTTGCTTACGTGATGATCGTTTGGCAGAGTTGTTTCTGATTAGTTCTAGATGCACATGTGATCTTGTCTCTGCCAATAGTGGATTGATACCACTCTCTTGGTGATGCTAAACTTTTTTAAGCACTTAAGTCTGCAATGTAAATAAGAACATTTCTCATCAATGCCTTCGGAGGAGTATCCGGTTCTCCCTTAATATGTATTGAGGAAGGATGATGTGAGAAGTCATATCTCAACAATCATGACTAATACTAAATCTCACCTCTTCCAAGAAACTAATGACATTAGAGATTTAATTTGGTAATTCTTCCTTGGAAAGCAATACTGCAAGGCAGCGACCATATTAATCCTTTGCTGATTATTGCACTGATTACCAACTCTTACTAATGTAAGCATTAAAATATTTACTGTATTCGTTATTTAAAATGACAATCACTGTGTTCATGAAGCGCATGCATCAATGTCATTCGAGTTCAACGCAATGAAGTGTTGTGTTTCCATTGCTGCCTCATGAAGATATCTGAGAGAAAATTGTTAAGTCACATAAACAAGGCAATTTTCTGAGCAATGATATCACTTTCAACTTCCATGGGGGTTTCCCTTGATGTAGATGTCTTTTCGTATCAATCAATCTATACATACACTTTTTCGATGCTGTCATCTCCATTTGTAAAAATATTACAGACTCACTGTTGTATACTTCCTATTGTATTATACTTGCTAAGTCCAATTACTGCTACTAATTAAATTGGGGGTTCTTTAGGCCTGCCACACCCAGACCATATGATGTCTGATAAATCATAAGTTGGACAGGGACATTATAGGTTTTCATCGGTTCAAGGCACCTTCAGAGACAAAGATAGAAGCACCATTGGCATCGCTCCACTACCACCTCATCTACAAACTATCCCTCTATTTGGGAGTTCTTCTCTGTCTCTTTGGCTCCTTAGCTTTGGTAGTTGTGGTACAGTTACTGTCTTGCCCCTTCTCCCCACCCCCGCACCCTCCCATCTTTTCCGGATCTCAGCTTGTTGCTTGTTCCTGGTCCCTTCCTTTTTTGTACCCTCAGTCCCTTTGACCCATTAGTGATCACTGGGACATTAATAAATTTATCTTTGCTAGCTTGTCTGGTTGAGAGAAAATGCTTGAGGCTGTGGCTTACCCCCATGGTCCCGGGTTCGAAACTCTCTCAAGATTTAACCAATGGGACTGTAGTATGAGCCTGTTGCCCTACCCGTGGAGAATTAGTCTCGCTTCAGCTCACCTCTTCTGGGCTCCAACTTGGCAGTTTGTAAGACCAAGGTAAAGGCCGGTTGGGCACTGGGCTGGGTCGCGGGGATAGCTCTATAGCTATAAAAAAAATATAAAAAATTATCTTTATTTTATCTTATCTGCTTATTAGGAGATCGCAATGAAGGGATTTCTCCCCCAGTGTCCAACAATGGATGAATAGGATGTCCAAACTATTTGAGGGAATGAAAAAGTAAACAAATATAAAACTTTTGGCCAAAAATCTTGCTTATATAGCCCCTAGAGTGTTTCACTCCAGAAAGAAGTCGTTTCAAATTCTCAAAATAGCTCTCCAACACCACTTGGAAGGATTAAATAAATAGTTGATTATTAAAGACCCCAATTTGGTTTTAAGTATAAAGAACCTCCACTCTAGATGACTGCTTTGCAGAAATACTTTATAACAAGAAACCTACTTTGTAAAAACACTTTAAGTGCTCATTTATGAAGGAATAAAAAGCATAACTCAAAAAATATAAAACCATTTCCCTGGTACTATTTCTTAAGCCTGTGGGAAAAATTGGAAATGAGCTTGCAGAACCTCATAGGAACTTATCAAAAATCAGGAGATTACATTCTACAACTGATTATTAGTAAACCCAAGTTCACAAATATCACTTATTCTTTCAACTTCATTCAAGCAAAAAAAAGTTATTATAACTGGGATCATATACCCTTTTTTAAAGCCTCATTAGTGAACACCACAAATTTAATGGGCTATTTTGTTTACTATTTATTCTTTCTGTGTACATGGAAAATATTACCTCTCAGTTATATACTTTTTCCTAATGAGCAGTCCTTGACCTATCAGCATTTATCATGAAAACATTTAGCCAAAGTCTTTCGTTTTTAAAGGTTTGTATAATATGAGCTTGTTTTGTCTTTATGATTCATCCATAAACATTTTTTGAATTTCCATCTATAATTATAAATATAATTAGGTTCAAACACGAGCTAAATGCAATTGCTCCAGGCTTGAATGCATGAAACTTGCAAGGCTAGTTTATTGGTTTTACTGTTATGTTTCAATTCTTTACATAACGGTGTCTGATGCACAGGAAAATTTCAAATGCAAGGATTTTTTTTTTCTAGTTCTATGAACTTACTGTCTGAAAGAATTCAGATAAAAAGACCACCAACTATAGAAAAATGGATCATTATAGTTAACATTTTACCTCAGGAACTTCAATTGAACCATTATATTTTGCCACAAGCTGAGATGCAAGACCCGAAACATCTTCGTTCATTAAATCCCATGCAGCTTTAAATCGCTTGTCCACTTTTACATTGGCTTCAGAAATGTTTCTCTGGTACCTCACAAGAAACAATTTAGGCACATCTTCTTCCTCTGCATAGTTTCTTGGCCCGCATGTTTCAGACACATTCTCTGAACTCAAGTAGAATAAACAGTATTTCTGACTCAAATAAAAGGAAAATGGTATCAGAAACAATAAAAAGATGTAATTTTCCTTGCAGAATTACAATAAGCTAGCAAGCATAAAACTGCAGGTAAATTTAAGAGTTAAGTTTTTTTAAAATATTCTCCTGAATTTGCTCTGCTTGCGAAAATGTCTAATAGCGAAAAACAAGCGTGGTTTCATCCAAAACAAAGAAGGCAAAGACCTAAGAATAACCAGGGTTTTTCAAAATCAGTGGGAAAATTGTCTTGGCAGCAGAAGGAAAATAGTCCACCACGGCATCATCGCACTGGAAAACATGAGATATCTTCTCTTAAAACCTCAAACTCCTTCCAGCCATTGGGAAATCTCAGGGCGCAGGATAAGGAAATCAGTTGAAATGAAAGCAAGAATGTAAGATTGAACACTGCGAATATTTATCAAGAGGCTTCCATTCCGAACAATGAGGTACTTAACTTGCGTCCGATTATTTTCACAGCTGAAAAGATTGATCAGCAATTTAAGTTTTTTAATTTCACGAAATATGCGAAGCAAGGGTTTTCTAAAAAACCTAGCACCGGCTTAGCTGAGATACCAATAAATAATAATGGCTCAACTCCAAAAAGCCCTAAATTTTCTCCAGCATATATTCCTCCTCACCTCAGGAGAGATAATCTTAAGGCAAATAATTCTCCTAAAAATCCTATAAAGGATTCAGTGCTTAAAGCTGTAAATCTAGAGGAGAATGTGGTCATTATTAGCAATCAATACAGTTAAAAACGATGGAAAGAATGCCAGCATTTTGGCATCTTTGCCTTCTGGAATGGGCCAATAGAAGAATTCAACAATCTTACAGATTGGTTGGAAGACTTCTGCTTGGAACAGGTAAGTATCTCTCATTTTACCAATAGACTAGCATATCTGCATTGTGCTAATGAGTTGATTAAGAAAGAATTTTTACAGCTTTCAGAATGTTTTTTCAAAGGATATGCCATTAAGTTTTTTGAGTGGTTTCAAGACTATAAGGAGGAAAACTTAAATTTCCTTAACCCTACATGGATAACCCTTCAGCCGGTTCCACCTGAACTGATGCATATGGAAATCTTTAAGAAAATAGGCTCCTCTATGGGAGACCTAGTTGGAATTGATGTCTCTTGTGAATTTTGTAACAACATTAGATTACTGATAAATTCTAAAGTCAACTCCTTTTCTTTTAATGCTATCAAAATCATCACAAATTCGGCAATATATAACATCAATTGCCTTAGAAAGGATTCAGAGATTTTTGAAAATTTCAGATTAGATATTGAATGCAATACTGGTTTCAAGAATATACAGCTCACTACAGATCTTGAGGATGCCTTTCCCTCGATGAATATAAATAACAAAAAAGATCATAAAGAATACGACTCAGATCTCCTGAAGCCTCAGTTGAAATCCATTGTGATTAAAGATGTAATCAAAGATAATAGTGCAAGTAGGGCTAAAAACTTGGATCAAAAAAATTCTTCTAATGAAAAGATAGAAGTTACAACCATAGTAAGGGAAGGAAATTCCAAGGAAGGGGAGAAAGATCCTCAGCAGACTCCCTCTTATGAAAGAACAGAGCCCCTGAAAGAAAGATCCAGAAGTAGAAAAAAGAAGAGAAGAAACAATAAAAGGAAAGAGAAATCTAAGGATAAGGCATCTCCCAATATCATCAAAGTAAAAGAAATACAGGAAAAAGAACAGGAGAACGTAAACAATGATTTCTTAACCAGCAGTGGAAAGATAGACACAAACACAGGCATCCCAGAATCAAATCCAGAGCCGGCACCAGATGAATCTCCACAGAACAGAAGCAAAAAACTGTAAGTTTTGGCAAACACCTAAAAATTAGAGAATCGGGGAAAGTAAAGGAGAACTTAATAATACTGATCAGGATATTGGAGCTATCTCTCGGGATTTCAGTAAATTTTTGAATAATGACATCAGCTTCTCAGAGGATTCAGAGTGGGAAGATAAAGAGGATAAAAATTTGGAGCACCTTACTGAAGATCTTATTCAAGTCTTTAGTCCAGATAACATTGATAAAAGCAGTTCAGTCCAAAAAGAGAATCTTCTAAAAAGAGTTCTTAAATTAGGTGGAGAGAACTATTCTTTTGATGATTTAAGACAAGATATCATGAGTATAGAATTTGAAGATAGATTACAAAGGCAAAAATCAAACGAAATCACAGAAGATAACAATATGGATCAAATCATTAATATAGAAGAAGAACAGATCAACATTTCAGAAAGGATTCTATTAGAACTTGAAGAACAGGAAATAAATGTGCTTGAAAATGGACAGATCGATGACACCAGCAATAATAATTATGATAAGTTAGGCATTCTTATGAACCAAGAAGGCATCAAGGCACCAAGGTGTGGGATATCGAAAGTTAAAAGAGGCAAAAAATCATTGAAAGAGCTCAGACAAGCAGACGGTCAGGCCAAAGAACAACAAAAAAATCAGTGATATTTTTAATTCTAGGAAGGGGAAGACCCTTCCCAAGGAAGCATGAAGATCACTACGTGGTATGCTAGAGGCTTAAATGCCTCTAGCAAGCAAAGGCTTTTATACCAAAATCTAAAAGCCTTTGAATCCGAAATCATTATGTTGCAAGAAACTCAACTTAACAAAGATTAAGGTCACAAATTAGAAAATAAAATGAGAAGATGGAAAATGCATCTACAAGAATCTAGAGGGGCTTCAGGAGGTCTGGGTCTTATTTGGAATCCTAGGAAGGTAAGTCTCAAGATCATTGATTCAAGACATTCTTGGATCAGCAGCTACATCAAAGGTATTAATTCTAACCTTCAGTTTTTATTGATTAATGTATACGGCCCTATTCAAAATTTCGATAAAAAAGCTCTGTGGATAGAATTAACTTCATTCATAAAGGAACATAATAATGATCTAAGAATCATAGGTGGAGATTTTAATACCATACTTAGTTTAGATGAAAAAGCTGGAGGAGCAAAGCAGATTCACCCAGCTTCTATAGATTTTAAAAATTGGGTAGATATAAATTACTTAGCTGATATTCCAACCAGCAACGGGACATATACTTGGAACAATAGGAGAAAAGATTTCAATTATATAGCAGAAAAACTAGATAGATTTTTTGTTAGAGGAGATCGTAGCTATTTTGATTTGGATATTCAATCCTCTATCCTTCCTATAGCTGGATCAGATCACTACCCAGTACAAATTAGTCTAACTGAACCTAAAAAACCACATAGAAATCCTTTCAAATGCAAAAAGGTGTGGTTCCTAGACAATAACTTTATGAATCTCATCAAAATATGGTGGAATGAAGAATCTTTCAAAGGATAAAAAATGTTCACCTTTGTATCTAAAATGAAATATATTAAAGAAATCTCAAATGGAATAAAGAACACTTTAGAAATATTTTTAAGGAAAAACTAGACATAGAAGAAGAATTAAACAAACTAAATACCAAAATTATTAAAAATGGCATGAATAACAATTCTTACCGTCTAGAGAAAGAATTACTAGGTAAACAAGAAAACATATTAGCTAAAGAAGAAATCTTCTGGAGACAAAAATCCAAAGAAAAATGGTTAAATGAAGAAGACCGAAATACAAATTTTTTTCATAATAGTACTCTATCTAATAGAGCCTTTAAAAGTATTACTAAGATTAAAGACTCTACAGGAACATTAACAAAAAATCCAGAAAAGATTACTGAAGCGATGGTGAATCATTTTTATAATATTCTTAATAACTTTGAGAGTTCAAATAAGACAGCACAAGATCAGTGCTGGAGACCATTCCTTCATTAATATCTGTAGAAGATAACAAGAATTTAAACAAACCAATTTCTTTGGAAGAAGTTAAGTCTACCCTCTTTAGTATGAATCCAAACAAATCTCCAGGCCCAGATGGTTTTTAGGCCTTTTTCTTCCAAAAATGTTGGGATATAATCAAAATAGACTTATGGAAAGCTATCAAAGCTACTAGGAATGGAGGCTTACTTTTATCTGAAATTAATTTCACATTTCTTACCCTAATTCCCAAAACTGAAAACCCTGAAAATCCAGGTGAGTTCAGATCAATAGCTCTGTGCAATACTACTTACAAGATATTCTCCAAAATTCTTTCTATCTGCTTAAAACCCCTCCTATCTAAACTTATTTCCGAAGAACAAACTGGTTTTGTCCTAGGGCACTCTATTTTAGATGGTATTTTAATCATTCAAGAAGCTATCCATTCAGTTATCAAAAATAAAACCCCGAGTATGTTTATTAAACTTGATATTCAGAAGCCATACGACATGGTTGATTGGAGATTTCTATGTAAAACCCTAGAAGCATTTGGTTTTTCCCGAGAACGGATAAATCTTATTTATCAATGTATCTCTACAACCAAAATTTCCATTCTGATAAATGGAACCCTTGAAGGTTGCTTTGATACTTCGAGAGGCCTAAGGCAAGGAGATCCTCTATCGCCCTTCCTTTTCATCATCATGGCTGAGGCCTTCGGAAGAGCCTTCTCTAAAGCCCATTCCGAAGGGAAAATCAATGGTATTTCTATTACGGAGAATGTTCCAAATATCACCCATCAACAATATGCAGATGACACAATTCTCCCCAGTGAGAGTTCCTTTGCAGAAGCTATCAACATTAAATCTATTATTCAATTATACTCGGAAGCGTCTGGACAAAAAATTAATGCAGATAAATCTAAAATCTTCTTTATAAAGTTATAAACACTAATCCAAAAATGGAAAAACAAATTTGTAGTATTATGGGTTTTAAAAAAGGTGATTTTCTGTGTAAGTATCTAGGCATTGAAATAGAAAATGACAATAAACATCATAAAGTCTAGAAGCAGGTTCTCTCTAAATTAGAAACTAAGATAGGAGGATGGAAGAACAAATGGCTTACTAAGGCTGGTAAAATTACCAAAATTAAAGCTATCCTTTCTGCATTACCCATATTCCCTTTATCTTGCCTCCCTCTTCCTAAAATTATTAATAATAATTTAGAGGCAAAATTAAGGAACTTTCTTTGGAGGATTGTGATGAGGACAAAAAGATGGCTCTTATCAAATGGGATAAAATTAGTAAACCTAAAGAAATGGGAGGTTTAGGAATTAAGAAGCTTAATTGGCAAAATGAAGCTCTTGGAGCAAAACTAACTTGGAGGCTTTTTAAGGAACACAATCAGAAATGGGCTAAAATTTTGTACAACAAATATCTTGATGCGGATAACCCCCTTTCTATATTCAGAATGAAAAATCTACCCAAAGGTTCTGAGAGTTGGAACTTTATTGCTAAAAGTAGACATATTATAACTAAACATCTTTCATGGGACATTGGTAGAGGTCAAGTTGCTCTGTTCTGGGAGGACTCCTGGGATGGATCCCCGCCTATAGACTCTTTAGGACTTCCAGATAAATGCAAAAATCTCCTCACCAAATTATGGGGAACTAGAGTAAAGGATTACATGTCTCTTAACAAAGAACAAGAATGGATATGGAAATTTGTAGATGATTTGGACCTAGACCCAAATGTGAAAAATTCTTTTAGGAAGATGATCACCAAAAGGAAAATCAAACAGATCAATAGGGAAGATAAGCTGATTTGGATAGGATCTAAAACAGGTATTTAAAGTGTTAAAGAGGGATATAAAGCAATTATCAATTCCCAAAAATGGGAAGAGATCAATATCCCACTACACCTTTGCTGGGATGCCTCCTGCTTACCTAAAGCAGGATTTTTTCTATGGCTAGCTTTCCAAGGTAAGATCGTCACAGCTGATAAATTATAAAAAAAAGGTGTTCAAGGTCCCTCGAGATGTGTCCTTTGTAAACAAGACATTGAAGAAGTAGATCACTTATTATATAACTGCTCATTTGCTAAATTTTGTTGGGAATGGCTTAGACAAAAACTGGATTCGACTTCTCCTTTCCCAGGAACTTTTAAGGACCTACTGAAAGGATGGCCCAAAGGGCAAAACATTGGCATCTATAGCAAGATTTGGAATATATGCCCATCTATTCTCATATGGGAAATTTGGAAGGAGAGAAACAGAAGAATTTTCAAGAATCAAGAAATGCAGGCTGCTATCCTTATTAATAAAATTGAAGCTAGCATTATTGAAACCCTCAATTCTCATATTAGAAAATCTAGATTCGAAGAAGGGTCCTTCTCCCTCCGGGATAGCAAGATTAAAGTCAAATGGGCTAACTTAATCAACCCTCCTCAAATTTACTCCGCCAGGAATGCAGTGGCCAGGCAAAATTGCAAATGGACACCTCCCCCCCAGGATGGTATAAACTTAATTTTGACGGTGCCTCTCATGGCAATCCAGGACAATCGGGCATTGGTTGTATAATCAATAATGAAGATGGGAAATGGATTATGAAAAGAGCTAAATATATCAAACCTACCTCAAATAATTTTGCTGAACTTGAAGCCCTACTGGAAGGCATTAAATTATGCCTAAAAATAGGTATAGTCAAAGTGATTATTGAAGGAGATTCTCAGATAGTTCTCAATGCTTTACGTAAAAGATCGACTCCTAATTAGGTTTTAAATCCAAAACTAGAAAAAATTCTCAATCTATTAGATAAAATAAAGGAATACCAAGTAATTCAAATCTTTAGAGAAGGTAATCTAAAAGCGGATAAATTGGCAAATATAGGAGCTAACGGTTTAGACCTTAAAATTAATAGTATAACATAGTTAAGTTTTGCATATAGATTTAGTTTGTACAATATTACTCCCTTTTATGATTTTAGCCTCTTTCAGATCATTTATTTATCTGTGACTGTCGGTTATAGTTAGTATCGCTAACCTATGGAAAGTAGTCTTAATAAACAAGCTTTGTCAGGAATATATCTCGACCTTTTATCTTTTGTATCTTATTTGGCTTTTATTTAGCCCTCACCATATCATTATGAATTGTCTCTCATTATATCTTCTGAAATCATCCTCATTTCTAGAACCTTCGAGCTCATCCCTTTATTTATCTGTTGACTTTGACTTGTCACTTTCATTTCAATCATGGATACCAATATCTGCATATTTCATGAATTTGAGGTAAGAATGATGGCTTTTAGGGGTAATATCAAGCCAGAAAGGTGGAGCAGAATTTTGAATCAGGTCGACAATATGACTAGGGCAGCCTTAAACAGGGCACTAGGTGAAGGTATGTTTAATTATGATTTCACTTGGAGGACAAACAACAACATTATTGGTGCTTTTATCGGTTGTTTAGCTAGGGCTAAAATAGGGCGATGGGTAATGGTTAGATTGTGCTCCAATCTGTTTAATTTAGTCTAGTGCCATGGTATAAAAGAAGCAATAATGAGCTTAGATGACAAAGCTAGGGTTCCGTTCCTAGAAACTTATATGGCCTACCCTCCAAGGAGCTTTGACATAGCTATAGTGCCAAGGCATTTGGCCATAGCCATAAGGGACATTCATGAGTTTTCTTAGGACTGGCCCAAGATGGAGGCTAGTATAAACTTTTTATTAAGATGGAGAGGAGTTAAGGTTGATAAGGATCGTGAATGGCTTCTTAATTATCTCAATATCTTCAACTCCTACATAGAGCCAGGCATTGATCTGAAGAATTGGGTAAATCTGGAGTATTGCTTACCCAATTTTGATAAGTCCAGTAAGGAGCACACTTCTCTGGTTATTCCTCTTAATTTTCAGTCTGATGATTCTCACGATATCTCTAAAGTTATCATGGTGTCCAAAAAACTTGATCATGTAGATGCCCAGTTTGGAACTTGTTTGGTTCAGTCGTTTTTTGGTTTGGACTAGATAGATCATTTATGGTTAATTTTCAGACAGGAATTAATAGCTTTTTTGGTTTTCCCTCTTAAGCTAGGGTTTTTCTTTGATATTAATGGGAATGTGGACAACTACACTAAAAACAATTTCAACTGGTGTATATAGGTATTTAGTTTTATATAAATGTTATAATTATGGCTTCGTCTCTGTCTTATTTCTTATGGCCTTCAGGGGCATTAGATTCTTCCCCCTGGCTTTTCATTTGACTTAAGTATCAGGGAACATCTAGAGATGTATATGTTAATTTATATACCTGTATGTATGAATTCAGTATAGCATATAATCATCAGGGTATGCTTATGGACATAGTTTAATGAAATCCTCGGCATTCTCTGATATTATTAATATATGTATGCAAGTGCATTCTGATGAAGCATGTGCTCTTATATATAGGTTTTCTAAAATAATGTATACATCTCTATGTGAGACCTCTGGCTGTTTCATTGTGTTTTGATTTTAGATTCTTTCATTGATTAGATGATATCTTTGATTCATCAATTATGGTAAGTTCTTTCAGTGGTATTGTTTTGGTTTGTAGTTCAGATTTATTTATACTCTGCCACTGATATTCAAATGGCCTTCAAAGGGTTCAGAATTTACAATTTTGTTCCTGCTGTGGTATAATTTTTGCTAATCTTTACATATACATGTTCTCTGGTTATAGTACTTCTTCTAGCAGTATCAAGTAGAGTTTGTTTGTCCTTGTTGATTGTTGGTTTTGTTTATTTAAGTTTCGAGACCTCATTATATTAATTCTCTTAGATAAGTCAGTAATATGACTATCAGCTCCGTGGTTCCTGGGCCAATGTTGTATAACTTAGTATCTTAACCCACCCTTCATATTTTTAGACTTATCTCTGGTTTTCCAGATTTAGAAAGTCCAAAATTTAAATAGGGATATCTTTTTTGGCTTAGGTAATTAATAAATTGAATCGACTCTTTATATAATTTAATAGGCTTTAGCTCTATTGGCTTCCTCTGTAGTTGATTTCTGCCCTGCTATATTTAAGGGTTTGTTTTATTATGTAAGTTTCTGCCGTTTACTTTCTATTGTATATTTAGCTAGTTAATTTATTATCTTAAGGTTTTAAGATTATTTTAGTCCCTCAATCTGTCAGATTGCGTTTTCCTCTTTTGGTGCTAACCCCTCTAACATATCTATGTTCTTTAGTTTGTCTGGTCGTTTGGTTGTGGTTGTTTTCAGGGCTAAGCAAGAAAAGATATTCAGTCGGAATCCTCTTAGGGCAATTAATCTTGATTATTTTGTATATAATTACTGTAAAGGACCTAATGTAATTTAAATTTTCCTCGGATGTACTCTTCAAAAAGCTTCTGAGATTTTATCGGGGGTATGCCCCTTTAATATGTGTATTTTTAGGACATATATCTCGCGCAAGACTGGAGGTTTTCTTCCCCGTTCTTTCCTACCAGTGCCCGTTTGAACGGAGGACATGTAAAATAATTTTTTATTGATAAAATATATTATAAAGGCTTCGGCCGTTTACCAATAAAAAAATAAAAAAAAACTGCAGGTAAATTTTAAATGACCAATCACAAAAACCAATGTCATTTATCTGATACGGTAAAATATTCTTGATCTATTGTCACTTTGATATCAACTTTCAAGTGCAAGTCAATTTATTAGGTCCATGTAAGGGATTTAATATACTTTTGAATCTGCTAGAAGAACTCGCATAGAAAATGCACAAGTCCACTGAATACAAAAATAAAGAAATGCTGTTAAATTAAATTCACAAAAAATTATTGTAAAGCATAATAATACAATGTTGTAATTAAAGATAGTTAGTTTGGGGATTGGGTAGTTTGCTAGCAAGGAAATGCATCAGTAGGCCCTCCTAACCAACCGACCTCTATTTAAGAAAATTGGAATTGGAATGATGTACTTGTTGTTTTTGGTAATCAATAAAAATATATTGGTTTCCCTCGCCACCTTTGGTACTTATGATATTCGTAGTAAATGCTTTGTTGATTCTAGTACATTTGAATATATGCTTTAGTATTCTGGTTGGTAACCATTCTACAATTATCTGCAGACCATGTTAAGCTATATATCAATAAATAGGGCAAAGAGATTTTCATGCTGAACCTATTCCGAAAGTGCAGCAATAAAATAGAAGATTCTACTTAGAAAAGAGCTATTTTGACTTCCAAGAAAAAAAGTGTCCCTTTGTGAATTGCAAGCAAGTTCAAATAAGGATAAAGACAATAAGTATGAGATCAAATATAAGATATGTCTTATGCAAAATATAAGTATTGATATTTCTTTCAATGTTTAGCACAGCAATCTTTTGTTCACACATATTATGCATGCTCACATATAACTATCATTCAATTCTATGGGTCCAATACACATAATTGCACCATTCTTAGATTATGTTTGTGTGTCCATGCTAAAACATAAATGCATACAAATGCTGATTTCATTTGGTTTATGTATGTAAGTTAATGTTGTTTCGTGTGTGCATGTCAACCTACGGCTATGTTGTGTGTTGGAATATGCATGCATTCAAATGCTTAATTCCATTTGTTTTGTGTGTATAATTATTCTATGGCGCTCTGTGTGTGTGTGTGTGTGTGTGTGTGTGTGTGTTGAAACATACATGCATAAAAACTTCTTAATTTTCATTTATTTTGTGTACATGAACATTCAATCTGCAGTTTATGTGATTCATTGTTAACATAAATCATTAAGGTAGAGTTTGTTGCAATCATGGAACTTCATTTTTCCTGGTTTAGAAATGTAAATCTGAACAAAGAAAAACAACTGACTATATTTCTCCACAAATAATCATTTAACAATCATTCCAATAATATATTTGAAAAGGACCTCACAAAATGACAATAAAACCACATACTTTCTGTGCAGTCCCATCTAACCATCCTAAAGTAAGACGTTTTTCTTTGAAAGCCTGTGCTGCAACTAGTGAAACAGGAGCAGATGATATATCAACTGCATCTGTGATTGCCTCATTAGTAAGATTGTCCTGTACACTGCGCAAAATCTGTGGATCTGTCAGTTATGCTTGGCACAAAAAAACCGACAAGGAAGTTGTTCCATCATGACTAGTATTAAAAAACAAAACTCATAAATGAAGAAACAATGTACTCGGACATATGACTTACCTCACGTGCTTTACTGAGCTTAAATCCTGGTTTTCCAGCAATAATAGCACAGTACCATGGAACTGAATCATCACCAGCTGGAGAATGACCTCTAGGATCACATCCTAGTTCCATAGACGTTATGCTCCTAAGTTGTCGAAGAGCTGAAAAAAAAATCCAACAAAAATCAAGACAAATTATCAAACCTGCATATCATTCATTATTACTTATTGATGGATTCTTACTGCATTGACATTGCATATGCTTTTCTGGTTCCATCTTTACCTGGAAGTACATTATCAACTAGTGGCATGATTAAAAGTTAGGTTAGATCATGCTACTGAACACAAATAAACAGACATTTAATTATCACCTTTTAAGTCCATGGTGGATATGCAACGAGAGTACAGGAACCACTTGCTTTCCAGTAGGGCTAATTCTCTAATGGTCAAATAGATTGAGATGCTTGGCTTAAGATTTATTGAAGCATATAGATAAAAACTTCTCTTAGATTTAAATAATCAAATGAAACCCAAAAGATATATACCGTATTTCTGAACATATCCTGATAATAATAGCTTTTGAGGATTGTACTATTATTTTATGTTTCTTCAAAGTTTCCTCCTAAACCCATTTATGGGAACATAGAAACCGATGGTGTTGTGACTTGTCTATCTTTTAAGATTCTCTGCTATCAGTTGATAACATATTTCAATTAGATCTCAAACTCTTTAAAACCCTGATCTTGCTGAAATGTTTGTTTGTTGTTAAATCTTGTCTAGTTGAGAGATTTCAACACAATGTTTCTTAAAAGCCTAAAACATATGCTTAGTGATGCAAAATGTATTTTCGAGTTTCAACCAATTTGATCCAAGTTACAGAATATATCCATTTCAAGACAAAAAGTATAGTGGATGTAAAGAAAAAATTGACTAAGTATAAGGAAAGCATGTAAAAATAGAAGAAAATTACGGACAAACCACTTGTACAGTGACCGCTTAGATAGCATTGGTAATTTCACTCTAACTAAAAACTTGCTAGCATTAGAAATTAATATTTAAGTAATGAATACTGAAAGGATGCCATTAAAAAGGAACAAGTGAAGGAACCAGAACTGTTCTTCCTCATGCAACAATATTATTGAATGCCAGAGCTCTAGTAATAGAGAAACTAGAGAACTATGTGTGACAAAACATAAAAAATGCAATCATCAAAGTGAGAAGCATCATAAATCAAAATTATTTCATCAAAAGACTGAAGAGCCACTAATTGACAATTGTAGATGAAAAATGAGATAAGATGAAACATGCAGACATCCAAGGCGAGACGACTTAGTTACAGATTCATGCAACTTCACCCATCTCCTAGGAGGGTCAAATAAAGCCACTCGGTGGCCTTGTCAACATAACAACATGGTTGAAACTTCGAGAGGATCACAATATAACTAGCAATCTTATTTGTAACCACATAATACTAAGAAGGCATTTCTGAATGCAAGCTATGATTAACAGAAGAAACCCATATGCACATTAAGTAGCTAAATTAAAGTGGAATTGTGCCAATGCCAAAATGGAAACTACTTCACTGAGAATGTAACCATGCATGACAAAGGATAAAACCATCACATCCATTCACCTCAAAACCTTAGCAGTATTTACAGATTTTGTTAAAGAATCAACTGCATTCACGTAACTGTCAACAACTATTCAGAACCAATCGGAAGTAAAATAACATTATACAACCATTTAATTATCCACTAATCACATTGTTTATTTTTAAGTACCAAAAATAGCATTATACAACCAATTAACTATCCACTAATTACATTTTTTATCTTTAAATGCGGAAACACTGCCATCTACAACAACCCCCACAAAAAAGTGTCTTCTTCTAGATGACTGAAAACAAAATGTGGCTATGTATACACGAAAGAAAGACTAAGAAGAGGGGCAAGAAGAGGTTCCTAGAGCTGCAGAAGCAATGTGTGGCTAGGTGGGACTGTCATTTTTGGCTCCCTATATGCCTTGGGCATATATGCTGCCTTCATCATTTGTTTCTTAATCTTCTTCAGTTCTTTATCTTTTCCATTCAAACCTTCCTAAGTGACAACCAGCTCGACGATCTTGTCTGTCAACTATAAGTATTTTGGGCCAACTGCTCTCGCAATTCCACCACTATACTCTCCAAAGTAGTGACATGAGAATGTTCTTAAACAAGCTATGTCCTACTCTTCTCATCCAAGTCAGGGAAAGCTTTTTTTTCATGCTCCAATAGTTGAGTGGCTTTGTCCTTTAATGTACTTAACTTTTCAAGTACAATAAACAAGGTAGTTATACCGTAAAAATAGTTCACTACTATGCAATGCATGGAGGACTTGACCATGGCATCTGCAAAACTGTAGTTATCCAGGCTGCCAAGTTGCCTTCGTCTCTTTGGCTTCTATTTGTAGCCACCCCTTTGTGCTGAAGCACTCAACAAATTCCTTGAGAAAATAGATTAAAATCTCTCCAAGAAGTGGCAGATATCTCTACTTCACATGAGAACTTTTGCAAATGAGAAAAATTACGATTTTCTTGCAAAAAGTTCAAGCCAAGAAGGCCATAAAAATTCTCGTTGATAAGTTGGCCACTTCTCTATGATAAATCGCAAATTTCTTGCACTAGTAAAATTGGGATGCCCATCGACTCATCCATTTATTGTTAATTTTACAATTTTTAGTGTTTGAAGGATAGAAGAAGGGTTTTGGTGGAGAGAAATAGTCTTCGGCAGCCTTGTAGATCGATTGCAAGTGGATTCAAAGTAGATTCAAACAGATTTGTCAAGCAAATCTGGATTCACAAGTAAGTTCTCTAAATTCTTTTTCTTTTTGGTGGGAAGGGGAAGAGGAAAATGTAGATTTGTTTCGTATTGTACATGACATTTGTAATTGCTCCTCTTTTTACAAACACAATTTGCCATTTTTTGTTTGTTTCAGAGTTTACAATCTTGATTGTTGCTTGACTGAGCATTCCTAATCCTTTAGATGATATTTAGTATAAATTGAGAAATTTGGTCAATATATTCCAAGCTACAAAAACAACAATCCCAAAATGAAGGGATTAAGATAAGAGTATGAAGAGCACAATTGGGAATAGAAAAGGAAGCATATGAAGAATAGATAAAGATATAAATCTTGGTATTATAAAGTGACTTGAAACAGAGTTGCATTATAGCAGCAATAATTGAAGATGTTCTGAATTTCTGAGCTAAGGAGTGAAAACAAACAATAACACAATCAAATTGCCTATTACAGATTATTATTGAAATGTGGATCTCATATAGAAAATGGAAAGGACCATACAAATAAAATAAAATAAAATAAAAACTATGAACTAGAGGTCACAAAACAAGGAGAGGATACATGCGAATTCATTGCCAAGCCCATCTCATGTGTGACCATTCCTCAAGGATATGTGTACGTCATTTCTCACATCATTATTTAGATTGCTCAAGACAGAACCTGTGTACTGTAATCATCAAAACTATACACTAAGAATACTAAATTTTGTGTTTGAAGAAATTGGGCAAGTACAAAAATTGATGACAGAATTGCAAACATATAATCATGGATTGTATCATTACAGTTCAGTCAATAACAATTCAAATACAAAGACAACCTATATTTCAGGAACTCCCAATACATGTCACTTCAATCTATTAGATTATGCAAACACAATTAGGAGCCTGAAAGTGATTTAGAAGAAAATGTGGATAAGCAGTAATATCCTAATTAAAGCAATGAAGGGACCAATATAAATATAGAAGAAGAATACATCTAATCAATTGAGGATCGAATTTTAATACAAGCCTCCATCTCAATAAGTACAAGGCATTAGAAAGATACTGTAATGATCCCATCTTTTGGCCTTCACATTCTCCAAAGTCTAAGTGGAGGATAAGAAAAAATTAAATTAATTTCTTATAAAGTCATTAAATAAATTACAACTAAAAGGTGGCTTTATATTTAATTAATTTAATTAATTATTGTATTACAAAGGAGATGCGTCTAGAGTGTGTATTAATTATTGGAAAGGTGGAAGCCTCTAGAAGCACAATTAATTATTGCAAGAGAAGAGTTTCTAGAGAGTGCATTAATTATTGGAAGGGGGAAGCTTCTAGCACTTGCAATTAATTAATGTTTTAGTTCTTTCTAGAAGGGTGAAGGAATAGGATAAATAGGGTTGAGACTCTCATTGTTTAGCATGGGATTATTGTATCGGATGATTATAACTTGCATTTGATAAGAGCTTGGATGTGTGAATCACACTCCCTTTTTGACAATAGAGGACGTTCATTCTCTGTTGTAACATTCTAGACGTCATTCCCTTAGGGTTTGGCCTTTCGAATACATCTCTTTGTACTTGATTGCAGCATTTTTAGAATTAATATAATTTCAGCAGTTGGTTCAGCTTTTGGGCATTCCTGGGTGTCCATTACAGTGGTATCAGAGCTATAAGTCCTGCCATCTTGTGGAGATCATATTGATAGTTGGATAAAGATGTATATTAGTCCAGATCAAGATGTGATGTTCAGAGAGTTATTGGGTACATTAGAGAAGAGGCAATGTATGCAACAGGAGCAGAATAGGCGAATGGATATGATGTTGTAGCTTATGGCTAGACAGATGGGCATCAACATTGATGATTTGTACGTTGCTCCAGAGCAGAAGGTAGTCGATTTCTCAGGTGGGATCGAGACACGTATAGAGCCAGCCAGCTATGATGTTGGTGATGTGGGCATTTCGGCAGAGTCAGTAGAGACATGCGTGCAAAGTCAGGAGACCACATATGAAGCCTTGTCAGGGGATGATGATGTAGCAATAGTGGAATTAGGAGAATGCGAGGATACTATCATATCAGCAGCCACTTCTATGTCAGTTGAAGCATCCAATGAGGAGTTTAATGGTATAAATGCAGTGGTTGATGTATTTTCTAATGAAGCCACACATGTTAATGATTATGAGTTTTCATCAACTACAAATTCAGTTCAATTTTCTGTTGCAGCAGTTAATGTTGTTCCTATGTCCATATATTTCGATGCAGCAACACCTATTGTTGATACAGTTAGCATGAGTACATATGGTTCACCTACAACTACATCTTTTTCAATGCATGATGGTGATAATATGCATTCCAGTCCAATATATATTATGTAGATGGATAAAGGGAAGAAGACGTTTTCTATGGAGTTGCCTTATGATGACATTCTGACTTCATCAGCACAAGTTTTGAATGCTAGGCTACAGGGGTTGGTCCTGATGATGCAGGTTTGCAGTTGGTTTAACTTCCATATGGATATCACATATTGGGATCCAGGTGGAGGTTGGAGTCCATTATGTTACTTAATTGCTTGAGGACAAGCAATTTCAAGGAGGGTAGATTTGTAATGATCCCATCTTTTGGCCTTCACGTTCTCCAAAGTCTAAGTGGAGGATAAGAAAAAATTAAATTAATTTCTTATAAAGTCATTAAATAAATTAAAATTAAAAGGTGGCTTTATATTTAATTAATTTAATTAATTATTGTATTACAAAGGAGATGCGTCTAGAGTGTGTATTAATTATTGGAAAGGTGGAAGCCTCTAGAAGCACAATTAATTATTGCAAGAGAAGAGTTTCTAGAGAGTGCATTAATTATTGGAAGGGGGAAGCTTCTAGCACTTGCAATTAATTAATGTTTTAGTTCTTTCTAGAAGGGTGAAGGAATAGGATAAATAGGGGTGAGAGTCTCATTGTTTAGCATGGGATTATTGTATCGGATGATTATAACTTGCATTTGATAAGAGCTTGGATGTGTGAATCACACTCCTTTTTTGGCAATAGAGGACGTTCATTCTCTGTTGTAACATTCTAGACGTCATTCCCTTAGGGTTTGGCCTTTGGAATACATCTCTTTGTACTTGATTGCAGCATTTTTAGAATTAATATAATTTCAGCAGTTGGTTCAGCTTTTGGGCATTCCTGGGTGTCCATTACAGATACAAAGGGGATAAAAATAAAGAAGTGCATTTATACTGAATAAGTACAATGGTAATTTGCATATAAGTAAAAGTTCGATTCACGCAAAGACATTGAAATTGTAAGACAAAGCATTCCTTTAGAGAGGCATGATACATGAAAAGGTGAAACCAAGTGAAAGATATTGGAAAATGAAGATGAAACATCAGTACTAATCCATGATATTATTCATTTAAAGAGGAGCACTTACAAATTAGGCTTAAGGATTAAAGAAAAGACTGATAACATTGAAGAGGCAAGGAGGAAATAATCTCATGATTGTCTCTCAGTGGACTTGATAGTGACTGAAAACTCTATAAATGAAGTATGTGGGACTTGAAGGCAACTTGGCAGCCTGGATAACTTGGTTTGAGTTGCACTAGTCGCTGCAGCAAACATGTTCAATAACAGACCAAGTACTAAAATCCGTGATGTTAGAGTGGCTGAAAACTCTAAACAGATTGTTCATGTTATGGTTGATTAATGTCAAAGTTGTGGAAGAGAAGTAATCTTTGTTCAGATTTATGCGAGTGCCAGCACACACAGAAGTTGCTAACTCTGTTTTGTAAATCAATGTATTTCTAATCATGCCTTGGTATTACAGAGATTAAACCACAACATTGAGGCCTGTGGTATTCCTTTAGAGGCTATTCAGAGGTGTTGATAAGGAGATAAGTATTAATGTTCTTCTGATGTTAGTATCAGATTTTTTATGGTAAAATTTATGCCATGAGCATTGCACTCGATGTAGACGCACAAGATAGAATCTCTTCTGTGTGCATATTTGTGTGATGTTAGACCACAAAGCGATAAGTATTCATGATTTTATCTTTGAATATTGATTACTAATAATGATTGCTTTTAGCATTGATGGCTATGAGTTATTTTGGAGGGTGCAATGGGATAGTGAGTGATGTTGCAATGTTGTTTGCAGTCTTGGTACTAAATTGGTGACACATTATCTTCATTACAAGAGGAAAATCATATTTAGGAAGAGAGTACTAAGCTTTAGAGGGAGGTTAGATGACAGAGGAAGATGTCCAACCCTTTGCAAAGCTTGTGTGACAGTAAAACAACTAGAATCAACTTCCTTTTTATGGTGATTAAAGTTGTCCCTGCTGAGAAGGAGTCTCCATTAAAAGAAAATCTTAGTTATTAATGCATTCTTCTAGAAGAAGTTTGAGATGATAGCCCTTGTTCCACCTTCTACGAGTAGGCATGGTGGAAATGCATTCTTCTCTAGGAGAAGTCTAAGGTAAAAGCCCTCGTTCCACCCTTTGTGAGTAGGTACGATGGACCACCCTCTACGAGGAGGCATGGTGGAAATGCATTCTACTTTGGGAGAAGTTTGAGGTGAAAGCCCTTGTTCCATCCTCGATGAGAAGGTATGGAGAACCACCCTCTACAAGCAAGCATGGTGGAAATGTATCCTTCTCTGGGAGAAGTTTTGAGGAAAAAGTCTTCGTTCCACCCTCTGCAAGAAGGCATGGTGAAATTCATGTGTGTGACTCCACTCTATGTGCTCATGAAGTAATGATGGTGGATTATGTTATGCCGAGATAACATATGTGAATTTTTTAATCTTTGGTTGCAGCTATGTGTGCATGCCTGACTAAAGATATCTCTCTTGCTAAGAGGCAATGTTGAAGTTTCTAGATGCAATAGAGATATTCATCTCTTCTTTTATGGCATAGAAATATGTTTGTTATGACCGTTATGGTCATCTCCAACTGAAAAAGATATTTTTTTTTATATTTAAGTTAATTTTATGTAAAAAGACATGTCATACGTCATGCAAAGAGGCATACTCATGGAGATATGAAGGGTTGAATATGTGGAAATATGAACAGTCTTATTTTTGGGACTCAAAGAGACCTTGGTGTGAAAGATGAAGAGTTTTAAGCAATCTATTTATGTAATTGCTTGGTATATTGTAAATCAATGAAGTGTAAGCCTTGTACTATGAAAATTTCTTGATCAATAAAAGATATATTTTGCTAGTGTAGCTGGGTTTTTCTCTTCAAGAAGAAGGATTTTCCTAGGATAAATCTTTTGCATCTTTTGTGCATTTTATTTACTTATGTTGTCTGTCTAATTTTTGAGCATAAAACTTTCAAAGATCATGATACAATTCTTGTATTTAGTAATCATAGTCTTTGCCATATACACATAATCATCCTTAATTTACTTCAAATATTCCCTCTTGATTTCTTTCTTGACTTTGTGACTTGTTCCACGATACATATCATTTTTCCTTTGACACAGATACACTAGAGTTTTGTTCATGCTGATGAAATCCTTTGACATCAATGACAATATTTTCATCAACATTATTAATATTTATAAAGATAAATAACAAATATAGAATATATATAACATAGTATTGATATTAAATATTATTATATATAGTTTTAATATGAATACTATAATATTCAAATAAATTAATATCTCAATATAATTATATTTACAATAAATATTAGACCGAAATATAAGGGTCAATTAGTATGAGGAGACTACAGTTTGATTGGATGGAGGGAGAGGCGTATAGAGTAAAATATGTTACCAATGATGGAGACAATAAAATTAATCTAAACAAACTGACCATAACCATCGACACATGCACATAGGAGGTCCTTCAGACAGTTTAGTAAACAATAATACTGGTCTTACAGATATCGGCTTGCAGTTGATTAACATTGATATCCTACTGATTGCAGTCAATATAGATTAATGCACGAGAATGAAGTCATTACCATGAGAATATGATCACTGATAACTTAACAAATACCAAGGAAGCAATCAATTAGATTTTCATTGATATTACTGTTATAAACTGATTATGGTATAGTTAGAGGATCACTTAATAAAAGCAGCAATTAACTAGAACCAATCAGTTGATATTAAGGAAGGGGCATGAATAAGAAGAATGGCTTCTACGGACAAGGATGTGTCTTTTGAAAGCCAATCCTTTAATCATACAAGAGGGAAGTCAATTAGAGGGGGAATTACACAGGGAATAAAAAGCAATCACATCAGACATAAGCAGTCAAAAACAACAGAACTCAAATTCAAGTCAGCACTTCATCACCCAATCCACTTTGGCATACAATTCTGCAACATATACACCCAACACAGCATATGAAATATTCACAATAAATCACTCAGAAATATGTTAAAACTGTAACTTCGATCCTCATACTGGTCTGACTGTGCAGATCACACAATCCTCTTCTTCTTATGGAATACCGTTTTATTGGTTATCAATATCTTGCACCTTTATTAGGCATAATCGGCGATCCTTGGTAATGACTGTTTGTTAGCTTTAACATTAACTAGATTAGTTATGCTAGTTAACATTAACTTCTCCTTTCTAGGCGCTGATTATGAGAAGGTATTGTGGGCCGACCTAGATAGGGTCATGTCCCTTTAAGGGACATGCCCTTTGGTTATGGTATATAAGGGGGGTGAAGTTGTAGTTAAAGGACACAGAGTTGAACACCAAGTCTACTCCTATAAACAACTCTGCCACAAATCGATAGCTGCTGTAATAAATATATATTTAAGAAGGACAATTAATATTGTCATCTCATTTCAAGGTCAGACAGAAAAGAAGATCAGAAAAGCAAGAATATTAAAGATATTATTTCAGATCTGATAATTTAGAATTTGCAGAATCTTTACAAAATATAGCAGAGCTTTGCTAGAAAACAATTAAACAGGAGGTTCCCATACTGGGATACAGAACCATAACACGCCAAAACTAAAGGAATAAGGATTAACTGATTGTTGACATCAATGGGAGGTAGAGGAAACCAATCTGTGCAAAGATATTCAGGCACCATGATCAACTACTGAGTCACTCAGAATCTCATCCATCACAGCCGACAATAATAATAGTGGAAGACATATATTGGACAACCAGTTCTCTTAATATACTGGATTCAGTCTAGTCACAACACCCCACATCATATACAACAATAAATTTCATAAAGACAAGCACAGATATATATCAGACAACTCAAAATAAGGCTGCTAAGTATTAATTAAATAAGACTCTAACAGAAGAATAATATTCTAGAACTCAATTCTTCCAAGTACAAGGGAAAAACAAGTTCCATATAATTTCTTGAAAATCGGGCAAAGATTTGAATATCTTTAAAGGGTTTCATTAAGGCATCCAACAATGACTGTCAAACTGAGTCGAGGTTTATTAGCCAAGAGATCGTGAACTCCAACTAGAGGACCAAGGGACATTACAGTGATATCAAAGCATAATCCTGCCATCCTTTGAGTAGGAACTTATACAAACATATGAAAGAAGAATAAAGAAAGAAAAAATGAATGAATAGCCAATAAGATGAGATCCTATATGCAACAAATGAACCAAACTCTGATTAGTGAAAGGGAAGAATCAAATCAGGCCCTTCCGTAGGCACTGCAAAATATGGGAAATTCAATCAATAACTTGAAAGGTCATGCAAGAGACACTAGCTCAAACTACTCAAAAATAATAATATATCTTCCACAGTTGGGATACCCCAACCCACGATCATAATCAAAGGAGAGATGCCAAAAGGAGTACAACAACCAATGGCAAGAACTGAAGACATTGCAAGAGTTCATGCAACTCTAGAAACCTCACATTAGAGAAGTGGTATCATTTAAGGAATTTTGTGAAGATAAGAGAAGGGAAACACCCAAATGGTATGTGAACAAAGAGCTCAAACACAAAGTCAACAAAGTAACACTTCCAAATTTTGATGGATCAGAGAAAACTACAACACACACATGGTTGGACAAATTGTATACCTTCTTCACCTTGAGCCTCATGATAGAAGTAGATACACGTTAGTTTGCAATACTTCATTTAAAAGGAGAAGCGCAGTGTTGGCATCGTAGGCTTATTTCCCTAGGTCAACAAGATGTTTACTCCTATGAGGAATTTTTCCAAAGACTCATTAATAGATTTGATGATAAAGCCCTCGAATGGTATTTGCAAGAACTAACTCAACTCAAACAAACTAGATCAATGGAAGAATTCACTAACAAATTCCAAGGGTTATCAATAATAGTCCCAAACCTGTCCCAAAAGAGACTCACTCATATGTTTATAGGACTTAAAGAATCCACCAAAAACTTTGTAAAACCACTTGAACCTCAAAATTTGGAAGATGTCATTAGAAAGGAAGAAACGTTGAATAAAAACCCTCAAAAGAGAGATCTAGGAATTTTTCAGCCAAGACAGAACATAGCCATGAAGACTTGAGAAAATAATATAGAGAAAGAGAGCTATTTATGCAAAGAAAAATGGAGCAGGGGACATCAATGTCAAAGCAAGGAAGCCCTAAAACAAAAAGAGTATGTATTTAAGAAAGGTATATATTTCAAGTGCAGAGGCCCTTGGGACCCAAGACATAAGTGTGACAAGAAGAGTCAGCTCCATAGAATAGAAGCAACACCTGAAACAGACGAGGAACCCCATATAAGAAAGAGAAGTCTAATCAAGGGAGCCTTAACAATATCCAATCAGAGGATAAGGGAATAAGAGACTATTGTAGCTTTGAGGAAGTTCAACCATAGTCTTACTCTAATATGAAGAATTATCTTCAATCAATACAAATGTTATAATTCATTGATGTAAATAATTTTATGATAATAAATAGATGTAAATTTTTTTTATGATTAGCAATATTTTGATGTAGATAATTTTTGTGATTATCCAATGCTATGAACATTGCAGGGATAGCTGTAGTAGATTGGGTTTTTTATGAGCCACATTTTTGGACCCCTTGTAGAGAAATCATGGAGGTAAATTTATTACAATTTAACACTTAGCTTTTCCTATATACTTCAAATTAATATGGATATTTTTGCTTTTTTTTTGCAACTCTGCAATTTTGCTTAATATTATTTAATTTGTGAGTTAAATATTGTTGATTAGCATTATCTACAGGTCACAAAGCCCTTGGTAGTTCTCCTATAAATTGTTCGTTGGGAGAAGCCCTCTTTGGGCTATATATATAAGGGCATGGATATGGCCAAGGAGACCATTAGATCCGTATATGCAAGAGTTGAGGATAAGTATGGCCCCATTTAAGAAATAATTGATAGAAGATGGCAAAATCAGCTTCGCACACCCATCTATGCAACAGTTTAATACCTTGATCTGGTATTTCGTTTTCTTGTTGACTTCAAGGTAGATGAGGAGGTTCTTTCTAGCCTATATATCGTGATACAAAAGATGTGTGTTTACCGTACAAGGTAAAAGGATACTTATCGCATGTAGTATAGTAAGATATAACACAGAGCAGATACTTTATTCATATAGACAATATGCACTTCAATGCTTACAATCTGATTATACTCATTACAATGATGATGCTAAAGTCCCTTCCGGACAGTGTACATATACTTTCTCGAAGGGGTGACTCAACCGTCACGTGCCCGTTCGGATATTATTCTACCCATCTGCTACAATATAGAATTTACCGACAACATCATCCCCCCCAAAAAGAAAAGTCGTCTCCGACCGACAATTACAAAATATCCAAGACAGATTAACAAAATGGAATACATTAACTGACTATAACAAGATAGATCTATTTCCATCACATCACGTTCACATTCCTCTTGTGCCTGCACCAAACTGGTCTCCAAAAACACATTGCATCTGTAGCCTTTGCTAATACAATACCGTCACCTTAGCCAATCTAACCTTGATAGCCACCCGTGCTGCATTCTCTGCTTCCAACTCTTAGGTACGCTGAGCCAAGTGTCGCTCTACTGCCTCCAACTGGACGATTAGCTCCTCCTGAGCTCTTTATGCATCCACCAAGACAGCCTCACATCCAACACCTACTTTGAGTGCCTCAAAGTGTATCACCCCTCTCGAAAGGCTTGCTCTAGTGTTCTCTCCACCTCTGGCACACAGACACTATGTTTGCAACAACTCCAGGTCTCATCAATTGGTCACACTTCCCATAACTGATAACTGAATTGACTGGGGGTCTAAGGGGCAATGCCCCTAGTGGGGTCGAGGGGCAGTGCCCATGCTGCCAAAACCAAATTAGCAACCTCAAACCCACACAAAAGTTCATGGAACCCACAACCTCAACTACGACGACTAAGCTACATCAATAAAATAATGAAGGTGTGATTTTCTCAAGCAAGATGTGCATAGTCGCTCAAGTAGAATTTGATGCAGAGTGAAGGGTAGTTGTTATAGAATCCTTTGGTTTTTATTCTACTTCACCTTCTAGGTACCCAAATTGGTCCTAGCCAATCCAACTTCCACTAAGTTGGTCTTCTCTCATCCTTGCCCATAGGCACCCCTCTAGGGTCTTCTCTTTACTAAAGAAATCTGACTTATTGTTTGATTTCCAAACTCACAAAAGCAAAATCATTTTCCCAAGACCTTCTTAAGAAACTATACCCTCACTTGCAATCCAGGATCACTACAATGGACTATCAAGGTGTGTGACTGTCCTCTTCATCCCGCACAAACCATACTACGCATTCTGGTCTCCTTGCCAATGTATTCAAGGTTCTAATCAATGAGATCTTGCAATTAGACCTAAACCAAACCTAGTGCAATTAGGTCTCAAAATAAAGTAATTTTAAACTTGCTCAAAAACCAATTGAATGATCCCAAAAACAAATTTGAAATTCTGATACCCATTTCGAAGAGCATTAAGATGTCATAGTTTGGCATCTTGGTTACATCCGCTACAGGGTAAACTCCAATTTGGTCTAATTTAGCTTGCAACCCCTTATTAGGTGAACCTTTGAAGAAACATCAATGAATTGAATTGATCCAATCAAAATAGCACTTGATCCAATCTCTTCCTGTCCAAGAACACCAAAACAACCTTCACTTGGCACTCACACACCATTTACAGTTCTGAAAATTCAATTTCTATTCCAAATCAAGCTTGTCACATAGGAATGCTAAGCCTAGGGCATCATGGCATAACTAAGATTCACAAGGTACTGACAACAAACCAAAGCCATAGATTGAATTACCTAACATTCCCCAAAAATCAAATAATTTAAATGGTGGAATGTTAGGAACCCTTTTTCTTTTAGAAACCTTTGTTGAATGCACTTGTTCAGACCAGTCTGAAATAGTTGCTTATAACCCCTTTCAATGAACACCCAATGAAATCGAATTAAGTAGATATGAAAATTAATTCATTAGACTATCTTCCTATGCAATTGTTAAGGTTAAAATTTGCACCTTGTTAAACTAAACAAGTTTAACAACCTTGCTTAACATGGGATTCATTTTTGCATGTGGGAAATGCATAACTAGAAATGAAACCTCCAAATTCTACACTGGATCCTATTAGATAATCACTAATAACTCCACAAAACTAATTTGAATTTATGGGAAAAGGGATAGAAGTTACTGAAATGAACCTAAGATTTTAAACTCTAAACTAGAGAACCAGGTGATACACCAAAATATGGTATGAATGGTCAAATACTGGTAACAAAGAGGGATTACTAAACTATCTGAATGAATACAAAACACTTCCTTTCTGTATAGGCTTGCATAATATTTTGTAATAAAGTCTGAAAAATAAGAATAAGGAGGAAAACAAATGTCTCTCTTATGATCTTCACTTCTTAAAACATGAACTACAACCTGCAAACAGACATACTTTTTTGCAACTAGGTGTGTGAGTGAGACAAAGCAACATGGGAAAATGATGATTCGCTAGTTGTCTTTATCAAATCACCTGAAAATACACACAGAATTACAGAAAGAAGAGAAGGCTCCAAAATAGATTCAGATAACATAAACTCAGCTGCTGTCACTTATATTTGATTTTTCAAAAATGAGTTACAAATATTTGCATAGAAATGCTTAGGACAAAATTGTCTCATAAGCCTCCTCTGCATAATCAGAACTCCCTCCAAAATCAAAGTTCAAAATACTAAATACAAACCCCTTAGGGTCGAATCCATGAAAAGTGCCTCTGAAATAGGAGTCATAACCACTGAAAATGATGACACACTGCCCCATGAACTCCACTAGGTCATAAAGAAACCTATGTCTCATGTCAAACTGCCCCAAAAAATACTCTAACAGTTCATAAAAACCATTAAATACCTGGTCAAAATACAAATCCGACCTTATACTTAGCTCCTATAAAATCTCCTCAAAATCCCAACCAATCATAAGAGTAGGTCTTCCTTGCATATTTGGATAACTCCAAAGACCAAGTTTTGTGGTAAATATATAAATACCTAAGGAAAAATTCAATATTTCTTATTTACATTAAAAATCAATACTTGAATGACTTAAAAAGTCATTTAATATATTTGACTCATGCAAAACTTGACTTCCACTTTCCCTTTAAAAACCTTACCCCCACGGCATATTACATTATATTTGAGGAATAAAAATGAAAGCTAAAAACTTTGCTCACACTCCTATGATTTCAAAATTTATTAAAAAGGAGAAAGGGCATATTAAGTTTCCTTGCAACCCTAAACTCTTCTCATTTTGCTTATCGTATTTGTTCTAAAGAGCTTGGAAAAACGCGGCTAGGGCTTGAACAGCCACCATGGAAGAAACGAGAGCATTCTTCCTCTGTGAAGTCGTCTTCTATGATTGGATTGCATAGTCTTTATGCATTTTTATTTGAAGCCGTGACTGGAAGCCGCCATATTTGAAGTTAATGTTGTTGTTTGGATTTGCAGGGTACATTTTATTTGAGCCGCCATTTTATGAAATAAATTTCCGATACTTTCTATATTGTGAGCTGGAAATTACAAGCTACCATTGTTTGAGGGTTTTGCTGTTTAATTTTTTTCAATAGATGCAAAGATTTTTTGATTTTGGCTACCGTTGGAAGGCATATTTACTATTTTTTTTAATCTCTAAGCATATATGATCTGTCGCTTCTTGTCATGTCCCCTTTGTAGTGACATAACTTCTACCGGGGATTTGCCTATCATTGACTCTCGTAGGCAAATGATTTTGGAGAGAGAGTCATTCTATTGCCAGATGATTACATTCTTGCTCTTAGAAAGTTATAATCCAGTAAGTGGGGCCTACTTGTTCTAATGACGAATTGAGATTGTACTTTTAACTTTATAAAGTTATTTATTTAATTTTATAAAGTTAATTAATAATAAAATACATTATAATAAGTTATTATAACAAGTTGCTCTAGAAGCTTCCAGCGACTTCTCAAAAAAGTAAATAAATAGAGGGCAGGTGGCACCCATTTGAAGCAGACGGTTTTGTGGATTCGACTTTTTTTTTTTCAATTGGAGAAATTTGTAGTCATTTGGTCTGCAAATTCTCAATTTATCTTTGGGAACGAAAACTCCCATTGATAAGCAATTTTGAGGGTGTGGAATATCACCCGAATTATTGCAAATTGGAGGTGACACTACAATCATTTCATCAGGGCAAAATTCGGGCCTAAGGCCAGTTACAAAAAATCGCTATAAGGAGATTGCCGTAGTATAGGATTGCCTGTGTTCTTCAATAGCCAGGACTGAGAACGGAAATCCCTCATTTCAGCCCAAAACAGCAGTTCAGAGCATATATGATCAACGATTTGCATTAAAGGTTGGACGCATTAATCCGGGAGGCAGACCGAAGGAGCTAACGGAATCAATAATCACACAAGGGTTAGATTATTTGCGAATTTGTCTGGGTCACCTGATTTCGAGATCAATATTACAGAGGGCGGAGGCACATTTGGTCTTTCATACCGGTTTCAATTTTCCTTGCAACCAGCGGACTCGACTTCCAACAGTTCGGGCACCCTTTGCAAGTCGCGGTTTGTTTTAAAAATAATCACAGTCGGGAACCAGTCCGGAAATCCATCTCGGGTTCCAATCATAAAATCGCAAGTGACAAGAGATAATGTGACCAGGCGGAAAAGCGATTCAGGATGATTCATTGAACAGTTGGAGAGAACCCCAGAATTCCTACCAAGCTGGCTCACAGGCTTAAAACAGCAGTTTGTAAAAAAAGAGAGATGGCACAAACATTCCTTCCAGTCTGTGAAGATAAACAGCTCTAACCAACTCATGCATATTTCGATTAATAGAAATGACGATTATCAGGTTCCTTTCCTAATATTGTTCAGTTATAAATTTCAGACTCAGTTATTCTTCTATTGGATTGTTAATAAAAACGGAATTGCTATTACCATAGTACTTGCAATAAATTACTTTCCTGAATTTTGTCGTTACTATTATCCATTGCATAAGGTTACATCTATAACTTGGTTATTGGCTAGACACATTACGGATTAGTCTTGTTTCATGTCAAGTATTTGATGAATGGCCACCCTCCAGTATTGTTACTTTTAATGACTCATATAGTGAGGGTCATCACACTTCTAGGTATTCTGGAAGATGCCATCAGTTCTTCATATATTCAAGGTAAAAGCCTTTCAATTTTGATCCTATAGAAATATGTTTCACATAAGATTTCTTGGGCTTTTTTACCATTTGAGATTTGATGTTTTGTTGTTTTTCCTCCATAGCTAAAACTTGTAGCTCGAATTCTCTTGCTGTTTGGGTCTCTTTGCTGGATCCATGCCTTGACTGAATGCTTACTTGAATGAGCTACCCTATCTTCTTTGCAAATCTGGATGAGTCTAGTTTTCAAAAACTAAAGCATTTAAGCTTTTATTGTAGGCCTTCATTTTGACTGTTACTTCCATTGTTTAAAACAAGTTTTGCAAGAAAACTTTGTGGTTTCTTGGAAATATTATGCTTCACTAATTGAGTTCGAACTCTTCATGTCGTGACTCCTTTTCCTCTCTACAGATTTACGAATCATCTCCTAGTTGCATTCAGATTAACAACCATACATAAGGGTTTTGTTATTTTGGCCTGTTGGAATGGTGGCCGCTACTTGCTAGTATTTCCTTCATATTTCGATATATGTTTATTTTCTCCATTTCTTGTATGTGGAAAAACATTGCTCATTGTTTATTGTTGAAGTATCTTACCCATATTTTGTTGAATCTTTGTCATTTGGTAGCCATGGTTATGGGGTGGAACCATGGGGTTTCTGACTCTCTTTACTTCTGAGTATATTTTCAGTTTCTCTGTCAATGGCAATTATTGGTTGGATCTAGAAAAAATATAGATTTGAGCATTTGCCGATAAGAAATAAATTTCATAAGGATTTTCCTTGTTGAAATTTTACAATAGATCTCATTGCCATCCTTTTGAAAAACTAGAAATTTATCTGTTACTTCTTAAAGGATCCCATGAATTTCCTGTATATGGGTATTTTGCAAACCCCTACATTTTGATGTTTCTGTAGCTCACAACTTGAATGTTTCTACAGAGTTATAAGTGTTAAATAACTCATGCCCTTTTATTTACTAAGCTTCTCCTCTTGCATAAACATTCTCTAGAAGTTGTGATTACTCTTACTGTATTTGTTGTTGAGATGAAGCTGAAACATTCTTTGACACAAATTGGGGCCTTCTTTATCCGTAAATGATTTGTGCACAACCCTTTTTTACTCATGATCCACACTTCTTTATTGTGCTTATGAAATTACACAACTTCAAAATCTTTGTTTTGATGACCTTGGCAAATCTGTTGTTGCAACTTTATAGAAATCATGAGAAAAAATCACTCTATTGCTAAGAGCATATACCATTGTACACTTCATTTAAGTTCTTTGCTTATGTAGTTACTTGCTTTTCTTGATTACTTAGTGGTATTCTCGTTCTAAATCCTCTTGCTTGTATTTAAACATATTCTTCCTTCTTGTTGTTTCTCTGTGACTGTTGTATTACCCTCTGATTTCATGATATTTGTCTTTTCTGTACCGTCATTTTATTCTATTGTATACTAAAGGAATATTCCTTGTGCCTCACCAAGACCCTGAACTTGTCATGAATGTATTTATAGATGCAACCCCAACAAATAAAGAGTATTTTATGAGGTTTGAGCACGGGCTCATGACACTCATAAACCACTTTCTGTGACTTGCATCTGTTCCTTGTGAACTTAACATGCTTGTACTTAATTATAATGAAAGGTTTCAGATCAAAAATAATACGTCCCTTTAACATTATATTTTTCTTCTTTTTCCTCGCTTGAGCACTAAGAATCTACTTTACTATCTTTGATATGTATTCAGAATAGGGAAAGATAGTCCATGTGTGGGATGACTAGTTATAGATATTCAGTCATTGCTTAGATCTTTCAAGATCTAACCCCACTCTTTTCCTTATCCAGTGAAATGAAGACCGGAACTTGACAGATGTAAAGCTGGACTAAGAGCAGCATCAAGGATCACTTAACCAGTCAAAAGCTGAAAAGGCAATGACTAGTTACCTCTAACCCTACCTTCATATGTATTATTTTTTATATTCTGAATATGTATGAGAGACAGTAGTTAAACTCACGGCTTGTGTGAGATCTTTACTTTCAACATTTTCAATTCATTCCATGTTTGTAAAACTGAAATTTGTACACATCAGTTGATGATTTATGCAATGAACATTATTGTTTTCTTTTGCTCATGTTTTCTATATGATTTGCAAAAATTGTTAAATGCAAATGAATAGGAAATGAATAGTTCGTATGAATTCTTATGCAATGTAACTGTTTAAAACAAAATTCCAGCATGTATAAAATTTTAGTAACAGCAATTAGATCGACTGGCCCAATACATATGCAATCATACAACCATGTTTACAGTAGAAAAAATAGAAAAGCTAATGTTGAACAACACCAAAACCCAAGAAATTCATTGCCAATGTTCAAGTTACATCTCCATTTGATTGCAATGAGTTTTAAATAGACTAAAGACAACATCCCCAACCAATTTTTGAATGATCTTACCGTTGGTTAACTTTTATCGCTATTTCACAAAGACAATTTTAAAGGAAAGCAAAAGAACAAAATAGATAGAAAGTTAGCGCTATTTTGTAGGGCCAATTTAAAGTGCCAACGAAATACTGAAACCCTTCACATTGGAGTTCCAAGCCATATCAAATTACCCTAAATGGACTCTAGGCCCATTCTATGGAAGTTTTGTGGTTCTTTGATCAAGTTTGACTTGGGCACTTATAGTTTTGTTGTCCAAGCAAATGGCCTTATAATTGAATCTTATTACAACTTACTGATCTTATGTCCAATTACAATGTTTTGGAGGGTGAGTAGGTGCTCCTACACTAGAATCGCAGTTAGGTAGTGTATGCACCCTAAAATGGTCGCCTAGACTATGGGGACCTTTATCAATTTCTTGAATCAATGCATCGCAATATTTTATTGAATCAATTAAAATCATTTTCCTTGATCAAATTGCAATTAATTTAATTATTTCAATATTTCCTAAGGTTTGATCATTTCATAATTAATATAATCGTATTTAATTAAAAGAAAACACCCCTTTTAAATAAATAAAATAGTTTTATTTAATTAAAAGAAAATCTCTCTTTTAATTAAATAATTTTATCTTATTAATTAAAATCTCTCATTTTATTAAATAATCTTATCTTATTTAATTAAAAGAAAATCTCTCTTTTAATTAAATAGTTTTATCTTATTTAATTAAAATCTCTCCTTTTATTAAATTATCTTATTTAATATTTAAAAAAATTAAATAAATAAAATAATATTATTTAATTAAAAGAAAATCTCTCTTTTAATTAAATAAATAAATCCCCACGTAAAGCTCTCTTTTTTATGAAAAAAACTGAAATAAATCAAATAAAATCTTATAAAAATTCTTTTTTTTGCACATATCTCTAAGTGGTGGGTTTTTTCCTCTTACTTTCCTTTTTAGGGATTTATCCCACATTGCTCTTGTGAGAAGCCTCTCACCTCCACACTTTATAAGGAACCCTCCCCTCATTTGGATGGATGTTAGTTGCTTAGTATTGTTATGTTGCAGGTTTGGAGAGCGCTTTTGGAGAAGGGATTTGAGGCTTACTGTTTGGACATTGGAGCTTCATTAGAACTTCTCTCTTCTTGTCTTCTTCTATCATGCATCCATGGCTTCCATCATCATGCTTCATCCTTGCATTTTCATATCAGCTTAAAGTAATATTTGCTATCATAGATTAATCTTGCATTGTTATTTCCTTTCATACATTAGATTTCCTTTCTTGCATTGCTTTGCATTGTTATTATTTAGATTAGCTTCCATCTTCATTTGTATGCATATTTGATGATAATGGAGACTAGCACTCTTACTTTTTCTCTTTGAATCTCTCGTTTTATGGTGTACTTGCAATGGCACAAACTAAATCAAACTAAGAGCCTCCATTACAAACCCTTGCACTCCATGAATAGAGCGTTATAAGTCGCCATTTGAGATCTCATTCTTGAGAAATCTTGGATATAAAGACTCATAGAAGTGTGTCAATATTTTAGCACACATGTTTGGCACCCAGTGTGGGGCAACCCACCTTTACATGCTAGTATCGGCTATTTTTGGAGCTAAACCCCTTGTGCAGATTTGTTTGAAGATGAAAAACCCTAGATCTTAAAGATATGATGATATCTCCCAAACAGCTTAGTATTTTGGTCCAAATTTTCTTTATCCGGATTGGAGAACTACTGGGAAAGCTTCGGTTAAAAATTCAGATTTTTCTAAGGTAATTCGTATTTTTAAAAAATTTTCCTTTATTTTTCATGAAAAATCATTTTTGGGCACAAATTAGCAATTTTTTCAGAAAAGTCTACATTTTTTGAAAGGTCTTTGAATTCTAAATAGGACTATTTATTTGTGTTTTAATGTTAGAGTTCATATGAGGGATCAGACAATTGATTTACAAAAATTGGTCTGTTTTGACAAAATGGGTTCCTAGGGCACAAATGAAAATATTTTTCTAAAATTCTGACATTTTTGGAAAGTTTTCTATTTTTTAACAGGTGTATTTTTTTTGTATTTAGGGTTTTGGGTCTGAATTCATGACATATACATCCAATTTTGTCGACTACATCAAAAATCAAAATTTAAAAAGCGCATTTAATAAATAACTTGCATTTAATTTTCACATGGTTCAATGCATGATGTGAGTTTTCATTTGTGTTATTTGTTGGTTATTATTACTCCTAAAAATCAGATTTTGAAATGTAACCCTAGGGCTTGCTTAAGACATCTATCTCTATTGGTTTGCTTGTTGTTTGCTTGGAGCGCTTGCTTGGTTTGTTAGATCAGTGGAGTGATAAGCGCGCATTGCTTTGGATCTGAGGTATTCTTATAAATCTCTATAACATTTGGACTTTGGAATTAAAATTGAACCTCTCATGTCTTTGGCTTGAGTATTTTACATGCTTTCGTAATTCAGATTTCAATTGGTGCTTTATAAATAAACCTAGATTTTCTTTCTTGCATACATGTTTCACATAGTAATTAGGCCCTATGAACACTACTTGTTGTGATTCTAAGAGAGTGCATTCGCTTTCCTAACATACAAAGCTCTACTTGACGATAGATCCCCTTATAGGTAGGGATGGATTTGATATTATTTCATTGTCTCGTTTGATTTGCTTTCGACATTTGCTAGTACTTTCTCTCTTGAGATTGGTAGTGATTGTTGTTGGTTTTTCAAACCTCGGTGAAGTGATTTCAAATTAGCATGTCAATAAATCTGTTTTCTATGTTTAGGTGAGGTGAAGAGGCTAGAGCAACATGCTCTGTTCCCTTTTGGACACATCAGGAACTTGGAACACTTGAATCCAAACTAAGTCCCCATGTGGTCCAATTTTGTGAGTCTTCCTTGATTAAAGAGGGTTAATCATAGTGGACACTCCCTTTATTGGGTAAACTACGTGGACGGAACCTTAAGCGGTAGTAGCCACTTTCACCGTTGTAGCAACACCCGTTATATAAATGTCTTTGTGGAAGAAACCTTCACAAGTGTAGTCTTTTGTTGGGCTGTCAGATTTTCTTAGCATCTCCAATTGATTAAATTCTTGGAATGTGTCAAAACCTTGGTGTGCCGAGATTGGATTTCGCCCACTTGAGATTGCAAGAGTTGCAGAGTTGACCATTACTAAGAACCATAGTGCAGCCCATTTTTTTCGTTTCTAAGACTATGTTCGTGATTGGAAA
Organism: Cupressus sempervirens; assembly: GCA_028749045.1. Taxonomy (NCBI): domain Eukaryota; kingdom Viridiplantae; phylum Streptophyta; class Pinopsida; order Cupressales; family Cupressaceae; genus Cupressus; species Cupressus sempervirens. The sequence goes on along the minus strand of CM053792.1, from coordinate 948,013,768 downwards.
ACATTTTGAGAACATACACAGTAGTGGTTCCAGGGATTAGATTCATACTATGACACTATTCTTGTTTATGCACAAGCTTTTTGTCAGAATTTAGTATAGCTCAAATACCATGTAAGAATTTGCTTGAGACAAGAATGAAATGCCAGGATCTAGAAGTTTAAGAGATTACACAAGAGAGACAAGCTATGATCAAAGGAGAATGGATTAATTAGATAATTGGATGAATACATCATAGAAGTGTCTTGTATATAAAGGCAATCAAGATAACTATAAGTCATGCAAAGGGATAAGCAACAACTAAGCACATGTCCACCAAGAGTGGATTATCCTCCACTATGCATGAATGTACGTGCAACAATGAGAGGATAAGAATGTAAAGGTGTATCTCATAAAGAGATGTAGTAGACAACATGTGCTCATATGGAGTGCAAGCTACCATGTTGTCTACATGACAACTAATATGAAAATGCATTAACCTAAGTAAACTTAAGTGTAAATAGTAAATACTTATTTAGACCAACACCCCCCCTTAAGTGCAACTTAGGGAAATGTACTTAAGCTCACAAAAGCTATATAATAATGCAAGATGGGTCTCAACTACTAAGCCATGTTAGGTACCCATGTACAATATACATGTGCAAAAGATAGATGCAATGCAATCTCCCATAAAGTGGAGAAAGAGGAAAAACCACATGGGAAAAACCCCCCTCCAAAAAGAGAGATAAGTACAATAAAAGAAAATGAGAGAGAAGAAGACTTCATGTGAGGAAAAGGTCCTCCCCCCCACCCATAAGAGAGAAGAAGAGGAAGATAGACCAAGTAACCCTCCCTCAATGTAGAATGTACACCTGTGGTAGATGCGCAAGGCTCAATGTAGAAACTCCTCCATGAGTGTAGAACAACATTCCTACCCTTAGGATGAAACAGAGCCAAAGGTGTATCAATGAAGCCTCTCTCATCTGTAGGAAGAAACCTCAAAATATATGAAACTCTGAAACCTGTTCAAGTGTCCCCATGTCAATACGAAAAGGTGCCTCCTCGAAATCATGTGTACTATGCCACTCTGCTAAAAAAGACAAATCAGGCTCAATTGAGGATGAATGTACAACATGTATCGAAGACTCAAGTGTCTCCTCTGAAGAGAAAGTGACCTCCTCCAACTGTTGTATAGGATCTACCATCATATCAACCTTGAAAGACCGATCAAGCAGAGAATGAAGATGAGGGTTAGAGTGTTCCCTCGCAACAACTGAAGAAGGATCGTCTTCACCAAAGGGAAGATGAATGTCATCAATAGTGTCTCCCAAATCTGCAATGTAGGACTCCACAAACAAACTGGAAACGTCTGTCAAGTAGTCATCCTATGGAACTGAGTCTAGAAGACAACAAATATCCTATTGCATTAAATCACTTGAATCCATGGCTATGTGAATACAACTATCATCATGAACAATAGTAGATGGAATATCAGTAGGAGTAGAAGAAATGGAAGGCTCAAGAACTTGATCATATGTGAGGACACCTATGTTCAAGTAGCCAAAGTTCTCTTCAAAGTCTGAATCAACAGTAGAAGTGTGATCAAAATTTGCTGAAGAATTTGCTGAGAAATCACCGTCATCATCATGAGAAAAACCTGAGTACTATAGCCTCGATATGTGATCAACCACCCCTGTAGCAATGATTTGTCTAGTCTCCAAGTCTTTGATAAAAATTGAATTAGGTGTGAATTCCACAGTCCTATCTCCATGAGTGAGCTGATAGATGAAAAGAAGATTATGACTTAGGTGAGGTACACACAACACATATTTGAAGTATCCATCCCCTTTATCAATATTGCCTTTCCCAACAACATTCGTGTAAGTATGATTTCCCATCAAGATAGGTGGAGTATGACAAGGACCAAATGATGAAAACATAGACTGTGAAGATCCCATATGATGAGAAGCCCCTGAATCTAGAAGCCATCTCCCTAAATCTTGACTTGAAGTAGCTACTAAGGCTTGACCTTTTCCCATGTGATCCTTTCCTTTATCAAAATTTGAATGTGAAGAAGATGATGAAGTAGTCATTCTTGATGGTAGACTAATTTAATTTTCCTTGAGAAGATTCTTGAATTCATCGATTTCCTTTTGTAACAATGATGTTCTTCATATCCATTCTTCTTGCAACATGCACAAGTAAGAAACTCTTTGGATGATTTTCCCTCATTATTCGAGTTGTCTTATGGTGAGGAGGTTGAGTGTTCTTTCTCTTGCTGTGAATTTCGTTGTCATGATTTCAGCTTCTTGTTAGACCATTTTCCTTGATTCCCTTTACTAGCCACCAATGCTTTGGACTTTGAAGACTTGAGAATCCACATGCTAATTAAATTTGATTGTTCTACCATCAACATCTCTGTGAAGGAATCAAATGAAGGCATGGTGTAGGAAAAACCTAAGGTCAACTTATGAGTGTTGAAGCTTGAAACAAATGACGCATACTCGGAAGGAAGTTTTCTCATCAAATTATAGATCAATTTTTCATCCTCTATGGTAATTCCACAATCCTTAACCATTTACATTAGCTCATGTGTCTTGGTGATATAGTCTTGAATTGTAGCAAACTCTTTTGGATCTAATGACATGAGATTTTCATCAAGTTCAAAACCCCTAGCTTTGTATACTTTTGCATACAAGCCAGCAAACTTATCCCATGCTTCCTTTACTATTTTACAGTTATCAATATGGAAGATAAGATCTTCATGTACATACTTTCTCAAAGTACCAATAGCAACCTTATTGTTATGATTCCATTCATTTAGTTTATCAGGATCAAACGGTGCAATTATGGTTCCATTAACATAATCAATTAAACCTTTTTCCATCATTTTACTCCATGCTCTAATTTTCCATGTAGCCAAATTATGTGCAGTTAAAAGTGGAAACCTAGGAGAACCCATGATGCAAAATAAAATAACACAAGAGAAAGAGAAGTACAAACACTCAAGACACCCCCCTAAATCACTTAATCAAAGAACCCCCCAAAATGGATGGTTTTGGCACTTTGTATTTAATGCATGTACAATAGCCACTTGTCAAAATGAACCAAAGTGGATTTTTGATTTTGATAGCTACAACAACAAATATGAAACTATATTGGACTCGATAAGATAAGACACAAGACCTCTCAAGGATCTAATTAATTACAAGTGCCAAAATAGGCAAAAAAATGACCAAATGTTGAAAGTACTATGTCTACTCAAAATTACTCCACACTGATACCAGATCTAGAAAGTAGACAAAAAATTATGCAATTTCAAAAAAGTAGCACCTGACTATGTGTCCATATGAGCCCCAACGAAGCCTCTAAAGTTGCAATATCAAAAAAATTCAAAAACAAAGATCACAAACAACCTACACCAATGTGTAGATCACAAAATTCTACCCCAAAACAAAAAAATTGCTCGAAAAAAGGAGTTCGTATGAGAGAGATATCATTGTTTGAAAATCACATCTTTAATTATTTTTCCTGAATTGCTGCTAACGCACCTCAAAAAATCAGATGACTCTAGATTTCACCTCAAATGTCTGATTTTGATGAAACAAGAGTCGATTCAGGATTTTTTTGACCTTCTCAATGTGATGGCAATATCTGATTTGCACCAGCAAGCTCCAATCTTGACCTACAAAAAAAATCTCTCCAATGACTATGCAATGAAACTCCTACGGCTTTGATGCCATGTAAGAATTAGGTATGGCTTTGATACCATATAAGAATTTGTCCGAGACAAGAATGAAATGCCAAGATCTAGAAGCTCAAGAGATAGCACAAGAGAGACAAGCTATGATCAAAGGAGAATGGACTAATCAAATAATTGGAAGAATACATCATAGAAGTGCCTTATATATAAAGGCAATCAAAATGACTAGGAGTCATACAAAGAGATAAGCAACAACTAAGCACATGTCCACCAAGAGTGGATTATCCTCCATTGTGCATGAATGTACGTGCAACAATGAGAGAATAAGAATGTAAAGGTGTATCTCATAAAGAGATGTAGTAGACAACATGCGCTCAGTTGGAGTGCAAACTACTATGTTGTCTACATGACAACTCATATGCATATGCAAACTAGGTGTCTACAACTAATATGAAAATGCATTAACCTAAGTAAACTTAAGTGTAAATAGTAAATACTTATTTACGCAAAAAGTTGCTTTGTCCCTTACCCTTTGCTTGTAGACGTTTGCTTGAACTCTTTGAAGTGTTGTCTTGCGTGCCTAATTAATGCTTAAAATCTATTAATGCATCTACTTAGTCAATTACAATGAACAAGAAAATTGAGTTCCCGAGGTAAAACCTTTCTCGATTTGTTATTCTGTCATTTTCAGTCCTCCTTGGTTGATCGAGGTCAGATTAGGTCACTTACCCCACTATTGGAAGTTTGTTTGCACCTTGGATTGTTGTGCTTTGACCTCTTGAATTAATAATCTTTGATTTTATGAGTGACCTTGCTTGAAGTTGGTGAGTTAGAAACCATCCTTGTTGAGAAGATAAACCTTTGGATTCTTTAATAACACGCTTGGAGAGTCTTAGTAATCTCTTGTCCATTCACTTCTATTCAAAATCAATTTCAATTAATTATAATCTAGGTAAATCATCCTCCTGATCCATATGTGCTAGAGTATTCACCCAAAGTAGTGGGTAGCTCTGTGGTAGTGTTGGTTTATGACTATTGCAAAAATTCTATCTTATCATCTCTCTTTTGGACAAGTGTATAATGTTACCAATTTTAATTAATTTGGGCCCAAGTTATTTAATGTTTGTATCTAGGGGTTACGATTGATTTAGTATATCTCAGACCTATTTTTATTTAATTGTTCCACAGGTGTTGACCGTTGGCTATTTTTGTAAACCCTCAGGATGTTTTTCCAAAGGGTATTTAAGCACGGCTTGTAGATAGTCGTAGGTATGCTTTGGATTATATTTTCTCTGTACTGCGGATTCCTGTTGGAGTTTGGAATTGTTCGCAATTTCGGAAGTGAAAAATCTTCCCTATTTGGCTCATGCGGTTTCAATGGGATTCAACCCTCACCCTATTCCATTATTGCATGTATTACTTGGATCGGATCTAGCAAGTTGGAGTATCTTTGGTAATTATTATTCGCATCTAAGTCTCTGTTATTGTGGATTTCTCTATGGTGTACTGTATATGAACCACGATTACAATGTGTTGGATTCTGGTTCCTATCCCCCTTTCTCCGTACTGTCCTTCCTCACAGCTTTCATCGTACATACACCTTGTCATACCCATCATTCTGTACTGAGATACGTATAGCCCTGCTACAGTCACCGTACGGTCTGCTTCAAGACACCGCTTGGGAAAGTGGTCATGCAACACTGGTAGTGGCTGCGCAGCACGGGCATTAGTCACGCAGCATGGTCAGGGCTCGTGCAGCACGGCTATGACCGCATAGCACGGGAGCGTCTCCGAAACCGTTCAGGAAAGTGGCGGCACAACACGGGCAGTGGTCGCACAACACAAGCAATAGTCGCACAACACGAGCAGTGGCCGCGCAGCACGAGCAATAGTCGCACAGCACGGGTAATGGCTGCGCAGCACGGGCAGTAGTCGCGCAGCAACGGTAGTGGCCGCACAGCACGGGCAGTAGTCGCGCAGCACGGGTAGTGGTCGCGCAGCACCGAAGCATCTTCGGAACTGTTCGGAAAAGTGGTCGCACAACAGGGGTAGTGGTTGCACAACACGGGTAGTGGTCGCGCAGCACGGGTTGTGACCGCGTAGCATTGGTTGTGACTGCGCAACACGGGAGCATCTCCAAAACCATTTGGGAACATTACAGTGGTATCAGAGCTGGTGATTCTGCCAGCCTGTTGGGAGAATGGAGAACTTTGACTTGGATTACACTATGGCTCAGTTTCCATCTAATTGGAGAGCACATCTATTAGTCGAATACTCCAAGAATACTTTTGCATGCCAACTGTTGGATGGTCAAGTAAAGAATGACAGATACAAGGTGGTTGGTGATGTCATTTACCACAAAGACAGAATCTATTTGGTACCTGAATCAAATATGAAGGAAATGATTATGCAAGAAGGTACTTGCACAAATAACATTAACCCAATGCTCAACGATCAACTTGATGAAACTTTGGGTTCTACCAGTGACCCTCCGAATAAGCAAGCTCTATCAGTAGTTGTTCAGCCTCATGGTGATGCGGATTCAATCGAGGATTATTTGCAAGAGTAATCTTTACAGTTGGCTGATTATGAAATCTATTCCCCAATGGCAATCATGATGGATTACAAAGATGAATTTCAAGTCTGGGATCTTGGTGACTTAGGACGGAACAATATTTACATCAAAATGGCACAGCGGAGCTTGAATGGTGATCTACTCATCTCAATTGAATCCAGTTATGCACATGTGATCCTGAAGAAGCATGGAGTTTTCAGCAACCTACATCTGTGCACGGTTTGGGATCCTAGAGTTGCGAATTGCTTGAGGACAAGCAATTTTTGGGCGGCGAGGATTTGTAATATTACCAATTTTAATTAATTTGGGCCCAAGTTATTTAATGTTTGTATCTAGGAGTTCCGATTGATTTAGTATATCTCGGACCTATTTTTATTTAATTGTTCCATAGGTGTTGGCCGTCGGCTATTTTTGTAAACCCTCGGGATGTTTTTTCGAAGGGTATTTAAGCACGGCTTGTAGGTAGTCGTAGGTATGCTTTGGATTATATTTTCTCTGTACTACGGATTCCTGTTCAAGTTCGGAATTGTTCGCCATTTCGGAAGTGAAAGATCTTCCCTATTTGGCTCATGCGATTTCGGTGGAATTCAACCCTCACCCTATTCTGTTGTTGCATGTATTACTTGGATCGGATCTAGCAAGTTGGAGTATCTTTGGTAATTATTATTTGCTTCTAAGTCTCTGTTATTGTGGATTTTTCTATGGTGTACTGTGTATGAACCAAGATTACATTCTGTGTTGGATTCTGGTTCCTATCCCCCTTTCTCCGTACTATCCTTCCTCATAGCTTTCACCGTACATACACCTCGACATACCCATCATTTCGTACTGAAATACGTACGGCCCTGCTACAGTCACCGTACGGTTTGCTTCAAGACACCATTCAAGAAAGTGGCCGCATAGCACGAGTAGTGGCCGTGCAACACAGGCAGTAGTCGCGCAATACAGGTAGTGGCCACAGCATGGGCAGTAGTCGCGCAGCACGGGTAGTGGCCGCGCAGCACGAGCAGTAGTCGCGCAGCACGAGTAGTGGACGCGTAGCACGAGTAGTGGACGCGTAGCACGAGTAGTGGACGCGTAGCACGAGTACTGGCCGTGCAGCATGGGTAGTAGTCGCGCAGCACGGGCTATGACCGCGCAACACGGGAGCATCTCCGGAACCGTTCGAGAAAGTGGTCACGCCGCATAGGTAGTGGCCACACAACATGGGCAGTAGTCGCACAACATGGGCAGTGGCTGCGCAGCACGGGTACTAGTCACACAGCACGAGCTGTGACCACACAACACAGGAGCATCTCTAAAACCCTTTGGGAACATTACAAAGTGAGTGTTTTTACTATCCTAGTTTGGTCATAACGTTTCTTAGGGTTGTCCTATCACCTAGTACCCTTTTTTTCATGCTAGTTACCACAAGATATCAAGTAGATCAAGGAAAGCAACTACAAGTAGTCTTTAACCAATTACCCTTAGTTCAAACTCGCCAAAGACGTAAGCGAAAAGAACCCGTATTTGATCAATCACCCAGGAACAACTCAGAAGTTTGGTTTGATCCCAAGAGTAACCTTAGTGAGTTGAGTACACCCATAGCACCTTCTCGCTTGGATATGGATATGAGTTACATGATGACTCGGGGAGAGAGGGAAGAAATGGATAGATGCAATGATGCCAATTTGTTTAGTGGTCCCTCTCGTGAGAATAGGCCAATTTTTCCCTCCATTTCAACTAGATATTTGGATGCATACCAAAGGGATGAAAGGGCTAAGAGACAAGCTTATAGAGAAAACCAATCACAACATGAAGACCAAGATGATGAGCCTCTTAGTGCTCACATGAATGCAACATATACCAGCAACTCATTTAGACAATTAAAACCAAGTTCACCACTCAAATCATCTGAAATGTACACAAATGAAAGACCTATGAGAATCGAATTTGAAAAGAAAGCCTTCCTAGATGAAAAAACTGCAAAGGAAGAGCAATTCAAACTCCTAGAGTTGGAAAGATAAGCCTTGTTGGATATAGAAGAGACAAATGATCCTACTTACCTTTATCTCCCTAAGTGCATAATGGGAATGAAATATGAATGTGAAAAATTATTAGAGGAGAAGATTACATCATTACATGAATCATCTTCTTTAAGGTTTACATATTCTACTGCAAGACATCAATTGTCTTCATCTTCTAGATCTAAAAACCTTTTGAGAGAGAAAGTGAGTAATAACTCCTTTGAGCATATGCCAATATTTCATGATGGACCTATCTTTGACCAAGATGAGAATGACAAAAATGATCCTAGACATACTTTTGGGAGAAATTTTACTCCTCTGGGATTTTCATATGATATGGTGTTTGAGACCTTAGTTGCAAACAAGATAATTACTTTACCATACAAATCTAGATCTTATGAACCTGAGGTAAAACCTGTATGGTGGAGAGATTATCACTATTGTGGCTACCATAGAAACCAAGGTCATAAAACTAAAGATTGTATTTACATTGAAACTTAAAATTCAAGATCTTATTGATGATAGAATCATTGATGTTGAAATTCCTAAAGATTTATATGATGAGAATACTTATCTTGAGCAAGATCATGTTGATGAACCTATGTCAAGTGATGGTTTCCTTGATACCTCCACTTCTTCTAACACTCATGACCTACAACTTCAAAGCTATCTAACATACCTCCGTCAAACAAAGAGCCTAATGCTTTCCACACTGATTATGTGTATCCTTAAGGGCTACCTCTAAAAGAAACTCAAGCTAACCTACACTTGACTGCAAACCTTTTTCATGCTACTAAGACTAAAGATGCTCAACTTTCATGTGATGCCATGCCTACTATGCTCACTTCAGCTAGTCCTTCATTACCCCTTCAAGATCCTATCATGCAAACCTCATATACTCCCTTTCCCTTAGATGTGGCTCCATGTCAAGAGGACTCTAAAAATGATAAAGAAAAGAACATAAGAAAATACCAGTATCAAGAACCCTCTGTCATCCAATCATTTTCACGATGTCTCTTATCCATTTCATGGTTCTTTTGACCTCGCACGGCCTTTCTCGTTCATTCCACCATGTCTTAAGCCTTTTCCTAAGCAAGATCAAGATACTACTTAAATCATTAAGCTTATTGATAATCAAAATAACCTTACTACACTTGTACTTTCCAAAGATAATACTTCCATTAAGGTTAATAAAAAAGGTGTTGTTACTTACAATGTTGAGCCTATTGAAAATCAAGAGAAAAATTCTACGCATAGGATATACAAAGATCCTTTTCAAGATCAAAGTATTCCATCTTCTTATTCTACCACTCCATGTTTGCTTCCACTTTGTACTCTTTCTAAATCTTTTCAAGCTCCAAACAATCCTATCAAAGAAGTTGCTCCTACTCAAGATGATCATGATCCTATTGAAAATCCTAATGCTCACTCTAAAGATGTTGATGTCCTTAGTTGTCATATAGATGTTGAAAGAACTCATTGATTATCTTTTCTCATCTTCCGTGTCTATCCTTGGACTTCCTCCACCAATACTACAGGCTTCATGTCTTCCTTCCATCTTGGGTCCTTATGTCCCTTCATTTTCCCCTCCTAACTCTCCTAATCCGTCATCCATCTTCGCTCCTTACGTCCTCCATCTCCTATCTTTCATCAAGATCAACATAAATGCATATCCTTGAATCGTTTTCATCCATTAACCCATCTAAACCAGTCATAGTAAGCTAACACCAAAATCATCTTGACCTTTATGTCTTTGATGCTTATGTCAGAATCTTTCCACATTCCAATCCAATATAAATCACATTCATATCTTCATAGTTGTGCTTAAGACTAGTGATGATTTTGTAATTTTTGGATGTCCGTTAATAATGGACCAATGATGAACACAAAATCCTATTTGTTAGTTTCTCTATTGCAAGTACACCTTTGCATTTTTATGTAGCTTGCATTGTTAGACTTCATGTTACTCTGCATTTTTAGGCTGCATTATGAGTTTGAGAGGGTTTTCCTTCATCTTTCTTTTGGACTTTTAATCAACTGTGGTCATGTCTTAATCTTCATTTCCTTATCTTCTTCCGTGATCTCAATCGAAATTTTCTATCTTACTCTTTCTTGAGGCAAATTCTCTTTCTTCTTTTCATTTCTTTCCACCTCTTCCAAGCTTCTATCTTCCATTTGCTTTCACCCCACTTCTTTTCCTCTAATTCAACTCTGGGGCATAATCTTTCATGCTTGATGATCTGCCTTGGTTCTGTGATCCTTATATCTTTCATCTTACATCAAGATCCTTATCTTTTAGTTCGATTTGATTAAATTTATCAATTTGTTGTTTCTCCTCTATTTCATTTCGATTTTGATCACAAGGGGGCAGTACCTATCAAACTTGATTCCTTGATTCAACTTTATTAATCTTTGTTCCGCCTGGGACAGCCTTGTCTTTGTCAAGACAAAATTGTTATAAAAAATTGTACTCTTTCCTGATGTGTTCCTAAGTTGACCACACATCTATGTTGTTTTGTGATCCCAAATCAACCTCACACTTCAACTGCATTCTTTGATTACATGTGTTCCCAAAATGATCACACATTTATCAAGGGGGCAAATGTATGCGCCTTAAAATGGTCGCCTAGATGATGGGCCCCCATTCTTCAATTTATCAATTTCTTGAATGAATACATTGCAATATTTTATTGAATCAATTCAAATCATTTTTCATAATCAAATTGCAATTAATTTAATTATTTCAATATTTCCTAAGGTTTGATCATTTCATCAATAATCTAATCTTATTTAATTAAAAGAAAACATTCTTTTAAATAAATAAAATAATCTTATTTAATTAAAAGAAAATCTCCCTTTTAATTAAATAGTTTTATCTTATTTAATTAAAAGAAAACATCCTTTTAAATAAAATAATCTTATTTAATTAAAAGAAAATCTCTCTTTTAATTAAATAAATAAATCCCCACTTAAAGCTCTATTTTTTTATGGAAAAAAAATAAATCAAATAAAATCTTATAAAGATTCCTTTTTTTTGCACATATCTCTAACTGGTGGGTTTTTCCCTCTTACTTGCCTTTTTAGGGATTTATCCCACATTGCTCTTGTGAGAAGCCTCCCACCTCCACACTACACTTTATAAGAAGCCCTCTCCTTCTCATTTGGATGGATGTTAGTTGCTATAGTATTGTTATACTGTAGGTTTGGAGAGCACTTTTGGAGAAGGGGGTTTGAGACTTAGTGTTTGGACATTAAAGCTTCATTGCAACTTCTCCATTTTTGTCTTCTTCTCTCATGCATCCATGGCTTCCATCATCATGCTTCATCTTTGAATTTCCATATCAGCTTAGAGTCATATTTGCTTTCATAGATTAATCTTGCATTGTTATTTTCTTCCATAGATTAGATTTCTTTTCTTGCTTTACTTTGCATTGTTATCATTTAGATTAGTTTGCATCTTCACTTGCATGCATATTTGATGATCATAGAGACTAGCACTCTTGCTTTTCCTCTTTGAATCTCTTGTCTTATAGTGTACTTGCATGGGCACAAACTAGGTCAAACTGAATGCCTCTATTACAAACCTTTGCACTCCATGAATCGAGAGTTATTAGTTGCCATTTGATATCTCATTCTTGAGAAATCTTGGATATAATGATTCATAGAAGTGTGTCAACATTTTAGCACACAGGTAGAAATATATTCTTAAGTTTGTGTCTTATGCAATTTTATTTTTTATTATGTAATTTATCCTTAAAGTTCAAATGAGACTATTTTTTTCTCTTCCTTATTTCAAATAGGTAGGAAAATGTTTGGGCCATCAACTCCAAACCTTCAAAAAATTGCCATCCATATTTTGAGTTAGTCAAGAAGCGCTTTTGGATGTGAGTGTAATTGGTCCATGTTTGAGCACATCCACTGGAAGAGGCGTAATAGATTGTTTGTGGAGAGGTTGAATGATTATATCTTTTTTTATTACAACCTCTATCTTAGGACTAGAAATATTTTGGACATTGACTCCTCACTGATCACTCTAGAGAACATCGATCTGGACTCTAAAAGGGTTACTGAGTCTACCAATCTCGTCTTCACTGAAGAGGACCATGAGTTGTTTGACTAAGCAGCCAGAGAGGCTGAGATTGTAGCTACAATAGAGGAGGAGAATGAGAACGATCTATAACAGCCATAGGTGATGTTAATCATTGTGACACCTGACAGGCAGAGACTATGGCTCCTCAATCATCCATGACATAGCTTAAATGCCTTTGTAGGAGGCACATAGACTACTTTGAGGCTAAGGCTAAGGCTGACGCTAAGTTAGAGCCTGATTCATAGACTTGTTTATGTTTACACACATGTTTGGGAACATTTGATGTCATAGATTTCATTGATTTTATATACAAATGACAATATTTATAATTCTATATATCTATGTTTTCTATTTCCTTGAGCTACAATTTACGTTTGTACCTATCTAATGGATGTATATTTTTGTATGTGATCAAATTAGCCTATACTTGATGGTATTATAAGTGCAACAAGCGAGGTCATCAAGCACATGAATTCAAAACCAGACCATGCATACACAAAGATTTGAAGGACATTGCTACAATTGTCAGAAGTATGGACACAGAGCTTTTGAATGCAGATCCAAATCCATGTGTTCATAAAACAAGCCAACAAGGGTAAGAAACAATGGGAACTCTTACAATTGGGAGTATAATACAAGATATAGTTGTCATTATTGTCAAGAATATGGACATATTCCTAAAAATTGTATTAAGACACACTTCAGTGGCAATTACAAAAGATGGTTAAGTCAAATTACATGTTTTAGTTGTTTGAAGACTGGTCACATCAGTAAATATTGTCCAACTAGGTCAAAGGCACCAAGTTGTGAATTTGATAAAGGTAAAGGCAAGACAGATGTTGAATACATTAGAGGTGAGATGAACAAGATATGGAAAAAGAAAGATGTTTGCAACACATCAAATGGAGAAGGGATCACTTCACCCAATGGGTCAGGTAATCACACCTCATCAAACTAGGCAAACAAGAGGTATGCCGGACTGATACTTAAAAGTTATAGCATACATTAGTTCCAAAAGAAGATAGTTCTGAAAAGAATACATTAGCATGAATGAAGATGCAAGATGTTATTAGAAATTCAAGACAAATCTTTAAAGCTATGTTCCCCCAAGTTTCGAGCAGGGGGACAGCGGGACGGGTTTTCAGGATGCCAAATTTTTTTGGCGATTTTGGGGACGGGGGGGACAGCAAACAAGGACGGCTATATATATCGATAAATTTTAAAATATACATGTCATTCATATGAAACTAAGCACAAAGCATGCCATTTAAACACTATAGAACCATAACATACAACATTTGAATGACATCTAGGAAACAATATCCGATTTCAGTACTCAATTGTCAAAATGCATATCAATATTAGTGAACAATATCATAATGATAAACATGATCAATCTGAAAATCTAAATTTAAATATGCCTAAAGCTATATGCCCAAAGGCTAGAGGGCTACCATAAAGTAATAAGTATCAATGTATCATAATCATGTCCATGCTCAACATAAAAAACATAGCATAGAAAAATGAAGCAGATTGTTGCTCCTATTTTGCCTCTATTGCATTTGGAGGGGTGGGCCCCACCTCGGTGACCTAGTAAGAAGCCTTAAAATTATTTTTTAATATTCTCTTTTTAATTTTTTGCATAAAAAATAAATTAAAATTAAAGGAAAAAATTGGGGACGGCTGGCCGTACCCGGTACAATTGGGGGACGTCTAGGCATCCCCTTTCCATACCGGGGACAGCCAGTTGTCCCCCTTTTTTCCCAGCCATCCCCAAGTTTTGGGGACATCCCTTGCAATTTTTCCTTTTTGGAGATTGCTGGGGGAAGTCCCATACCTGTCCCCCTGTCCCCAGGACATCCCCATTTTCGAAACGCTTGGTTTTAGGCCGGGTACGCGTCCCCGAGAAACATAACTTTAAAGTTTTTCATGTTGTTGTTGAGTATGAAAAGTTTCCTATATGTGTTGAGTGGAATGCTAGTTGATGTCGAGCTCGTAGTAGAAGAAATAATAGGGGTAGTCATATGCACCAGCAACACTTTTGAGGCGATGGTATGTTACGTATGGAATGGCTGCCGAGTGATGGAAATGTCAATGGATGTTGAATCAACCTAAAATTGGTTATTGCCGAGCCTACAACTGTGTAAGTACTTAGCATTAAATGCAAGGTTTTCAAAGGGTATATGATCAATTTGAGCTCATTTTTCATCATTTCAAAATCGAGAAAGAGCAAGAAGAGCTAGAAGCGACCCAAAATTTGTCAAAAGCGATTACAAAAGATGTGTAGAGATTCATCACCAATTCGTCAGATTTCCAAGGTGTTTATTGGAAGCCGAGCTACGCAATTTAAATTTTCATAAACCCTAGCTTTTCACAATGGCATCAAGTTCGAAAAATATTGAAGGGAAAGAAGTTTTAAATGTTTAGCTAGTTAGTAATGAAGTTAAGCAGCCTGTATTTAAAGCCATTCCTGACATCACCTATAAACAAGACCATTCTAGCGCATTGTCAATGATCTCACCAATTGTGATAATGGTGCAAGATGTGAGGAAATGCTACAATTGCAAGATAGGAAGCATTGGTGACATAGAAATAAGAGATGCATATAACAAATTTTGTGAAAACGGTGTGTTGAAGGAAGAATAATAAATTGTTGAAAAAAAAGGTTTAACACAAGCCCTAGATATTCCGAATGTATTTAAAACTGAGTGGATACAAATTGTGTTGAGCCGAATTCATGATGGTTCCTTGTGGCTAGGAGGACCAATCAAAATAACAAAGAGAATAATTCATAGGGTTATTGGTTATCCAACCATAGATCGGCCCTAGACACTCAGAAGTGATTCCGAGGAAGTAATTGAGAAGAATATTGGAGCAAACTGGAATAAGAGAGGTATGACTATAGATACAATCTCAGATCCTCTTATCAATTTTGTTGTAAGGATAATCTCACATTAATTCTATCAATCCAATAGATTGAATAGTGTACCCTGAATAGTTGTAGATGTTGGTTATAAGATTGTTAAGAAAGATCATGCATATGATCTAGCAAAACTTCACCTACAACAACTTATGGAGAATCTTGGAGCAATAAGGAAAACCAAGAGTGCACAATGCGAGTTTGGTTCTATACTAGTTTGCATATTCTTTTATGTACAGAACACATTTCCCTCATTTGGACCAATAGGATGGAAGACTAATACATCAGTTGCAATACAGATAGGTGAATACATTGAGCAGCTAGGAGAAAACTTTGAATACATAATGACTAGTTACTTTGAAGATTTTAAGAAGTCAATGAAGCAGAGACTCAGGATTCTAGTTTCCTTAGTTGAGAAACATTATAATGATGTACATTTTCTTGTTGATGTTGACTACACATTTGTGCAAACTGCCACACCAAAGATAAGATGGTTAAGACCCTTAGGTTATGAGGTAAATGTAGATGAAGCCTCAGCAGCCATAACAGCTCTACTTGCAGAGGAAGTAGATAAGACTGCTAAAGTTTTTGGAAATTATGAGATCGTGAAATCAAAGATTGCCATGGAATTGAAGACTGTCTTGACAATCAAGAAAAAGGACAAGTTGATAAAGAAGTTAAAAGCAAAATTTGGAGATGCTACCGAGGAGGGAGAAGAAGAAGATGAAGAAGATGAAGAGGAGGAAGAAACAAAAGCTCATGAACCACTAGCTTTAACTTAAGAATTGGGAGAAGACAAAGAAAAGTAGGTGATTGAAGGTGCCGAGGGGGAAGAAGCCTAGGAAACACTTATTCTTGCCAAGTCACAGAAGATGAAGGCCAAGGCACAACGTGTGGCAAGGGCAAAGAAAATTGTAAAACCAAGTCAGCCAAAGTCTACTATACCTACAACAAGGGCCACCACATGAGCAACTACCCAAAACGCCAAGGAAAAGTCAAAGCAAACAGAGCAAAGTGGACAGCGGCAGAAAAGACAGAGAAGGAAGTATGTGGCTCAACCAGATTCTGATGAAGAGAAGACAGAATCAAATGATAACAGTCAATTCAAGCTGGTAAGTCACAATCCTCTCTCTGATCTTGAGAACTTATGTGAAAATGTCAAGAGTAATGCTGATTTATTTGGTTTTAGCTATATTGATTTTGATAGACTCGGAACAATGGAGAAAAACCAAGTGGAAGAGGCATTATATGCCATGATGTCAAAGTTCAAGAACACTCCACTAGAATTTGCCAACTCAATACCTAAGAGCCTATGTGACATTGTTGAGCGAAAATGGCATTATTGTCTGAATTTGGAAAGACAAATTAGGGAAATAACATTAGCACAAGTAATGCCAAAGTTGACAAAGGGACAAATTGCTAAGGTTGTTAAGAAATATGCAGTTACGTTTACACCTAAATACAGAGCCTTCAACATTCTCCAAAATAATATTGAAGATGTTGTTAAGAAATCAACACAATATGGAAACTCATTTATGAGTTAACCACTGTTAAGCAAGGAGAAGTTGACCCTTCAGAGGGTAAAGATGATGGTAAAAATGATAATGAAGATGATGATAAGCAAGATGATGACAAGGCAACAACTAAACAGCAGCAAAAAGAACATAGTGTGCATGACACACAATTGTCGAGTGTTAGTAGTGTGCATGACACACAATTGTCGAGTGTTAGTCCTCCTCATGACACAACCAAAACCACTGAAACTATAATTGTTAAGGATGTCTTTGATCCATAAGTTCAGAACATCAATCCTCTTACTGCAGAAGATTTAAAGAAGATTTTAGATCAATCTACTTTGCATGCAAAACTATGTGGTAATCATGTTTTGGTCAGTGTAGAAGAACTACAAAAGGCAGTAACTGATGTTACAACGGAAAAGGTGAATCCACAAGAACCACTTTCCATCATCCCTTCAATTACTCTTGTACAACCTTTAATCCAAATGACAATAGATACATCTACTAAGGTTGATACAGTTGAAAAGAAAGCAGAAGAGCAAGACAAGACTACAGGACAACAAAAGGAAATAGGACAAGTAGATTCATCTATACCTACAGTACAAGCACAAGGTGCCAGCCAACTCATAGTAATAGACCAGGGCAAGCCTGAAGAGACAGAAGCAAAGGTGAAGGAACAAGTGGTCATCCAAGCACTGGTAGCCTTACCAGCATCTGGCACTCCTACACAAACTCTTCAGAGGCCGAGCACAGATGCTACTCCATTGTAGATCTCAATGTCAAGCCCAAGCTCATCAAAGGTTGACAAGGTAATACATTATGAAGACATAAGCCTTGATGAAGAAATTGTTATTCCAAAGTATGACTATGATACTATGACATTGGAGCAAATAAACATTTTACAGCAAGCCTTAGAAAGGAGAAAGCATCAGGAAACGCTTACGAGAGAACACGGGTAGAAGCAAGCACTTCAAGATATAAAAAATATCTTTTTAGATGCATTTAGCCTGCCAACTCCTAACAAGACCAAGCCACTAATAGAACAATTGATAGATATAGTGAAAAGTTCAGTAATGAAGACCTTGATACAAATGCAAAACTATTGGAATGGTCTAAAAAGAAGTTTCAAGGCAAAGTAAATGAGAAAATATCTAATGAGATAGCACTACAACAAGTTGCATTGGCAACCAAGGTTGAGGATGTGAAGAAAGTACTTGAGAATATATTATCATTGTACACAAAACTATGCAATCCTACACTCTTCACCCAAGAGACCAGAAGTAATATCCTGAATCTGGAGAGCAAAATATTTGCATCAAGTGCAAGCCTACCTACAAATCCAGCTTATAGTGAGAAGCATTTTAGAATATTGCTTCAGACACAAAGTCAATTAGCTGTCTTAACAGCAGATGAGGCTAATATTAGAGACAAACTGACAAGTATTAAGGCTACCCTCACCCCATATATGGCGATAATGCACAAGAAGCTAGGCTATGCTGAAACACTATTGAAGAAAGACCCCAATCTTTCTACTTTAGATGCTCTAGTACACCTTGCTATCAGCTTGCAATCTAAATTAAGTCATTGGATGTTGCATGTGAAAACTGCGATGCAACTCTAAGGATAATAATGGATGTCCATAAATCTTTTTTGGACAAACACACTATAAGTGTATAACCCATTTGACATAAGTGTCAAAAAAGGGGAGACATAAGAAGGGGGGAGCATAGCAACAAAGGGAGAAATATACACTTTTGGGGAGAAAGCAGCAAACACATACAGATATCAGCTAAGAGAGAGCATATCAGATGAAAGAGTATCAGTATCATAGTGCATAAAAGTCAAAGTGTATCAGTAGAGACACATTTACTTAGAAAGAAGCACAGATTTTGGATACAAAACAGACACATGAACTCAAAGGGAGTTATAAAATTTTGAGGTACACAAGTTAGTGCACAATTTTGAAATTTTGAAGTCTTGTATATTAGCCGAGTCATGGATATGTTATGCTCGAGAGATTAAGGATAATATTGTATATTCAAGTGTTTTTGACACTCATGTCAAAGAGGGAGATTGTTGATCTCAGATTGGTTTTGACAAGTGAGTTTCAACACACTTAAGCTATTTACTTAGTTCATGCTGAACTAGTAATACATGTTGAGCACAAAATGTAAATATTAGACCATGCCGAGTTGCAATGAGTGTCGAGTCACTCAAGTGCCGAGCAAATAGACCATGCCAAGTGATTCAGGAGCCAAGTAAACAATGGATGCCGAGTAATGCAAGTGCTAAGTCACAGCATAAATAACAATGCATGCCGAGCATCAAAGACTTCATATGCCAAGTGACACAATTTTGACATATTTGTTTGTAATGGCACAAACAACTATGTAAATTGTTTTTTAGCCGACTTAAGATTATATTTTGATATTATGGAGATAAGGGCGGATCTATATTTAGATTCCCTGTGCAATTACATGCAACCAATCAAAAAAAGGGAAGGTTTAAGTGGCAAAATCGATGAATCTCAGCCGTAGATTCATACCTAACCCTAAGCCACCTAAGTCTTCTTAAGGAGGACAAAGCCCTAAATTCTTTATGATAGAGGAGAGTGAATGTGGAAGGAATTGAAAGAGTGAACAAGATAGTTTGCATGCAGAGCATTCAAAGTGACTTAGAAGTTATGAAGAAAGAGTGAATTGCAGAATCAATTAGAGAAGAACAAAAGATACAGCATTGAGACATTTGATAGTGAAGGATCAATAAGATATTGTGTAGAGGTGATCTGTTATCAAGCAAGCAAGTGTCATTCGCAGGATCTATGCTAAGACATTTTAACAAGTGACTTCAGTTAAATTTCTTAACAAAGTAGTCCTAACAGACTGTATGAAATCATTTAACAGGGTGCTTACTTAGTTGTAAGTTGAAGTCCTCTAACCAAGCACATTTCTAATGGGGTGTTGAAATCCTTTAACAAGGTGACAGCTAAGAGTCTTTGTAAGCCTTTAGCAAGGCAGACCTTTCACAAGGTAGATCATGTTTTATGGTCAAAACATTGTAACCTTCATTGGATACACTTTATTACTATAGTAGTGAAGATTTGTGGGTGTCATCCCCATCCAAGTTTTACCTTCTCACTTGGAGGGTTTCTGGGCAATCTGGTGTTATATGTGTGATTGCTTAAATAGTTATATGATTTAGATGCATATGCTTTACATGTTATTTAAGCTTACTTATTGAATGCATGTGATGAATCTATGGTGAAAGTTTTATGGGTCCAAGTTTAAACTACTGATTCCCCCCCCCCGTAGAAGTTTACTCTTTTCCTCTTGTAATTCCAACACGTTGTGCCGAGACATAGTTCCAAAGGTAACCTTCGAGCCATTTGTTCACAATCTCCGTTTGTCCATCTATTTGTGGGTGGTAACTAGTACTTGGTGATAATTTTGTCCCTGCCATCCGAAACAGTTCTATTCAAAAGATACTGATGAATCGCCCATCTCGATCACTGACAATGTTTCAGGGTAACCCATGCAGATGAGAGATTTCTCTAAAAAACAAATTGGCATCCTGTGCGGCCTAAAGATCTAAGGGGATGGCGAAGAAATGTGTGTACTTTGTCAATCTGTCAACCACTACGAAAATACAATCCTTTTCATTCACCTTGGGAAGCCCCATTATGAAATCCATTGATATACTTTCTCACTTATGTTGTGGAATTGGTAGAGGTTGCAATAAACCGACAGGTAGAGTATGTTCGGATTTGTTCTGCTGGCAGACCGCACACTCTCTTACATACTGCAACACGTCCCCTTTTAACCCTTTCCATGAAAACCTCTCCCAGAGGAATCTGTAAGTTTTGAGGAAACTCGGGTGTCCTGCCATGGGTGAGTTGTATACTTCCTTCAAGATTTTCTGCTTCAATTTGGATTCTGGCACTAAAAATATCCAATTCTTGTAGATGATGTCATCCACCACTTTGTACCTATCATCCTGGGTGTTGTCATCCATTAGCTCACAGGAAAATGTGTTTTTAGAGTATTCTACCAACACATGTGCCTTCCAGCTAGCTGAAATCTGGTAGTGAGCAGATGGCGGGTTTCCTGGACAAGACATCTGCAACCACATTGTTCTTCCCTTTCACATATTCAATGTCAAAATCAAAAGCCTAAACCTTGCTTACCCATTTTTGTTGTCTCTCGTTTATGTCCCGTTGCTCCAAGAAATATCTCAAACTGTTGTGATCTGTACGAACGACAAACTAAGCACCTACCAGATACTACTGGAACTTGGTTAGTGCATGTACGATGGCCAACATCTCTTTGTCGTAGATGGAATATAAACATTATGTTTGTGTAAGCTTCCTGCTCTTATAAGCTATGGGTTGTCTATCTTGCATCAGTACCAAGCCAATACCTTCTCCGGACACATCACACTCCAAAATGAATAGTTGAGTGAAATCAGGTAATGCAAGTACGAAACAAGTGCTCATTGCCTCTTTTAGCTTATCAAAAGTGAGTTGTGCCTTTTCATTCCACTAGAAAGACCCCTTCCTTGTCAAATCCGTTAAGGGTGCGTTGAGATGGGAGAATTCTTTAATGAACCTCCGGTAATAACTGCACAGTTCGAAAAATCCTCGCAAATCCATGAGTGATTTTGGGGGAGGCCAATCAAGGATAGCCTAAATCTTTTCCTGATGAACTTGAACTCTGTATTTACTAACAACATGCCCCAAGTACAATATTTCTGTCATACCAAATTCACACTTGGATTGCTTGGCGAACAAAGACTACTCTTCCATGACCCTTAGGACTTCATCCAGAGGCTTCAGGTCCTGCTATAAATAAGATCATCAAAAAATACTAATAAGTACTTACGTAATTGTTTGTTGAAAATGCAATTCATGCAAGATTGGAATGTAGCAGGTGCATTGTCAATCTAAACGGCATGACTAAAAACTCATAATGCCCGTAGTGACAACGGAAGGCCATTTTTTCTACATTTTCCTCCGTCATGTGTATCTGATGGTATCCAGAACGGAGATCTATTTTCAAAAAATAGACTACGCCATGCAATTCATCCAACAACTCATCTATCCTCGGGATGGGATATCTATTCTTTATTGTTTTTTTGTTCAATGCACGGTAGTCCACACACATGCGCATTGTCCCATCCTTTTTGACCAATACTACAGATGACCCAAAAGGGCTAGAACTAGGACGAATCCATCCTTTCTCTAGCAGCTCTTCAATCGTCTTTTGGATCTCATCTTTGAATTTCTTGGGATGGCGGTTCGATGTGGTTATGACCGGCTTGGCTCTTGCTTCCAACTCAATAGTATGTTCAAACCCTCGATGAGGCGGTATGCCATGAGGAATGTTAATGAAAACTTTATCATGTTTACTCAAAATATCCTGGAGATTGTCATCCTATGGAGGTGTTTGTTGCCCTTTTACAGGTTCCATCGAGACAAAACAACGTGCAGCCCACACAATGTCATCACGCCAAAAAATTGCCTCCATCCGATGCACAGAAACTTCCTTCGGACCTTCATTTGTCATTCCACGGAGAATGACCTTTGCATCAACAGCAAAAGTGAAATCCATCCACTTGAAGCTCTAAGTATATTAATCAAATGTCTCCATCCACTATATGCCCAAAATAACCTCCATGTAATCAAGGTCTACTATGAAGAAATCCTTAGTGTGTGATTCGGCATTGTGATACTTAGCTAAGGAACAAAGTGTGCGTAGGGCAGAAGAGTCCCTCTGGCAACCTTGACTTGAAATCTTGCGTGTCTCCGTAGGTAGATCTCTTCGCTTCACCAGAGATGAGTTTATGAAATTTAGACTAGCTTTGCTATCCAACATCACCGTAACTCTTTATCCTTGAAGGGTACCCCGTACACAAAGAACTGTGCACTTCGGGCAACCGATTAGGGCAATAGTTCCTCCGCCTCGTACCAAAGTTGCAATTCTTTCCGTACGATTCAAACTAACTGTGGTGTCGTCATGATGTTGGCCATCTTCGGCGAGCGTTTCTTCTTGTTCATCCTCATCATTGGACACGACCTATATGTAGTGTATTTTTCCTTTTCCAAGGCATCCATGGCCAGGTTCCCACGGTCCCTTGCAGTTGAAACATAATATCTTCCTTCGGAATTTCTATCTGGTAGCTTCATCCAATGATGGCTTCCTGGGTAAAGGTTTATTATCTCTGTCACTCGAAATCGCCGGCAGTTTGGGGTGTAACATCGAGAGGATGATGTCGATGATGATGCCATGCTTTGTGCCTTCTTAATAGCCCCCAACAGAGTGGCAGGATTGAACCCTTTTACCCAACCTTTCAGTGGTTCTGTCAATCCGTCCATGAAGAGCGCTATCTGTCTTTCTCCAAAATGTCCATGACCAAAACAGAGAGTTTTTGAAATTCCACAATGTATTGGTCGATGGATCCAGTTTGTCTCAGCTATGCCAAATCTTTGAAATTGAGTTCCGGATCTTTACCATCAAATCGATCTATCAATCTCTCAGTGAATTCCAAGTAAGTAGTTATTTGATCATGCCCCAGTGTGATGGTGTCATGATGCCACCATTCATGCGCAACTCCCTCCAAGTGCAGCACCACAAATTTGATTGCTTCTTCTTCTAGCATAGGATTCAACTGGAAGTAGGTATCGGCCTTCATTACCCACGCTTGGGCAAATATGGATCCAGATCAATCAAATGGAGACAAATTTACTTAACTTTCTTCTGAGATTATTGTTAAAGTATCCTCAATTTTTGCCTCCCAAATATCTCATTCTCAAATCTGCATAATCTTTGTACAATATATCCTCCTCGAAATTCTCATTCTTCCAATCTTCTCTCAGTTGTTCTTGCATCTCTTCAAAGGTTGGTTGTTTTGCTCCGTGTGGTGCTTGAAAAGACAACATGGAAGGTCAAGAGCGTGTTGGATGAGGGTTTGTTTTACCCGACACCGATTCCGTGCTATGACCATTATGTTCTCCAGATTATTTTTTGTCTGCCAACTGAGTATCCGCTAAGTATAAGCCACTGAGTATCGATGATCTGTGCTAGATTCATTGCAAGTTCTCTCAGTAGTGCCACGAGTTCAGCGGCTATTGGTAGCCATTCTATCAACGGAATGGGTTCTTTGTCTCTTTCGGCTATAAACTCTCATTCATTGTTCATAGGCTGGTAGGATCAAAGCACTCTGATACCACTGTAATGTTCCGTGCTAGCGATGCAGTGTATCAAACACAATTAGCAAATGATTTGGTAATAATGTCTGTAAATGTGTTCTAGAATGGAGTCCGTATGGTGTGGGAGACTACGTAGAAGTATGTCATACAGTGGAGAAGGAAGGGGTGCAGGTGGTGTAGGGATGAGTCCGTACGGTACAGATTGAGGACCGTAAGATGGCAGGTGGAGGGATGCAATAGGGTGAAGTTTGAGGGAAAGAGTGGAGGTACGGTGGAAGAAATCTTGGAGGCCGTATGATGTACAATAAGGAGGTTGTACGGGGTAAGAAGAGGGTCATACGGTGGTGATGGAAGGTGAAGTGTATGCGGAGTGTGCCAAGATGACCGTACGGTGTGCTGTACAGCTAACAAATGAAGGATGGGAGGCAAGTACAGTGGTTTGAAAAGATGGTAAGTCATGCGGGAAATGAAAAGGCCATATGGGAATGTCTAGATGCCACAGGATTGGTGTCTAAGCCACAACAATGAATGCAAATTCCTTCATATAAAACACATGTAGATCAGATACAATATTAAAAACTCGAATACAAATGATCCTTCAATATATGTCAAAAGATGGTGCTCCAATTTGCCAGATCCGAGCAAAGTGCTACAAGCGACGAAGTAGGGTGAGGGTTGAATCCCACCTAAAGTGAAAAGACCAAATAGGGAAGATCTTTCACTTCTGAAAAGGCAAACAACAGAGAATCCCAACAGGAATTTGCAGTACAAAGAAATAATCCAAATTGCATACCTAAAGACTACCTATAAGCCGTGCTTCAATATTCGTCGGGGAAAACTTTCCAAGGGTGTACAAAGATAGCCAACGGCAACACAAACTACGGAAACAAAATAAAAATCGGCCCAAGATACATTAAATCAATCGGCTCATTACAATAGTTTGATAAATGATTTATTTTATAACAGGAACATGACATTTTACCAACCTTCCAAAAAATGAAAAGTACAAACATACATTGCTTCATCCTACCCTTTGCACATTAATTCCTTCCTAGATGAATTTTTTTCTAAATCTCTTTCCTTGTAAAACTTCTGAGTTGTGATTTTTCTCTCTTTTATGAAAATAAAACATGTTCTTGAAACTTAGATTAGATTACTCTTCCTTTTTCTTTTAGGTTTAGAGTTTGGAACAAAATTAATTTGATTTATCACTCGTGTCTTTTTAACAGTCTTCAAACAACCTCAAGCTATAAGCGACTAATTCATCTATGTGATGCAAGAGTAAGTTCAACTTTGTTAACAAGACTACACCTGTTACTGCATGCTACAACAATGAAATCACTTACAATGGATTTTATGTTGCTCCATTAGACTCCAGAAATCAGAACTATTAATAGGACCTGGAGAGATACACACAAGACCCAATTGAGCTTTTCCTATCATAAAAAGTGATGTCCATCAGAATTTTTTTTTTTTAAAGTCTAACAGTATTGTTTTGCGTACCATAATGTACAAACTTCACACCGGGGTCTTTCAAAAAGACAATTGCTGGGGCAGACTCTATCTCAAACCTGTTATTAGTTAATGTGTAAGAAAATCATACAAAAATTATACTGAACTTTCTAACTCCATATATCTACACTCAAAACAACTGAATTAAGGAATAAGCAATGTAATGAAATTAGACACGTGTTATCAAGCCATAACAAAGGAAGATGTTCAAACTCATAATTTGTCAAAAGCCTAGTTCTTCCATCATAATAAAATGAGCATTCTGTTTACTTGAGAAGAATATTGGCAAAATGTGTTTGTAGAGTTGAAGCATAGAATCAGCAATGCACTAATGTTGTTACTACTAAACTTGAAAGGTACCATTTACGGAGCAAGTGAATGTAATTAATAATGCTATGGGACTGTTTTATTGCAAGGAGGCAAGCCACTCTTGTCATATTCAAAAAAGAATTATGTAATTCCAATAGTTTTAAAATTTGTACATATAATAAGGAAACTTATGCACATGCTCCACCAGTTAATAAACAACAGACATATCTGGTAGGAAAAGAAAACATGACCCATCAAACCATAAATCAATCCAATATTTGAAAACACAACCACAATTGTAATTAGAAAACAGAAAACATAATCACAACTGTAATTTGAAAACAGAAAACACTATATACATATGAATTTCTACTTACAATGCCATTTGAATTTCAGCTATGGAAAATTTCTGTATGGACTTGTGCAAGGCAGACCTTTGTGAAAAAAGAGAGTGATCACTTGATTTTTGTTGGACTGGTTTAGCAAAATGTGTATTTACTTGATTTTTGTTGGACTAGTCTCACAAAATGTCTATTTTCATTACATGCAAAAGGATTAGAAATACAGATTCAACTGTTTTATTTTCCAGTGGTGCTCAGATTGAGTTCCCTAATTTCATCATTTCAGATGGGACAAAGGGTTCCAGGGAAAAATTTTGATCACACTACAGGATAGAATTAATACAAGGTGGAAGCAGCTAAAGAACTTTCCGTCCAAAAATAAATGGTTTACCCAAATGGCCAACTAAATGACTGTACAACTCAAGCGAATGTAATACAAAGCATTCAGCGAATTCAATAAACTTTAGCACAAATCCAGCACTCTCCAAATGGAAGTTCACTTTAATATTAGTAGACCTTCCTTAAAACTGATGTTGTGATGGCACTGCCATTATGGAAGCAAGAAAAAGGGGCTTTCAAAATCCCCAAAGTTCAAAATGATGAACCGGCATCACAGTATGCATCTTTTTTTCTTTTGGGGTTGTTTAGGATGTTTTTGGGTCTAATAAGGTCATTTAAGACCATTTGGAACTGTTTTGATCCATTCTGGAATGTTTCATGTCAAGTTGTTGAAAGACGTAAAAGTTGCAAAAAGAGTCACGTTAAAGTTCTCAATTTTATCATGTAAAAGTTGCATTTTTTGGTTATGGGAAGCTGGACTGAAACTCCTTAAACCTACTCCAGAGCTTCCCAACCCTTACCCTTGTATGCAGACCTAATAGACACAATTAGACTTGGTTTACAATGCAAGTATAGGAAAATGAGTGCATAAGACCAATCTAACCCCTTGGATAGGTTCCACTACACTAATTAACACCAATTACCACATTTCATGGTTTACTAACCTCATTTGGTCCCTCAAATGCATGTTGTTGCATTTCCTGGAGTCAAATACTAAGTTGCATTTTCCATCTGGCAACTGGAAATTCACAAGTCAGTTCGTTGTATATGCGAAGTCGATTCATATTCGATTCCAAATCACAATTTGAATGTAAAATTTGATGGCAATTCGGCTATACAAATCCAGGTCGAATACGGCTCCATTTTGAGCAAATGTGAAACCACAGCCACGAATTTATAACGAATTTAAAACAAATTTTGTTTTGGTTCACTTCAACAGCAATAGTCTTAATTTGTTTTATTAATATTATAATGTAAAGACTAAAGTTGCGATAAACTTCGAAAGCACAGCTTGTAAAGTCAATGCAATCAGACATTTCAATGTTTCAATTGTCGTCTGTAAATATTGAGTAGCCAACGGGTTGATGTCGTCGGTAAATATTGTGTAACCAATGGGTTGATATCGTCGGTAAGGTTCTTGTTATGTAGCCGACGGACCCCTTTGGAAAGGTCTTCGGGATGGTATATGTACACCTTTGGATCATCATTGTAAGGATGGAAAACATTATGTAATCCCTTCGGCATATGCGAATAATAAAAGGAGTACTACTGTTACATATTCTTGTCTGTTGTCTATATGCATTAATCTATTTACCCTATAAAGTAAACATTTGGTGCCGTTGCCCAATGGACCTAGAATGAAGGCAGAAGAATGAAGACTAATGCCAAATTAACTTAACAAGGATAGAAATAAGATAAAGGGAAAAGATGGAATAAGCATTGCACAAGAAAATTTAATTTTGGCACAACAGGCCGAGCGCAGATGAACGTTTCAGTAGATTGTTGACGGACACCGAAACACCAAGGAATTGTTGGAAGAGACTCGACAACGGTTGGATTTGGTGGAAGAAGCAAGGGAGGAATTTTTGAACCTATACATGCCAAAGGAAGAGAATCCAGATGAAAGGGAATTAACTTGCACAACTCGAAGTGCCGAGGGAGCATGAGCGTGGAGTGAACTCTTCATCCGCGATACACTTCCAAAATGGACAACTTCGCTTAACGATGATCCGTCTTCACCAAAGAACACAGCTGTTGATAAGACGATTGTTTGAAATAGCGCCGGTGTTGGAGTACAGAGCGAAGGTGTCGGAGTGCAAATCGCCGAGATACAGAGTGTCGGTGTCAGAGTGTAGAACAGCGCCGGTGTTGCAGTGTCGAACGGCACTGGTGGACCAGTGCTAAACAACACCCGTACACAAAATCAAGTAACAATGGCAGGACCAAAAGAGAAGTTGCCCAAGTTTGATGGTGATGGAACGGCCGATCCAATCAGACACTGTAAGACATGCGAAACAATTTGGACAGCGAATGGCATAACTAAAACAGATGAATGGGTCCGACAATTTCCAGCAACCCTAAGGGGTGTAGCAGTTGATTGGTTTTCCGACGTAGATCCCCAGAAATTAACTACATGGGCAGACGTTAAAAAGGAGTTTATTACCGAGTTTCAATTGCTGCGCGACGACAATGAAATCATAGCAGAAATCTACACCACAAAGCAAGGGAAAAATGAAACCGTCTGTGTATATGCCAAAAAGCTCAAAGAATTAATAAATAAAATGGAAAGTAAGTCGGTAGATGGGCTAAAAAAGCAATGGTTCATTGAGGGACTACGCTCGGAGTTACGGAAGAAAATGAAGATTGTGTCGCCATCATCATACACCGAAGCATACTATTCAGCGATGGACTTAGAGAGTGAACAAAAAATGAAAAACAAGAAGAAAAGTAGCTCATCCGACTCAGATGATGCGTCTGCGGAAGAAGATAGCAGTGATGACGAAAAGTGCAGCAAAAAGGTCCAAGCTCCCTAGAAGGATATGATCAGAATGATGATGGAATTTAAAAATATGCAGAAAGAGACGAAGGGAAACAAGCTATGGTGCACTGAATGCAAGACAAAAGGTCACAAAAAGGGATCCTGTCCGAAAAACCAGTTCTGCGATATTTGTCAAATTATGGGACATTCCACAAAAGAATGCCCCTTCAATATGAAAACAAGAGCGTATCAACAAGTGCTCCTGACACAGGCAACTTCCACGTCAGGAGGGAACAAAAACAGAAACAAAGATGGTGCCACTTTGGGTGGGTACAAAAATAATAGCAAAGGGCAAAGCAACAATACCAACAATAATAATGGGGGCTGCAGCAAAATTCAGTACGATGCGAACGGCCGCCCGATGGTTCAATGCCGAGCATGCAATTTGTGAGGCCACTTTGCATGGAATTGTACATCAGCAAACACACCAAAGTTGTTGTGCAGATGGTGCGGTCTGGGAGATCATGAAGATGCCAAGTGCCCGAAATCAGGAGTGAATTTGATCACCATCAGGACGGACGAAGAGAAGGTTCTGGCAATCACTCGAAAACAAGCAAAACTATACCCCGACCCGATGGAAGAAAAGAAGAGATCGGAAGAAGCACGGGTGGAAATTGAGAAAGCAACGCAGGCAAGGAAATCACAATTGAAGGACACTACTGGTTCCTCAACGAAGAACTGTGCTGAGCAAAACATAATAAGGCAGGTGATGCAAATGGAAGTCCCGATCAAATTAAGTGACCTTCTCAAAATGCCCCAGTTATGGACGACCCTTCTGAATATGACACCGTTTCCGAAAGCGACGGAGGAAACAGGAAGGGATAGTAGTGCAACAATGGCAACAGACCCAATGCTTCTGGCACTCACAACGGGAAGGCATTCGGCAATAGTCAAGATGGGCATTCTGGGAACTGTTCTAACAAACACAATTTTGGATGAAGGGTTAGGCGTGAATGTGTTACAAGATGTATGGAAAAAATTAGGACAACCTACGCTGTGGTCATCAACATTCCAATTGCTCACGGCAGACTAGCACGGGATCAAAACGTTGAGAACCTTGATGGCACAACCAGTAACTATTGGAACACAGTTGTTCCTACTCGACTTCGTCGTCATCCCACTGAAGAGGAGAGGATATGACGCCATTCTGGACCAAGGATGGCTTGTACAAGGAAAGGTTAAGCATGACTGGAAGAAGAATACACTATCAATGGAAAGCAAAGGACGATGATTCATTATTGATTTACGCACAAACAGTAGGCGAGGTGGTAGCGTCGTTAGATTCCGAAAGCGAAGGTTAAAGGGATGACAAGGGGAAGAAGAGAATGGAACCTGATGAGGGAGTATTGAGAGTGGAAGGAGGGTCGAATAAGGACAACCTAGATTCAGTGAACGGACTATTTCACTGGCAGATGGAAGATTACGAAATCTTCCCGAGCTACAACATGTTGGGCGTTGAAGAAGAAGGAAGAAATGAGTTCTCGGAGGAATATAGTGAACTAAAGGAAGGAGAAGCGTAGGTGGATGAAACACCAACCCATACGTTCAATAAAGATAAGCCGATAAAATATGAAGAGGCCACAGTACAAACTATGAACCTCGGAGATGATATTGAACCAAAAAACATACTGGTGGAAGAAGAGAGAGCTTTGACCCATGCGGAAAAGAGAAGAATACAACGTAGGGCTGGAAATTTGCAAGAAGAGACCTGGAGGTGCACCATACGGCAAACACATGGCAAGGGAAAAATATCGTTCAAACTAGAGGCTCCGTACGAACAAGGAGCTACCACCATATGGCCTTCTCGAAGCAAGCAAGGAAGTATTGTACAGCGTAGACAAAGCAACCATACAGATTTAGGAAAGGACCATACAAACTAGCTAGGATACCGTATGATACCGTATGGACAAGGAGCCACCACTGTACAGCCATGTAAATTCCTACCGTACGGACATGAGATGTACCGTATGGCAGTACGAGAAACAAATGAAGGGGAAGCCATGTCTAAGCATTACACCGTACGGCAGCTGTATGAGTACGGCTTAAGGAAAGCAGAAAGGAGGGTACGCTATATGACCATCCAGTGCAGGGTATGTCATACGGACTTGGAGCATAGGAGAATAAATCAGGACACATTGTACAGCCATGGCTGAGAAAGTTGCAGAAAAGGTAAGAGCACCGTACGGTCGTATGACCAGATTGCTTGAAGGTTGGGTGACTCTACGGCGAAGGAGAAAGACCATACGGTGGCAATAGTTGGAGTGGGGAGGCTGTACAGTAGGAGGAAGATGGTACGACTATGGCAGAAGCAATCCATTGTGTAGCTGTACATTAGTAGCGAAGTTGTAACATAACAGAGAGAGAGCACTGTATAGACACAGGTGACAAGAGGTTTTCTACAAAAAAAAAAAAGACGACAAATAAAAGATGTTCAGAATGAATAACGCATGATGCCCAAGGGAAGGGAAAGACATAAACAGGTAGTAAAACAGAAGCAGTTGCCAGAAAAAGTGTGGAATCAGAAGAAAATCACAAAATAAGTGTATTCCATAGAGTTTTGTGTGGGTTTGAGAGTGCTAATTTGGTCTTGGCGGCGGGAGTGCTGCCCCTCGACCCCGTCCTGTATCGCGACAAGGAGCGCCCCTGGGGCACTACCCCAGGACCCTACCGGGGCACTGCCCCTCGAACCCGCTAGGGGCGATGCCCCCCAAACCCCCAGTCGATGTAGTTATCAGTCGTGGGAAGTATGACTAGTTGATGAGACCTGGAGCTACTGTAGGCATAAAGTGTCTGTGTACTAGAGGTAGAGAGAGCACAGAGCAAGCCTTTCAAGAGAGGTGATACACTTTGAGGCACTTGGAGTAGGTGTTGGACGTGAAGCTATCTTGGTGGATGCATAAAGGAGCTCGGGAGGAGCTGATCATCTAGATGAAGGCAGTACAATGACACTTGGCTCAGGGTACCCAGGAGTTGGAAGCAGAGAAAGTAGCACAAGTGGCTATCAAAGTCAACTTGATTAAGGAGACAGTAATGTGTTAGCAGAGGCTACAAATGCAACATAATTTGGAGACCAGTTTGGTTCAGGCACGAGATGAATGTGAAAGTGGTGTGACAGAAATAGATCTATTTTGTTGTAGTTAGTCAGTTAATGTATTCCGTTTTATTAATCTGTCTCAGATATTTTGTAATTGTCGTCCAGAGATGAATTTTTCTTTTAGGGGGGATGATGTCGTCTGTAAATATTGAGTAGCCGACAGGTTGATGTCATCGGTAAATATTGTGTAACCAACGGGTTGATGTATTCGGTAATTGTTATATAGCCGATGGGCTCCTTCTGGAAGGTTCTTCGGGATGGTATATGTACAACTTTGGATCATCATTGTAAGGATGGAGAGCATTATGTAATCCCTTTGGCATATGCGAATAATAAAAGGAGTACTGCTGTTACATATTCTTGTCTATTGTCTGTATGCATTAATCTATTTACCCCATATGGTAAACATCAATGTCATGACTCGTGATTGATCTTGAAGCTTGACATTTCAATGATTCATTCCACCGCCATTTTACAATTAGAGCTAAGTCGATTGGTATAAAAGAAAGGATGTGTGACAGCTAATAAGCTCCAATACATTATGCAACAATCAATGATGTTTCAGATAAAAGAACATAATGCCTGAAGCAAATAGTGGATATGGTATAGCTGTACAAAAATGATATTTTAAAATCAAATCTATCAAATTTTAATGCACTAAAATATAATAATTTTGGCACCAAAAGCATCTCAACCTGTGATAATACGATTATGAAAAAGATAAGAAACTAAATCTAGAATATGTGAATGATTTATAACAATGTAACTGGTTTATTTACTGCAGGTCGTAGATCTGGGGCCATTTTGAACCTGGTCCCGATTGCAGATAAATCCAAGTGGAGGTTATTGCAGGGGGTGATTTTTAGACTGTGGTATTATCCTGGACAAACCCAAATGGATCTGTCAAGAACCGAAAGGGTTGTGTTTAGAACCTGTGCAATAATTTGTTAATATTTGTTTTTCTTTTTATTATTACTTCTCACCGTGCCTAGGGAAGACACAGTTGGGTCTATGTAGGTAGTCTGCATTTTTAGTGCCACATTTGCAATGTTTTCTGCTTCTACAAATTTAATCACGAACTCTAATTGCCTTTATAAAACAACAAAACAAGAACATAAAACCTTTGACCTTTATTTATTCGAGTTAAATCATGTTTTACTCAATTTATTAATAAATAGTGTTAATCAGTTTTTAGAATTAATAACATATTTATATTAATATTAACTTTATTTTTTATTTTATTGCTATATTTTATATTAACTTTATTAATATTATATCAGGCTCATAAATAATCCTTTATACTTAAAAAGGATTAGGAAATATATATATATATAGACTCTAATATACATCTATATAATTTTTCTTTAAAAAAAAAAAATCTAGTATGAACAAACCCAAAATGAACCAAAACCAGCCCAAAAAAAAATTGAGCAAATGTCAAACCTGAATATCGAACCCGCATATGAACCAAAATCCGAACTGGCATCTTAGGTCAAATACATATAGATATCTGACCTAGGGCTGATTGGGAAAAATAACAAACCACTGAGTCCAACCTCCAAACTTTGGAATCTATGAGTACAATATCCCAACTTGCTTTCCCCAAACGGCCAGTGAATTCCATTTGCGGAAATACAAGTCAGGCCTTCATTTTGGTTACCCACTCCAATTAGTGAGGATTTGAATGTCGTCTCGACCAAAACTGATGTAACTTTTGATGGTGATGTCAAATCAGTGTGAAACCAAATCCCTTAGTGACCTAATTCATCCCTCTATCAAATCATGTACTGTGATCAGACTTGCCAATCCATACAAGTCCGTACAAACACAAGAAACAACACAATTACAAGTAAACCTCAGTTTTAACTTTTATTGCTCTCCAAAACTCCAAATCATTACAATATATTCTTCTTTGTTCTAGGAGA
This sequence comes from Cupressus sempervirens, assembly GCA_028749045.1. Taxonomy (NCBI): domain Eukaryota; kingdom Viridiplantae; phylum Streptophyta; class Pinopsida; order Cupressales; family Cupressaceae; genus Cupressus; species Cupressus sempervirens. Next base: position 947,979,718 of record CM053792.1, on the reverse strand, counting down.
TGTTCAAAATGTTTAAATAGGCCTTCCCCAATGGTCACAACATACCAACACCGGTCATAACCACTTTTGAAAAGTTGCATACTTTCAGTAGTGCAAAATTGAAAACTTCTGACATTTTCCACCTGATTGTTCTCCAAGACCTTTTGATCGGTTTGGATAAGTATGAATTGACTTAGTAAGCCTATATAGCTTTATTCTAAACAACATAATTGAAAAATGCTTGCAATCTTATGGTGATCCAAGGTTTATAATGCACCAATGGATACCTTGCTCTTACAATTTTGGATTTTCAAGCCATGTGAGACATTTCCCTACCATTTCCTATCGTCCTATGACTTTTACATCTTTTGATTTGTTATTTGATTGGTGCTCTGTACCATACTTCCCTGGCCAAAAGAAACGCAAGTCTCTTGAGTTGGGATGTCTGCAACTCTGTATCCTGCTTTTAAAATGTTTTCTTAGTTATCCATGTTCCATCTGCTGCTGGTTGATCCTTCCATTTAACCAAGTAGTCATAGTAAGTTTCCCTCCTAGTCTTCTTGTTTACCCTCTTGGTAAGGATGTATTCAATCTGTGGTTTCTCTTTGGGCATTCAATCAGTGGTTTCTCTTTGGGAACAACTTTCACCAATTGTTCATCAGACTGAACTTCAGCTTCCAGCACTTCGTTCATATCACCTTTATAAGGAAAGATGTTTGCTACATTAAAGATTGGAGATAGACCAATATCAAGAGGCAAGTCTATCTTATAAGCATTGTTCCACACTAATGAATGATTCTAAAAGGTTCAATCTTCTTCATCATGAGTTTGGTGGATTTCTCCTTTGGAAGTCTTTTCTTTTTGAGATGAATCATCACATCTCCCACTTGGAATTGAAGTTCTCTTTTCTTCTTATTTGCTTGTTCCTTGTATTTGATTGAGGTATGTTTCAACCTATCTTGTAACTGTTGATGAATATATCTCATGACCTTTGCAAAGTCCTCTACTTGAGCACTTCTCTTCTTCATATCCTTCAAATCTCTGAGTTCAAGAATGCCTCTTCGATGTCTTCCATGGACTATTTGGAATGGTGTCATCCTTATACTTCTATTTATGGAATTATTGTAAGAGAATTATGCCTATGCTAGAATACGATCCCAACTTGTGTCATGCTGTTTTGTCAAACACCTTATGAGGTTTCCAAGATATTTGTTCATTACCTCAATCTGTCCATCAAACTGAGGGTGGTAGGCTAATAACAAACACAAGTTTGTGCCAAGCTTCCTCCATAATGTCCTCCATAAGTGCCCAAGAAATTTTGGATCTCTGTCTGAGATGATGGATAATGGTAACCCATGCAACCTAACAACTTCTTTAAAGAATAATCCTGCTATGTATGATGCATCATGTGTTGTTTTACAAGGAATAAAGTGATCCATTTTAGAGAATCTATCTAGAACTACATAAATGCTGTCATAACCTGATTTGGTCGAGGCAGACCTAATACATAATCCATGCTTACTGAATCCCAAGGTTTACTAGGAATAGGGAGTGGAGTATACAAACCTACATTTGAAGTATGACCCTTGGCCTTTTGATGAATCATACAACTTTCCACATACTTCCTTACATTTGTTTGCAACCTTGGCCAAAAATATTGTCTTCTCACCTATTCTAGGGTCTTGTCAACTCCAAAATGTCCTGAAATGCTCCCACAATGCTTGTCCTTTATGATGTTCTTGCTTGTTGTTTCTTTTGGAATGCATAATTGGCTCCCTTTAAAGAGTAGCCCTTCCTGCAATAAATATTCTGCAAATTCAGTGTGATATATGTCTGATTCTTCGGCACAAACTCTATAAGCATCTCCAAAGTCTTCATCATCTTAGTACATCTCCTTTGTGGAATGAATCCCTGTATTCTCCCGCTTGATCTCTTGCACCATGAGGTTCCACCTACTCAAGGCATCAGCAACCTTGTTTGAGGTTCCCTTCTTGTGTTTGATGATGAAGGTGTAGGATTGAAGAAACTCCATCCACTTAATATGTCTATTGTTCAACTTCTCTTGCCTATTCAAAAAACTCAAAGCATGGTTGTCAATATAAACAATGAATTCCTTAGGCAATAAGTAATGCCTCCACTTCCTTAGAAATTGCCATGGCATACATCTCAAGATCATATGTTGAATAATTTTGTTTATCCTCATTAAGCTTCTCACTGAAGAATGCAATAGGCCTCCCTTCTTGACTTAGGACTCCACCAATAGCTCTCCTGCTTGCATCACATTTAACTGTGAAAACTTTATGAAAATCAAGCTGCACCAATATTGGTTGCTGTGCAACTCTAGTTTTAATGTATTCCAAGGCTCTATCTGCTTCATTAGACCAAAAAAAATTCATTTTCTTCCCCCTTTAATGGTGTCAATCATAGGGGCACAAGCATCACTGAAATTTCTTATGAATTTTCTATAAAAACTAGACATACCAGGAAAACTTTTTACCTCTGAGGCAGTCCTAGCTGTGGGCCAATGAAGTATGGCTTCAACCTTTGTAGGATCCACTTTAAGGTTGTAAGAGATTACAAAGCCCAAGAACACCATTTCAATCTGCAAAAACACACACTTTTCCAAGTTTATCTTCAAGTTCCCTCATGCAACTTCTTCAAAACTTGATCCAAATGTAATAAGTGCTCATCTTTGGTCCTGCTAAAAATCAATATATCATCTAGATATACAACAACAAATTTATTAATGAAAGGTTTGAGGACCTCATTCATCAACCTCATGAATGTGCTAGGGGCATTGGAAAGCCCAAAAGGCATCACTAGCCATTCATAAAGCTCATCAGTTGTTTTGAATGTTGTTTTCCATTCATCCCCATCCCTTATTGTTATCTAATGGTATAAGCTTTTTAGATCCACCTTTGAATACTATTTGGCTCCTCCCAAGCAATCCAACAAATCTTCAATCCCAAGGATGGAAGCCTATAGCTAATTATGATTTTGTTGATTGCGCTAGAATCGGTACAAAGTCTCCAAGTGCCCTCCTTTGGTCCCAAGGCTGCAGAGACTGCACAAGGACTGATACTCTTTCTTATGAACCCTTTGCTCAACAATTCTTCATTTTGTCTTGCTATCTCTTCATTCTTCTCTGGGGTCATTTTATAGGCTGCTTTATTGGGTAATGCGGCTCTTGGTATGTGTAATGACCCTGCTCAAATGTGACCTTAAAATGCTAATTGAAGGCTCGAAGAATTTCGTCAAACACTTCACATACAAGGGTCATATGACTGATATAACATTTCAGTTTTCTTTAATGACTCTTTTCTTCAATTAGCATCAATGAAAATGTTTACAAATGACTCTAAATTAACTAAACAATGACCTAACATGAATATTCAACTTATTTTGACAATATTCAATGCATATATGTGACTGAAACTACTTGCAATATGCAGCTACAACAACTAGTAATTATGACAAACATTTTGGATGCAACCTAAGATGACATTTATGCACTTACAGCCAAATGGTATTTTAACAAACATTTGGTATGCATAATTATAACATTATTTATGCCAAAAAAGAGAACCTACAGCCAATTGACATTTTGATAAACAATTGGCATGCAAACTAATAAGTTGATCATGAATGGCAATAACATATTCAATTACAATAGTAGTTGACCAACAATTTATATCCCCTTCTTTGCAATAAAATGTCTACTACAATGATGCTACGAATTGGTCAAGACTCTTGGCTTACAATTGTTTGACAATATTGCCAAATTTGATTTTCTGAGTATTCACTTATAGCAGCAACTAAAATGCCTGTGATGACAATAGAACATGGTAATAATGGCGCCCAATGTTGTTGATGAAGACACAATAAAAATCCAATGTGATAGGCACCTTCCAAGCTCAAATCGAAACACTCAACTTGTTGCCCCTATTCTTGCCTAGCAAAAGTTTAGATAATTAATTGCAGCACCAAATGCCTTCCAATTTGCCCTTAAATCAATTGTCTCGACGATAGGAATTGAATGCAACAATACCCAGAATGATTGGCCTCCTCAGTCGAAAGGTATGAGCAAAAACATGAGACTCACATAGGCTGATCAACCTCCATGATAGCAAATTATGAAGGTCTGTAATGATCTTGCTCAATAACATAATCAATCTCAACAATACACAAGCTGCTGAAGTAACTTCTCCATCAAATGCAACAATACATAAGCTGTTGCAAGTACAATAATACATCAACTATTGTACTCAAATAATCTCCACCGTGAAGCACAAGATTGGACTTCTGAAGTAAAGCCCACAATGAGCAATAATTCAGCTGGTATCTCACAACCTCAAAATTGCATAACCAATGAGGGTTTTTGTCCCCAATGATCCTCCAATGGCTGAAACCCTAGCTAGCTTCTCCACCAAATAATCACATCAAACAATCATCAATTCCTGGATGATGAGAATGAGGCCCATGATGTCTATTTATACTTTTTCCTCAAGAGGTTGGCCCAAAATCTAGAAGCTTCCAGAAATTATTTTATTTTTATTAAGTGACTTTATGATATATTATTTTATTTAAGTCACTTTATTAAATTAATTAAATATAAAGTTACTTTTTAATATTTATTTATTTGATAACTTTATAAATAATTAACTTAATACCACTTATTTATTTAATTAATTAGTCATCCTCATAAAATATCATTATTTTGGACAACTTAATTAATTAAATTAATTAAATCAAATTACCTCCAAAATAGGGACATTACAGTATGAGGTCTATGCAATGGCTAATCTCCCTATGTGATGGCAACGTCTCTAGCATACTACATGCAACCAACCCCTCATACAGGTCCAAAAGTTCCTTCAGTTCTTTAGGTCCAACATTCCTGCCCTATTTACTATCTATACCCTTAGTCACTGTCTCCTTTGGCCTAACAATCAGTCCAAAGCATGGGGTGTTTTTCTCTCTAATCGTTTGAATTAATTATTTTTCTCCCACCAACATGATAGTACCCTTGACTAGTTTATTAATCACTTCCTTAGGCAAAGGGTTCATGGTGTACCTAACTCCCCCTTTTGTTATGTCATACACATTGGTTTCTCCCTCATGCCTAGCTTTCACATCATATTGCCAAGGCCTCCCTAATAGGAGATGGCATGCATCCATTTCACATGTCACAAACGACTTTATCTTTGTACTCCCCTATGTTAAACTCTACCCACACCTATTCATTTACCAGGGTGTGTTTATCCCTTATTAACCATGAGGCTCTATAGGGGTATGGATGGGGTATTCTTTGTAATTTCAACTTGTATTTGTTGAGCCAGAGTCAACTATAACTTTACATACCTTTCCATTCACCTTGCATGTGGACTTGAACAATGTCTTCCTTTGGGGTGGCTCCTTTGTTGCAGCTGCCTTCAATAGGATCCTTTACATCATCAAGTGTTCTCCATGGTATGGGTCTACTGGTCTGCTCATGGTGGTATGGTAAGAAGTTTCACTTCCATACTCATCTTCTTGAGTCAATTGCACCCTCATTTCTCCTCCTTGCTTGTTTGAACCAAGCTTCTCAAGGCACCTAAAAGATTGATGTCCAATCTTATTACAATTAAAGCATTTACCAATAAAGACACTTGGTCCTCTCCCCCCAAATCTTCCTCCATTGCTTGATCTTCTTCCTCTAAAGCCTCCTCTCTACCTAGATTCTCCTACTTTCTCAAGCTTAGTGTTTTCATCTGATGTCTTATAGGAAGTTTCTTTGCCATTGAACCTTCCTCTTCCTCTGATGTTTTTTCCTCTTCCTCTGGTTTGATGTTCTCCTCTTCTCCTTTGCTTATCTTCCACCCTGGGTGACATTTGGTAACACTTGTGCACAGTCTCTAGCCCAAACAAATTAATTTCATCGTGTACGCTATACTTCTAGCTAGTTTTTGCTTCTCAATCTCATTGATTTTTGCTCTGAAAGATCCTATGGAATTCCTCAATGTAAGAACTTACATCCATATCTTTCTGCCTTAGGTTCTGCAATTTTTTATGCAAGAACACTTCATAATCTTTATGCACAAATTGCCTCTTGATTTCCATCTTCATCCTTTTCCATGTGGAAATAGGATTCTATTCTTTCTCCACTCTTTCACTTTGCAAGAAGTTCTACCAACTTAGGGCAGGGCCTTTGAGTTTTGATTTGGCCAACTTCACCCTTTGGTTTTTTGCAACTTCTTCACATTCAAAATAGCTCTCCATGGCCTCAAGCCAATCCATCCATTCTTCTGGATTCATCTTCCCATGGAACATAGGTTAACTCCACTTTGGCTTCTCTCCTTCCTAGCCTTCCAAGTGCTTCAATGAACCTCCTACTCTCTAAGTCACCCATGCCTGCTGGTTCCTCCTCAGGTTCTACCTCTTTGTCTGATTCTTCAGCATCTTCTCCAACACCTCTTTCCTCTTCCAACTTGGAAACCAAATATAGTCCCAGCTTGTAAGATGAATGGAGAGATATGTGTTGATTTCAGAAATCTGAATGAGTCTTCTTTCAAAGATAAATATCCCCTACAAATGATGGACGATGTGTTGCGAACAATAGCAAGAAAAGGAATGATGTTCGTGGTTGATAGTTTTTCTAGTTACAATCAGATTAGCATGGAAAAAGAAGATCAAAACAAGAAAACCTTCACAACACCCTTGGTTGCATGTGTGTGGAGCAGATGCTATTTCGGCTGATGAATGCACAAGCTACATTCAAGAGGGCAATAGACATGTCCTTCGCTGATTTGAGACACAAGATCATAGTGATTTACCTCGATGATCTAAAAATATTTTCGTAAAAGAAAGAATCATTTACACAATTTGAAAACAATTTAAGGTGTAAAGAGCATGCTATTTCTCTCAATCCCAAAAGCCTCATTATTAGTGTCACCAAAGGAAAACTCTTAGAGCACATTGTCTCAAAAGAAGGAATTAGAAACATTTCAAAAAGAGTGAGAGCCATCTGATAGTTAAGTCTTCCTTCGAACAGGGCAGAAGTACAATCTTTCTTTGCGAAAGTAAACTTTTTAAGGAAATTTGCTCCAGACTTAATAGAGATTATTAAACATACAATACAATAATGAAAGAAAAGCAAGGCTTTAAATGCAATAAGGCTAGGAAAGAAGCATTTTAAGACATAAAAGTGGCCATTGCCCATGTCACCCTGCTCTCGGTAAGGATTTCGTCATTTTTTGCTATCTATGCTCCACGGAGCTGCATCCCTTGGGCTTTTTGATCTGCTCCCATCCCAAGTACAGGGGCATCAGGACATATTTGTGTCATCCCCAATGGCATTTCAAAATGGGCAAATTCGGTATAGTACCCGAAAGGCCAAATTGAGGGAAGAAGAGAAACAAAGTACACGTAAAAGTCCCTGAGACAACTAGAAGTCCCCTACTTGTCCTGGGGACATCTAGTTGTCCCGTATGCCCCAAGCCACTTTGGTGGACGAGCAACATTGATGTTCCTCACCATCTCCTTCAATTTCGGTGTGTGAGTTAATATTACAATGTTAATTCTTGTTTGTAATGTAGTTGAGATGATTCATTGTTGGTTTGAAATCATTTGTTGTAATGTTCCCATTTTCACTAGCATCAAAGTTTGAGAGATTAGCCTATTATTGTAATCCTCATAAGCTAATTATTGTGGATAGAGGGTCTTCTAAGGAAGAAGCATGGCTATGGAAGGGTCTTGTCTACTTCACAAATTGGTATGTTCCAATTTGGTCTTCATTTGACTCAGATTGGACTTCATTTGGGCATAGTTTCATGCACTGCTATTCATGACAAGTTTGGTGATGATTGAGATAGACCCTTTCTATTTTAGGAAAGTGCATTTGGTCACATGGGGAAACAATAGGTGACTCCTATTTCACACGACATATTTTTAAAAAAAGCATTTTCGGAGTTATTATAATTTCAGTGTTATTATGAAGTAATTTGATGGCATTACAAAGTTATATTTTAAACTTTATAATTTCACTTAAGTTGAGGGTCGAGTCATCATTGGAAGGGGTCATTTATCTAATTAATTCATGGAAGCCTATTTCAAGAAATTAATTAATGTTTTGGGAGGAAATGATTATCATTTTATATCATTACAAATTCAAATACGCAACCAAAAAGCCAGGTTGCATTATAAAAGAGACCTTACGGAGAAAGAGAATTCGTTCTTGTCTATTGCTTTTTAATGACTTGTGAAGTTTCTTGAGGGTTTGAAGGTTGAGAATTTTTGGGGACTGATTCCTCTTGATCTGTGCATCAATTGCTGTTTTTGTAAAGCAATTGAATCAGTGTTTTGAATCTAAATTGAGCATTTAATTCAGTATTGTTGTATAGTCCATTAATTTGTGACTTCAATCTAATTTTAGCATCCAAGAAAGAGGGTTTTGTTTGTGGTATTTATTGCTGAAGCTGCAGTTGTTTGAAGATAATTTTTCTAAACTGTTGGGCGCAACTATTCTAGTGATTTGTGGTCATTATTACTGTCATTGGAAGGCAGATCAAAGTGTTGCGATCATCCTTACTGGGCAGGGTTCAAGTATACAGCTGGTGTGATTTTCTTGTGGGTGAGACATGGAGTCTCTTAGTAGCTTTATTACTGGGTTAGCTGCATTGCATTTCAAAGCTATCACTTAGTGAGTTGGTGTGGGAATTTACTTAGTTCTACTGCTATATATATATATATATATATATATATATATATATATATATATCAGTCACCAACAATATTTACAGGGTTTTCTATTTAATAAGTTAGATTGCATGCCAGTTGTTTATGAAAATGTCTATTGGCCATAGATGCAGATTTAACATGTAAAAAATATATTTATACATCAAATGGTTAAAAAAGATTGCATTTGTGTACCAATTTTTTACCTGGATTTCTTAATAATCATTTGCAAGCATTTAAACTTCATTTAAAATTGTTTCAAGTAAGCACATAAAGTCTGAAATTAAAGGACAGCAAGATAGATGATGCATGCAAAGTGTTTGACAAAATGTCAAACATCTAAAAGTGAAGCAATCTGATGTTTGTTGGAGTTGGAAACAGTTGGGGTTCTTAAATTTGTGCTTGATTTTCCACAATAAGTCTCTATAAGCCACTTGGTCGAATTGGGTCAATGCGAGCCAAAGGTCAAATCTGCATCAAATTTGGTCATGGGATGAAATTTTGTCTTCATGTGTCATAGGGACCTTGTGGTTACGTTTATATAGGCGTTAGTTTGGTTATGATGAAAAATGAAAAAATGTTGCAAAAATTGCAAAAGCTTCCAAAATGCAACTTTTTGGCAACTTATGAAGGTGAACAGTCACCTTCGTGTTTCCTCGTGGAGATGCCTTCATGGAAGGTCAAGGATCTGCCATACTAGAAAATGTATGGAGAAGGCAATTTGAAGGGTTAATGAAGATTTGGCAGGATATTTTTGGTGGGAATACATGGTGTAAGTTCATTGTTTTTCTTGCACACTTATTCATACTTCTTTAAATGTTCCTGGGACTGAATTAAGGATGTTTTGCATTGCATTTAGCCTGGTTAGACTAAGTTGAGCAAGTGGTGCTGTAGCTAGTTTGTACTCTGATTTGATACCTTTACATTCTATTTCCTTTTGAGTTGCTACTTAGGGCTTTGTCTTAATGGGCTATCTCTTACCTTAGAATCTCTGCAACTATGGAGTTACACGGAGGAAAGGAGATAGTCATGTGTATTATATCTTTTGCATCCAAAACATTTGTTTCCCTCCTTTATCATATTGTGCACTATCATGTAAGCTAGCCATTTGTCTTTGTGACTAGCTAGGATTTGCTACTATAACATCGCAGAAGATTGGGAACGGAGTTAGCTCACTGTGATAGCTTCTTTGAAGCATATTTGAAATTGTTTATACCAAAAGCTTGGAGATTCAACATGTGTGTACGGTCCAAGGAACCCTGAAAAAGCATGTACCCTGATATTTAGGCCTAAAACCCTTAAACCTAGGGTGTTGTGGTGTATTGACCTAGAATTGGGTTGGAGATTTGAATCTTTGGAATCCTATAACACTCTAAAATGGGTGTTTGAATGTCTGTTTTGTTTTGGGGGTGTTTTGGGAGAATTTTGACTTACTCCTAGAAACTCGATTTCGAGGCCTATTTGTTTTAGGTATGTTTTAGGCTTGTTTTACACTCTCTTTGTGGGTATTGGGAATGAAGCTTGCAACCACAAAATTGATTGATTCCAAGTGGGATGAGTTGCCTAAAGCCTCTGGGATGCTTCTGGTCAGTTTGTGGTAGAATATCCATGGGGATGCTTGTGTGATGACCTTGGAAGGTGAAGAGTCCATTTAGGTTTTGGTGTGTTAAAGTGTACCTTCAGTAGAAGTGAAGTACACAACATATTAAGTATATAGATCTGTGATTTCCACACACACACACACATATATATATTGTCATGTCCCCTTCTCAATTTTAGTTCCGGGTGGCAGGAATTAATCTATCTCCACATCCGGATAGATTAATAACTATTTATAATAGGATGCTTTCCAGTCACAATGGGGATTTAATTTAATTTATTCCAAAACTTTATTAAAATGTGCAAAGCGAAGTCATTTTTAATGTTTTAAAGTTATTTACTTTATAAATAGCTTTAAGTGACTACAGAACAAAAATGACATTTAATCCCACATTACTTGCTCTTTGTACTTTCCCTCATTCCGAGGCTATATATACAGGGTTGCATTGGGATTAACAAGATACAAGAATCTATGAATTAAAAATCTTCTGAGTTCTGGTTGCTTTAATGTGACTCGTCTGTGATATTGAGGATGAAAACCCTCAAGTCCAAGAAAACTAATGGAGTTGGGCGTAGCCCCAATCTTCCTCCATATTACAGTTGCTTTGGTGTGGGCAAAAGCTGGCAATGGCATAAAGAAATTATTAAGTTCTGTTGTTTACTTTATATCTGGAAGCATTAGGGATATACAAGTGATTACTTGCAGAATAGCTGGACGGCTTGAAATTAATATCCAGTGAGGTTATACAGCTGAGTCAGTTCCAGTTGGAAGCACAATGTTTTTGGATCTCTTGGCTGAGTCGGATTCCACCTATTAATGCTTTGGGAAGGAGATTATTAAGAAGCCAAGATGAATTTCAGATTACCTGGATGTCACGTCACTGAACACGATAGCTCAGAAATTTGAAGAAACATTTAGCATTGGTTTGGGAACTCCCGCGTGGCTTGTATCAGGCAGGATTAAATCGTGAGTGGGATGGTGTTTCTCAGAACCGCAGGTTTGATACCAGTCAAGTGAAAGAGACACGGGTTTGGGATTGCAAGTAGTGGGCGGCACTGTCTTCACGTTTCCTCAACAACGGGTCTAGCAAAATATTTCCGCATAACAAATGAGAAACCTGAAACGGCATGTGCACTCTGGAAGGTTATGGCATTTACCATAGTAGAAGACTTCGAACAAGGGTTCATCATCACAGGCGGCAGGTTAAGGAGTGAGTACTCACACAGGTCGAGTCGAGTATAGAGGAAATCAGGCCTGGTGTATGCAATGAGAACCATTCGAACTACTGTCAACGTCCAATGAACATTTCCAGCATATCGGGTCTGTACTAAAGCCTCCATTTTAGTTCTATTTCAACTGAATATTAGTTCTGGAATCATTGACCATTACTGGGATAATCAGTCAGTATCATTTACCTCTTATTTTCTGAGTTTGGAATTATGTTGTAATCTCCTTAAGACACTGACTGGTTTCCTTACTGGTATTGCATTTTGGGAAGATAGTCCAGTCCAGTCCTTGTGCATTATCATTGACAGTATTTAGATTCCATATTACCATGCTGGTAGGAGCAATTAATGATTAATGGATAACTGTTTGATGTAATGTCCTTGTTTCATTATTCTATAGTTTGTCTGGGATTTTCAAATATAGTGAATAGTATAGCAAATTCTTGAGATACTACAGGAGTCTGTGAACTGTTTGATGTAATTACCACCTCAAATACATAACAGCATTTGTCAAATTTTAAGGGCAGAACGTTACTGGTTTATCAGTACTACAGTAGGATATTGCTCAGAATATATGAATATATATATATATATATCTGTGATTTCCCCACACACACACACAGATATAGTATATATATCTCTGATTTCCCCACACACACACATAGATATATATATATATATATTCAATCACTATTATGTGTTTACTAATAATCATCATATACATAATCATTGAAATATTCTATTGCATATTGTAAATGATACATATAACATATCAGTTTATTAAACCGTCGGCATATTAAATATAAGTTCATGTCCCCGTACCTTCGTATATATTGCCGATCGCTGGGTGGTTGAATATCATCAATCAAAACGGCAATGCTCTATTCTCCACCAGTGATATAACACTATACTTAGTCTAACAGAATATAATACAATCAATATATATATAATTCAGTTTGAAAGAAGAAAATAATATAGAATATACTTGGAATCACAAGTATAGTGATATTGCTATCAGGATTTACCTATGTGATTTTGAGTCAAACTCATTGACCCATGTTTCATGAGTAGTGATTCAACATGAATCCATCTCTCATGAGAATAAATGGAACATTTTGCACTCCTTGGATCTAGGTGATGCTCACAGGGGTGAAGCACAGAGACTTCCCAAGAGGTCACCCATCCCAGTACTACTTCAGCCTAAGCACGCTTAACTAGAGAGTTTCCTCCATGGTTAAACCCAAAGCTTGCAACCCCATTTGCAAAACCTTCACCAAGTGTTGGGCCTTATGAACTATTCATTAGAAAGCCCCTTAAGCTCATCAATTGATAAGTAGGAGATAATTTCGACAACAAGTCAAATTATAATATTGCTATTAGGATTTAACTGTGTAATTTTGAGTCAAATTCATTGACCCATGTTTCATGAGTAGTCATTCAAGATGAATCCATCTCTCATGAGAATAAATGGAACACTTAGCACTCATTGGATCTAAGTGATGCTCACAGAAGTGAAGCATCGAGACTTCCCGGGAGGTCACCCATCCCAATACTACTCCAGCCTGAGCGCGCTTAACTACAGAGTTTCCTCTGTTGTTAAACCCAAAGCTTGCAACCCCATTTGCAAAACCTTCACCAAGTGTTGTGCCTTATGAACTATTCATTAGAAAGCCCCTTAAGCTCATCAATTGATAAGTAGGAGATAATTTCCATAGCAACTCAAATTGTGATATTGCTATCAGGATTTGACTATGTGATTTTGAGTCAAACTCATTGACCCATGTTTCATGAGTAGTGATTCAACATGAATCCATCTCTCATGAGAATAAATGGAACACTTAGCACCCATTGGATCTAGGTGATGCTCATAGGGGTGAAGAATCGAGACTTCTCGGGAGGTCACTAATCCCAATACTACTCTAGCCTGAGCGTGCTTAGCTACGGAGTTTCCTCCATAGTTAAACCCAAAGCTCCCTTCACCAAGTGTTGTGCCTTATGAACTATTCATTACAAAGCCCCTTAAGCTCATCAATTGATAAGTAGGAGATAATTTCCATAGCAAGTCAAATTGTGATATTGCTATTAGGATTTAACTGTTTGATTTTGAGTCAAACTCATTGACCCATGTTTCATGAGTGGTGATTCAACATGAATCCATCTCTCATGAGAATAAATGGAACACTTAGCACTCATTGGATCTAGGCGATGCTCACAGGGGTGAAGCACCGGGACTTGAGATCATCCATCCCAGTACTACTACAGCCTGAGCGTGCTTAACTACAGAGTTTCCTCCATGGTTAAACCCAAAGCTTGCAACCCCATTTGCAAAACTTTCACCAAGTGTTGTGCCTTATGAACCATTCATTAGAAAGCCCCTTAAGCTCATCAATTGATACGTAAGAGATGATTTCCACAGCAAGTCAAATTGTGATATTGCTATCAGGATTTAACTGTGTGATTTTGAGTCAAACTCATTGACCCATGTTTCATGAGTAGTGATTCAACATGAATCCATCTCTCATCAGAATAAATGGACTAGTTAGCACTCATTGGATCTAGGTGATGCTCAAAGGGGTGAAGCGCCGGGACTTTCTGGGAGGTCACCCATCCCAGTACTAATCTAGCCTGAGCAAGCTTAACTACGGAGTTTCCTCCATGATTAAACTCAACGCTTGCAACCCCATTTGCAAAACCTTCACCAAGTGTTGTGCCTTACGAACTATTCATTAGAAAGCCCCTTAAGCTCATCAATTGATAAGTAGGAGACAATTTCCACAACAAGTCAACTTGTGATATTGCTATCAGGATTTAACTGTGTGATTTTGAGTCATACTCGTTAACCCATGTTTCATGAGTAGTGATTAAACAAAAATCCATCTCTCATGAGAATAAATGGAACACTTTGCACTCATTGGATCTAGGTGATGCTCACAGGGGTGAAGCACTGGGACTTCCCGATAGGTCACCCATCCCAGTACTACTCCAGCCTAAGCATGCTTAACTATAGAGTGACCTCCTAGGAAGTGTCAGTGCTTCACCCCTATGAGCATCACCTAGATCCAATTGGTGCTTAGTGTTCCATTTATTCTCATGAGAGATGGATTCATGTTGAATCACTACTCATGAAACATGGGTCAATGAGTTTGACTCAAAATCACACAGTTTAATACTGATAGCACTATCACAATTTGACTTGCTGTGGAAATTATCTCCTACTTATCACAAGTATATATTTATGAGAGAACATCATTGTTATATAACAGTAATCTAAATCAGATTCAGTTATATAATATAATACTGATAACTCTATATCAGCACTTTGTCATTATTAACCAGAAGAATAAAAGAAGATATCAGTATATCTCTATCAGAGATCCTATAATCTTTTACATGGTGAAGCTTGAAGCTTGGTTGAAGGAGTAAGTGTATTACTTGTGATAAGTGACCTACTTGGGACCTATACAGGAGTTACCTAATTGCCTTAGCGTTGGAAGGACCTTGGGGTTAACCCTAGACTTTGGAGCTCACCACTGGAGTTGGGATCTTACCTTGCCATATAGCTCACATTAATAATCTTACCCAAATCACATTTAACAATACCAAAACCTAATCTAAGCATAAAATAACCAAAAAGAAGAAAAAGAAATTAATTTTTTACATTCGCAAAGGAGAAGAGTAGCAAGGAGCAGCTGGCCAAGGAAAGAACAATAGTTGAAAGGGGACATTACGACATCAAATCTAACAAAATATAATAGAGTTAATATATATATAGTTCAGTTTGAAAGCAGAAAATAATATAGAATATAGTTGGAATCACAAGCATATATATATGAGAGAACATCATTGTTATATAACAGTAATCTAAATCAGATTCAGTTGCATATATATAATACTGATAATTCTATACCAGTACCTTGTCATTACTAACCAGAAGAATAAAAGAAGATATGAGTATATTACTATCAGAGATCCTATAATCTTTTAAATGGTGAAGCTTGAAGCTTTGTTGAAGGAGTAGGTGTATTACTTTTACATGGTGAAGCTTGAAGCTTTGTTGAAGGAGTAGGTGTATTACTTGTGATAAGTGACCTACTTGGGACCTATACAGGAGTTACCTGATTACCTTAGCATTGGAAGGACCTTGGGGTTAACCATAGACTTTGGAGCTTACCACTGGAGTTGGGATCTTACCTTGACATAGAGCTATTCTACTTGCATCACATTTTTCAGCTGCAAGGGTTAAAAATCAGGCATTTTTAAATTTGTAAACAGATTGCCTGGCCCACCAAGACACCCAAATCATATTTAACAATACCAAAACCTAATGTAAGTATAAAATAACCAAAAAGAAGAAAAAGAAATTCATTTTTTACATTCGCATAGGAGAAGAGTAGCAAGGAGCAGCTGGCCAATGACATCAAATCTACTTGATTTAAACTCTTAGACCTACCATTCATAGTTGAAATTTACTGTGGACTTCTATGTTTACTATTTAGTAGTTTTGTTATAGTAATTACATTTTAATATTTTATGTCATTTCATAGTTGAAATTTGGAGCCTTTGGGATTTGTTCTTCATGCATGTCATATATTGACAATGAAAGCATTTGAATTTCATTATTTTTCTGATCAATTTACTTGTGAAATCTCATTCAAGTCTAATGCTATGTATTAATATTCTCAAATGTCTATGATGAATGCTCTATCAATGTTATGATATGCCTATTTAAAATTTCTCTCTATAAAAAAAAATCCTCCTATTTCTTCAATAGTTGTTCCCTAGATGCATATTTGAATTTTCTCTCAATATAAAAAAACCCCTATTTTTTAATAGTCATTCCCTACTATCCACTTTAAATTGTCCATAAAAAATACCTGTACCAAAAACATGTCCCCTTCCCTTAAACCATCTGTCCCAGAAATTCCATAGAACAAAGCTTTCTATGCTCTGGAACACACTATATCTGCTATTTTCCTACTAAGAATGAGCAAAGAATTGCTTTCATGAGTGTAAAAGGCATGAGTTGAATTACTCGTCGACTGAGAAACATACATTTGTTGTTGGCTTGGTCTTTACAAAAACCCCATGGTTAAACATAAGAGCATTCGAGTCAAACTAGTACTAGGATGAATGACCTCCTAAGAAGCCCTTATACATCACCCTTGTGAACATTACTAGACTCCAAAGACTGGTAAGTGGATAATTCATAAGATAGGAATTCTAGTAAACCAATACTCACAAAATATAGGTTAATCACCCTAACTCAAAAGCTGCAAGCATGAATAATGATAGGAGGTCATATGATTCTAAATACTATAAATAAGCTTTCCTGAATTGAGAAGCCAAATATGCTATCTAAACATGTGAAAATGTAGAACTTTGTAATGTCCCCTTCTAGTTGACAATGACATATCAGCAGATTAGCCTATTAACAGCTCGCGTAGGCTAATGAGGCATGGTGAGAGAGTCATCTAGTAGTCATTCGATGATTACTTGGCTCAGTTTTTGGTTGGAGTAAGGTTTTCCATCATATATCATTATTGTTTCTATTTATGGAAACCTTATTTTATAATTTGATGTTGAGATTCTTTATTAATAATATAATATTTTAATATTTTATAAAGTGCAAAAATTTAAAAAAATATTGGAATCTTCTAGAAGTCAAAAAAAAAAAAGATAATATTATTTTATTGAGGCCAACCTCTAGAGGAAAAAAAGCATAAATAGACCTTGAGGTCTCACTATTGAAGCAAGCAGATTTGATATTGATGGTTGATGATTTCTTCTTGAGTATTTGTGGAGCGAAGTGGTCTGCAGATAATCAATTTGTTTATGGGAACGACAACTCCCAATGATAGCAATTTTGAGGGTGTGAAATATCACCTGAATTATTGCAGATTGGAGGTGATATTTCAGTCACTTCATTAGGGCAAAAATTTGTGGCTTAAGGCCAATTTTTGAAGACTACGAATATAGGAGTTGGTTGGTATTGAAGAGTAGGGTTTGTGGCATCGAATATTTGAAGGATAAGGACAGATCTTCATTGGGAAAATCTGAAGCTAAGTCTGAAGTAAAACAGAGACGCCATTGGAGGAACATTTTCATTCATTCTAGCTCATATCCACATCGATTCCTCTTGGAGATGGATGCGCCTCATTCGTAGGGTTATGTGGATCATGTTAGAAGTTATTGGAGGCTTGGAGGTTTGGTAGATTATTTTATAATAATTTTTATGTCAGAACAGGGGCGGCTGCTTCAGACTTTCGCATTGGGCTTTTGAGGGCATCATACTTGGAGATATTGATTGCATTTTCACTGGAGACTCAAGGCGACTTCAAGAACCAGGCACCATCAAGCTGCACTCCCAAATATCCATTCCTAAGGGGATGATTTGCTGATACAAGGAGGGACGAATTTCTGATAACCTCAAAGCACGCAGGGCACACTACAGATGGGCAATTTCATGTTTTGGAAGCATCAAAAATCAGATAAGAAATTCAGTAAGTTAGTGGTCCTAGTAGCTTGGGCGCATCATTTTGGAGCTGTTTGGCAACCTCATTTTGAAGAATAGAATATTTTAAGGAGGCTGCAACATAACCAGGTTTCCTTTGTTTATTCATGCATATTATATGCTACTGCTGTAGGTGGCAGTTTATATCAGACTTAAGCATTCATTCATATGTATGATGCCAGAGTCTTGCCTTTTGATATTAGCATTGTATTGGATGGAGAATTAGTAGTTGTTACAAATAATAGTTTAGTATTCAGATCTTGTGTTTGTAAGTCAAGTGTTTGTAAAGATGTCTTGGCTGTAGATGCATCATATTCTCTTAGTATTTTATCTAAATGCATTAAAAGGTGAAAGAAAGCATAATATTTCATTGAGGAGCTTGCATAGTAATTGTAGAAGTGTTTGAAACAATCTTGGCAACCATTTCCATCAAGCAACTTCAAACGGAAATGATATATCAGCAAAGTCACAAGGTTGCACATGAACTGTTTGACAAAATTACAAGTAGCAAATAAGGGCAATTTGTGATCAGTTTTGAGCAAGGCTCATTACAAACTTTTCAACTTAGTTACACTCCAAGCAGTTCACAGTGTGATGAGCATAAACTTTTACATGCATCATAAACAAATACTACTCAGAACATGTACATGAAACAAATGACTTCCTAGGTCCATCTAATCAGCAACTTCCAAGTACTGTGTTACCAATCAAGTAAAGAAAAATGAGAATAGAAAGAAAAGCAAAGAAGTCTGAATAGGCAAAGAAAGAATCCGCACAGGTTCCACCATAATTGAGCATTTTCTTCCTGCCATAGGACAAATGCAAATGATGCATATTCTTGGTAATCTCTCGCTGCTCGCCTCAAAAAGGGGGCAGCACGATGTCCAGTCTTGGAAAAGAAAATAATTTTAACCTGGAATATACAAAAGCACAGTTAACTACAAAACTTAATGAAAAAAATAGATTTGTTTCGATCAAACACAATAATGTAACCTCACTTTCCTTAAAGAGCACTGCTTGCTTCTTGAAAAAACATCCACTTGAAATAAGTAAACAATAAATCAATTTTAATTTCTTTCTTGAACAGATGTAGGAATATATACAACAAACACGAATGCATTCCAACGATCAATTCATTTATGAAACTAATATACCGAAGTTGCAGAAACTTGTGCATTAGCCTATTATCTTAGTCAAATGAAAGAAAACCTCTATTATTAAAGATATGTAACATTAACAAAGAAATTGAAACTACGAGATTGATGTCAACGCACTTGCAAGTTGATTAAACTCAGCTACTTCTTTGTGCCGAATTTCTATAATCACTCGTGCATTCTCTAAGCTGTAATGGACACCCTGGAAATGCCCAAAAAATTAAACTGCTGATAGGAATTTTGTCAAACAGTTTGCATCCAATTCCTTATTTCTCCATTAACTAATTTAACCCGTTATGACTTTGGAAATGAGACATTTATATTGTTTGCTTGCATGGAATTGAAAATCACTCAACATGAACAAAAGAAAGTACAATAATATACAAATTGGAAATTATATTACTATTGATATAATGTTATTTTCACAATTTAATAAAATCATATACAGGCAGATTATTAACACACTAATTGCACCAATATTATTGACATAATGCTCCAGCAAATGCTATTTAAACCTGCTGCTACAGTGACATGAATAGTGCCGCATGAACAGTACCCGTGTGAATAATGTTCCTACAGATATTTTGTCTTTCAAACAATCCAATATCTTCATAAAATCATTCCCTTAGAGTAGCATAAGCATCAGATGACTAATGAAGAAGATATGAGCAAAACATCAACTCCGCCTATAGCTAGAAATGCACCCAATATGTCTGATAAGAAGCTTATGACAATGGATTCCAAAGGCCAAACCCCAAGGGAATGACATCTAGAATGTCACAAGAGATGATAGACGTCCTCTAATGCCAAGAACGGATCTGCAACTCACACATCAATTTTCTTCTCATATTCAACCTACCGAACGAAGCCACTAACGCTCCCTTATATTCTTTCTCCAAGCGTCGATTCAACTCCCATGAGCAATGTGGGATAAAAGATGTGCAATATAAAACATATTAAAATAATCACTTAAGTCTCCCTTAGGCGCCCCCTTTGATTTTCACACATTCCCATAACATTTAATATTAAAATAACACTTCAATATTTTACAGCTAAATAAAATGTTACTTTAATAATACTTCACACATAAAAATATATTAGCTATCGGACTCCGAATAGCACGAGTGATAGATCGTCAGAAAGCTCTCACCGAGGAGTATCAAATCCAATCACCAAAACTAGCCTCCCTTGTGTCCTATTGACTTACTAAAAATAGTAAGTATGCCTGAGACTGAGCAAATCAACTCCGTTTTGGCCCAAACTGGAGATGACTAGGCCAAAACACTCTAAGATGCCTTTAAACCTTTTGTTAGCCCCTGGGACCATGTCAAACTAGGCTAACAAACTCACACTTGGTTGACTGTTGAAGTGGGGGCATTACAGTCTGACCCCCTTGACATTGCTTGTCCTCGAGCAATCTCAGTCCAACCTACTAAATAACCTACTCACTCTCCCATGTAGCATCCTCCTCCAACAAGTCTTTCAATCTGACCAAATACTCCTTCACTATCCTGCTTCTGAGTTTCCTCTCTCGAGTGTCCAAAATAGCCTTAGGTACCAACATGAGCTTCCCCTCCTCATCCAAAGGTGGCAAATTTGTAGACGGAACTACACTCTAACCAATGACTTTCTTAAGCCTCGACACATGAAATACATTGTTTTCCCTCTGGAAGCTCAAGCTCATAGGCGACTTCGCCCACTTTGTGAATCACCGTGTAGGAACCATAAAATCTAGGCTTCAACCTCTCTGCTCCTCTCTTCTTGAGCGATGACTTTCTATATGGTTGTAGCCTCAAATACCCCATATCCCCTACTTCAAAATTGCACTCTACCCTATGCTAATCAACATACAATTTCTGTTGATTTTGACCATGTTGTCTATTCTCCTTGAGCGCTCTTAGGATATTCGGACTATCCTGCAACAGGTCTTTGGCTTTGGGCACTCGGTTGTTCCCCAAAACTAAATCCATGAAGCTGGGTGCTTCATACCCATACAATGCCATAAATGGAGTCATCTTGATGGTCATGTGATATGTGGTATTGTAACAATACACCCCCGTGTTTAACCACTTGACCCACACTTTTTGTTGCGCAGTCACATAGTTCCGCAAATAGCCTTCCACCCATTTATTTACTATCTCCATCTACCCATCTGTCAAAGGTTGGGAACTTGTACTAGGTGTAAGATCTGTACCGCACAACCCGAACAACTCCTGTCAAAAGGCACTCATGAACTTCTATCCCTATCACTAACAAGAAATCTCGGTATCCCATGCAACCTAAAAACCTCTCTAACGAATGAATTTTCCACCTGAGTTGTTGTATAAGTAGAAGGAATAGTTAAGTGAGCAAACTTTGTCATTTTGTCTACCACCTCATAAATACAATCTCTTCCCTGCACTCATGGAAACCCAATGATGAAGTCCATAAAAATACTTTCCCATTTCTTGTCTGCAACGGGCAAGGGTTGTAGTAAACTTGCGGGAAACGTTTGCTCTGCCTTATTCTGCTAACAAAATGAACACTCCCTGACATACCTCTGAACATCATCCTTGAGCCCTCTCCATGAGAACCGCTTTCAAATCTACCTATAGGTCTTGAAGACCACTAGATGCCCAGCTATAGGTGCATCATGAAATGCCCTCAGAATCTCCTCTCTAAACTATGATGTAGGGATCAACTAAACCCTGTCCTAAAATCTGATCAACCCATCCAACAACGCATATTTGTCATCCTAAATGGTGGCCGTAAATATCCCAAACCCAATCATCTCCTGTATACTCCGTTGCAACCCGATCTCTCCAATCAACTAAAACCTCTGCCAGAGCACATAAGTGAGGTCTCCAAGATAAAGCATCAGCCACCAAATTTTTCTTACCTTTGACAAAATCTTAATCAAAGTGATAAGCCTACAATTTAGTAACCTATTTCTGTTGCCGGCCATTAACATCATGCTATCTCATGAAGTATATAATACTATTGTGATCATTTTTTATCACAAAACGCACACCTACCAAATATGATCAGAATTTATACAATGCATGCATTATGGCCAACATTTCCCTATCGTAGACAGAATAACTCCTTCAAGCATCCTATTCTCGAATGCAATGAGGTGCCTCTCCTATATCAAAACTACTCCTATCCCATCTCCTGAAGCATCACACTAAAGCAAAAACAGCTTCATGAAATCGGGTAGAGCTAGAACCGGACAAGATGACATCACCTATTTGAAGTGGTCAAAACATCTTTGTACTGCCTCTGTCCATGTGAAAGCTCCTTTCTTGGTGAGATTTGTCAAAGATACGGCAATTTGTAAGAATCCTCTAATGAACCTCCTATAAAACCCACATAAACCAAAGAACCCCTTGAGCTATGTGAGGTTTGTGGGAGTAGGCGAATCCACAATAGCTCTAATCTTTTCACGATCAACCCAAACACCATCGGCACTAATGATATGCCCAAGGTAAAGGAGTTCGGTCATGCCAAACTCGCATTTTGATTCCTTGGCATACAATGACTCTCTATCCAGAATAGATAACACCTCCTCCAGATGCTGTAAGTGCTCCTCCTAGGATTAACTAAAGACCAAGATGTCATCAAAGAAGATCAAAACAAATCTCCTCAATTGCCCTCTAAACAACTAATTCATACAACTCTGAAATCTGGGAGGTGCATTGGTTAGCCCAAATGGCATAACCATAAACTCGAAGTGGCCATAATGACATTGAAAGAGTGTCTTCTCAATGTCCTCTACTCTCATCCTGATCTAGTGGTATCGGGATCGTAAATTGATTTTGGTGAAGAAGTGTGGACCATGCAACTCATCAATTCTAGGAATGGGATACATATTTTTAATTGTTTTCTTATTCAGCGCCCTGTAATAGATGCACATGCACATCATCCCATACTTCTTCACTAGAACTACTATTGAGGCAAAAAGGCATTTGCTAGACCTAATGTGCCCCATCTCCAATCGCTCCTTAATTGCCTTCTCTATCTCATCCTTGTGTTTCTTAGGATGATGATAGGGGATAACAATGACTAGTTTGGCTCCCTCCTCGAGCTCAATAACATGCTCTATTCCCCTATTAGGTGGAACCCCATGTGGAATATTGCAAAATACTTTGGCATGCCTATCAAGTATCTCCTAGATATCTGGTGGGTGACTCTTTAATTGTGGCTCCTATGGAGCTGGCATAATGAAACATTTTGTTGCCCACTATGTCGTTTTGTCGAAGAAGTCGTTGCATTCTCCTTAGGGGGACTACACTGCAACTCCCATTCAAAAGTCCTCTAAGTACAACAATTCTTCCCTCGTGTTGGAGTCTCATATCAAATTTTGCTAACTTGAGTGTAAACTCAACTAGCGAGGCCATCCATGTCATGCCAAGGATGACATCATAGTCTCCAATGTCTACTACATAGAACTCATCCTCCAACTCATAGCCATCTCCAAATCTGATGTGAAGATTAGATATCTTCCAAGTGCATAATAATTTGTCCCATTTGCTACCATGACTCTAAACCCAACATGCTCCTCAGTCTGTAAACCTATCGAGGCTACTAACCATGCATCTATGAAGTTATGTGTAGCCCTAGTGTCAATGAGAGAGATCACTTTCTGCCCCTGGATAGTACCCCTGACCCTAAATGCAATCGCTTTTTGAGCCCCTGTCAATCGTGCCAATGACCTATCATCCTTAGGAATGATGTCCTCCTCTGGACAGCTACTCTCATCCAAATCAGAGTGTTGATCCTCCCCCTCTAACTATGACTCCGCTAAAAAATACTCCATTTGATTTGCCTTAGCCTTGAGAGGACACTTATGGGATAAGTCCCAAGGCTCTCTAAAATGAAAACACAGCCTCTTCCTCCTCAAATCATTCAGGGTGTCATTATCTAACTTTGTATTATCCCCTTTTGGCTGTACCTCCTAGTAAAAAAGTTTTTTGTCCTTATCCTTATCCTTCTTCGTATGTGAATCCCTAGGCTGAAATCTGCTCTCAAAAGAAGAAGGTGCTAAGTCACGAGCCTTCTTAGTGGCCTCCTATAATGTAGTCGGGTCATGTCCCTTGACCCAACCCCTCAAGGGATCTAAGAGCCCATCCATAGATAACACTACTAATCTCCTCTCTAAGATATCTGTAACCAACACAGCTAACCTCTGAAATTCACTGATGTACATCCCAACTGATCCCCACTACTTGACCTATTCCAACTCTTTAATCTGTAACTCAGGATCTTTGGTATCAAATCTCATGAGTCTCTTAGTGAACTCCTCATAAGATGTGATCTGATTATCCCCCAAGGTTACCATGATATGCTGCCACCACTCGTGCGCTAGACCATCCAAATGAATAGCCACATACTTGATAGGCTCCTCAAGCATCAAATTCAATTGGAAGTATGTATCTAACTTCTGCACCCAAGCTCGTGCAGTCATCTTCCCTGAAGCATCATATTAAGGTAAAGAAAGTTTTCAAACTTTCTTTCTTAGCTCAAAGTTTTGATTTCTCCCTCCTGCTCTAGGCATGTGTCTCATCGTCAAGTCCATATAATCTCTGAGGGAAATATCCACCCAAAACTCCGGTCCACTAGCCTCCTAGTCCTTCCTAAACTGATACTGTAACTTGGTAATCTACGGTTTGTTTACTAATTGAACCAGATCTCTGGGTCGGAAGGTGGGTAGAAGAGATCTCGAGCTCATTGTCTGAGCTAGGCGTGCAACATGTCTAAAGTTATCAACCTCATTCCCATTCTTGCCATGTCCATTATTATTACCATTAATGTTATTCTTAGGACCATTGTTGTTGCCTTGCCCTCCATTATTATCATCACCCCCATTTCCATTGTTTGCATCAGTTGGATTAATATTGACGCCCATCTGTCTAGCCGTAAGCTGCAACATCATATCAATTCGTCTATTCTACTCCTATTGCATACGCTGCCCCTACTCTAGCATACCCAATAACCATTTGAACATTACCTCCTCCTGATTTGGACCAGCATTCCTACCTCCACCTAGTACTGTATTCCTGTCATCTCGATTACCCATACTATTCTCTTGTTCAATGAATATCTCCTATGTGCCTGTATCATTGGATTGTATGCCCACCTGCATGGATGAACTAGACTGCTCATTCAATGAGTTTGAATCTTTGTTGTCTTGCTCTGATATGGTGAAAGTTAACAGCCTCGATCGCATGCTCAAACATACATTCTTAACCTGTTTTAATTTTGACTTTAATGTTTTGACATTTCGTCAAAAACTTTTCCCTTTATCTCACTGTTCCAAATTCCCTGTAAAGCCTCCACATGATGGCAAGACTTTAAAGCTCTGATATCATTGTAATGGACACCCTGGAAATGCCCAAAAAACTAAACAACTGCTCATAGGAATTTTGTCAAACAATTTGCATCCAATTCCGTATTCCTCCGTTTACTAATTCAACCCCTTAAGACTTCGGAAATGAGACATTTATATTGTTTGCTTGCATGGAATTGAACTTCAATCAACATGAACAAAAGAAAGTACAATAATGTGCAAATTGGAAATTGTATTACTGCTGATATTATGTTATTTTCAGAATTTAATAAAATCAAATACAAGCATATTATCAACTCACTAGTTGCTCCAATATTATTGACATCTTCAGCAAATTCTATTTAAACCTGCTGCTACAGTGACATGAATAGTGTCGTGTGAATAGTACCAAATAGTGTCGCATGAACAATACTTGCATGAATAGTGTTGCTATAGTATTTTGTCTTTCAAACAGTCCAATATCTTCATAAAATCATTCCCTCAAAGTAGCATAAGCATCGGATGAGCAAACAAGAAGATATGAGAAAAATATCAAATCTGCCTCTACCTAGAAATGCACCCAATCTGTTTGATAATGAAGCTGATAACAATGGATTGCAAAGGCCAAACCCCAAGGGAATGACGTGAAGAATGTCACAAGAGAGGATAGAAGTCCTCTAATGCCAAGAACGGATCTACAACTCACACATCAATTTTCTTCTTATATTCAACCTGCCGAATGAAGCCACTAATGCTCTATTTTATTCTTTCTCCAAGGGTCGATTCAACTCACATGAGCAATGTGGAATAAAAGATGTGCAATATAAAACATATTAAAATAATCACTTATCTCCCTTAGCTGCCCCCGTTGATTTGCACACATTCCCATAAAATTTAATATTAAAGTAACACCTTAATATTTTATAGCTAAATAAGATGTTACTTTAATAATACTTCAGGCATAAAAATATATTAGCTAATGGACTCCGAACAGCACGAGTGATAGCTCGTCAGAAAGCACCTGTCGAGGAGTATCAACTCAAATCACCAAAACTAGCCTCCCCTGTGTCCTGTTGACTTACTAAAAATAGTAAGTATGCCTGACGCTAAGTATGGCCCAAACTGGAGATGATTAGACCAAAACACTCTAAGATCCCTTTAAACCTTTCATTAGCCCTCGAGACAATGTAGAACTAGGCTAACAAACACACTATTGGTCAACTACTAAAGTGGGGACATTACATAAGCCTTGACAAATTCACCATGTGCTAGTGTTGTTAATCACTAGGCAAGGAGTGGAGTTGTCATCACAACCAACTCCAATAGCTCTTGTGCACCCAAGTAGCCTTTTTCCACATGTTTACTACCCATCTCCTTTGCTACAATAGTTGTCTTTGGCTTGGGATATCAACTAGTTACTCATTGCAGCGTTTTTGAATATTGCAGCAAACTCCCAAGATCATGAATTTTGTACTCTGTAAATCTCAATGGTGTTCATTCAATTATAGTCAACAATTGGCAGAAGTTGTGTTACTAAAAGTAGCACTCCTACAAAACTAAGTCTTATAACATCTTTTTGTAGCTTCCATGTCAAGTAATCCATAATCAAATACCAATACAAAAATAATTGTCGTCTCACCCAGTCACTGGCAACACTCTGTTCTAAGGTCTATTTATTAATAAATTTTGCAGGATGAAGATACTCCTTCAACAAGTCAACTAATATGAAATAAGGGAAAAATCATTTACTCAAAGATGATGACAATAAGAGAAGAAAATTAAGGAAAAATATATGGTAACTTGACTTCGAAGCAACAAAGACACTAGATAACGGTATCCAAGAGATGAAAAAACAATTAGAGAATAGAACTCACTTTAAGCAGAGAGTAAACACATTTGAATGCGAAAGCGATATTTTATAAAAATTCCACCTTCCATGAATAATTAACTTATCTAGAGGGAAAAGAGTGACAAAGATGGAAAAAGTCGCAAAAGTAGCACTTGCATAATGGAAATCCACCTTAAAGGATGTAATGTCCCCATCTTTCTAGCCTCTCAATGGAATTCTTAGCCTTTCTTTCTCCAAAGGCTAAGAAGAGAAACAAGGGAAAAATCAATTAATTATAAGGTTATCAATTATATGAATATTAAACAAAAACCCTTATATTTAATTGATATTAAAACAACAAAACAAAATGACTCTAGAAGCTTCCTATGTTTATAGAAGATTCATGAATGATCCACCTCCTCATATTTCAAGAAGCTTCTTATTATGTTTCTAGAAGCTTCTTGAAGGACCCACCCCCTCATGTCTCTAGAAGCTACTTATGTCTCTAAAAGCCTCTTATGTTTCTAGAAGCTTCTTGAAGTATCCACCTCATGTTTCTAAAAGCCTCTTCTTATGTTTCTAGAAGCTTATGTTTACCGTACAAGGTAAATGGATACTTATTGCATTAATAGATTAGAATGTAACACAGAACAAATAATTTATTCATATATGCACATATGCAATTCCAATTACAATGATCCTTCATAAATCCATTCAAATGATGTTCATATACTTCCTGAAGGGGTGTCTCAACTGTCACGCAACCTTTCGGATACCAACTCTACTCGTTGGCTATAATATAGTTTTTGCTGACAAGATCATCCCCCCCCAAAAAAAAAAAGTAAAGTTGTCTCTGGACAGAAACATAGAGACAACTTATACATCAAAATTCAAAATATGACTCAAACTACTAATTACATCAAGACTCATAACTAACTAAGAAATGGAGGGTTGCGTCCTTGACCCAGCTAGTGTGGTAGATGTCCTTTGTGCCTGGAGATTATTCAGCTATCCCCGTAACTCATGTATCTGCTACATCCAAGCATCCAAGCTCAGTTTAGCCTGCATCTGGAGTTCTAGTGCTCTCTTCATCAAGTTGACTATCCTTCAGAGCTCCACTTTGTATCTGATTCTTTCTTCACTTCCCCCAACTGAGATACAACTATTGCCTTCTCAGCAATATGTGTTGCGCGCTCCTTTTCCCAAGCCGCCTGCTGGGTGGGCAAACTCGCTTGTACTGAGGCTACTCTGGTAGTTGTCTCCTCCCGAGCCTTTACTGCTACTACCTAATCCGCCTCACTCTTGTGCAGGGCATAGTATGCCTCTCGATACACCTGTACTGTCCCTCGTGTGAGCCTACTCTGGTAGTTGTCTCCTCCCGAGCCTTTACTGCTACTACCTAATCCACCTCACTCTTGTACAGCGCATAGTACGCCTCTCGATACACCTGTACTGTCCCTCATGTGAGCTGCTTGACTTTCTTCTCCACCACAGCATCCTGAGTATTCCACTCATCCTACATCTCTAGTGTCACTATGCTCGGTCATCCTATTGCCTTGAAACATACAGAGAAAGCCGTTGGACAACCAACCCTCATGAATGCCAAGACCTCCTCCAACTCCCATACTACCAACTCTAAGGTGCGTCTCTGTGCCGAGACTACTACTCGTCTACCTTGAGTCAGTACATCTGCTAAGTGTGTCACAATATCGTCCTCTATAGTTGGCGAAGGTTCGGATCGTGTGGTGGGGTCTGTGGCCATTGTTGTCTCTACTACTTCCAACATCCTCTCAGTCGTGCTCCCTGTCGGAGGTAGGGGTGGTGGTGGCTCCACGGTAGGATGACTCTCTGCTGGGATTGGAGAATTTGTCATCTCAGGTACCTCTCTCAAGGGTGGGATAGTGACAAGTGTCGACACGACTGGTCTAATGCTGAACCTCCTATGAAATATCCCAAACCGGATATTTACTCAATTTCCTTTTCAACAGTATATTCGGGACTAAACATTGCTGATGTATTACGAAAACAATTGAAACCCGTAGAAAATCCAACAAATATTTATCCAGCTTCTTTTTTAATATAATATTCAAAAAACTCGAACATAGGCAAATATAATACGATACAATTAATAAAGCCGGAAGATTCTCCACAAGATAATAATTCGTTCTTGTCAAAATAATATTCAAGAATTCAAGCATATAAAATGTGTTGCAAACCAATAGTATAAAACTAGTAAATTCTCATAAAACTCCTTAAAATAATGTTATTGCATTATACAACAATACAATAACCGGCTTCCAAAATCCAATCCTAAATACATCTTCACAGTCAAATTGGAAAACTTAAGAAAAGAACCTGTCAGCACATGCAAGACACCTAATGTAACGTCTCCAAGGAAAATGGGCTTGCGTTCACTCTCTGTTGGCACGAGGGGCTACGTCGTCATACTAGCTGAAAGCTAATGCTTTCTGATTACTCTCCCAAGAGAGAATTGAAATCTGAATAATAAATCCAAGCATGCCTACATGAAAGAGTCTCTTCTCCTTTTATCCCCATAGTTGTGACTCTTCAACTTCCCTCTTGGCTCTTCGTCTTATCTTCCTTGTCCTTTTTGCCCCATTTATAATATTAAATTGACCTTTTATATTTCGAGTCCACGCTCTCCAAGTCAAATTTTATTATTATACATAATATGCCTTTAATATTTCCAATGTCCCAAAAAGGGGACATTACAAATCTCCCCTCCTTAAAATTGCTTGTCCTCAAGCAATCAGACTAGGATCCCATACGAATCTGCAAGTAGCCCTATAGCCCAATCCGAAAACAAATCCAACCATACTACGAAGCAAGGTGTCGAACTAAAATCAATCCAACAACCAAATCCCTAGGTCCCATGCTAATCCAATTAATGTCACAACATCTGAGGTTTGTAAAACTTTGAATGTCATCATATTCAATCTCAAACTAAGTAGAACTGTGACCCAACTCTCAACAAGCCATAGATACATATGGCCAACACTTGGATCCCAAACACTGATGGCATAAGAAACTAATATGATGAGATAAAAATGTATCTAGCAATAAGGTATATCCCAATAGGCGATGACTACCCATCCTAAATAGATGATGTAGGAGATGACTTGCCCAAAAGCTGAAATCAACACCAAGGGCACATAAAAGATAATACTGCCATCATCACTCTGAAGTGTCCCTAAATACAAAGGGATCATGAGAAAGAATGAACCTGAAAAAGCATCCCCTATGATCAACACATAAGTCTCCTCAATCCTCCACCAAGACCTGTTTAATTGCTGAAATAAGAAAATTATCCAACCAATATATAAGTTAGAATTCGGAACCATGTAAAGGTTGTACGAAAGAGGAGTAGTCACTATTAAAAACTGTAGCTTGATCTGAATATCTGAAGTCAAGGTCATCCTCTTCCTAGAAATCAAGAGGAACTCTCTCTTCTACCTCAAAAAGTCAATTATCGGAAATCCAAACAGCATTAACCTCAAACAACGGATTGTCTATAAGCTAAATGTGATATGAATTTTTAAAACTTGGTCACTTGAAGCAACTATCCAAATCCTAAGTCTGCTGAATGCTATCAAATTCATCAACTACCTCTAGGAAAAACTCTTGTCCCTCTATATCCTCATGTTCCCTAAAATGGTTTGTGCTCCAAATCTGATTTTCCGCTTCCCGAAGGGAAGACTGAGTATCAACCGATGCCTCACAAACATACTTAAGCTCCTTATTGAACTCCTTAATCTCATTCTTTTCTTTATTCAATTGGTCATTAAAGGATCCAACAACCTTAAGAGTATAATCCCTGACAGAAAGCAAACATAAGTAATCTGATTTCATAGTTTCAAGGGTTGTTTTGATCACCTGCAGATCAGCAACAAGCCAATCTCCTTCCACTCCCTTTTGAGCCTTCTTGTAGAGATATTCAATCTTTTCGTTAGTGCTATCATAACATACCAATGAGGCCACAACCATGTCTTCATTAACCTTCAGCTAGTTCTTTAAGGTATGCATTTCATTGCTGTCATGTTGATGTGGTTCATCGTCTTGTAGTGTCGTTTTAGTTTGTTTTTCCAATTTCATGCCATGGATATCGGAAATATATAGTTCATCACCTCTCTAAAAATCATAGGTATGCTTTCTCTTGTTCTCTTGATTTGTATGCAAAGGCCAAAGTGTTGCCATGTTATCATTTGCATATAAGGGCTCATCATACAAGGACCCCAACTTGCTATTATCTTGTGTGTGACCTATCTCATCAATCTACTTGTCAAAGCTAACCTCCAATTCACCCACGAAGAAACTCGCACACTGTGTAACAACCTTTGCATGATCACGAGAAGATTGCAAATCAATGGTGGTTGACTACAGAAACATCAACAATGATGGTGCCATTTTGGGTGGGTACAAAAATAATAGAAGAGGGCAAAACAACAATACCAACAATAATAATGGGGGCCGCAGCCGAATTCAGTACAATGCGAATGGCCGCCAAATGGTTCAATGTCGAGCATGCAATTTGTGGAGCCACTTTGCACGGAACTGTACATCAGCAAACACACCAAAGTTGTTGTGTAGATGGTGCAGTCTGGGAGATCATGAAGATGCCAAGTGCTCGAAATCAGGAGTGAATTTGATCACCATCAAGATGGACAAAGAGGAGGTTCTGGCAATCACCCAAAAACAAGCAAAACTGTACCCTGACCCGACGGAGGAAAAGAAGAGATTGGAAGAAGCACGGGTGGAAATTGAGAAAGCAACGCAAGCAGAGAAATCACAATTGAAGGACACTATTGGTACCTCAATGAGGAACTGCGCTGAGCAAAACATAATAAGGCAGGGATGCAAATGGAAGTCCCGATCAAATTAAGTGACTTCACAATGCCCCAGTTACAAACAGCCATTCTGAATATGACACTATTTCCGAAAGCGATGGAGGAAACAGGAAAGGATGGTAGTGGAACAACGGCAACAGACCCAATGCTACTGGCACTCACAACAAGAAGGCATCCGGCAATAGTTGAGATGGGGATTCTGGGAACTGTTCTGACAAACACAATTGTGGATGGAGGGTCAAGCATGAATGTGTTACCAGAAGATGTATGGAAAAAGTTAGGACAACCTACGCTGTGGCCACCAACATTCCAGTTGCTCACGGCAAACCAGCACAAGATCAAACCATTGGGAACTTTGATGGCACAATCGGTAACTATTGGAACGCAACCATTTTTATTGGACTTCGTGGTCATCCCATTGAAAAGAAAAGGATATGACGCTATTTTAGGATGAAATTGGTCAGTGCAAGCAAAAGCAAAACATGATTGGAAATGAAATACCCTATCAATGGAGCGCAGAGGTAGAAAATTCATAATTGACCTGCACACACAAATGGTAGGTGAGGAGGCAACGTCGTTAGACTGAGAAGGTGAAGTTAAGAGTGACGATGAAGGAAAAAAGAGAATGGAACCGGACAAAGAAGGGGTATTGAGATTAGAAGGACGATCGAATGAGGATGACCTAAACTCGGGGAATGGCCTTTTCCACAAGCAGATGGAGGATTACGAACTCTTTCCAAGCTATAATATGTTAACGGTCGATGAAAAGGGAGAGGAAAATGAATGTCCGAAGGAATACAAAGAAGTGGAAGAAACAAAGGCGGTTACAGCTAAAGCTAAAGGCAGCAAAAGGAAAAATTCCACTGTCTGGTACATGGTGAACAGACCGCACGAAAAGAAAAGGCTACATTGCACCATGAAATTAGTAGAAAGGTGACAACAGCAAGGAAATAAACTAGATGAGCGATGACTGCAGGCACAATGGGCCACGGAAGTTACACAAAACAGGTAGAAGATATGGCAGGAGAAGCTTTTGAAATTGAATAAATTTCAAGCGGGACAGCTGGTGTTGAAGTATTGCGGACGGAACGAAATCAAACCAACAAAGTTTAAAGTGAAATGGGTCGGACCATACCAAATTCAGGAAGTAAGTGATAATGGAGCAATAAAGCTGTGGACCTTGGATGGGTGCGAGATTCCCGAGACCATCAATGGATCAAAGCTAAAAATTTACCAGGAGCGACAACGAGGCAAAGTAAGTAATAATTGCCCTATTAGACCAAGTTAGAAAAAAATTTGAAAAAAAATATTTGAAAAAAAATATTTGAAAAAAAAAAATTGAAAAAAAATTGCAAAAAAGTAAAAAAGAAAAAAAATGGAAAAAAAATGAAAAAAAAAAGAAAAAAAAAGAGAGAAAAGGAAAAAGTGTGTCCCACAAACACATGCTCCACAGACGCAAGGTGTCCCGCGAACACTTGTTCCGCGGACACAAGGTGTCCCATGGACAGGTGGCCACAGACCACGTGCCTTGCAGATATGTGTCCCGCGGGAGTTTGCGTTTCGCAATGATGAGTTTCGCAAATATTCCTCCATATGGATTTTTGCATTTCCGCGAACTGGGTTATACACGTCCCATGGACAGAGTAATTTCACAGCGACAACATTCCCATAGACAGAGATTTCGCAGCGACAACATTCCTATGGACAAAGTTCTAAATTTCCACGGAAGGTATCCCACAGACACAGCTCCCTCAGCTCCACGAGTGGTTCCCTGTCTCCCATGGATTGATTTTTTTTTCCTATCCTCTACGGCTCTACATTCCGCATCAAATGAATGCAATGGGTGTTTTGTGTGAAGTTTAGCGGTGATGCAGTGACGGCACTAATCTTCAGCTTTGGAAGGCAAAAGCATCAAAGCAGTTAGGAGTGATAGCGAGGTAGAACAGATGAAAAAGGCACAATAGCGGATGAGCAGAGGAAGGAACATACAAACAAAAAAAGATGACAAATCAAAAATATTCAGAACGAATACCGTATGATGCCGAAGGGAAGGCGAAAACATAAACAGGTAGTGAAACATAAGCAGTTGCAGGAAAGAGTGTGGGATCGGAAGAAAATCATAAAAATGGTGTGTTCCATGGAGTTTTGTGTGGCTTTGAGAGTGCTAATTTGGTCTTGGCGGCGAGGGCGCTGCCCCTGGACCCCACCCTGTATCGCGACAGGAAGCGCGCCTGGGGCACTGCCCCTCGACCCCGCTAGAGGCGTTGCCCCCTAGACCCCCAGTCGGTTCAGTTATTAGTCGTGGGAAGTGTGACCAATTGATGAGACCTGGAGCTACTGCAGGCATAGTGTCTGAGTACTAGAGGTAGAGAGAGCACTAGAACAAGCCTTTCAAGAAGGATGATATGCTTTGAGGCACTCGGAGTAGGTGTTGGACGTGAGGCTGTCATGGTGGATGCATAGAGAGCTTGAGAGGAGTTGATCATCCAGTTGAACGCAATACAGTGACACTTGGCTAAGTGTACCCAAGAGTTGGAAGCAAAGAAAGTAGCATAGGTGGCTATCAAGGTCAGCTTGACTAAGGAGACAGTATTGTGTTAGCTGAGGCTACAAATGCAATGTGGTTTGGAGACCAATTTGGTGCAGGCACGGGACGAATGTGAAAGTGGTGTGACAGAAACAGATATATCTTGTAGTTAGTCAGTTAATGTACTCTGTTTTGTTAATCTGTCTCAGATATTTTGTAATTGTCGTCCGGAGACTACTTTTTTCTATTGGGGGGATGATGTCGTCGGTAGATATTGTGTAGCCAACGGGTTGATGTCGTCAGAAAATATTGTGTAGCTGACAAATTGATGTTGTTGGTAATTATTATGTAGCCGACAAGCCCTTCGAGAAGGTTCTTTGGAATGGTATATGTACAACTTTGGATCATCATTGTAATCATCGTTGGAAGCATTATGTAATCTCTTTGGCATATATGCAAATAATAAAAGGAGTACTACTGTTACATGTTCTTGTTTATTATCTGTATGCATTAATCTATTTATCCCATAAAATAAACATCAAGATCCTCTATTAAATGATTTTGACCTGCTAGAAATTTTTCATACAAATTTTTGCACTGGTCTTTTTCAAGGGGATCCTGAACCAATTCAAAGTACTTTCTTTTTGCCACATCCGTCTTATTTTGCTGCTCTAGATGAAGCTCCAAGTAATCGTTGAATGGTAAATCATTCTGAACTCGAGTAGGAAGTTTTGATACTCTTCGTAAATGTTAAGTATTTATGTTCTTATATCTGTTGATTGGAGCACCCACAGTCCAAAATATTCAACTCTTTCTTCAGGATTGCTATAACTCATGAAGGGTTGCCTATTGACTGCTCTTGTTTTAGGCCATGTAGAGATAACAAAAGAGGTTGCCACTATAGCAGAATCATGCTTCTCGAGTGTTCCATCTGCACCTTCATTATGTTGATGATTTAGCATGCTACCTGAAATGGGTAATATCTCAATCGGGTTCCTTTGATGTATTTCCCCACCTGTATCAAGCACCTTCAATAGAAAGTTTTAGTTCAAACACCAATAATTAGATACCTGAATTCTTCACAGCAGAACCGCAACTGCTGTAAAAAGATGCATGTGGATAGTATTTATTATAGCATCGGACTATCAAGGCCTTAGGAAGTTCATACCTATAGTCAGTCTCCACATTATCTTTTGCACTGTTGCCATCCCCACCATTCAATGTTGAATATTTTATAGTATAAGAATTTATCCCACCTTCAGCTGGGTAATGTACACATAAATGTGGAAATTTGTGACTGAAACCAAGTTGTTTAGCTGTTTAAAGGCCACAAGGATCACATTGCAGATATAAATTGTTATCGCTTAACAATGATATCTTCAAGCTCAGCTCTCACAAATTACAGCTTCTAGAAAATAAATATCTCATTGAGCAATATTCAGCTCTTCAACAGCTATCTAAAACTTTTTTGTTGATTTCCAAGTCTTTACAATCCACAATCAGTATTAGTAACTTCTGCCCCACCAGGTACTTAATAATAAATGTGTTGATGATAAAACCAATGCAACCCAAAACAACATAGTTCATGCACAGGTATGTGATAAATGTACTCAAATTAATATATTTTCTCTCCAGATGCATACAGTAACTACAAGAGCGGAATATATTTGTTTTTGTAGTTATTGTCTTCACCAACTAGGAACACAGACAACATTTCAGGTGCTGTCACATTCTTGTGAATGGACATTTCTAATCACAACATAATTTAGAAGTCTCTTATATTAAAATTGGCATGTATTGTCGTCCACTTGTTATCTTTTGAAAAGATTAATCACTTGGAACATCGGGACCGGGTGGAATGCCTCCTGGGAAGTCTTTTGTAGCCAAATTTTTTCCAATTACACTTTTGTTTGTTACAACAACCGATCAAAGTTCACAGTTTGAAAACGTTGTATGAATCTCACTTCTAACCAAGGGATTGCAATCCTTCCCACAAGATTCCAATGTGTGTGTTAGAAATCCACCGTGTGAGACTATTGTTATTTCCTTCTCCTTTCATGTCAATAACCAGTTAAGAAATGCTCTCCCATGAATTACAAATTCTTCTATTTTTTCTCTAACATCTAGCTTCCACAAAACATCTTCATTTGTTTCTACCAGAGAAAAATCAATGGCAAGGAAGAGATGCAGGTACTCGTTGATACTTTTCCTCTTCCAATATTTTGCACGAACTTCATTCACGGGAATGTTAATTGCAACCTGATAGAATATTTATCCCCTTCTACAATCCTGTGAACAACTGGACCAAACTCGATATAACAATTCCCTCAGACGTTACACTTAGAGGTTATAGGCACGTGGATAACCAAAACTATCCAAACTCGGCGACCTCCACGTTGATATGTAACACACCGGCAATATAAGGTATAGCATGGGTGGCGTATTTGAAGAGTCACCAATTCCACGTTGAAGAGTCGGGAGTGTTGATATTGCCACGTATACCCATTTGCATTATTTGTCCTCTACGAATTCTATAACGGGAAAGGTGTTACAATAGTGTCGTTTGGAATTCCTGCCACATCTCTCCTTATTAGCTTCAAAGTATTTTTTTAATTTTTTTTAATACAATTTCAATAGTTTTCTCAACACAACCTTTACCAAAATACTCAAACGGCGGCCACCAGATATGTTGAAAAACTTTTGATTATTCCCGATAACATGGAAGAAAGGAAAACTAACAGAGGTGTTGTTCATGTAATTTCCTTAATTCTAGAATTTATTGTTTGTGCTTGTTGGAACGAAATACTTAACCTAACATTGTTAAGTCTTTACGCCAAACCCAAATATACGTTACACGAACTTCTGCTCACTTCTAACAGTTTCTTTGCTTCTTTATTCTAGCACCCACATATACCAAAAATGGCTAGGTGTGAATTTATGTACTTGGAAGCATACCCAATGTAATAAAGGAACTTTATTTTCTTGACTCGAGATGTTGATTGAGCTTCTTAATTTGATTCAATCAGTGCAACATAAAAAAGGAATTGCACAACAGAACAATCTCTACCTTCAACCAATGTTAGAAGCTGAATACAAGAAATACCAATTTACTGTCACTCCATTCACAAAGAATTATCAAAACATTAATAGTAGACTATTGAGGATGCCTACCAAAAAACAAAGAAATATCCTTCATAAACCAATAAAATCCAAGCGAGGTGAAAGCTTTGCACAAAAACCTCCTTAAAAGCTTCACGTTTTGCAGAGTATTGTTTTGGTAATATTTGGAATAGTGTGTAGGTCATTAAAGAATAATGTTTTGGAACTCACCACAGAATAATCAGCAGTGTGAATATCTGATTTCCTCGACCCTGGCTTCTACTCACAATTTGTGCCCCAGAATGTACTCAGGGCTTAGCATTGCTCCATTTTATGCTAGAATATTCAGAGTTTATAACATATTTCAAGACTATTCAAAATTTCTTCAGTACGGAATAATGCTTGCAGGGGCAAAGACTTCAAAGCTGAAAAACAGGTTTTGCTCATCAAACCCAGATAAGGGTAAGAGAACTGTAAAACATTTGTGTTGTTACTTTGAAACTCACAAGAAACCAAACTTGTTCTGATAAGCCTTTCTAAAAATCTACCTCTGCTCAAACTCTAGTATGCAAATCTGTCCCTTCAGGATGGCAGCATACATGGCTCTATTATAATTTCAAAAGCTAGCAAAAAGACCAGCTCTGATGCCACTGAAATATCCCAAACCAGATATTTACTCAATTTCCTTTTCAATAGTATATTTGGGACTGAAAATTGTGGATGTATTATGAACACAATCGAAACCTGTAGAAATTCCAACAGATATTTATCCAGCTTCTTCTTGAATATAGTATTCAAAAAACTCGAACATGGGCAGATATAATACGATACAATAATAAAACTAGAAGATTCTCCACAATATAATAATTCATTCTTGTCAAAATAATATTCAGGAATTGAAGCATATAAAATGCATTACAAACCAATAGCATAAAACCAGTAAATTCTCATAAAACTCCTTAAAATAACGTTATTCCATTATACAACAATAATACAATAACCGGTTTCCAAAATACAGTCCTAAATACAGCTTCAAAATCAGATTGGAAAACTTAAGAAACTAACCTGTAAGCACATGCAAGACACCTGATGTGACATCTTCGAGGACAATAGATTTGCATCCATTGGCTGTCGGCACGAGGGGTTACGTCCTCATACTAGCTGAAAGCTGAAGCTTTCCGATTACTCTCCCAAGAGAGAACTGAAATCTAAATAATAAATCTAAGTATGCCCAAATGAAAGAGTCTTCTCTTTTTATCCCAACAATTGTGACTCTTCAACCTCCCTCCTGGCTTTTCATCTTATCTCCCTAGTCCTTTTTGCCCCATTTATAATATTAAATTGACCTTTTATATTTCAAGTCCACACTCTCCAAGTCAATATTAATATTATACATAATATGCCTTCAATATTGAGGAGAACCGTACGGAAGCGTGTCTCACCAGCATTCAGCATGTGTAGAGTTATAGGAGGACAAAAGATCATCACTTTGCTTCACATAGGTGCCACCCATAATTTCATT
This sequence comes from Cupressus sempervirens, assembly GCA_028749045.1. NCBI lineage: Eukaryota > Viridiplantae > Streptophyta > Pinopsida > Cupressales > Cupressaceae > Cupressus > Cupressus sempervirens. Next base: position 947,940,388 of record CM053792.1, on the reverse strand, counting down.
GATGCTAGATGCGTTGAGAAGCATCGTATAAAAACAGAGAACTTTGAAGGAATTAGAGTTAAGGTTGTTGACGATTACACTCTAAAGTGTGACAAAATATCTCAAACCTACCCATGCAGTTGAATATCTATGAGCTCAAAACAAGCTTCTTTCCAACAGGTAGACCCCAAGACAGAGGAATTGAGCACATCACTATGTTGGATGAGGGTTCTAAACCCCTGATAATCACTCCCTATAGGCACCCCAAACGACTTAAGGATGAGATAGAGAAGACAATTAAGTAGCTGCCACCTATTGGGCATATCAACCCTAGTCACTCACCATTTGCTTCATCTGTAGTCTTGGACAAAAAGAAAGATGGCATTGTACAAACATGTATTGACTACAGGGTACTGGATAAGAGGACTATCAAGAATAGGTAGACTATCCTAAGGATTGATGAGTTGATTTGTGAGCTACATGGTGCCCAGTATTTTTCCAAAATTGATTTAAGGTCAGGATACTATCAGATTCGTGTTAGGAAGTAGGATATCGGGAAGCTAGCCTTTTGTTGTCATTGTGAGCGTTTTGAGTTTGTGGTTATACCATTTGAGCTAACCAATGCCCCTGCTACTTTTCAGCCCACAACGAACAGGGTATTCCACTCACAATTAAGTTTGTACTAGTTGTCTTCATTGACATCTTGGTGTATAGAAAACATGGGCAGAGATCTTAGAAAATTGGAGACATTGGATTATAGCAGAGTATGCCAAGGATTCTTGGGCTTCAAGTAATAGGACAACACAGGATGATAGATCCTCGACTGTGAATGATCTCATCATTTACAAGGGGAGAATATTCTTGAGACCAGGATCTGAGGTGAAGAACATGTTATTGAGGGTCTTCCATGATACACCTATGCCAGGTCATCCTTGGTACTTTAAGACTTATAGACAAGTCTGGGAGAGATTCACTTGGAAGGGCCTGAAATCAAATGTTTATTGATATGCTAGAGAGTGTCCTACTTGCTAGCAGAATAAACAAGGACACACATACCCTGCAAGTTTGTTACAGCCACTTCCGATTACTAATAGGAAATTGGAATGCATCTCTATGAATTTTATTACAAGATTGTCAAAAGCACAAGGTAAGGATTGCATTTATATGGCAGTCAATCATTTGACTAAGTATGCTTACTCCTTTCCAATCACTACTACATATTCAGCTGCACAGATAGCACAGTTATACTTCCATGAGATATTCCATTTGCATTGGTTGCCTAGAAGTATTGTTAGCGATAGGGTCACTCAATTTATGAGTCATTTTTGGCGGGAGCTTTTTCAACTTTGTGGGATTGAGCTCATTTTGATTACAATGTTTAGATGTTTTTGAAGACTTCTGCAAGCATTTCCATTGTTACAAATTGTAGTTAAGCTTATTAGCAGCAATCTGCAAGATATCCCTTTGTGTAAAGTGTTTGATAAGGGCAAAAAAATCATAAAATTGGAATCAGAATTAGTAAAGGATATTACAAAGGAAAACTTAGAAAATGATGATGACAGTACAAATATGTTACCAATCATGTCATTCGTGAAGGACAAAAAGGAGTTATTGAAAGTTTATTTTTTAATTGGCAAAAACACCATGAAAGGTAATAAAAGGAGACACACAAATTTCACACTTCTCATGGTGTGACCACTTCTACTCAGCACCAACCAGGGCAAAGACTTCATAAATTTGCAACTTAAAAAGATGGCAAGAGAATCCTCAATTTCCAAATCATGAGAAAAGGCAATTTAAAAAGGGCAAACATATAATGAACCAAAGCAGGGGTATTAGGAGAGAAGTGAGTGTAATTTATCTGAACTAATCAAAAAGGACAATGGAAGTAGCAACTAGCTGGTTAAAAATTACAAATGTAACCAGCATACGATAAAGGCTTAATAGAAAAAACAATTGTGAATTCTCCTTGACAATGATGTCTAAAAACAACAAGAAGGAATTAGTTGGCTGCAATCCAAAATTCAAACATCACCTTTAGTGATTAAGATAAGAATAACATAATAAAAATGTTGGCACTCGGTCCACTTAGCTGGTGTTGGGAAGAGAGTGAATTCTCCATGCTATTTTGAAACTTTTTTAGCATGTTTTCATGGTTCTTCTCTACCAATGACTCTTCCCAACATTATGACACCTAACTGCAACCATATTGTTCATGGCCCTCGCACTAGTAATGACTGTGTTGCTTCGTGTAGTCGTCTCCCGCATCCATGTTTGTTGGTCTTTCCATGGCTTCTCCCTACATTCAATAGGTCACACATTCACATTCGTTTGTTTCCTACTTGGTTGTGGGTTGGTTAGTTGCTATTGGGTCACCAAATGTTTAGTTCCTTTCCTCCTTTCATTTGTTTATGCTACTATTGTGGATTCTTGCTCGTCATGTTTTGACCTTGCTTATTTGTGTTTGCATCGTCTCAAAGTGGCTTTGGCTTCGGATTTGGGTTGGTCTATGATCCATTTGCACGAGCTTGTGCCTTCCATGTTGGCTTCACCTTCTCATTGTAAAGAGGTAGTGCCTTCGGTGTTTGTGTCCTCACTCAATTTGTAGTCTCAATATTGCATTGTTTTGTTGCACTGTTGCTCCTCAACGCAAGCACAGTCTTCCCTATTCCTCTATTCATTTTGTCGGTTTCTTCTAGGCCACCATTCTTTCTTGGGCTTGCTTAGGATCTTAGCGTTTACATCTTGAGCTAGAGTCTCTATAACTCGAGCTTGTCATTCTTGCTTTGTGGGCCTTTTTGTTGATTGTTGGGTTGTCTCATTGTCTTATTGGTGGCTTGCATTGCTTTGCAATGCTTTCTTATTTTGTTGCATGCCTGTTTGCTTTTGCTCTGCACTTCATGACATTCTCCACCTTTTTGAGCGGTTGTTATTTTCTATAATGGAGTCTACCTCGTCTTGTATCTCCCAACCATCCTCCACATCTATCAAGTAGGAGCACATTGTTGGTCGCATTATCAAATTGGACTCTAAGAACCATTGTTTAAGGGATACAATGTACTATCTCTCTATCAAATGTTGGCAGGTTTGAAACAACAAGTGGAATCAAAGGAATTACAAGTTACAGAGGTCTCTATTTAACTTGTTAATGTGTTCTCTGAAACAGAAAACCTCAAAATCCAAGTAGACTAAAACAAGGCACAGGTATTAGAAATATGAGACATCGAGGAGAAAGGGTACAAACTAGAGAACAAATAGAGCTCTCATAAATCAGAAAGATGGCAGCAGCTTGAGTCTTGAGCTTCTAAATGCAGCAACAATAAATTTGTACCCCTCTTTGGCGTGGAAGAGTCGATATAGGCTAGGATGGCAGATGCATGGTTAGATAGGCGAACGAGCTCAATTTAAGAGTCTGGAGCCTTTCTCCATCGATCCACTCCCAATCAGCTACTCTTTCCTCAATGACCAACTAGGCACCACAAATATCATGCTTTACAAGGCTTGGGTTGGCCATGAAAGCACCCTTTTTCTCCAATTCTTATCGTTGGCTAGTTGTCTTCGGTCCTTCGAGTGAGGAGGATCCTCTTCCATCGTCTCATTAACATTTTCACGGACAAAGACCTCACTAAATTACAGGTGGTTGACCTGAAACATCCCTAGAGTCTTGTTGCAGAGATTAGACAAATTGGAAGTGGGTTTTATCAAGAACCTCAAGGCTATTAATCAAGATTCCTTCCACCCTGGCTCACTACATCGCGAGACGTCATTCATCTAATTTGTTGAAATTATTTAATCTCTCTCTAAGACTCCATATCTCCTAATCTGTTCTCAATAGCTATCCTGACACTTTGTACCATGAACTCAACCGATATGGCAGCCTCTTGTCCATACATCAACTGAAAGGGTTTTTTTCCTGTAGTGACTTTGTAAGTGGTGCGATAAGCCCACAGTACCAATGGCAATTTTTCTTCCCAATCTTCTTTCTCCACTCTGAATGACTTGTATATCACGGACACGAGTATCTCAATGGTGGCTTCGGCCTGGCCATTGGCTCTTGGGTAGTAGGTGCTTAAAAAAGAATGAAAAATCTTGAATCCCATACCGAGCAATATGATCACATGGTTGAAGAAATGTCCCCCTCGATCTGAATGGGTATGTCGTACTATGATAATTATTTGTTCATATATGAACCTGGTCATACTCAAGGTTGAGTTATTAGAAAGGGCTCATGTCTCAACCCACGATATACCTACACCAACGTGCTCTGCTTGTCTTGAGCGGCCCCACAAAATCTAGTCCCCATCTCTCAAACAACTCTTGTGCATTAGAGGCGTTCAGAGGCATGAAGTCTTTTTTCAAGGGCTTCCCTGCTCTGTGGCATGGATTAGAACTCACAACCTATTCTCTCACATTGTTGTAAACTATTCGCCACCACAACCCTCTAGTAATAGTTTTCATGCAGTTGTATCTGATCCCATATGTCCTCTTGTCCAGTCTTCATGGGCTTCCCTCAATACACTTGGGACTTCTCCTGCATGACGCATCGGCAAATTACTTGATTAGGCCTCAAATTATTTAACAACCCATTAATCAATTGGAGTGTTATGCTCCTTAGCACCAACTTCCTTCTTTCGCTTGGTTGCATCTCTCAAGGGAACTCTCTTGATGAGAGCTATTCTCTAATACTAGTATATAACAAAGGTGAGATTGCAATTCTAAATAAATGTCCATCCGAGAAGTCATCATTAACACCTTTGGGTGGCTCAGTAGATTTGATTCTAGACGAGTGATCTGCACTTACGTGGATCTTCCCTGATCGTACTATGATGGTGAATGTGAATTCTTGCAATATAAGTAACCATCTACTTACCCTCCCCTCAATGATTGGCTTGTTTACCAGGTACACTAGAGCTTGGTGATCCACGTAGAAAATAAATGGAGTTGCCAATAAAAAATGCCAAAACTTTTGTACGACATAAACCATCCCGAGGACTTCCGTCTCTATCATACTGTAATTCCTTTCCACCATCAACATGAGCCTGCTTACAAAGTAAATAGGGTGGTCCAACCCATGGTCTCATGGTTGTGCTAGGTTTGCCCTAATGGCAAAGTCTGATGCATCCACATGGACATGAAATTCTTTGTCATGGCTCTCCCATTCGAGTCAGTCTATCCAATGGGTAAGTCGCTTTTCAATAAATCTCCTATTGTACCCAATATGCCCCAAGAATGATTTTGCTCCAGTCACATCCACCAAAGGCTCCATCTTGAGAATTACCCATGCCTTCTCGAGATCCAACTTTGCATACGACATGTCCAATTAGTTCTCCCTAAGGCACCATAATTTTGCACTTTTTCAGATTAAGTATCTATCTATTGCATCAGTACCTCTTGATACATTCCTTGAGGGCTACCAAGTGTATGTCTTCCAAAATGAAAATGGACCAATTGTCAAGGAAAGCCTTGAAGTTCCTACCAGACATCTTATCAAAGATATACATGATGATCCTATGAAACGTGGTTCGAGCATTACAGAGTCTAAAGGGCATTCAGTTGTACGAGTACACTTCATCTTCCAACATGAAGTTTGTCTTGAGTTTATCTTCTTCAGTAATGGATATCTGTGAAGGGTATTGGAATGGATCCTTGATAGTAACTACTTTCAAACACCTGAAGTCCACAGATATATTAATTTGGTTAGGTGTCCTTCAACAAAATCATGATTAAGATACCCACTCAATTGTCCATACCTAAAATATAATGCCTACATCTAACATTCTTTCAATCTCATCATTTACCCGTGTTGCATAGTTCTTGTTCATCATGTACGTACAGCTCCATACAAGCATGGTTCCTTGTACTAGTAGGATCCGATAGACAAATAGTTCTAGCGAGACCCCTTTCAAGTCTTTATAGGTCCAAAGGAATACATTCTTGTATTCCGTAAAAATCTTAAATGTCGCAGCCTTGAGGACAGGGTTCTAGTCATCACCTACAAGGATGTTCTTCGGGTTGGCTTCATCCCAACTTCATGACCTTTATTGAAGGCTCCTCATACTTTATTGGTTTTCATTATCAAATCATTGTGCAAGAGTTTTGATTATCCTAACTTCCCCTTCTTTATATTCGTCGTACTCCAAAGGGAATGGATGCTTTTCCTTCCCTTCATCCACATGTAACATATTGTAGGGGAACAATTCGTAATCTTCCATTTGCCAATGGAAGAGTCCAAGTCATCTTTCGAGCATCATTTTATTTCTTTATTTGGTTCCATCTTTCACTTCCCTTCATCAATTTCTTCCTCAACTTCGGACTTGAACAAAGATGTGAGATCTTCACTAACCATTTGTGTCCATAGGTCAATCATAAACTTTCAACCGCTTCTCTCCATTGACAAAGTGTTTCTCTTCCAATCATGGTTCACCTTCACCTATACCAGCCAACCCCTTCCAAGGATAGCAATGTTCCCTTTTCCTTTTACTGCTATCACCACAAAATCTAATACAAAGGGTTATGTTCCAATAATTACACGTTGTGCCATTAGGGTCTCAATGGGTTTGATGTCATGCTGATTGGCACCTACAAGTTGGAAGGTCGATGGCCACAACATAGGTCGCCCAAGTCTCTTCCATGTTTCCTCTGGTGGTACATTCACACTGGACCCTCCTCCATCAACAATAGTGTCTATCACGATGGTTCCAAGGATACTCATCTCTACCACCATCGAGTGCTTTCCTGTATTTACTATTAGTAACATTGGATCTTCTGCAATTCTAAGGGCATTCTCCCTTAGTGAGTTTTCTAGCTCATCGTAGGTTCCCATCACCTCCAGCCCACTTGATGCCTTGGGATGGTGTCAAATTTAATAGAGTTGTTCTCAACTGTGGCATAGTGACAAGTTCTTTCAACTTGATAGGAATTTTGGTTCGCACCACCTAACGTTTTATATTTTGTTTCGCCTAACACCTTAGTGAGATGTTGGCAGTGTCATTTGTTTCTCTTCATTCTACCATCATTTCCCTTATTGTATTTGTTTTGGCTTCTCACTTCCTCCTCTTTTCAGCTTCGAGGTTCGGGTAAGCGGCTTACGTTGCTTGTGCTTAGGTCATAGATAACACCTAAAAAATAGTACTTCCGCCTCGTGCAATCACTTGCAAAGTGACCCTATTGGTTATAGTTACGACACTATATCATTGGTCATCCACTTGCATCGTATTGAATACAACTACGACCCCCATTATTATTATTTCCAACTCTTTGTCCTCGTCAATTATTCCTATAACTGCCAGAAGATGTCACATTGGTGTTTGTCTTCCTCATCCTTGTAGCTGTTGAGGTAGATGCTTCTTGTGTCAACAAGACTTGTAGATGCCCCCTCATTTTCATATCATAAGGACATTCCTTAGTGGAATGACCAGCTATTTGGCAGATGTCACAAAATTGTTTCTTCAGTCAGGAGCCCTTAGTTTGACCTTTGCAATTCGTACACCATAGGTCCCCTTCTTTACTTTGGCTAGAGCTTCTTTTCATCGTTTTTAACTCCATCATACGAAGCATATCTTTTTGGAGAGCTTGAATTTTCGTATTTGACTCTTCACTTGTTATTGTCATCAGACAATTTTCTCTTCTTGTTCTTTGTTGTCTTGCTCGCTCTCCAAGTCCATTTCTCTATCATAAGCATCTGTATCGGGTGTCAATGGCAATATCTTCATCTTCCTCCAAATGGAAGGCTTTAATCCTTCAATAAACTAATGTTTCTTCAATTTGTCAGTTGGGTGCACTTTCCATCGTCCCCATTATCTATTTCAGTCATCGGTCATATCTGCAGAAATCTTGCAATGATTAAAGGGAAACACTACAATTTAATTAAATCATTTATAGTATCTTAACACACACAAGATTTGACAACAATCCAATTTGGGGAGAGCAAGCTTGAAACCCCTTCTAAGGGGAAAGGGATAACCCTAGCTTTCATGGGCTCCTCAACAACAACGGGGGGGGGGACCATAAGCTTAAGGAAGGTGATATAAGAGAGTTAGTTTGCTCCCCTCTAAGGATAGTAAAGTCCTCGCAGGATGAGATAGCGGCGAGAGTAATGGCAAGCATTGATAATATGGATAAGGAGATGAGCCCCTCTTCGCCTCAGGAGGATAATGGGGAATGGGAAGTGCAAAAGAAGAAGAAAAGGGGAGGGAGAAAACCAGAGATTGGAGTTTCAGGAACAGCAGGAAGACCATCAAGCAGAGTTACCAGGACAAAGCAAACTGCTAGAGATGTAGCCAGTGGTAAACAGCTTACACTGGAGACAGTAACAAAAGGTAAGAAATGAAACTCCTTTCATGGAATATAAGGGGATTGAATAATCCCCAGAAGCAGTATGCTCTCAAGCAATTAATATCTCAGGAAAAAATAGACTGTGTGTTAATTCAAGAGACAAAAATGTCTAGCTCAAATTTTGATAAAATTGCTAACTATATCTGGCCAGGAGTGGGGTATATACATAGGGATTCAGATGGAGCTTCGGGGGGAATTGCAACCATGTGGAATCTAAACTCGTTGAAGGGCTATGAGATCTGGAAGGAAAAAAACTTTATAATTACTCATTTCCAATCGAATAGTCACAGCTGGAAACTGGTTAATATCTATGCACCTAATAGCAGATTCGGGAGGAGGGAAATGTATGACAATTTGATAAGGATATCTGAAACTATGATGGAGGAGAAATGGATGTGTATGGGTGATTTCAATACCCCTCTTTACCATTCGGAGAAGAGGGGAGGCAACAGAGAATGTCAGGAGAGCTTGCAAGATCTAAGTGAATTTACGGGGAAGCTGGACTTCATGGATGTGGAGTTGAGGGGTAACCAATACACCTGGACTAATAATAGGAAAGGCGAAGATCTCATTCAGGTTAGGCTGGACAGATTATTACTGTCAGGAAATTGGAATAGCATGGGCAACTCCTGCTTGGAAAATCTCAACAGAACAGTGTTTGACCACTCACCCATTTTATTCCATTGGGAGGATGGCTATAAAGGGGGAAAGAAACCTTTCAGATATGAAATAATGTGGGAATCACATCCGGAATTCAAAGATAAGATTCAGGAGTGGTGGAATATAAGAATAGAGGGTACTACAATGTACAGACTTACCCAGAAACTAGATAATATTCGAACAAATGTCAGAGCTTGGGCTAAAAGTTCATTTGGGGATCTGTTTAAAGGTAAAGGAGAAGTAGAGGAAAAGCTAAAAAAACTCCAAGGGGCTATTGCAGAAGGGAATAACTCGCAGGAGAATATTTAGGAGGTGGAAAGAGATCCTGCAAAAGGAGGAAATTTTCCGGAAACAAAGATCTAGAATCCAATGGCTGGAGGAAGGGGATAAAAATACCGCTTTCTTCCACAGATCTACTTCTAACCACAAAAGAAGAAACACTATCTCAAAACTAAGTGAAGAAGGAGGAAGGGTATTAAAAGAGCAGGAGGACATGGGGAAACTTGTGGTTGATCACTTGAGTAAGGCGCTTAAGGAAGATAACCTTGCTGGGAACCAGGTGATTAGGAGAAGTCTGATTAATTCAATCCCAAGGAGTATAAGAGAAGAGGAAAATGATTGGATCCTTGGTAAGATCTCAAAAGAGGAAGTGAAAAAGGCAGTGTTCTCAATGAAAGCTTTTAAGGCCCCGGGCCTTGATAGCTTCCCACCTGCTTTCTTCCAACATTTATGGGAGGTGATCATATCTGAAGTTATTTGGGCGACTAGGGATTTCTTCAAAACTAGCAAAATACTACAGAGCATAAAGAAGACCTTTATTGCACTTGTTTCTAAAAATTCCAATCCTCTGAATTTGAATGATTTTAGACCTATAAGTCTATGTAATACTATTTACAAGGTCTTTGCCAAGGTTATAGTGAACAAATTAAAGCCTTTATTGGAAAAAATTATTGGTAGTCCTCAAAAGGGGTTTGTGCTAGGAAGGCAGATCCTTGATGCGGCTATTTCAACCCATGAGGTTATCCATTCAATGGAAAAGAGCAGGCAACCTGGAATGGCATTCAAGTTAGACATTTTCAAAGCTTATGATAAGGTCAAGTGGGACTTCCTTCATGATGTACTAGAAAGAATTGGATTTAACAATAGGATTATAAACTTGATCATGTTGATGGTGAGCTCAGTGCAGTACTCCGTCCTTCTAAATGGGTCCCCATGGGGTAACATAATGGCAGGAAAAGGCTTAAGACAGGGTGACCCCCTCTCACCTTACATTTTTATCATGGTTGCTGAAGTCTTGGGAAGGTCATTCTGTAAATTAGCTGATTCGGGCTGCATTAAAGGTGTGAAACCAGCCACTAATGCTGAAGCTGAGGTTATTCAGCAATTTGTGGATGACACCTTCCTATTTGGAGAATCTTCAATCATGGAGGCTGAAGCCTGGAAAATGATTTTACATAATTATGAAGAAAGCTCAGGGCAACGGGTGAACTACCATAAAAGCAAGATTTATTTCTTTAACACTGATCCTTCACTTCAAAGAAGGATTAGGAAAATCTTGGATTGCCAATCCGCTTGCCTCCCAAACACTTATTTAGGCCTCCCCCTCACTACCAAGGAGGTGTCTAATGAATTTTGGAATTCGATAGTGGAGAGAATTCAAAAGAAGCTTGCAGGTTGGAAAGGGAAGATATTAAGCAATGCCGGAAAACTTCAACCGATTGCTGCTGCCCTTCAGGGAATCCCTATTTATTTCCTATCCATATTTAAGATTAATCTTAATATGGCCGAGAAAATTGAGAGAATTCAAAGGAATTTCCTGTGGTCAGGGACTGAAGAGAAAAATAAATTGAATCTGGTCAACTGGGAGGAGCTGTGTAAACCAAAAGCTAAGGGGGGGCTTGGGATTAGAAGAATGAAAGACCTTAATAAAGCTCTTCTTACAAAAATTGGATGGAGACTGGCAGAAGGAAACACAGGGTGGGTAAATATTATGAAAGCTAAATATTTGTCTAATACCTCCTTTCAGTGGAACCTGTATAATAATGACCTCCCGAGTGGGTCAAAGATCTGGCAGAACATTATTAGAAATAGAGAACTGCTAAGAGAAGGATTGAGGTGGATTATGGGCAATGGCTTCAATATAAGGTTTTGGGAAGATAGGTGGACGGAGGGGAAACCGCTGGCTTTAAGTAAATTTAGTGGTTTAAAGGAACTCCTTAAAGAGGACATAGGGGTTAGAGTGGGAGACTACATTGATCAGGGGAGGAGATGGAAGAAGTTGTTGAAGGAGGATTATCCGCGGGAGATAGGTATTCTCATAGAGGAACTGGAAGAACTAATAAAGGAACAGAGGATCCCAGTGCCGCCACAAGAAGACGCTTTAGCTTGGGATTTAACTCCGACTGGGAACTTCACTGTCAAATCTGCTTATACCCTAATGTTCAGTAAGGAACTATGCCCAACTACGTGGAGTAAGGTATGGATTAGTAACCTTATACCTAAGATTAATTTCTTTTGGTGGACGGTTCAACATGGAAAAATCCTAACAATTGATAATTTGAAAAAAAGGGGATTCTACATAACAAACCGTTGCTGCCTTTGTGAACAAAAGGAAGAAAGTATTTACCACCTTTTCATTGAATGTCAGTTTGCGGTTGACATCTGGACTAAGGTTTGGGAAAGATTGGGGGTGGTATGGGTCATGAAAGACAACTTGGGACAGTTTGTGGATAATTGGGATTTGCCCATTCCATCATCCAAGACTAATCCTCTTATGGAAGTTTATCCCACCATATGTATGCTGGCACATATGGAAATAAAGGAATAACAGGATATTCAGGGGACAAAATAGGACGGTTGAAGTGGTCTTTGGAGTGATGAACAAACTGTTGAAGGAAAATATAAGAGTAGCTAAATACAAGATGCCAAAGGAGGAACCCAGAAGACTGGAAGGCATTGTGGCTGAGAATTGGGGTTGTCAAGAGGACTTCTTCCTTTTTGATAGCTCTACTAGGAGGAGGAAACAACAGACAATATGGAGACCACCCACCATCACACAGTATAAACTGAATTTTGACGGAGCTGTGAAAGGAGGACAGGGAGCGACTGGTGGTGTGCTGAGAGACAGGAATGGTGATGTTCTATTGGTTTATGCAGGCCAAGTGGGGATTGGTAGCAATAATGTGGCAGAAGCTATGGCGTTATTATGGGGTCTACAACTCTCTAGGGAAAGAAACATTTTAGAGTTAACTATAGAAGGAGACTCCAAACTGGTGATCGATTGGGTAAAGGGGGAGGCAAAATTGGGATGGAAGATCAGAAATATCATCCTGGATATTAAAAATGTATTGGAGGAAATGAGAATGGTCCACTTGCAGCATATCTACCGGGAGGGTAATCAAGTGGCAGACGCTGCGGCTGCCATGGGGTTTAACGTTAGGGCAATCACGTGCAGGGAAAATTTAGTTGATATCAACGAAAATCTAAGGATGTTGATATTCAAGGAAAAAGGCGGCAGAATTCAAAATGATGATTACTAAATTTAAAAGTAAGGCCAATTTTGGCGAGATGGAGAACTTTGTCGCTAAATTTAACTTTAGTGTTTTGGAAATAAGAGATAGACGTGGTCGTACAAATGACAAGTGGAGTAATTACGAATTAAGAAATTTGTCTTTTCGCAATTATGGTAACTCGAGGCAAGCTTCGAATCACTTCCCAAATGGAAGTACGATAGATATGATGGATTGGGATGTCAAAAATCGGCGAGGAGAGAAAATTAGGTTTTTTAATACCCACGAATCTCATAATAAGATGTTATGGGATTCTCGTGCTCATCATACGCGGGTCTGTAATTTCGATCCCTATTCCTCCAAAGGAGTAAAGCAAGAGAGCAGCCACAGAGAATTGGAAAGCGATAAAGTTTTGATGCGTATTTCTAAGGAAAAGAGGCAAGATAGTGGTGAAATTAATATGGGAGGTGATCTGAATTGGTTGGAACCAACGAGACTTGAGAACTTTAAGGACAGGATGGCGACCTGGTATCTCCTAAAGGAAGAGGGTTTTTTGCCGTATATGTTGTCCATGGCTGGGAACGATGAAAATTGTGCGTTACAGTTTGTGAATAATTGGGATGATAGGAAGGTCACAATCAATGGCATTACTTTTCAAGTCTCGGAGGAGGTTATTGCCATGGCAACAGGACTCACAATGAAGGGAAAAAAGTGGAAGAAAGTCACCAAAGTCTCGAATGAGAATAGCATGAAAAACTTCTTTGCAGAGAATGAGGAGCCGATTCGCTACTGAGGAGGGTTTAAAAGGGATAAGCTACCTGAGCCCTGAGATGACGTTTGTCTGGTTCTGATGAAGTATCTCACCCTGGAAGGCAGGTTTGTAGTGTGCTATTACTATCATTTTCCCTTGTTAAATCATTTTAGAAATAGGGATTTCATTTCCATTCCGTTTTTTCTTCTACATTCGCTTGAGGATATGATTAAGGATGTTAAGGGAAAAAAAAGTAAAGGCCTAAACTTCACCATTATTCATCAGGGGTTAATTTTCCGTCTATATCAGTTCCACTTAGCTTTATGTCCCCCTAGAGAGGTTGTTGTGGAAAACCCCCACCATAGTAGGATTTCCCCCCCGAGCTCCAATACGGGGACGAAAATACATACTCCTAGGCCATCTCCTAGTAAGGATACTAAGAAAAAGAGAAAACTTGACATAGCCATAGAACAAAAGGGAAACAAGAAATTAAAAGTTGATAAGGTGGTAGAGGTTGTTGGAGAGGATTCTGGTGAAGATATTGGGGGAAAAGCAAGAAGAAGGTCTGGTAGGCTAGCTCAGTCCCAAGCTAGAGGTAAGCAGAAGTCAATTAGATACCCTGTTGAGGAAGTTGAAGAAGATAGCTCTGACAATAATAGTGACAGAAGGGAGGAGGAAAGCATTTCCAACTCTGAAAAGGATGATGGTAATGAGGAGGGGGAAAAAGTTTCAATTCTGGGAACATTTTCATGGATGACACTCAAACTCAAGTGTCGGACGACAAAGAAAGGAATACTGAGACAACCCATGTTTCAGCTAGCTTCTCACTTAAACCCCTTACTTTTTGTGATGAGACAAGCAAAAAGGATAATTCCCCAATTACCATTTCTTCCCCTGTTAAGGAAAATTCAAAGATTTCTTCTAACCCACAGGTGCTGCAGGATAAACCAAAGGGACAAAAAATGAAGGAGGTTGCTGCGACAAAGGTCGAGGAGCATAAAGAGGAGACGGTGACAGTGGAGGAGCATTACAAAAACCTGGAGGAAAGAGTCAAAGCTTTGGAGAAGGGGTTTTTCACCTTCTCAAAGTTTGGACTTAAAGTTACTCATGCTGCTGCAACTACCCTCCAATTGCTGGCACAGGAGAAGGAGGAAGCTGGCTTGGACATGGAGGACAATAAATTACTCTTTAAGTTCCTTGCTGACAATTGGGCCCAAATTCTTCTTCATGCAAGAGGAAAAGAGAAAAAAGAAATCTAAGTCTTTTTTTATTTCTGTTCAGTTATGGGGTCCATCGATCCAAAGACTTTATATACTGTTTTGACAGTTATAGTTTTGCTGGTAATCAGCTGTAATTATGTTTTTATTAGGCCTGGGCGCCTCGTTGGACTTTGGTTAGTTGCTAGGGTTCCTTTCAGGTTCTAGCTCTCTTGTTTTAGGTTCTTATCTCTAACTGCTGGTTCTCCTATTCTTTTTCTCTGTTTTTGCTACTGGTTGGTAATGTGCTGGTTACCAGCCTTTTGACTGTTAAGGGCCGACCCCCTTGCTTTTGGTCACTTTTAATTTCAAAAACATATGATGAGTCAAGGGACATGCTAGAAAGGTTGTGTCTACATATATTCTCTCCATTTAAAGATTTTAAAAGGAGTATCAATTGCAATTTAAAAAGGGGCACCAAATAGGAAGAATAATAAGAAAAATAAATTGCATACATCATTTGAAAACTGTATTTTAAATACAATCAGTTATTTTAAACAGCCAGGAAATATCATCAGGCAAGTAAGAAAGACACACAGATCATAAGAGAGAGCTTTATGCATCTCTGTAATTGGTATATACAGTATTGTCTATTTTGATTATACATAATAATAAATTTAATGAGAAGAAATGTCAAAGCATTACTATCAATTATACATACATGCTAAAGAGTAGTTATTATTTCTAAGATGGGAAGAAGAGCAGAAATGCAATAAGGGAGAGGCTTGCATAAATCCAGCTAATTGGTCATTCCCAAGACAGGGTAGATATCAGCGACATTCAGCACCTTGCAGACAAAAGCCAAGTAAGGCTTACGGGCTTGGATCTGTAAAAACCTTGAGGGAAACCATTGAGTTTGGTGTCTAAGCAACTTGTTGCATCTTAGCATTTTCATAGACTTGAATAAAAACTAGGATCTCAGGGTCCTCTCAATTCATGTATAGTTTATTACTAATTCACCAATAGTGGTTATCTTTATAGCATGAATTAAGTTAATATAATTCAATTCAAGTATATTAAACATAGGTTCATTTATACATAACTAGTTGAACTTACTTAAGGACAGTACACATTGTGGACTATGCCCTCTCTTGTGCCTCTTTCATTCCCCCCATCATCTGCCTCCCCCTGGATGACCACACCCTCCTTAGCCTTATCATCAGTTCTCACCCCGCCCTCCCCCTCCCAAAGCCGCCCCACACCCGCACTTCGATTTCCTTTGAAGATGGAAACCAGGACCTCTTCGCCCTCCACCTTAGATGGCTCCTACCCCTGGATCCCTTCACCGCTACTGCATGTGCCTACACCATTTTAGATCACCTTGCCACTGAGCTTTGGGAGTCCTCCCTCCTTTCCTTCCCACACCACACTACCACTTTAGCCCCCACTTTAGTAGCCATATGAGGTATGGGTCTAAGAGTTTAGCTCAAAATGGTACATTTAGACACCACGACATGCAGCTTATCTCATACTACCACTAATGAAATACAGGTCAAAGAGTTTGGCTCAAACAAAAATGTAGCTGAATCTTGATAAATCATCATAATTAGGCATGCTACAAAAAAGGCCGCCTCCTTAAACGTATGTGATAATCCATCGAGTAAATTGAACAAATAACTCTATTAAGCTTTGCATTAATGCTCATTATTCATCAAAGAAACAACTTTACATTGCTTTGGCAATTTATCTTCTAAAACCATGTGATGCTTGTCAGGCTAATCATCATTTCTTATTGTTGTAAAATATCTATCTCAAATTTAGCTGGTAGCCAGCCATTGTTTCCATTTGAATTGTCATTTAAAATCAAATACTAATCTCTGCACTTAATTAGTAGGAGATTGCACTGCTTCATGCTTAACTGTCTATCCTCTGTAATCTAGAAAACACTGTTATCAGCCTTGACTGCTGATAATCTGGCCATGCGATCTAGGCAAAACCAATGTCATCATATCTCAACAATAAATGCAAATCCCAATTATAATCCTGTATAGTGTAAATATTTGTATATTCTGTTAATTGTAAATTTACTTAGCTCTCAAAAAATATTTACTTAGAATATGAATGGTCTTACTGCACACATTGTTTTATTTTATACTGTCTTGAAAGAGATAAAAAGTAAAAAGCTAACAATAATCCTTACAATCCAAAACTTCCAAAAAGCACTCCAAGAAGCATTCGTATAGAAACATTGCAAGATACAACCTAAATGAGAGCCATTAAGATATCGCATACCTTATGTGGTGCTGGCTTCCGAATAACCTCCCTAACCTGAAATATTCAAACATGTCAGGCATTTATTCGAATTTCCCAATGATGATTTTAATATAAGATTATTGAGATCCAGGCATATAATCTGTATTTTCAGTGATACCATCCTATGTCAATAGGGAAAAGGAAGACAGTTCCCATGGGACATAACATACACTGCCATATTAGACTGCATGTCTGTGGAAAATGTGCAACAGTACAAACAAGGAGAGGTGTATTTTCTTTTTTCCCTATACCCCTCCAACATGGAAGGTGCTATTTAATTAACAGTTACTACAATATAGAAAAACAGGATATTGTGGCAATTGACATTCTGCTCCCATTATCTCACCTGTCCTCTAGTGCTATTGTTTTTTAGAAGGAACTCCATAAATTCCACAAGTACATGTTGCTAAAATTCATAAGAACTATAAGTATGATTCTCATTCAGCACTAATATTTCACTGGATATGAGGCTTCCCTATCAATCTATATCCATCTCAAAAGATCAGTTTTACAGAAATGCTTAAAGTAAGAAAAATGAACCCTTTCTTAAAATGCTCTCATTATGAAATATTGCCTGTCAAATGTTAACAAAAGTAGTCTTCAGCAATATTACCAATGCGTCAGGTGAGTAGTACAGAATACGAGGTAGTCCAAGAATATCTGTTGCAATCCAATCTATGATAGCATCTGCATTTAGTTCTCCCGAATAGCTGGATAAAACAAATGTCAGAATTAAAATTTGAAGCAACACAAAATCCACAGAAAAATGACTATGGCATTACACTATAGGAACTCATTAATAAGAATAGACAAAGCTACTTTGGATCTTACAATTATCAGAGTCAAAAACTAAAGACCATTCTATAGTAATTTTCTAATTGGAATCAACTGTAAAAAATTGTGGAACATTCTCAAATTAACATGAGAAAAGAGTTCACACAGAAAAAAAAATTCTAATATCAAAGAACAAGACAAAAGGGAACATTACCGCAAAAGGCAGTCGAAATTCCTACAATTGGCAGGAAATGCAACCAGAGAAGGCAGCCCTGTAAATAGAACACGTCATGAAATAGAAATAGCCAATAGTCTGATTTGTCATCATATTTATTCAGAAACATCATGTAGCAGAACAACCATTAAAACGACAAGCAATTTTAACCAAACCATAGACACAAGCATATACTAGATTGAAATAAAATTTATAAATTCATGAATACCAAATCTGACAGTCTCCAATTACAAACTGCAGGACTATACTGGAATGGGGAATTGAGGCGATTCTCAAGCATTATGAGGTGATCTGCACAGAAAAATGCTTGGTTTTGTCCAAACCCTTGAACAGTGAGCATACACATTACCACAATGATAAGCTATTGCCAGATTTGGGAAGCCACACTTTGGTTTTAAACTTTTCAGTAATATTCCCCTAGAGGTACCACCAGGCAGAGCTTATGAACACACAATACAGCTCAAAGAGGAAGCCAAAACAGTCATCACAACACCATACAAGCATATAAGTTCAAGGATGAGATCAAGCAGGTGATTCAAGAGCTCCTCAATGGGAGACACATTGTTGTCAGGAAAATCTATATTGTAGCCAACAGGTAGAATAGTATCCAAAAGGGCACATGACGGTTCAGTCACCCCTTCGGGAAAGTATATGTACACCATTTGGAATGGACTTTGAATCAGAAGGAGAATTGTAATCATCATTGTAATCAATCATATTGAATATTGTAGTATCTTCTGTATACATGCGAATAATAAAAGGAATACTTCTGTGTTACATGTTCTTGTCTATTGTCAAAATGCATTAATAAACCTTTTACCTTGTACAGTAAACATTTGGCACCATTGCCTATAGGGACTGGGTGCTATGAATGCCGAACACATTGAATAAAGATAGAAATAAGAATCTAGAAGATGACAGCATAAGTGTGGCACAGGAAATATTAAACCGTACACAGCAAAGTGACCGGAGGCACAGACTCCAACAACTCGCCGAAAGGTACAGCAGTAGTGTCACAGGAGGTGACCACGGTACCACAAGAGCACTGACAAACAGAGTGCAATCACCAAGTCAATCAAGGGAGAGGTTGATAGAAGAAGCCCGAGAAAGCGAAGGGTGATCGAAGGAACAAAGGAAGAATTGGCAAACTGGTATACACCAAGGGAGAATCTGGACAAAAGGGAAAAGACCAACACGGCTCGGAGTGTCGAAGGAACACGAGCATGGGGAGAACTCTTCGTCCTTGATACACCTGACGAGCAAATATGGTTTGGTCGAAACAACCAAGTCCTTGAGGAAGCCTTCACGCCACTCAAGAACCTAGGTGTTCGTAACGCAGATGTTCAGAGCAGTACGGAAGTACAAAACAACGCAGGTACCGACAGCAGTGCACAACAAAAGAAAGAAAGGATACCGATGGCTGGTCCAAACGAAAAGTTACCAAAGTTCGACGGGGATGGCACAACTGACCCAATCAGACACTGCAAAACTTGCGAAACGATTTGGACAGCGAATGGAGAAAACAACCAAGACAAATGGGCAAGGCAATTTCCAGCCACCTTACAAGGTGTAGCAATCGATTGGTTTTCTGAAACCGATCCGGCAAAGCTAACGACATGGGAAAATATAAAGAAGGAATTTATTATAGAGTTTCAACTGCTACGAGACAACAATGAGATAGTAGTAAAAATCTACACCACAAAACAAGGAAAAAATGAAACAGTTCGTGTATATGCTACAAAGCTAAAATAATTAGTAAATAAAATGGAAAGTAAGTCAGCAGACGGGCTGAAAAAGAGATGGTTCATAGAAGGACTATGCCCGGAGTTAAAAAGGAAAATGAAGATTGTACCGCCATCGTCGTACACTGAAGCATACAATCAAGCGATGGACTTAGAGAATGAACAAAAAACAAAAAAGAAGAAGAAAAGCAGATCATCTGACTCAAATGAATCCTCTTCTGAAGATAGCAGTGGTGATGAAAAGGGCAGTAAGAAGGTCCGAGCTCTCCAGAAGGATATGATCAGGATGATGAAAGAGTTTAATAATATGCAAAAAGGGAATAGCCAGACCAAAGGAAATGAGCTATAGTGCACAGAATGCAAGACAGAAGGTCACACTAAGAGATCCTATCCGAAGAATCAGTTTTGTGATATCTGCCAAAGTGTGGGACATTCCACAAAGGAATGTCTGTTCAATATGAAAACAAGAGGGCATCAACAACTGCTCCCGACACAAGAAGCATCCACGTCAGGAGGGAACAGAAACACAAACAATGACGATGCCACTTCGGGTGGGTACAGAAACAACAGAAGGGGACAAAACAACAACACCAACAACAATAACAATGGGGGCCGCAGTCGAATTCAGTGTAATGCAAACGGTTGACCGATGGTTCAATGTCGGGCATGCAACTTGTGGGGCCACTTTGCACGAAACTGTACAACGACAACCACACCGAAGTTGTTATGCAGATGGTGTGGTCCTGGAGACCATGAAAATACCAAGTGCCCGAAATCGAAATCAGGAGTGAATTTGATCAATATCAAATCAAGAACGGACAAAGACGAAGTCCTGGCAATTACACCTAAATAGGCAAAGTTGTACCCAGACTCGACAGAAGAAAAGAAGAGACTGGAAGAAGCATAAGCGGAAATTGAAAAAAGGATGCAGGCAGAGAAATCACAAATGGAGAAGCGGGACACTTCGGGTACCTCAATGAGGAACTGCGCAGAACAGAATATCATAAGGCGGATATTACAAACTGAAATACCAATAAAATTAAATGATCTGATCCTCACAATGCCCCAACTATGAACAGCACTCACAAACATGGCTCCGACTACTAAACTACCAGAAGAACCTAGGAAGGAGAAAGAAAGTGGAACAAGTGCAGCAGACCCAATGCTACTAGCCCTCACATCAGGAAGGCATCCAGCGGTCATAGAAATGGGTATATTGGGATTGATCCTCTCAGACACAATTGTGGACAGAGGTTCGAGGGTAAATGTCCTACCAAAAGATACCTGGAAGAAGCTGGGACAGCCGACATTGTGGCCACCCATGTTCCAATTGCTAACTGCAGACCAACATAGCATTAAGCCTCTAAGGGTCCTGATGGCACAACCAGTGACTATTGGAACACAGTCGTTCCTACTCGACTTTGTTGTCATCCTGCTAAAAAGAAGGGGATATGATGCCATTCTTGGACGAGGATGGCTCATACAGGCAAAGGTTAAACATGACTAGAAGAAAAATACACTATCAATGGAGAGCAGAGGACGGAGATTTATTATTGATTTACACACACAAATGGTGGGAGAAGAAGCCGGATCGTCTGATTCAGAAGGAGAGGATGAATGTAAGAAGCAAATGGAACCGGATGAGGAAGGAGTCCTGCGGTTGGAAGGTGGATCGAAGGACAACGATTTAGATTCAATAAACGGTTTGTTTAACTGGCAGATGGAGGATTACGAACTATTTCCGAGCTGTAATATGTTAAGGGTCGACGAAGGTGAGAAAGGAGAGGAAAATGAATGTCTGAAAGAATACAGAGAAGCGGAAGAAGGAAAGGTGGTTACGGCTGAAGCTGAAGGGAAGAACATACAATACGAAACCAGCAAAAAGAAATATTCTACCGTACGGTACACGTGAACGAATTGCGCGGAAAGAAAATGTTACGCCACACCACAGATTTAGTAGAATGGTACCGGTGGCAAGCAAAACATATCACACAGTCCGCATAGGAAACAAAGAGGAAGGGCTTAATAAAAACTTCAACAGTACGGAGTGAAGGTTCTAAAATCAAGAATACAGTTATTGACAGCAAGGAGTGCCAGCCAACGAAATTCATGGTACCAAGTTCGAGAATTGCAATAAAAAAAAAGCTTGGAGATATGGAAAGTCTAAGGGAGGGATGGTATAATTTTTATAAACTTGATGAGCAACGATTGCAGGCACAATGGGCCACGAAGGTTATACAGAACAGACATAAGGCAAGGCACGACAAGCACTTGAAGTTGAACAAATTTCAATCAAGACAACTAGTGCTGAAGTATAATGGGTGCAATGAGATCAAACCAGGCAAATTTAAAATAAAGTGGGTCAGGCCATATAAAATCTGTGAAGTGGGCGATAACAAAGCAATAAAATTATGGACGCTCGAGAGGAAGGAAGTAGCCAATGCAGTGAATGGATCAAAGCTGAAAGTCTATCATGAAAGAAATAACGTGTCTCCGTGGATGAACAACAGAGAGATAGTCTAAAAATAATAAATATTAGTGTATATATGTAATATAAAATGTTAAAAAGAATATTAATTTTTTTAGAAGTAAGCTGAAGAAAAGAGATAAATATTAATGTGTAATGAAGAAATATGAACTCAAAGTGTACAGTCTTGAGAACATTCAAAGCACAGAAGGCATATAAGCTCACCATACAAACATGTGTAAAAAGGAGGCTTGATCGTACGACCGTACAGACAGAGGGAGAGAGGCACTATACAAAAAATGGCTAAAACAACAGGACCGTATGACATTTTGTATGATGAGAGAAGATTGTACGAACAGACAACAGAGGGAGAGCTCAAACTGTATGGCTGAAAGTTTGCATTGGGAAAGGCCATACGGAAACATTGAAAGAAGTCATCACCGTACGGAACTCAAAGGGTAGCAGATATCTATTGGAGAAGGCAGTAGACCATACAGCATAAGAAAACCTTGGAGAGCACCGTACGGCCACTAGAAGTAGAGGAAAAGATACAACCAAAACAAAGAGCAATGAGCATTGGGAAGATACCGTATGGCTGTATGGCCAAATTGGAAGGGAGAAAGTATGGAGAGCAAGAAAGAAGACATACCGTGTGGTCAACAAGAGATCACCATGTGGAGCAACACTGTATGCACCGTACGGCAACAAATGCAAGGGTGTTATTGAACTGTACGGACATGATCACACTGCTTAAGGAAAAAAGAGAATACCGTACACGCATCCAGTGTGTATGGCTAGGAGATTGGAGGAAGAAGCCTATAAGAGCCCCGTACGACCATACGGCATGAATAATTGAAAGAGCAGAGTTGGACCGTATGCCCAAGAGTTGAAAGAAGAAATGGTTGTACGGCCCTTGCAGGATCAGTGGGAGAATAAAGGAAGCATTGCCGTACAATCAGTCAAAGGGTTGCAAAAGACAGAATGACCATTATTAAAATGGGGGTAGAGGTGACTGATAGAAGGGGACAAGAAGTGTAAAAAAAAACTGACGACAAATGAAACAGTTGAAAATGGAAAACGTATGGTACCAGAGGGACAGACATAAACAGGTAATGAAGAAAACATAAGCGATTGATAGAAAGAGTGTGGGATTGGAAGAAAATCACAAAAATGGTGTGCTCCATGGACCTTTGTGTGGGTTTGAAATTACTTTATTTTGAGACCTAATTGCACTAGGCCTGGTTTAGGTCTAATTACAAGATCTCATTGTGTAGAACCTTGAATACATTGGCAAGGAGACCAAAATGCGTAGTATGATTTGTGAGGGACCAGAAGGTGTGTGATTTGTGACACACTCCTTGATAGTCCATTGTAGTGATCCTAGATTGCAAGTGAGGGTATAGTTTCTTAAGAAGGTCTTGGGAAAATGTTTTTGCTTTTGTGAGTTTGGAAGTCAAACAATAAGTTAGATTTCTCTAGTAAAGAGAAGACCCTAGAGGGGTGCCTTGATGGGCAAGGCTGAGAGAAGACCAACTTAGCGGAAGTTGGATTGGCTAGGACCAATTTGGGTACCTAGAAGGTGAAGTGCAATAAAAACCAAAGGATTCTATAACAACTACCCTTCACTCTGCATCAAATTCTACCTAAGCGGCTATGCACATCTTGCTTGAGAAAATCACACCTTCATTATTTTATTTATCTAGCTCAGTCGTAGTTGAGGTTGTGGGTTCCATGGACTTTTGTGTGGGTTTGAGGTTGCTAATTTGGTCTTGGTGGCGGGGGTGCTACCCCTCAACCCCACTGGGGGCGTTGCCCTCTAGACACCCAGTCAGTTCAGGTATCAGTCGTGGGAAGTGTGACCAGTTGATAAAACCTGGAGCTACTGTAAGCGCGGACTGTTTGTATGCCAGAGGTGGAGAGAGTACTAGAGCAAGCCTTTCGAGAGGGGTGCTACGCTTTGAAGCACTCAGAGTAGGTGTTGAATGTGAGGTTGTCTTGGTGGATGCATAGAGAACTCAGGAGGAGTTGATCATCCAGTTGGAGGCAGTAGAGTGACACTTGGCTCAGTGTACCTAGGCGTTGGAAGTAGAGAAGATGACACAGGTGGCTATCAAGGTCAGATTGACTAAGGTGATAGTATTGTGTTAGCAGAGGCTACAGATGCAACGTATTTTGGAAACCAGTTTGGTGCAGGCACAGGAGAAATGTGAATGTGATGTGATGAAAAAAGATCTATCCTGTTATAGTTAGTCATAGTTAATGTATTCCGTTTTGTTAATCTGTCTCAGATATTTTGTAATTATCGTCCGGAGATGACTTTTCTTTTTGGGGGGGATGATGTTGTCGGAAAAATCTATATTGTAGCTGACGGGTAGAATAGTATCCGAAAGGGCGCGTAACGGTTGAGTCACCCCTTCAGGAAGGTATATGTACACCATTTGGAATAGACTTTGTATCAGAAGGAGAATTGTAATCATCATTGTAATCAATCATATCAAATATTGTAGTATCTTCTGCATACATGCGGATAATAAAAGGAATACTTCTATGTTACATGTTCTTATCTATTGTCTGAATGCATTAATAAACCGTTTACCTTGTATAGTAAACACACATTAGGCCTACCTCAAGGTCTTTTGCATCTTCAGTGGTCTTGGTGAAGAAAGATGGGACTTTCGGGATCTACATTGACTATCAGGCCCTGAATAAAAAGACAATCAAGAATTGGTAATCCATCCCATGGATAGATGATTTATAGACGAGCTTCGTGGGGCAGTCTACTCTCGAAGATAGATTGCAAATCTAGATATCACCAGATTCTAGTGAGAGAGAAAGATGTTCACAAGACCGCTTTTTTATGCCAATCGATAATTATGAGTTCTTGGTAATGTGCTTTGGTATGACCAATGCTCCTCCTACATTCCAATCTTGCATGAACCACATCTTCAACAAACAACTATAGAAGCATCTATTAGTGTTCTTCCATGTCATACTCATATAAAGCAAGACATGGAAGGAAAAAGTCATGTAAGTGCAGACCACCTGTCAAGAATAAAATCGAGGGAGCCACCTGAGGGAATTAAGGATGATTTTCCAAATGCGCTGCTATTTCATGTTACAGTACTACCAACCTGGTACACACGTATTGGAGAATATTTATCAAAGGGATAGTTTCCAAGTGACATGCCACCAAATGAGAGAAGGAAGCCGATGCTAAGGAGCTGGACGTTTCAGTTAATCAATGGGTTATTGTATAAAATGGGACCGGATCAAATTCTAAGGCGGTGTGTCCTGGAGGAAATTCTGAAAGTACTAAAGGAAGCACACGAAGGATCGGCAAGAGGACACATGGGGCCGAATACAACTGCGCAGAAGATACTTCTGGCAGGATTATGGTGGCCGACCGTATACAATGATGCCAAGGAGTGGGTTGTTGCATGCAATACACGTTAGCGGGCCGAGAAACCATTGAAGAGAGACTTCATGCCTTTGAATCCCTCGCAAGTGCAGGAACTTTTTGAAAGATGGGGATTGGATTTCATTGGACCACTGAAATTGAGCAAAACAAGAAGATGTCGATACATTGTGGTAGCGACAGAGTACCTGACTAAATGGGTGGAGGCATCTGCATTACAAGACAACTGGGCACTAAGCACAGCAAGATTTATATATGAGCAAATTATTACAAGGTACGGGATTCCACTACAGTTGACAAGTGATCGAGGAGGACACTTTGTTAACCATGTTATTTGAGTGCTCACTACTAAATTCAAGATTTGTCATTCATTATCGAGCCCATACTATCCAAGAGCTAACAGACAAGCTAAAGCAACAAACAAAATCTTGGTTAGAGTGATTTATATATCTTGTGCAATTGAGGAAGAAGACTGGGAAGAAAAGTTACCATCAGCCCTATGGGCATACCGTACTTCATATAAAGTAACTACAAGACACCCCGCTTCAGCTGATGTATGGACAGGAGGCAGTGGTACTGACAGAATTCATGGTACCGAGTTTAAGAATAGCAATCGAGAACAAATTAGGCGACATGGAGAGCTTAAGGGAGAGACTGTACAATTTGAACAAACTTGATGAGCGATGGCTGCAAGCATAGTGGGCCATCAAAGTTACACAAAACAAGAGGAAGGCATCGCAGGACAAGCACTTAAAATTAAACAACTTTCAACTGGACCAATTAGTATTGAAGTATAACAGACAGAATGAAATCAGACATGGGAAGTTCAAAGTTAAATGGGTCGGACCGTATAAGATATGGGAAGTTGGATATAACGAGGCAATTAAGTTATGGACACTGGACGGAAAAGAAATACCAGATGTAGTAAATGGATCGAAGTTAAAGATATACCATGAAAGAAATGATCCCCCTCCGACAAACAACAGAGAAAAGAAAAAAAAAGTCTATAAATAATGTATATATGTATAATAAGGAATAAAATATTGAAGTTGAACATAGTTTTAAAGTGTCCAATAATAAGCTATAGTTTTAAAAGTATGAAGTAATAAAATAATAAAACATGGAGAAGGAAGCAAATGTGTTAATATGACGGGAATTTTAGATATTAAAAGTGTTTGGGAACAAAAGTCTGCAGTACGGCCTACTATACGGCCTTGAAAGATATAATATGCAAGCAATAACTTAAAAACAATCATAATTGAAGGAAGTTAAAGACCGTACGGCCTGTGTAGATACCGTACGGTTAGGCAGAAGGGGATGATTTGGAGCCCGTACAAAAAACAAAAAGCACAACAGGGGATGAATTGAAGTCGTACGATCAACAAAAGAACATAAGAGGAAGACATATGGCCAGATAAAACAGGGGGTAGAAACCTAAAACCATACGGCCAGAATGAACATAAGAGGAAGCTATAGAAGGAATTTGTAGTCGTACAGCCTAAGTTATATGGAAAAGACAGCCGTACGGCAATTAAATGAAAGCACAGAGAAAAAATAACCATACGATCTTAAAGGCATATGAAATTCAATGTACGTTAAAAGCAGTAAACATGAATTGAGGACCATACGGCTAGGTGAAGGAAGACCGTACGGCCAGTAGCAACAGGATATACGTCTTGCAAAAAGCAGCATATGGGGAAAATATTGCAGAGTGTTGGGACCCATATAAAGACCGTACGGACTTTAGGAACAAATCGCCAAGCTAGTAAAGCCTCTGTACGGCCAGAGGAAAGCACCATGTGGTAACCAAAGAGAGAACTCATACAAGACCGTACATGTACAGTAAACAGGAAGCAAGAAGAAGAGACTTTTAAGCCGCACTATCTGAGAAGCCATTCAAATCAAAGCAGGAACCTTACAACTGAAGGAGCTGTACACTAGAAAGACAAAAGGAATAGTTATAAAGACCGTACGGCTAGAGGAGAGCAGGGAGGAGTTAAATTATTGGAAAATAAGGAAACCATACAACACATTTTTTTAGAATTGAAGGAAAAACAAGTCGTACGGTCAGCCTAAAGGAATTGTAGCCGTACTTCACCAAGATTGAGGAAGTCGTACAGTACGAATGTCAAGATAGGAATTTGTAGCAAGTTGTGTACAAAAAAAACTGCCCTAACGGTTTGTGATTTATTCACAAAACGACAAAATGACAGTTATGCAGTTAGCTGGAAAGAGGGCTTGGAAGAGGAAACTAGACGAAGACGCTGCCATGTACAAAAACGTGAAGACACTACCATCCAGAATTCATGTGGCAGGAGGGACTGATGCAAGGACCAGTGCAGGTGCAAGTAAGAAGAAAGTAAAGAAACCGAAGCAGCCAAGAGACATTCCTACAGCACAAAGTATTACATTCTAAGGGTTAAATGGTACAAAGTGCCAGAAGTAGTGCAGGAGACTCCAGACAACCACCAGGTGAAGGCTAGTATCCGAAAAGCTCAGGTAGAATGGGTAGTGCAAATGCCAATATTTTGCACCAGAGACTACGAAGGGTTTTTGCGCAGAATGATTGAAACATATGACAGGTTCTTTCGAACCAGTACATTTGAATATCTTGGTTGCAATTTAGTAGTATCATTCAAACCGGCTGATTTTACACAGGTATTTGGCATACGTGGTCATGCTCAGGGCGGGAGAAAAACAGAAAGCAAGCCAAAAAAGATTACTCGTGAAGTGAAGTTGAAGTTGATACAGCTTGTGTGCAAAGACCTGTCACAGACAAAACAAGAGGCTCTTTTAGACACGTCCAAGGGCAGAGGATTAAAGAAATCTAATATTCTGGAGGGTCATTAGCGTTGTTTGATGGACATATTCGAGCCGCACTTCGGATATCTCTTTCCCCCATGTAGCCATGATGAACGAGATTTTGCATAGCAAGGTATATCATTGGGCAGCACTGTTGGCTGAGCAGATGTCGGAATTTATAACATTGCAACACAAAACGTTTTATATGCCTCATTATGCTATTGGTTTGTTCTTGGATGCGACAACGCGGATGATCCCCAATGACGCACTAGAGACTAAACCGAGACCACTCACGTCTGGCGAACCACCTATTATGCAGTGGAGGCATTTCGATACACTCGGCACCAAAACTATAGGACAGAAGCGAACCAAGCTAAATAGTGGGAACATAGATAGTGGTCGAGAGGAGACATCTTCAAAGGAGAGTGGGACTGAGGGGGAAGAGGAAGAGGACGAGGAGGTAGAAGTGATCACGGCTACACCATTGAGAATTTTGCGGCCTGTACTTTCGGCTACGACACACTTGGTTCTTGTAGGCATACATGGTATCCCAGGGTTTGGACAGTTCAGGCAACCAGTGGTGATGTGTAATGTCCCCTTTTTAGCATTCATAGCATGATGTTGTCGTTAGCCTATTTCCCCACAGTCCCGTAGGCTAACCAGGACATTAAAGGGACTTAGAGGCCATTTGGCCTAGATAGTTTCAGTTGCAGGTCTTTCTGAGCGGTTTTGAGGCAACTTTGGGCATACTTACTATTTATAGTAAGTAATCTTGGACATGGTCGGACATCCAGTGGCAGCGGTATGTCGATGGTAATTGTTTAAAATCGACAAGAAGACTTGTTTATCATTGATAAGATTTGTTATGCATTAATAAAGCTATTTTATAAAGTTAAATTTAAATATTTAACTTTATTAATGCAGACTATAATTTGTGGAAAATATTTAAATTAAAAGAGTCCCCTTTATTTTATAACACATTGGAGACATAAGTTACATAAAGGGAGTTATGTTTTATCCCACATTGAGAAAACGAAGGACTGAGCTCTTGTGAGAACACTATAAAAGAAATGGAAGAGCTTCTTTTTAGTATGCTTGGATGAAGATTAACATTATGTTGCTGAATATTTGTTTATCGGGCTTGGAGGACAAAATCCCTCTTTGCTAGCATTCTCTTCGCTGTTGAAAGACACAATCAGGAGGATTAACGGTGTTTCCAAACATACTGGGTTTCATATAGTGTTTTGCTACAATACGGATGAATAGTGTTTTGCTACAGTGCGGATGAATAGTGAATTTGCTACAGTGCATGAACAGTATTTGCAACAAGTTTATTGTTTATTCTTGCTGATTTGAGGGTTTGGAAGGCTGCCAACTAAATCTGCAAAAATACTACAGCAACTAATTCCAGGTTTCTTCTGTCAAATTTTAGTACTTTTGCATTGTAGTTGTTGAATACGAGACTGATATTTGTTGCAGCATGTTAAACAATTGTATGAGCACATTTACATGGCAAAAATCAATATTTAATTAGCAAATAAGAAGTTTCAAATTTTTCTATATATTGTAGTATGTGTACCAAGTGTTTGACAAAAATGCTATGTTGAGTTATTCAGAAAATTAATTAATATCATAAAGTAGCTTGCAAGTTTCTTTATTTGGGAAAAATAGGGGAGGATATTACATGATGACACTAGTTTCAGCTACGATGCAGCCCACCGTAGAGACACGAGTTGTAGCGGAGTCACATCCATCACTGACAGAGATAGAAGCTCCGGAGATACCGACGGAGCCAGCTCGTGAGACTCTACCAGATACAAGAGAGGAGACTTTGGTACCTGATATGGAGATGGACATAGAGACAGGGGTGATGGAGGTACCGGCAGGCAAAGAGTTGGGGGCATCGGGTGTCCGATTGAATGTAGTGGGTTTGGATGCAATGGTCACCGTAGATACGACACTGCTAGCATCACCTAAGTGAGATAGAGAGAGCCGAACCCAGAAGGTGAGTGCTTTCCTGAGTACACGGTTCCACCGAACCCCAGCACCTCGAGTGACATACCTGCCAACACCCACACGGAAAGCAGTCCCAAAGAACCCATTACAAGAGGTTGGGCAAACATAGAGTGAAGGAGTACTGCATAGCGTTGTTGCGTGTATGGCGGAGGCACTGGAGAGGGCTATGGGTGCACAGCAAGAACACCCAGTAGCATGGGAGAGAGGGATGAGAGACACTTCTTGCTGATGTAGCAGCCCTAGCAACTCGGGCTCGCTAGGTGTTAGATACGACAGAAACTCAGGCGTTGGAGTCAATGGTGAAGGAGCTAGAGGGAGTCATCTTTCATAAGGTTGGGATGTCTAGCTACCTTTACAGTTTGTTTTGAGGAGAGGGGATGGCCGGATGTGGAGACTGCAGAGATGCAACAGGACTGGGCCACGACGAGAGATCCAAGTATGGAGAGTCGGGTGGAGGCTTTGACTCATGAGATAGTGAAGTTAAATAGGGAGGCGTACTACACTCTTTGAAGGAGTCAGGCAGATCAGGTAGCAACTGAGAGAGCTTGGGAGGAGTCAGCTGCCAGGTTAGCTTCATAGAGGGCAGCCTGGGAATCTGATAGGGTGGCCTGGCAATCTGAGAGGACAGCCCTATTAGTCAGACAGAGTTAGTTGACAGCAAAAAAAGAACAGGTGGCAACAGAGAAGGAGTTGGGAGAAGTTGGAGAGATGATGCAGTCAACCCTAGACCTTCAGATGGAAGCAAAAGTAGAACTAAAGATTAGGAAAGAACAGGTCTACAAGCTACTAGCGGAGCTAAATGAGTTGAGGGCACGAATGGCCACTACGCCAGGGACGCATCCCTCTATCTAGTATTTATGCACTGATGTATTTTGTTTATTTTGAGTTTTGTTGTATCGTCGTCCGGAGACAACTTTTCTTTTGGGGGCGATGATATTGCCGATAAAATGTATAGTGTAGCTGATGGGTAGAGTAGCATCCGAACAAGCGTGTGACGCTTGAGTCACCCCTTCGGAAAGGTATATGTACATGTCCAAGATGGACTTTGGAATCATCATTGTAATCATTGTATTCAGATTGTAATCATTAAGTGCATATATGAATAAAGTATCTATTTTGCGTTGAATCGTGTTATACTACATGTGCTAAGTTCTTAACCTGTATGGTAAACACTCTGCAAGTATAATATCTACCTGGAACAAATCTCCTATCACCATCCATGTCACTATATCAATCACAAAATTAATCTGACAATTTCAGAAGTAAGCACTGACCAAAATAATAACTGAGCCCAATTCCTGCAAGTTGGCAAGAAACCGATCTGATACCACTGTAAAGACCCCAACCAAACCCAAACTGTAATACTGATACACAAACTGATTTTTTGTATGTTTGATAATTTTCAAATTTTTTAACATATATATACTTTGAAATTCTGTTTCAGAAATAAAAGAAAGACAACGAACAATGTTGCAAAATAACACACTCCCAAAATTTTCAAGAATTTATTTGCGAAAGAGAATAACAAATTAACAATGATTTCAAAATTTTCAAAAAACTTCCAATAATCAAAGAACCTGATTGGTCTGCTGTGTAATACAATGCAAGGATAGACTCCAATTGAATGCCACCTCAATTCCCAAGCATGATATTGACCGTATATCAGGAGTAAATATTTGCGGACCCTCATACTCCCAAAATGTTGGTCATCACAGTCCCTTGGTAGCAGCCCGATTTGAAAAGCTAATGGTCTAAGATGAGATGCAAAGCCTCCAATTACCTAGCAGCAGATTTATCCAACGAAAACGCTGCCCCTTTAATCACCAACAACTCCCAATCAGCTCGAACACTGGTAATAATGGCAATAGACAAACAAAAATTGCCAAGGTTCACAGGGGATGGCTCGGAGGACCCCGCTTGCCACTGTAAAACAATATGACAAGCGAACAGAGAAAATGACACAGTAGAATGGCTAAAAACTTTCCCGGCCACACTAAGCGGTATTGCCATTGATTGGTAATACCGATTTGGAGGCATCAAATAAAAACACATGGAATAATATCTACGCAGCCTTTGAGGAAGAATTTAGACTCCTGAGGGATGATGATGAAATAGTAACGGAGATTTATAACACAAGACAAGGGAAAACTAAATCTGTCAAAGCCTACAATAGAAGAATGAAAGAGCTGACAGGGAAACTAGACAAGAAGCCGGCAGATGGTTCATTGAAGGATTAACACCATCCCTTAGGAAAAAGATGAAGATAGTTCTACCATCAACCTTTGGGGATGCGTGTACTCATGCCATGGACATAGAAAGCGAGAGTAGAACTTCCAAGGCAAGAAGGCATGAAAGCGTGAGTGAAAGTTCTGAAGAAAACAAAGAAGAATCCAAAACCATTCAAGCCCTGAAAAAAGACCTGAGGCAATTGATGAAGTAGCAAGGAGTAAAGAAGAAAAGAAAGAAGAGAGAGAACTTTGGTGCACTAACTATGAAAAAGAAGGCCATACAAAAGGAGCATGCCCGAAGAAAGCATTTTGTGAGATTTGTCGAGTACTGGGGCACGCAATTAAAGATAGCCCCTACAATTTAAAAACAAGGAGCGCTCGAGTATTCCTGACCCAAGGGGAGCAATCTACACCATCCACTCCTTCGAATAACACAAACACAAAAGCCTCACCAGGAGGATACAAAAATAATAGGAGAGGAAGTAATAATAATAATAACAACAGCAGCAACAATAACAACACACAACGGCGTTCACTCCAAATACGATTCCAAGGAGAGACCAATGATCCAATGTTGGAGATGCAATGAATGGGGACATTTTGCATGAGATTGCCAAAGCGGAGGAGGACAAAATAGAGGGATGCTCTGTAAATGGTGTGGGGCAAGCAATCATGAGGATGTAAATTGCCAGAGATAGAAGGGGGTAAATATGCTAGACATTGAAGATCCAAAAAGCAAAATTATTGCAATCACAAGGAGGCAAGCCAAAAAATTAACCTATCAAAATGCTACTACGGAGACGGAAAGATTTCAGGAAGCCAAGAAAGGCATTCAAGATAGCATGGGAGAGGAAGTAAAGACAAGGCCAGAAAAGCCTACTTCCAGTAGGGGTGTACCGAATATTGTGAGGCAAGTACTGGAAACTATTATCCCAGTGAAAATAGGTGATTTATTAGAAACATTACCCCAATTGCAAGTAGCACTAACACAAGGGGCAAACTCGAAAGGGACAACCACAATGAAAGAGAAGAAGTACGAACAAAAGACTACCCTGTTCACCATAGGAATAGGGAGAACACCAGAGGTAGTAGAGATGGAGATACTAAGGTGCAAGCTTTCAAATACTATTGTTGATGGAAGTTGCAGCGTAAATGTCTTATTAGAAGAAACATGGAAGGAAATAAGGAAACCTACACTCTGGCCACGGACATTTCAACTAGTGCGAGCTGACCAACATGGAATCAAGAGTATAGGAACGCTGATGGGACAAAAAGTCATAGTTGCTACGCAACAATTTTTTTTGGATTTTGTGCTTATCACTTTAGAGAAGAAAGGGTACGATGCTTTATTAGGAAGAGGATGGTTGGTCGCACCAAAAGCTACCCATAACTGGAAATGGAACACTCTATCCATTGAGTCCGAAGGTAGAAAGTACATCATAGATCTCAAAAACCAGCCAGTAAGTCAGGACTTGGCATCAAACTCTGAAGGAGAAGTGTTTACCGCATAGGTTAATTAAGAATTGCACACAGATAATGAACACGAACACGAACAGCAGAACTCTTCTTATTATTATTCGCATATGCCAGAACATTACATTATGCTTTCATGATAAGATCTTATGAATACAATGCTTCCCGAAGTGGTTATAAATATTTTTCGAAGAACTTTCCCGAAGGAGTCCGTCGGCCACATACATCATGTCGCTACATAACAAAAACCTTTCCGAAGGGACCCGTCAGCTACATAACAAGAACCTTTCCGAAGGAACCCGTCAGCTGATACACAATTTCCTTTCCGAAGGGACCCATCGGTTGATACACAATTTCCTTCCCGAAGGGACCCGTCAGCTGATACACAATTTCTACCGATGACATCATCCCCCCCAAAAAGAAAAGTCGTCTTTTGACGACTATTACAAAATCTTTGAGACAAATCAACAACCAAAATACATTGATTGACTAATTGGTCTTCAACACTGTCACCTTAGCCAATCTGACATCTGACACTGATAGCCACCTGTGCTGCTTTCTGCCTTCCAATTCCGAGTACACTGAACCAAGTGTCGCTGCACTGCCTCCAACTAGATGATCAGCTCCTCCCGAGCTCTCTACGCATCCACCAAGATAGCCTCACGGCCAACACCTACTCTCAGTGCCTCTGGTACACAGACACTCCATGCCTGCAGCAGCTCTAAGTCTTCTCAACTGGTCAGACTCCCACGACTGATATTCGCAACAACTGGGGGTCCAAGGGGCGGATGATCAGCTCCTCCTGAGCTCTTTATGCATCCACCAAGACAGCCTCACAGCCAACACCTACTCTCAGTGCCTCTGGTAGACAGACACTCCATGCCTGCAGCAGCTCCAAGTCTTCTCCACTGGTCAAACTCCCATGACTGATATCCGCAACAACTGGGGGTCGGCAGGGTCAAGGGGCAGCGCCCCTTGCCGCCAAGACCAAATTAGCACTCTGAAACCCACACAAAACTGCACGGAATACACCATTTCTATCATTTTCTGGCGATTCTACACTCTTTCTGGCAATCGCTGATGCTTCCCCTTCCCTATGGCATCATGTGATACTCATTTTGAGTGTTCTTGATTTGTCGACCTTTTTTTTTTTTTTTTTATTTTAGAGAACCTCCTGCCACCCTCTGCCATGTTACACCAATTCCTTATGCAATAACCTGGAATGCCATTCAAAATCTGAATGCAATAACAAGTAGAAGCTGTACGCCATATTTATCATTTATGCAAAACCCGTACACCATATTATACTGAAAATCCGTGCATTGGCTGCTTCAAAAAATCCGTACGGTGACCATGTTGAAAAATCCGTACGATGGCTGTTTAAAAAATCCGCACTGAGACTCGAATTCCGTACAGCAAATAACATATATACGGGAAAATCCGTACAGCAAGCTTTTTAACAAAGCCGTACGGTGACTCAACCTCCACAATCCGTACGGTGACTGGCTCCCGAAATCCGTCCAATGACTGGCTCCCAAATCCGTGTGCAGCCTTGCAAAGAAATTCCAAATCCGTACGGTGCCTATCTGACTGCATCTGGGAAATTTGTACAGCTACATTGCATTTGAAAAGTCCGTACGGTGACAGGGACTCGAAAGTCGTACGGTGACTGCATAAAACCCGTACATAGCCTGCCTGCTAAACACCGTACGGTTTTCCTTTCCGAAGGGACCTGTCGGTTGATACACAATTTCCTTCCCGAAGGGACCCATCGGCTGATACACAATTTCTACCGACGACAAGAAGACTATGGAGGGATGGAATTAGATGAGGAAGGAGTACTTAGATTAGGGGAATGCTCAGAAGATGACACAAGTTCCCTTAAGGGATTATTTCACTAGTAGATGGGAGACTATGAAGTTTTCCATGCAGAATGTAATATGTTGGAAATACAAGAATCTGAGTTGGAAGAATGATACTAGTAAGGGTACATAATGTATAAGGAAGGGGTGGAAACTCTCAACAAGACACTGCACACATTTTTCAAAAAAAGGTGGAATATAAAGAGGCCAAACTCCAGACTTTAAACTTGGGAGAACCAGATCAACCTAAACAAATCTGGATAGGAGATGATTGGGACCAAGTGTTGAAGG
This sequence comes from Cupressus sempervirens, assembly GCA_028749045.1. Classification (NCBI taxonomy): domain Eukaryota; kingdom Viridiplantae; phylum Streptophyta; class Pinopsida; order Cupressales; family Cupressaceae; genus Cupressus; species Cupressus sempervirens. The sequence goes on along the minus strand of CM053792.1, from coordinate 947,904,341 downwards.
CGGCAGCCCTTAGAATCTTCCTAGCATATAAGGACGCCTTTGCTTGGACATACAAAGACTTGAAGGGAGTACCCCCGAAACTATGTGTCCATCAGATTCCATTGGTACCAAAGCAAGACCGGTGCAAAAAAGACCTTATAGAATGAGTAAAAACTAGGCAAAAAGGGTTGGAGAAGAAATCAAAAAGATGTTAGAAGTAGGGATAATATTTAAAGTACAAACAAGTGAATGGGTGTCTCCTATAGTCATATCACTCCAGAAGGATGCTGCTCAAATTTGGATGTGTAGATTTCAGATGTTTAAATGCAATGACAATAAAAGACCCATTCCCCATTCCGTTTACTGATAGCATTTTGGAGGAGGTAGCCAGCCATGAGATGTATTCTTTCATGGACTGATTTTTAGAATACAATCAGATTAGCATTGCAGAGGAAGATAAGCTAAAAACTACATTCGTGGTTGAAGACAGGGTATATGCCTATAATAGGATGCCCTCTGGACTATACAATGCACCAGCCACGTTCTAGAGGATCATACTACATATCTTCCATGGCATGTCAATGGGGAATTTCAAAGCCTTCTTGGATGACTAGTCGGTTTATAGTGGGCAAGAGCCACACCTAAAAATTCTTGGAGAATGCACAAAGAAATGTCGAAGAGCAAGACTAGCCCTCAATCCGAAAAAATGCAGGTTCATGGTTTCACATGGGAGACTTCTTGGGCATACTGTGTGCAAAGAAGGATTGAAGAGAGATCCTAATAAAATCAGGGTGATTTTGGAAATGGAAGCTTCGTCTAGTGTAATAGGTATCAAATCATTCCTAGGCCATGTAGGATACTATAGAAGGTTTATAAAAAGATTTTTCGAAGTGTCAATGCCACTGGAGAAATTAACCAAGAAAGGAGAGTGGTTTGGGTGGAAGGAAGAGCAGGAAGACGCCTTCCAAGAACTGAAGAAAAGATTAGTCGAGGCCCCTATTCTCATATATCCCGACTAGGACAAAGAATTTTGTGTCCATGTGGACATCCAATTATGTATTAGGTGTCACCTTGGCACAAACAGGGAAGGAAGGGCTCAATCATCTTGTATATTTTGCAAGAAGGCTTCTATCTAAAGCAGAGTGGAACTACAGTACCACGGAGAGAGAAGTATTAGGTATGGTGTATGTAGTGCAAAAATTCAGACATTGCTTATTAGCTACACCCTTTACATTTTTTGTTGACCACCAAGCAATGTACTTAGTAAACAAACCAGGATCCAAGGGAGAGTAAGTAGATGGCTAATTCTACTACAAGAGTTTACATTTAAAATCATAGTTCGTCCAGGAAAAACTAATGTAATTGCTGACCAATTATCAAGAATCAAGTTAGGAGAAGCCTCAAGCAGTGGGGTGTGCGAGGACTTTCCAAATGCACACCTATTTCAGATCACGGTGTTACCTCAATGGTATGAAAAAATTGGACAATACTTATCAACAGCAACCTTCCCAAGAGAAATGCCTATAGCAAAACGGAAGAAAATTGTGTTAAAAAGTAGCACATATCAGCTAATTGAAGGGTTATTGTACAAAATGGGACCGGATGGAATACTGAGGAGGTGTGTGATGGAAGAAGAGATTTCAGGAGTTCTAAAAGAATCCCATGAAGGACTAGCGGGAGGTCACATGGGACCGGATACTATAGCAAGGAAGGTACTCTTGGTAGGACACTAGTGGCCGACATTGTATGCAAATGCGAGGGAATGGGTATTGAGTTGCGACACTTGTCAGAGAGCAGGCAAATCGCTAAAAAGGGATTTCGTGCCACTATTCCCATCGCAACCACCAAAATTATTTGAACAGTGGGGACTAGACTTTGTGGATCCCTTCCCGGTAAGAAAAAGCCATCAGTGTAAATACATAGTGGTAGCAACAGAGTACCTAACCAAATGGGCTGAAGTACGGGCCCTTCGGGACAACATGGCTCTCAGCACGGCCAAATTTCTATATGAGCAAATAGTCATGAAATTCGGGATTCCACTCCAACTGACAAGTGACAGAGGAGTACATTTTGTGAATCAAACCATCAGGATGATGACAAGTGAGTACAAAAAAAATTCATTCCTTCTCGAGTCGTTATTATCCAAGGGCAAATGATCAAGCAAAGGCCACTAACAAAGTAATACTAGCAATCCTATATAACACTTGTGGAGTAGAAGGGCAGGACTGGGGAGAACGAATTCCAGCGGTGGTCTAGGTATACAGGACTACATATAAGGCCACTACTGGACACACTCCCTTTCATCTTATGTACGGACAAGAGGCTGTGATGCCAATGGAACATATAGTACAAGTCTACAAGTGGCAATTCAAAATAGATTGGGTGATGAGAGCCTCAAGGAAACACTATATACTTTACTCAAACTAGACGAAAGGACACTTGCTCAATGGAGCACAGAGGTGGCCCAGCAAAGGCGACAATTTTGGCATGACAAACATTTGAAGAAAATGAATTTTAAACAAGGGCAACAAGTACTAAGGTATAATGGAAAAAATGAAATAAAGCCAGGAAAATTTAAAGTCCAATGGTTAGGACCATTTAGAATATTAGAAATAAAGGTGAATGGGGCAATAAAATCATCTACTCTAGATAACAAACCTATCAAAGACCTAGTAAATGGGTCTAATAGGTCTAAGTTAAAAGCATATGAAGAAAGGAATAAATAGGCAAACAACTATTTTATAAGTATGGAAAGAGAAGAGGAACAAGTAAGAAAAGCAAAAAGTGACAAAAGAGAAAACGTTAAACCTAGTCCATATAAAGAGACTGAGCCACAAACTATCACCATGCTTAACATAGCAGTAGAGGAAGTAGCAGTTGTACATCCTGCACCAGAAGAGGAGGGAATGACAGTATGAGGACATTTTCAAATGGGCACAAAGGTGATAACTGTACGAAGGAAGAAGGGAGTATGGCAGGACATTCTCAAACAGGCATCCATACGACAGGCCTCTGTACGGTAGATATCAGTACATGAGGCTTCCGTATGACAAGCAATAGAGGAAGTACATAAGGCATACGTACCAGAGGCAAAAGGAAAAGTATGATAGGACATTCTTAGACGAGCATCTGTACGACAGATATCGGTACATGGGGCTTCCGTATGGCAGGCAATAGAGGAAGTACATGAGGCATCTATACGAGAGGTGAAAGAGTAAAACCGCATACAAGTGGAAAAAGCATCTGTACCGAAGAGGTCATCCGTACGTGAGGATTTTGTACAGCAAAAACCATCTGTACGGAAAGTGGCATTAAAAATAGTCATACTTATCAATTCCAAGATAGGAGGGAGTTCAAGGCCGTACAGTGGCAGTCTATACACATGCTTAGTCTGTACCACACTGCCACACATGGAAGTTTGTTACAAGCAGTCACATCACAGGAATGGTTGGTACAGGTGGCATATAAAAACAGTTAAGAAAATTTTGGAATTGGCGCATCAACATACAATGTGAAATTAAGCAAAGGGAACATTATTGAGTCGAAAAAGAAAAAACCTAGGACACTGAAAGCAAAGGAGGAGATAAGGAAGATGACAAAAAGCAAAGGGAAAATGGCACAGAAAACCACGGCCGAGAATATCACGTTTGAAAGTGTGATGGGAAGCGAGTGCAGGACGTGGTGAGAGAAAGCAAAAGCGGATTATCCTCTAAAGAAGGCGTTGTGCACAGCATACATTGACAAAATAATTTTGATGCCAATTTTTAAATTAAAACAATTTGAATCTATACTACGGAATTTAATCACAAGTTACGAGAGATCATGTCATAGATCTATAGTGCAGTATTTCCAGCAGCAGGTGACAATTTCTGTTTCAGCAGAAGAAATATGTAGGATTTTCAGAATTCCCAATAAAGGGCAGGAACTAGAAAAAATCCTTATGACAATAGAAGACAAGAAATAGTTGAAACTAATGTGTCGAAAAGACCTTACAAGTCTGGAATGGGAAGGAATTTTGAAGAGCAGTAGGGGTCTCAAGAAAATTTTCATTGTAAATGATGAATGGTGATGTATTGTAGATTTGGTGAAAAGTAAGCTCATGGCCGACAGTCGCACTTCAGATGTTGCCCTTTGGATGTTGCCCATTGTGGATGGACTGTATAAAGGACAAGCGTATAACTGGGCTCAATTTCTTTCTAAAAGACTTTGAGAATTCATGGAGTTAAAACACAGCTTTTTACATGCCCCATCATGTCGTGGCCTTCTTCTTAGAAGCAATATGGACTCAAGTGAGCAATGAGCATCGAGGGACATTGATACCAACTAATGGGGTAGAACCCTACAAGCTTACTATGACATACTGGCTCCATATGGATACCATAAGTGTAGGATCTCACAATGGGAACGAGCCAAAGAAAAAGAAACCAAAACAAGCAGTTGTGACTGAGACACTTGAAGACGATGAAGAGGACGAAGAGAGTTCAAAAGAGGGCAGCGATACGGATTTATCTTCCTCAAACTCATAGGAAGCAGATATCCGCCTAAGTCACCTGCATGGGACTCCATGAGAAGTTGCTTTCTTCCCACCTGTGGAGGGGCCACCTCCAACTGGAATATCAAAATCTCCAAAGATTTACCATAACTTCAATGGTGATCCTGAAAGAATTGCTACAACAAACAATTCCGAACCAAATCAGGCAAGAGTCGAGGAAGGAGTAGGCAGCAGGCAACAAATTCCAACATGGAGGGTTTCTAAAATATCACTTCCGAGGATGGCACCACTAATCTATCTGGAACAACACTCTCATCCTAAAGTAATAGATTTGAGATGCCAGACAAAGTGTGCGCATAAAGTGAGGTTGCAAACACCTCCTGGCCCAGAAGTAGTACATCCAGTTACTCTCGTGGTATAGCCAGTAGGAGTACTGGATAAACAGCAAGGGGAAATTCACACTCACGAAAGTATGAGGGCCATGGCTATGGCGAATACGGCCCTGGAGGAGGCCAATAGGTTACATGAGGAAGAAATCATAGTGTCTTCCCCTCTACAGGTTGCTGAGGAATAGGTAGAGATACAAAGCGAGCGTGGGGAACCCCCAAACACGGCTTCTTTTGCAGCCAAGGCAAACTTGTTTCTCACCGAGTTGCATGCCATGGACCATTCTACCAGGGAGCTCATGCAGCAAGCTAGGTCTCGGAATCAGGAAGCTGTCATAACAGCAGTGGAAGCATTGGCCACGTTTATGTAGACTAGCTACCATATAAATTGGGCACTATTAGAACAGGGTGGATATTCAAAGGAGGACATGGCCACCATGTGAACGAGCAGTTCTATCATTTTCAGTGGACAAGAACAATAATTGCCTCTCATGGAAGCTTTTGCAGCTATGGAAGTTGCCTTTCGAAGAACCTTCTTGCAACTTCAACAAAAAAAAGCCCAACTAAGGCATGGGGGCCGGAAAGGTAGAATCTTCAACATCAGTGGGAAGCCGAAAAGTTGCTATGTAGGAAGCCTAGAAAGTAGCAAAAGTTGAATTGGAAAGAAAGATCGCCACAGCAGAAGCCAAGAAGATGGACACTTTAAAGGTACTACAAGTTGTTCGGACAAAACAAAAGACAGTTGAACGAGACCTGCAACGGCTACGGGGAGCTCCAAGCACAGGGATGTCCTCCCATCCTTCTTGAAGTCAAATTTTTTTTGTTGTTTTCATCTTCAGCAGTCGTCTACAAGACGACTTCTTTTTTTGGGGGGGATAGATGTAGTTGGAATGAAGTAACTATTGTGTTTAGTACTTGTTAAAGCCAGTCGGGTTGGGTAGTTAGGAGGGTGAGGGAATGGGTCGGTCGGTTGGAAACCCACCGACCCTTCTATAAGTACTTGGAATATTGTCAATGTACTAATGTTGTTTTTGGTATTAATAAGTAAACCATTTCCTCGCCTACTGGTATCGTGGTATTAATGGTGCATTCTATGTTTTACTTATATCTCAATTGTGTTATTCTCGCCTACCGGTACTGCGTTTTACTTATGTGTATCTCAATTGTGTTATTTTGTATGATTAGCATATCTCTGTGAACTTGAGTGATATTTCCACTCTACATGTACAAACAATTTGTATAGATTTCTTTCCTATTTGACTATGTAATGTCCCTATTTTTGCTCAACTCAAATTGCAATCAGGATTAGCTTACGAGTGACTTTCAAAGGCTAATCAATTGGTTAGAAGGTCTAACTAGTGAAGCTAGAGGAGGTTTTTTCCACTCCAATTATCAGGATATTCAAGGTTTCTCTTTGTTGGAGTCATTGGCAAATATACTATTTATGGTAAGTTTCTATTATGGGCAAGTCAAGGTTGTTAATTCTATGTAACTTCGATAACATATTGATCTGAACAAAAGATCGTATATGATCAGATAAAGCATGGACATCCTCATGTAGGATTTGCCTATTTATAACCCTCTATGAATTACCTTATCGGCGTCTCATTTAGGACCATTAAATAATGTTTAGTTTGCATAGTTGTTAAACTTTGTCTGCTATCTAATTTGATCTTCTAATAGACATTGATCTTGGAGGATAAGGGCAGACCTAGAAGAGTCAAGTCCTTTGTATGGGCATGCCTCTTGGGTTCAATATAAATATAAGATAAGTATGAGGATAGAGAGCACACAATACAAAATAAAGTCCGCTAGTCTACATTACTGCCTTATTCGAATTATTGCAGAGTAAGAACATTTCCAGAATAGTATTTATATTATTGATAAACACTTCAAGTCTCAACTAAAGAAGATCATCTTCAGCAAGCAATAAAGAAGGTATTATCTTAGTCTGATTTATAGCAGAATTTGCAGAAACTTTACATGGTATCAGAGCTCTGGCAGTCGAACATAGGCTCTGCAAACTAAAGGATCAAACTTTATATATCTAGCAACATCCTTCTATCTTCAATCGCAAGCACAATCAGACCCAAGGACAAATTTGATGGGAAAGAACACTCCATTGCTTGGAAATTCATAATTACAATGATTCTTGAAGACAATGATGTGAAACAGTTTGTTGATTCAGCATCCAAACAACTTGTTGCTGAACCTAATAAAACTATCTGAAGTAAAGGAAACAAGAAAGCCATGCAGATCATAATAGATGGAGTGAAAAATGAAATATTACCTATGCCAATGAAACATCAAACAGCATTTCATATGATGAATGCATTATTAAATGCATATGACGTTAATAAAGTGACTAGAACCCTTGCACTAAAAGGCAACTAAATCATATACAGATAAAGAAGGGAGAATCTATGAACTCTTACATCCTAGGGGTGGCTAGTCTAAGAGACGAACTTGCAAGTATGGGGAACATAATTGAAGACATAGAACTAACACTTATGGTTATAGATGGGTTACTAGATTCATGGGAAACATTCTCACAAGGAGCAAGAGCTAGAGACAATCTTCCAAACTTAAATAGACTTAAAGGAGATTGCCTGCAAGTAGAATCTAGGAAACTTAAGAAAGGAGGAAGATTGAAAATTGAAGATGAAGAACTTCATGTTCTCAATACAAATTCCTATAAAGGTAAGAAGAATCACTTCAAGAAGAAGAAGGGCAATCAAAGAAATGACAAACCTAAGAAAGATCTATTCAAAATAAAATACTTCAAATTTGAAAAACTTGGACACAGTAAATCTAATTGCCCTAAGAATACAAAGCAGCAAGTAAACTGTACTAACATTACTAGGAAAGAAGATAACTATGATCTTGAGAATCATGTATTGTATTCTATACTATCAAATGAAGTATCAAGCAACGCATGGGTAATTGATAGCGGATCATCTCGACACATTACACAATACAAAGAAGCACTGGACTCTATATCTGAAGAAGTTCATGGCAAAATTACCATCGGTGATAATTCCCCTCTTTCAATCAAAGGAATTGGGAATTGCACCTTGAAACTAAAGTTAGTTAATTCTCTACATCTCAAAGCAGTACTCTATGTACCAAGAATAAAAAGGAATCTAATCTCGGTTACAGCACTTAAAGATGATGGATATAATGTTGCATTCATGGACGGTAAAGTAATGACCTGGTCTAAGAACTCTTCATTTAAGAAATCAAAGTTGATTGGTCGAAGAGAGGGATACTTGTATAAATTAAATACAGAACCTTGTCAACCTATTCAAGCTTTAATTCATGAAGTTGCTGATATAAACGAAATATGGCACAAAAGGTTAGGACATCTAAATTTCAAAGCCTTATCAACTATGAAGAAGTTGGTAACTGGTTTACCTAAGTTCAATAAAGATCACTCAAGCATATGCAAAGGATGCGCTCTGGGTAAGAACACCAAAAGTCCATTTCATGAACCACTAGAAAAACTAACAATGTTTTGGAATTAATCCACTCATATTTATGTAGACCTATGTCTATTCCTTCTCTTGGAGGATTCTGGTACTATATACTTTTTATAGATGACTTCTCTAGAAAAACTTGGATTTACTTCTTAAAGTGTAAAGAATCATAAGAAATCTTTAAGAGATTTAAAGAATTCAAAACATCAACTGAAAACTTATTAGGACACAAAACTAAAACTCTTAGGACTGATAATGGAGGGGAATATACTTCAGATTTGTTTAAAAAGTTTTGTAAAGAAATAGGAATTAAGAGGGAATACATTGTTCCTTATAACCCACAACAAAACGAGGTAGCAGAAAAGAAGAATAGAACAACTACAGAAGCAGCAAGAGCTATGATATTTGATCAAAATTTAGAATATTATCTTTGGGCAAAAGCCTCTTGTAATGCTGTCTATATTCAAAACAAGAGTCCTCACTCCTATCTTAAAGATAAAACTCCTGTCTACTAAGGATAAAACTAATATAAGTCATCTTAGGATTTTAGGGCATCCAGTATATATACATGTTCCAAAAGAAAAGAGAGCTAAGTTAGAACCCTTCAAGAGGAAAGGTTTTTTTGTCGAGTATAGTGAAACACCTAAAGCATATAGGATTTTCATACCTAGTCAGGAAAACATTGAACTTCCTAGGGATGTAATATTTGAAGAGGATTTAGCATTCAAAATAGCCCTAAGTTCTGGAGAACCCTATCCCTTACCTAGTTCTGAAGAAAATACCGAATCTGAGTTTCAAAGGGAGAACATTGTAGAAATTCAAAATGAAATTCAAAATTTTAATCTTGAGGAAACTCAAAATCCAAAGAAATGACCACTTTGGGCCATTAAGAAAGTAAAGCAAGCACAAGACTTCGCTACACCATCTGGAATCTTCAGAAAAAGCAAAAGACCCAAAAGATTTTCTAGTTATGAAGCAAACATGAGTGATTTATCTAAATCAAAACCAACCAATGTGTCAAATGCTATTAAACATACAGCTTGGAAGGATGCTAGACAGAAGAATACCAATCCATTATTAAGAATGATGTTTGGGAAATTGTTCCAAGAACTGAAGGAAAATCCGTTGTTTCTTCTAAGTGGATATTTAAAATCAAACATGCTGCTAACAGTAGCATTGAAAAATATAAAGCCAAATTTGTAGCCATGGGATTCTCTCAGAAAGAGGGAATCGATTATGAAGAAACCTTTTCTCCTATTGCCAGATACACCTCTATAAGAGCAGTCCTAGCTATTGCAACATCGAAGGGATGGAAAGTACATCAGATGGATGTAAAAACAACATTTCTAAATGAAAAGATTACAGAAGAGTTATATTTGGAGCAACTTGAAGGATTTAAAACTCATAACCCTAAAGTTTTTGTTTACAGGCTCAAGAAAGCTCTCTATGGGCTTAAACAGGCTCCAAGTATCTCACCAACTTAGGATTCTCCAAGAATGACACTGATCCAAATCTATATTATAAAAGGGATAAAGATGATATGGTAATTTTGATACTATATGTTGATAATTTACTAATAATAGGTGATGATCATCTTATAGATCAATGCAAGAAAGATCTAATCAGAGAAATTGAGATGAAAGATTTAGGACTCCTTCATTACTTCCTGGGACTGGAAGTATGGCAGAATTCTAACAGCATCATACTTAATCAAGGAAAGTATACATTGGACATTTTGAAGAGATTTGGTAAGTCGAACTACAGGCCTATGTCCTCTCCAATGGAGACTAATCTACATAAACTTAAGGAAGCAGCAGCAAAATCACCTCCCATAGACTCTACTCTTGTAATGTCCCCTGTTAGATATCTTGGTAATTTTAGGACAATGTTATTATAACTCAGATTGTGATGGGTTCCTAATTCAGAGATTGATATGGTTATGACTTATTTGAGCTTTTGACCCTCACTATTGTAGAGTGTGGGGTTCCTCTTAATATCAATTTATAGCTCCAATAGTTATTCTATGTAAATGTAAATGATGTGTTGTGATGTGAGAGAAATATATTCTTCCTATTGATTGGATATATACCAATTGGATGCTCTGGTAAGTATAAGTATTTTCTAAACACCAATAATATTACACTTCCCTCTTTTGATGCTTTTGAATACATATTTAAGAGTTCCTTAAAGAAGGTAAACTTCCCTTCAAACTATGCAAATATGAATCAGATAGACTGTGTAATGTTTTCCAATCATCAATTGTAGAGATATTATTATGATTGCCGGACTAATAACTATGCACAGATCTGCAGATTATATGCCTTACCAACTTGGTGATGTGGGTGTTATCGCCTTCTCTTATTTTGTTTCCCAAGTCTTGCTTCTTATGATTATATTTATCATGTGCTCCGATTCATTGTCTTATGTTTATATCTGACTTCGAATTGGTAATACATATATGAACTCGGTGATGTTTCCAGTATATTCAACCGTGTGGTATGCCAGTTATTTCTAGGAGAAATATGCTAGATATGATGTGATTAGGATATTCCCTCTTTCCTGGATGATACTCTCTATCCTTATCCTCCAAAGTCATCAATCCCTACTATTACTTGGTGGTTCTAAATCGAATCTTCTTTCCTTGCTAGGATGGAGTGTACGACAACTTTGCTTCAGTCTATTATGCCCTCTTTGTTTACTATCAGGTCTTCTCTATTGCTGATTGTACGCTGCTTAGGATGATTGTTTGTTCTAAGTCTGAGACGGTATGTATTTGTTCTTTTCCTCCTTTCGGTGCTCCAATCACTTTCACTTCTCCTATGTTCGCCCAGGGTATATATCTGTTCACCTGGTACTCTTCTCGTTCCACGCTTGTATTCTTTGGGTGTTGCAAGGAGTATTTCTTTGTCGGCAACGTCTGCTTTGTCTGCGATATCTGGATTGTCACTTCCTCCGCAAACTTTGGCGTATGCTCTGTCGTGATCCCCTTTGATATTTTCCTATCATTATCCCCCCTTTCCCTTTTACACCTGATTCTTCCTTTATTATATATGTATTCTCCCATTTGGAATAGTCACATCCCTCTCCAAATATTACTAATGATTAAATTTAATTATCATTGATTTATTAATTTGATCACTATACATTCTTAGAAATATGTGTTATGGAATTACATTATATTCATTAAATAGCGATTTAATATTTGTTATTATTATTATAATAGAATCTTATTTGAGAACGGGGACATTAATATAATAATATAATAATATATCATATTATTATATTAATATATTATTTATTCCTATCATATCCTCTTATTTTATTAATATAATATAATAATATATCATATTATTATACTAATATATTATCATATCCTCTTATTTTATTATATTAACACTACAATTAATAATTTATTATTAAATTGACTCCTTATTTTGTTCTTTATTATTAAACTCTTAAGAGGCAAAATAGGGGACATAACTCTTTACAGGCAGATGATTGGGTCTCTTATGTACTTGGTAAATACAAGATTTGATATTTGCTATGCTCTTAATGCCTTAAGTCAATTTATGTGTGAGCCAAAGGAGATTCACCTAGTTGCAGTCAAACACATTTTGAGATACGTACAAGGCACTCTTAATCTTGGGCTCAAGTATGAGAAAGTTGACTTGGATTTACATGTGTACACAAACACAGATTGGGCTGGAAGTGTTACTGATAGGAAAAGCATTTTAGGATGTTTCAGTTTAGGCTTAGCGCAGGCATCAATAGCACAGAGTTCCACAAAAGCTGAATACATTGCCACAACAATGGCCTCTCGGGAAGCAGTTTGGCTCAAAAGTTACTTGTGGGATTATTTGGTCAACCCATGAATCTTACTATTATTCATTGTGATAATCAGAGTTCCATCAAGCTTTCTGTGAATCCACTTTTTTATGACAGATCCAAGTATATTACCATTATGTAAGAGATATGGTAGATAGGAATATTGTAAAATTAGAATACATTTGCACTGTAGATCAAACAGCAGATATTCTTACCAAAACTCTCTCTCGAGTGAAGATAGATCACTTCAGGAAAAGACTTGGTATGGTTGAATTGTAATACATTTGTAACGTTCCTTAATTATTAATAATTTTTTTATTAAAATTATTATTGTAAGGCTATTGACTGTTATGGGCTTCACCATTTGTATTCATTATTTAAGAGGTGACAATCTCTGAGATAATGAACACTTGTATAAAAGACATTATGAGAGATGACGATCTCTTAGATAATGTGCTGAACAAAAGAGAACTATTGTCAGATCTAGATGAGTTCAAAATCTTTTTGTGATGTAGACATTTCTATGCCTATTAGTCACAACTTGGATAAAGGAAGAATTTAATCATTCTCCGGATGTTATCCTGTGTTTTGGTAGATCTTATCTTAGGATCATGTTGTGATCTAGGATTGCCAGTACCTATGAGTCACAACTTGGATTGATGAACAATTTAATCATTCTTTGGATTTTATCGTGTATGTTGCATTCCATGCAATACTTATGACTAGTATGAGTGATAAATCATATCACAAGATGGTATTATGACAATATCATGTGTTCTATGATACCACATGCTTAGAAGATTCAAATAGATATAGAGTATCAATCTATGCTTATTCATCTTGATTGATGTTGCTAGATATGTTATCTCTCAATATGATTATCAAGTTAAGAGGGAGTGTTAGTTCTATGCAACTTCAATAACATACTGATCTGATCAGCAGATCGTACATGATCAGATAAAGCATGGACATCCTCATGTAGGATTTTCCTATTTATAACCCTTTATGAATTACTTTATCGGCGTCTCATTTAGGAGCATTAAATAATGTTTAGTTTGCATAGTTGTTAAACTTTGTTTGCTATCTAATTTGATCTTATAATAGAAGCCAATCTTGGAGGATAATTATGTGCTTATTATAAGGGCCAACCTAGAAGAGCCATGTCCTTTGTAAGGACATGCCTCTTGGGTTTAATATAAATATAGGATAAGTATGAGGATAGAGAGCACACAATACAAAATAAAGTCTGCTCCTCTACATTACTGCCTTATTCGAATTATTGCAGAGTAAGAACATTTCCAAAGTAGTATTTATACTATTGATAAACACTTCAAGTCTGAACTAAAGAAGATCATCTTCAGCAAGCAATAAAGAAGGTATTATCTCAGTCTGATTTATAGCAGAATTTGCAGAAACTTAAGAAAGGTTACTATTCTAAGCAGGGTACCTGAACACTTTGTAGTTTCATAGCATTGTGGTGGCATCAATAAAGCTTCCAGTTTGAGACTTACTAATTATAGTACATCAATCGTGAGACAGCAGCTAATTTTGGCATGTCATCTAGGCGTCAAGTTTTATGCACAAGCACTTGGATTTTGTATGGATTATTAATGGGATTTATAAGCCATATTAAAATTTAGCAATCATTAATTTAGTGGATTAATGATTAAATTTTAAGCTTATTATAGAAGTGTTGAAAGCACATTAATTATTGTTTAATATAGTTAGTTTGGATATCCAAGTATGGATGGGAAATATTATTAATTATTAGAGTTCAAAGCCAAAGGTATGCAACAAAAAGAAAAATATATGAATCCAAATTCACATGAAGATTAATTTACTAAGTTACCGATTCGGATGCGGATTCCGAAGCGGATTCCGGAAGCGGATATGGGATGCGGGGATTTTTTTTTTTTTGGATGCGTATGCGGGAGGAAACGTATATATATAATATTATAATATTAACATATGCAACGAAATGCAAGAAAAATACAAAAAAAAATCATTTGATAAAGCATAATATGACTATGAATCTATGATACTTAACAGTTAATTGAACCCTTAAACAAAATTCAAGATATTTCAAAATTCATATGATATTCATATATCAATATCAATATGTGCTTGTCCAACATTAGCGTTTAGTCTTGACTCTTAAACAATAAGTTCAAATAGGTCATGTTCAAGATTCCAACAAAATAAAATTTAAAAACATGGTAAATGATTGAAGTCTGAAGATTCAATCAATCAGAGTCTGGCTCTGAATCATAGGGATTTGCAAGAAAATCCACATTCTCATTGTCATCTCCAACTGCTGAAAGATCATTTGAACCAAGCATGGTTCCACTTATGCTAGATGCACCACGTGCCACACTAACATCATCACTGTCTCCAACTGTAACAAGATCATGAAGTGTTGCATCCAAATCTGCACACTCAGGGGCTACATCCCAAAGCTTTGTTGCCCCTTCCTTGTAATGATCATTCTTACGTGACAAAAGACGCAAGTTGGTTTGGACAAAGACCAAGTCCTCAGCTTTCTTGGAGCCTAACCGGTTGCGCTTCACCGAATGGATAAAGGAGTATGTACTCCAATTCCTTTCAGCAGTAGAAGAACTAGCAACCTATATAGTTGTCACAAAACATACAAATGAAAAGCAAATTAATTTTATAGAATGTGTGAAACACTAAATTCTACAATGCAAGTGTAAACATAAAAATTTAAAACAAATTTACAAAACAAAATAAAAAACTTACTTTTGATAGGACTTTGATTGCAAGAGGTTGAAGATGCTTGAAAGGTTGACCATACATGTACCACCATGTGATAGCTCCCATTCTATTTTGGTCCTTTAGTGCAAATGGAGAATGCTTTAACCTCGAAGCAAACAACCCAAATTCTTCCCTCACTTTTTCATGCATTTCTTCCAGTGGGAAGAGTCTTGAAAGGGCTTTGTGGCACCCCTCAGCAACCTCCTCATCCGCAAATGGTGCAACTCTATCCGGCATACCAGCTATCTCCTCACTATAGTACCTAGGAGATAAGGCATATGCAAGGAGGTGCAATGGGGTAGTCATCTTATTCCAGCGATGGTTGATAATTGCTTGCACTTGTTTGCATAAGGCTTCACATTGTGTGGGGTCACTCTCATGTGCTTGTATAGAATGTTTTACCTTCTCAACCATGGTGTCTATGCCATCATACACATCCCCTAAGCAAGGTGTATCTGTATCAGCAAAACGGAGCATAGTCATGATGGGCTCGGTGAAATCCAATACATATGCCACACAAGCCCACCAACTCTCATTCAAGATCAAATTCCTGATCCTTTGTGCTCTTTCTGAATTTGAGATCTTCCATACACCCCATTGATGACCGATGACCATTTGACTTAATGCATCTTTTACCTTGAGGAGTCGTCTCATAACGATTGTATGAGATGCAAAACGGGTCTCAGCAACCTAAGCAAGTTAACAATATGTCAATTGACAATATAATTGTAAATTTTAATTTTTAACTAAATTACAAAACCATGAAACTTAGTAATTTAAAAAAATTAATTTACCTTCAGCAACTCCAATTTGGAGTATGTTCTAAAAATGGATTGTGACATGTGGTGGTTGGTCACAAACATCTGTATGTCCTCCCCCTCTTCATATATTTTCTTCACCCAATCTACTTCAGTGCCAATCCTCTGCATGATCAAGTTAAGGGAGTGAACAGTGCATGGAGTCCAAAAAATATGGTCATACCGACTCTCAACTAAAGCACCCGCACCCCTGCAATTTTTGGCATTGTCAGTGACCACCTGTACCACATTCTCACTACCCACCATCTCAATGGCCTCAATGAGAATTCTAGAAATGAATTCCGAATCCTTCACTTGCCCTTCACAATCAATGGCCTTCAAAAACATTGCCCCTTTGGGGGAAGTTGCAATCACATTAATCAGTGGCCGGTTTCTTGTATCCTTCCAACCATCTGACACAATAGTTAGACCCGGAGTTTTCCAAAATTTTTTGATTGGTTGAAGGTCTCTCTCTATATGTGCCCTCTCTTGTTGCAATAAAGTTGTACGCACCTTTTCATAGCCCGGGCTTGTGTAGTCAGCTGGTGATTCTTTGATTGCTGCCACCATTTCCTTCCAATATGGTGATCTCACCAAGTTGAAAGAAAGCCCATTCGCATAGAGGCAACGTGCAATAGCTTCATCAGCGCGGTCTCTTGCCCCCATTTTAAATGCGGTGTCCAATGGGCCTCTTTTACGGGTTGAAATTTCCACTTCTTCCTCATCCTCTTCTGGCACAGGTACCTGCAAGAATGGGTGTTGGGAGGATGCCATTGGTTCAGTGGGTGTCTTTAGCTTGCTCTTTGAGGAAGGACCTTGATGGTAGCTTTTTTTTGATCTATTGATCAATGCATCAGCAGCTTCTTGTTCTCTTACAAATGCAAGTATTTCCGCGCTAGTCATCCCAGTACCATTTTTGCCTTTGCACATTCCAAATCCTTTGCCAGCACGGCCCATAAAATGAAGCTGCACTCGAGAATATGAGCTATTGAAAGGTTTTCCTTTGTCACTTTGACAATAATTGCACTTCCAATAGTATGAGCCACCTCCTGAAACCTGTGATATCCGTGTTGTATGTCTCCACAAAGGAGAACCTACATCAATTTTAAAATTATCAGTCCCTTCCCCTCCTTGGCCCCCCACTGAACTTTGACTAGCACTACCACCGGTATCCATTCTTGTCTAGTTTTTTGCAACCTATTTTATAAGAAAATAAATAAATTTTAATTAGTTCCTAACAACGATGAACATCAATGATCATGCATACAAGTGGAAAGAAGTGAGAAAAACTACTAAAATAGATACCCAAAGTTGCTTCTACATATCTTTCAAAAAAAAAAATTTGAAAAAAAACTTTAAAAAAAATCTTCAAGAACTTAAAAAAATCATCAAAAACTCAAAAAAATTCATCTAAATACTCAAGAAAAGGATTGATCACTTACCTTGAATGGTTTAAACTTCTTTGAGAAAGCTATCTCTCCCTCTTCGATCGATCCTCTTCGAAAATGCTGAACTTAGCTTCACAATGGAGGAGTGGCTGTAGGTGCAAACAAAACTCTAAAATGACTCTTGTGAATGCTTCTATGTTGTCTTCTAGGGTCGTTTTAGGGTTTTATTGTGAAAAAATGCTTTAAAAAATGTTTTTAGTCACATGTTGTTTCATAGTTTTAAGTTAAAATATACTTTATTTTATTAATTTTCCGCCTAACTCCCGCAGATGCGTCCGGATGCTCCCGGATTCCCTGCGGATGCTGCCTGGAAGCCACCCGCAGGCATCCGGAGGCTTCCCGCATCCGTCCGCATCGGATGCGGAAGCCAGGCCCTACTGGCACGAATCGGTATCTGAGAGATTAAACGTTGAAGCCAGGGTGACGGATTTGGCAAGAATGAATTACGAAGGAATGAGAATAGCGCCACACTCACCCACCTACATGTGTTTATGACTTTGGTGTTTTAGTGATCGATTTGCAAGGGTTCCTGAATTTCAGAAATGGAGGATGTGATAATTCTTCTTGGTCATCACACTTTAAATTGGTTGTTCTCCACCAATGAATTGTGCTTGAAAATGGTCTATCTCATAACAATTATTGGGCTCTGTGAGTGTTTTTTGAGGGATAGCTTTCACTCTGAGTTCAATTGCAGGTTTGAAATTTTTAGATGCTAGATACATATTGCAGGAATTAATTTAATCAGCGTACATATTCCTAATTGCTGTGACTCCTCATAGCGGTGAAAGATTTATTTAATAGGCTTGTTTTTGGGAGCTGAATATACCAGGAGAAGGCATGGCTCAGTCTCATTAGTGCAGACACTGCACATTTGGTCCTCCATGTCAAAGGAAATGGCTTCATCAGATATTTGCAATATCTCCAGACCCATTCAGCATTGATAGTTCGGAGAAACTGCTTCTTCAGCTACGGAGACTTTGTCTCAATTAATAGGCTTACTTTGCATGTTATAGATCCACAATACATTTTCTTGCATCCACAGCAAAGCTGGGATAGAATTTAGCGGCTGCATTTCTCTTTGGAGATTATGATTGACATACCATCCGTCATTCCAGGTTCATAAATATATTCTGCACATAAACTGTGTCTCATATATTATATATCTTTTGCACTGTAATCATTAGCTTTGTAAATATGAAGTGAATAAGCTTGGTGAGCAGAGCTTAAATTACATTTGCAATTTCCATGCATTGTAGTTGTTTTGTTGCAGCAAAAATTCAAAAGGTGCATATCTGGAATGAAACAATAATAAACACACTAAAATATGGAGCCAGAATTGAAGTTAAAACCCGTTGGGGTTCCTACAGGCAATGCCCAAGTAGGGCCTCCAAATAATATCCCATAACAATCCTGTGTATTCTTTTTACGTAAAACTTATGTGTCAAACAAGGCATGCACTGTTTGCAATAAATAAACATTTTCTGATATTATTGAAAAGCACACAAAGTTCCCAATCCTATCCTCTGATGCCAAAGAAAGATTAGAACATGAAAAAGTAAAACAGTAAATTGTTATAATCCCGCTTAAGGAAGGTTAAGAATCCAATCTTCTTTTGTGCAAACAAAACCAAGAATTTAACAAGATATCATGAATTACCATATCGGAAGAAAGGGTGTCCAATAACTTGATTTCTTTCTGCCAGATAAGCTGCTATCTGAACTTCACCAAGTTCTACTTTTCCAGTGTTAGCAACACCATCCAGCCAAGAAACTGATCACCAATATATTTTCAAATGAGTTCAAGGATCAAACAGATGGTAATGAAATTTATCTTGAAAGAAGCTAAACATTGAATAAAGTGCTAGGACATTTTCAATATCATAAAGTGAGTGGTAGTCAGCAAATGGCTGAATCAATGTCAATGTTACAGCTCCAAGTATGCCTTCACTTGAAAGAAGAAAATCAACTCATTATCTGACCACTTGAGAAAGGTGAATGGATGAGATAAAATGCCATTACACACTTCCCCATTCTATTTCTTGCAAATTTCCTGAATTGCTAACGGTAGATGCCAATTCTCCCTAGTATTCAATACAATTAAGTAGGGTGAATATCTGACTAGGCTAATAGGTATTCTACGAATTTTTAATTAATACATGCAAATATTAATCAACAAACCTCACCAATGCTCTCGCCATCCAAAAGCATATTTTTCACTGTCCATGGGAATGAGTTGGCCAAATCCTATTACTTTGATATTAAAATATCAGGTCAAAGTAGGTCAAAAAGTACTGATTCTAAAATTTGAAGTGTAGAACTTTGAATTAAAAAAAGAGGAGAAGAAGATATCGAAGACCTAAAACCCCCAGGATATTTCAGTGTGTTTTATAGTATCGATATAAATATGCAATCTACAGACTACAACAGTTAACTAGGAAATAGCAATATGCAAGAATTTAGTATTCTCCATACATTGTAAAAATGCAACATCTTGAGTCTTTATTACTTCTCTCATATTGCCACTCAGTAGACATCACATTAAAACCCATTTTTCATATTTATATATATTTAAACTTTCTAGAAATAAATACAAAAGCTCACAGACAAGATGAGAAAATTATTTCCCTTTCAATGGCATACCAATTTTTTTCCAATGAGGTGAAAACTTCTGGCAACTTGCACTCCCCAGAGAATAGATCTAATTGAACATAAAGGTCATCAGTTCATAACAAAAAACAAGGAACTCATCAATTCTACTCAATGAAGATGTTGGTGAAATATTACAAGATGGTAGAAACAAATACATCTTCTTGCACTATGAAACACGAATGATATTTGATTCCAGAATTATACCAGATTTTTGTGCTAAATAATGTTGAACTAAATTATCAAAACTAAACTTAATGGACAACTCATAGGCAGAAACATGTTTGGTGTAAGTTCAGTACCTGAATCAACCAGGTCATTTCATCTCGAAGCACAGCTCCAAAATTCTGAGATGTAAGAACTTCACTATCATCATCCCAGAAATCTAAACATACAGAACAAAGATCGTGCATGTCATTCACAAATGATATCTGTACTTAAATACACCCTATGCTAGATAGAGAAAAAATATTCACTATCAGAAATATGCACACAATTGTAACACCGTAATACACACAAAACAATTGCCACAGATATACATGTTGCACACGTGTTTGTATTTGTTGTGAGGTTTTCACACCATTGCAAATGGGGACCCCCTCTTTTTCTGGTAGGTTTGGTGGTTGGGGAAAATTTGCCAACAATTTGGGTGCAAGAGGTTGTATTTGTGTATGTCTAAAATTTTGCAAAGGTTCGGTACTAAGCTGGGCTATAGAAGGTTATGTTTGGTTTAAAATTTTAGAAACTTGCCAAAGTGCCAAAGAGGGAGGGTTTGGTTAAGTTTGGCTAAGTCTAGGAGATGGAACAAAATAGGAGGTGATGTTAATAGAGGAGCTAAATTTGGCCAAGTATAAAAAAAATTGGATCTGAGACATATTTCAATACCGATGTAATTTTTGTCTATTCTTGAGCTGACTTGATTTTCTACCTATGCAATTTTCATCTCATCTTGGAGCTGAGTTTTTCTTTTTCTTGCATCTTAAATTTTTGTCTCATCTCGAGTCAAGTATAAGAGGCATCACGACTTTAATTTCAAACTAGGAAAACCTATTTTACATCAAATTTATTTTTTTAAATTAGAAAAAACTTGAGAAAAAATGACAAAAAGGCAAAATAAAATAAAATAATAAATGAAAATGGGATTTAAATTGAGATGAGATTAAATTTATCTCAATTTTGCAAAATGAAAATGGTGCAAATTTCGATGAGATTGGACCAGACAAATGCAGATCAGGTCCCAATCAATGAGGCACGTGGATTTAAAACAAGTTTAATGGGCCCATCGATGAGATTGGACTAAACAAATGTAGATGAGGTCCCAATCAATGAGGCACATGGATTTAAAACTAATTTAATGGGCCAAATAACCAAAACGTATGGCCTTTTTGGTGTCCATGTTTGGATAAATCTTGGTGCAACACTTGAGAGGAAGATGCAAGCAAATAATTAAATACAAAGTTGCCACCAAATTCAAGGTTGTTTAAAAGATTTTGGAAGATTATTAAGTGCAGATTGGGACACTGAATTTGATGCATGGTTGGTTTGTAAAACAAAAGTGAATTAAATGCCAAGCAATTTCAGCTCAAAGCTCAAGGCAATTTAGATTAGCTATGATTTAATGGCGCAAACTCCGTTGCAAGACCTTTGGCAATTCAAATTTTGCCTCGAGTCTAACCATAGAGGCTTTGTATTTAATGACCATTTGCAATTGAGAAGAGGGGTCGAATTTAATGTCACAGCTGGGAATTAAATGCTAATGCAACTGCCATTTAATGGCAAATTTGCAAGCCCTTGTGGAAAACATTTTCATTGAAAACAGAGGCAAATTAGAAGCTACATTTCAAATTGCAGAGTCGATTGAGGATTATTTTTTGCGGCTAACATCTACAGCAGGGGTCTGATCCACATTTCTTAGGTACGTCTGATATAGAGGACCAGCAAATAAACACTTCTCAGACATTCAACAATCATCTACAGGCAGACTTCAACGCAAAACTCCATTTTAAGGCTCCAAAACTCTGATTTTGATAGAGGCTTCAAACAGTGAATTTAAATTTGTCACATGTCTAATAAAAGTTTAAATTCAACATGATTTTGTTTCAGATCAGACTTAAAGGGCTGATATCAAATCATTCCAATCATGTTAAGAAAAGGCTGATTCCACTTATTATCAGTGTTACCCCAGTACTAGGGTACATCGAGATGGCAGGCCGCAAAACACCAGGACGAGTTTTTGGGATGCAGGGAAAATCGGCCTCATTTTCAGGACAGCTGGGGGACAGCAGGGGGACGGCAGCAAGGGGAGGACTGACCTAGACTGTATACAAGATCAAAGGTTTGAAAGTTATTTTTTCATATTTTTTAAAAAAAATTCTCATCTTTTTATTTGCCCTTTCCGGAGATCTTCTGCTCAAAATTTCAAGCCAAAACTTTCATTGGTCCCTAAAACTAGCAGCCGTAGGCTTGTTGTTTTTGGGACTAAAACTAGATTTTTAGTTCTTCTTTCCAACAGTGTAAGCGGCTTCGAAATCCGAGCTCTAGGTCAAAAGTTATGACCCCGACAAGTTGGGGTAATTAAACACCTAGTTTTGAATAGTTTTAGTTTAATTTTGTTGTTTTTATTATAGCCACATAAACATTTTGAATTCATGGCTATGGTGACTATTGATATTCCATCATTGTATACATTCTTTCAATTTCAATTAATAAGATGGCTTTTGGTTTGCATACAACTCTTTCGAGTTTTGCAAGATTTTTCAGAACTTGAGCATTGGTATCGCAAGTATTTTGATTCACCAAATATTGTGTTTGCAGCCCACTTCTTAAATTCAGATCAAGGACTGAGCAAGGAGGGGTGTTGTATAGTATACACATAGAACTTGAAATGCTAGTTATGAAATGATGTTTCAGTAGAACATAGCAAAATAAAATAATTGAACATGGCAAAATTGCAACATGAGCTAGAACTATTGAACATTCAACATAGTAAGATATTACATACCCAATAGTAACATTCAAAAATCAAAATTTAAATAGAAAGTCAAGTACCCATCCCAACGGCGGCATGGTTGTTGAATGGCAGAGGTGGGGGTACTTGGGTACTCAAGCACCTGGTGCGGGGATGTCTCAAGAATGGAACTTCGAGGTTTGGGAGGGGGGTGTGAGTCCCCATGTTACACTGGTTGCATAGTATACATATAGAACTTGAAATGCTTGTTATGAAATGATGTTTCAATAGAATGTACCAATTTAAAATACTTGAACATAGCAAAATTGCAACATGAACTAGAACCATTGAACATTCAACATGGTAACGTATTACCCAATAGTAACATTCAAAAATCAAAATTCAAATAGAAATCCAAGTTTCCATTCCAGCAGCAGCATGGTCACAGAATGGTGTAGATGGGGGTACTTTGGTACGGCAGTACCCAGTGTAGGGACGTCTCCAAGACGAATACTCAAGGTTTGGGAGGGGGCACGATTTCCTGTGTAACATTGCTTATTATCATTAATTTTCATTATTTGGGAAAGGTAATTAGTCTCAATTAGTTTACTTGTTTGAGTCTGATATGAATGAAAAAAAAATTCTGATTTTAATGACTTGACTTGTACTAAACTCTAATTTGGATATCAAATTTGATGAAGGGAAACATTATGAAAACCCATTAGAAATTCATTTAGGGAAAAAATTATGAAAACCCATCAGAAATATTTTAAGGGAAAATAGTGTGGAAACCCATATTACAATAATAGATAAGTCATCTATTATTAGTTAATGGTTATCTATTATAAATATCTAATTAGCTTTTAGTTTTCTTTCATTTTTTGCTTTCTCTAGAATAGAATGTTTCGATTCTTTACGATTGTTTCCTAAGGAAACATTGTCTCATTCTTTTGAATAAATTGACCGTCTGGTATCTATTAATAATAAGCAAGTATTTTACCAATTACTTCCATAACATTGTATCAAAGCTAATACTTCAATTTTTTCGGAAAAAATTATAATTTCTTGAAATTATTTGTTCAAATTTTTTCAAAACAAATTCCGTCAATTTCTTTAAAACCCGCCTAGGGTTTTTTGCCTTGAGAAATCCGAATCAGCCTAAAAACTCAACTAGGGTTTTACAAATCGCAACTTTGTCTGTGCAAATCGCGTATTGAAAAAATTGCGACTGGAACAGGGTTTGACTTTTTTGTTTTTGGTGTAATTGTCAAATCGCAAGTTGGTGTTTGGGTTTGCAGGTTCATACCTCTGCAAATCATGACTGGAACATACTCATTTCCACAGCCATCTGCACGATTTCCTGCTTGATCCGAAAATGCAACTCACGACACAACTAGTGCCCTTGTTTTTCAAGTTGTCGTTTTTCTTCTAGCCGTGTTTTTTTACTGCAACCAGCACCGTTCTTTGTGTCCATCTCTAAAGCTGAGATCTGGAACTCAAATTGATGATTTTTGCCTTTAAAATCGTCACCTTTTTGGCCTACAAACACCATTTTTTTTGCCATTTCGACCTCCATGGTCGCCGACTGAATTTTTTGCTCAAAACCCTAATTTTTGGGATCGAAACAATATTTAGATTTCAAATTCTTGATGGGTTTTTCAAGAGCTCAACTGGGTAATCGTCCGATTTTTTCTAGGTGCCTCGATTTTTGATCCAACGAATCCAGAAAACAACAGCATATTCCTTTTGGGTTTTTCAAGCTCTCTTCTAGGTCACTCCAATTTTTTTGGGTTGTTCGTCTTTTTTCCTCGAAGGTGTCTTCACAGATTTTCACAATTTTTCATTGAAAGACGTGCCATGGCATCTCTGACATATTTTGCTCGAGCATAACTCCAAATTCAATGGTCAAAATTATGGCACCTGGAAGCAGTAGATCATCGCAATTTTTCAATATCGGAACACCGATCAACCTATTTTGGGTGTTACGAAGTGTCTGACTTCTCCAGGTCCTAATCAAGATAAATGGGATCTGAATAATTGAGAGGCAGTGATGCTTCTCAAATTATACGTGGCTGATGATCAGCTTTCTCAGATTCCATCTGGCAAGACAGCTACCGAGATCTGGACACATCTCAAAGGTCTTCAAAAGACATCTGACAAAAGCAAAGCCTTCTTTATGAAAAAAACTCTGTTTTCTATTGTCATGGATGAGGGCACCTCGCTCCAGGCACACCTACATCAGATTCAAGAAATCCATGATTAGTTACTTGCCATCGGTCACAAGATGGAGGAAGAGGATATTGTGGTTATCACTCTTCAAAGTTTACAAAAATCCTATGAGCATTTTATCAACACTCTCAACATCACATATTCTGGTGTTGATTTGAAGTTCACCGATCTCTGTACCCTGTTGCTTTAGCAAGACCAATGGAAACAACAATTCGGTAGCAACTCCAGTTCCACCTCCACAGAGCAAACCTTTCCTGCGAAATCCTTTCAGAAGGATAAAAGCAAGTTTCAACAGCCATCTCAGCATAAGTCTTCTGCTCTAGCATCAGATGGTTCCAAAAAGAACTTTCAATGCAACTACTGCCACAAGTTTGGACACATGAAGGTTGAATGTCAGAAATGCTTAGCTGCACAGTCTAAGCAATCAGGTTTGCAACACAAAGCAAACAGTGCAAAGGACACTGAGCAGGCAGAATCTGCCTTTTATGCCTTCATGGCTAAAAGACCTACAGATCATGTGAAGTCGTCTTCCTAGTACATTGATTAAAGTACCTCTTGTCATTTCACTCACCACAAAGACTAGTTTACTGACTACCATTCTTATTTAGACTCTGTTATTTTTGGTGGCAGAGAAGAGTACACGGTTGTCAGTAAAGGCAACATTCAGATTCAGTCTACTGGGAGGAATCTAATATTCCTTAATGTGTACTACGTTCCAGGAAAGGAACTAAATCTACTCTTAGTCAGGAGTTGCTGCAACATTCTCCACAGTTGGCAATCACCTTCAGTTCACATCAGTGCACCATCACTGATCGGGCAACTAAGTCTACTGTTGCAGTGGGTCTTGAGGATCATGGTCTTTTCAAATTTACTGATTCTAGTGATTCTCGGGACTTAGCTATGGCTGCTCCACTATCTTCTGTTAGCACACTTTGGCATCAGCGATATGGGCACTTAAATGTGCATTACCTCTCACAGCTTGCTCGGGATGAACTTGTTCTTGGATTGAGAGAGATTCAGGCTCAACACCTTGGAGTTTGTGACGCATGCCAGGTTGGGAAGCAAGATCGCACACCTTTCACTAGTGGCAATTCATGGCGAGCTTCTCAGGTACTTCATCTTGTTCATGCCGATATCTGCGGCCCTATGGCCACTCCTGTTCTTGGGTCCAAGTATTTTCTGTTGTTTGTTGATGATTCCAATAGAAAAATGTGGGTGTATTTCCTTAAAAAGAAATCAAATCCATTTCCTGTATTTCAGAAGTTTAAACCTTTAGTTGAAAAAGAGTCTGGGAAATCTATTATTACTCTTAGATCAGACAACGGGGGGAATTTTGTTCTAATATTTTCTCCAGCTTCTTGGATACACATGGCATCAAATGTTAGTTAACCACACCCCACACACCACAATAGAACAGTGTAGTTGAGCGTCGGAACAGGACAATCACCGAGATGGCTCGATCCATGCTCGAACACAAACATGTTTTGAAGCAGTTTTGGGTAGAAGCAATTAACACTGCAGTTTATCTGTTGAACCGGTCACCCATAGTGGCGGTCAAAGGTAAAACTCTAGAAGAAGCCTAGTCAGATCGCAAGCCCAGAATCAATCACCTAAAGGTTTTTGGCTCCCTTGCTTTTGTTTGGATCCCTGATGCTTCACGCACCAAGTTCGATGCCAAGAGTCAGAAACTGATGCTTGCTGGATATAGCAATCTTTACAAAGCCTACCACCTGATCAATGTTGAGACCTCTTGTCTCATCTATAGTCGAGATGTAGTCTTTGATGAGCAGCAAGGACCATTCATGCCTGTTTCTCCTGTTCCTGATCCAGCAAACCAGCCTATGTAGGCTCATGATTTAGGAGTTCGGCTTCCATTAGGTCCACCTGATGGGAGGGCTCTAGTAGCTCCTGCAGCTCCAGTTATTCCAATGATACCTGTATAGACACCTCCAGCTTCTCCTGCAGGATCACCTCGCTTTGTAGATGCTTCACCTAAGTTTGATCTAAATTCTTCTGATGAGGATCCTGCTAATCAAGCATCTCCTGGTACTAATGTTGGTCATTCTCCTATCCGGCCTAAGTGGTGGGCTAAGACGCTTGTTGATCTTCGTGATGATGAGCTAATTGATGGGAGAACTGCTCGAAAAAAGAGCAAAACTACAAATTCTGTTAACTTTTCTCTCATGGCCAACATTCACAGTGTGTTTGAAGTTTGAACCTCAAAGTCTCAAATATATTCCAAGGCTAAAGGAATTCCAGAGTGGGAAGAGGTCATGACATCTTAACACTAGAGCCTTACTACTGAACAAACTTGGGTCCTTTCTGATCTTCCACCAGGGAAGAAACCCATTAGCTGCAAATGGGTCTACAAAATCAAATACAAATCCGATGGTACTTTGGATAAGTACAAAGCTCATTTAGTGGCAAAGGGCTTTTCTCAGCGTCAGGGCATTGATTATGAGGAGACCTTTGCTCCTACTGCAAAGATGAGCACCATCAGATTAGTCCTAGCCATGGAAGCACAGTTTGGCTTGAATGTCCATCAAATGGACGTCAAGAGTGCTTTCCTGAATGGTGATCTCCATGAAGAGGTCTACATGACGCAGCCTCCTAGTTTCAAGGTTGTTGGTAAAGACCATCAGGTTCTCAGATTGGTAAAAGCTCTCTATGGCTTGAAGCAGGCCCCTCAGGCATGGTACATAAAAATTGATAAGTACCTCAGTAATCAAGGCTTCAAGAGGAGTTCTTCAAACTCAAATCTGTACATCAAGACTACTGACAGTGACATCATCCTTCTGGTTCTTTATGTGGATGATCTGATCATCACTCGTAGTTCGGCATCTTTGATTCAGGGAATCAAACAGAATTTATGCCAGTCTTTTGATATGACTGACCTTGGTCTCATACATTATTGCCTAAGTGTTGAAGTTTGGCAACAGTCTTCTGGTACATTCATCTCTCAGTCCAAATATGTTAGGGCCCTATTAGACAACTTCTATATACAGGATTGCAAGCCTGAATCTACACCTATGGAGAAAGGTCTCAAGTTATTAGCAAAGTCTGATTCTCCTTCCGTTGATGATACTACATACAGGCAACTAATAGGCAGCCTCGTCTACCTCTCTGCTACTAGGTCTGATATCAACTTCACAGTCAGCTATATTTCACGCTTTATGACAGCTCCTAAGGCTGATCATTGGATGGCAACAAAGTGTGTGCTTCGTTATGTGAAGGGCACTTCAGATTATGGACTTCTATACTCTCAAAGTTCTAATCCTAAACTCAATGGGTTCACAGATTCAGATTGGGCAGGCTCTGTTGATAATAAAAAGTCAACATTTGGATGTGTTCAGTTTAGGATCCGGTGCAATCACATGGACCAGTAAGAAGCAGCAGGCAGTTTCTCTCTCTTCTACAGAGGCCGAATACAAAGGGACTGTTAAGGCAAGATGTGAAGTTGTCTGGCTTCGTCGGATGCTTGGGGATATGCAAATGTCACCAGCAGGACCGACTACTCAGTTTGTTGATAATGAAGGCATTATCAAGTTAGCACAAAATCCAGTCTTCCATGAATGAACCAAGCATGTGGATGTTCACTATCATTACATACGACAGCTGATTGAAGACGGGACTATAGATTTGCAGTATGTTCCTGCCACAGATCAAACTGCAAACATTCTCACCAAGCCTCTTGGTCTTGATAAGTGTGTCAAATTCAGAGAACAGCTTGGTGTTCTAGATAGATTAACCATTAAGGGAGAGTATTACAATAATAGATAAGTCATCTATTATTAGTTAATGGTTATCTATTATAAATATCTAATTAGCTTTAAGTTTGCTTTCATTTTTTGCTTTCTCTAGAATAGAATGTTTATATTCTTTACGATCGTTTCCTAAGGAAATATCGTCTCATTCTTTTATATAAATTGACCGTTTGGTCTTTGTTAATAACAAACAAGTATTTTACCAATTACTTCCGTAATAACCCATCAGAGAAACCTTCATGCAACAAAACGCAAGACTTTGCATACTAAACAACATATGCAAGAACATACAACTCACAAAAAGGCATGCAAGTAACATGAAATTCACAAAATGCACATGCACCAAAAAGGCAATGCGTACATTCAACCTTTGAAAATAAGAGACTTTTGCTCAAACCAAGAAATCATGCAGTCAAAACTCTCAACCAGGCTTGCAATTATCAGTGAAAATATCTTTGAAGACGAACCAAAAAAAATTCAGTTATCAATGAAAATATCTTTGAAGACGAACCACAAAATTTTCATGAAATTCCTCCAATGATTTTTCATTTTAAAAAATTGAAAAAAGAAAAATTTTGGGAAAAATTAACAAATTAGAAGAGAATTTTTCTTAAAAATTCACCATATTTTGTGAAATCTCATTGAGCTGCTCTAATACAATGTTATGGCAAATTGATGTATTAAATAGAGCAAATGAAAGCTCCTTATATAGATTTACAACGATGATGTTTCTATTATGAAACAATTGTGAACTAAAGATGAAAAGATAAGCCACCTAAAACTAAAGACTAACTAAGATGACCATTAAAGAACATTACAATATTGTAAAAGATACTGCCCTGATTAAATACATCAAAAAATGAATTAATAGTTCACTCACTTAACATTTCATGTTTTCATTTTGTCATATTGCAAACTTCAATAGAAAGAGAGGATTGCACCATCCACTTAACTTGAACGAGCAAGGATCCTCTGCCAACCAATTAATTAAGTGCTAGTAGATTTCTGACTGTGGTGCAATTCTGAACATTAGAAGAGAGTCTACTCATAGGCTAAACAAATTGAACTATATCCTAAGGATGTAACGCAACAATTTCCAACTCCCTCTAAATGTGGTGGCTTGGCAGATGAAGTTGGCCAACAATTGCAACATCCTATTACCAAGTTGATAAGGAAGATCCAACAAAAGACATTCTCTCTAAGATGCTGAGAAAGGATCAAGGGCCCGTGCTGACTAGTTATGTATTGATGATGTTGAAAATCAAATCCGTATCTAAAGTAGAGGCACACTTAATCAGCAATTTAAAAATGTCAACAAACACCATACCAATCATGCATCTTACCATAATTTTTCCAGTCATCGATAATGTATCATTAACCTTTGTCTTTTTTATGAATCACATAAGAATCAACCAAAATGTATCTTTGACAATTGCAAGACATGACAAAGAGATGTTTAACAAGCTATATCTGAACGATAGAGAAAAAGAGAATGGGCTATCCATTTAACAAAATGTAGAGATGGTATTTGGTAATTAAATATGAGTTCAATCAAAGTCACCTCCAACAAATACACCTATTAAAGTCAACCTTTCATAAATATATAAAATTAAATCCAACTTGTAAAATCGTTGTATGTAACAGTTGCACCATGTAATCAAATCTGCAGACACTCATATTCAATTCAACTTCTTTATATTAAATTATAGTATTCAAATTTATATGATGATTTCTGTTAGGAACACCAACGAAATCAAAATAGCTAAAAAGAAATTATTTTCTCATATAATAACCAATAAATATCTGAAATGAAAGAAACACTGATTGAAAGTCTAACCTTCTACCTACTGGCAAGGATTCCTTATTACTTTGTGTAGCATATATGATAACAAAAGTGTCGCCCATTGCAATGACTTTAAACATATAGTCATTTTGCTTACACATTCTAAAAGTTTCAAACTTGAATCTTTTAAAGCAGAGTTAATGATCTTTTATCAATATATGATTGTTTACCTACTTTGCTCTTAAGTTTTACACTTGTCTGAATATTTACTATGCAATGCCATGGGAAGAAGACCATGATATATTTCAATCAATATATTAATCAGGCAAGAATTTTCCCAAAAAAAATTGGCATATGCTCATGCACAAATCTCCTATACTATGCAATGTATATCTCATAACTCGCATTATAAAGTCTCATGTCATAAGAACTGTATTTCTTTTGTATGCAAGTACGTTATCAAGATACATGGGTATCTTAAAAGGAGAATAATGAAGTACTTGCATCCAAAAGAAAGCTCAACTACAATGCTCCAAATCTATTGTTTACTTAAAAGTTCATCTGGAAATTACCATCTTCAAATTTCTTTAGAAGTGGGAGCTCTAGCCTTGATAATTTGTCTCCAACATAACGTTTCTTGGCTATTGTGGCAATATCCTGTGATTGGAAAAATTAGATACAAGTACAAACGGAATATTTTCTCAAAGGAAAAATATGCTTTGACAAAAGAATAGTTCTAGTAGCACATATAGTTAGGCATAAGCTAGACATCAACCACAAAACACCATTAGCTTACAACATAAAATGAATACTCATTTGTGGAAACTGAGATTTCATTAAAACCTGTAATTCATCAACATTAAATAGGTCATAATCTCTTCTCCGCAGTTCGTGAGATAACACCTCAAAGGCATGTTGTACCTGCAAAAAAGAAAATTATCAAACTTCATCATGGATAAAACAAGTTTTCCACGGAGTTTTGTATGTTTTTCTTTTTAACTTCACAGCTTATAAACATCTTATGCTATTGAAAGTAATATCATTATTCATGTTCGAGATGTTGGCCCTCTTCCTGTTTTTCAAGGATAAAATAACAGCTAAAAGAATCCTTTAGAAGGCATTAGGAATCAGATGATACCATAAATAGAATACAAAAAATTGCTTGATTCTAAAAATGCAATAAAAACAACTAAAGCATTCTTTGTTTAGAATCAGAATAAAATTATAAAAAGCAGATCCTATGTTCATTTTAAAAGTAAATGGATTAATACAAATAAGGGGCTGTTCAAAATAAGACAACAGATTTATAGTGGCTAAATGTAGTGCCCCTCCCATTTGATTCCTGTAAGTCATCCTGATGGATGCAACCTGGATGCTCTTGCTTTGTGAGTGATCTTGTTCTCGTGAGTGATCTTGTTGGGACCTGGATACTCTTGCTTTGTGCATGATCTTGTAAAGCCTCATGAGTGGTCTACACCCTTGGGGTGATGTGATTTATTTTATTGTATCAGTGGGTCAATTATGCTTATACCTGATTTATGTGATTATGATGTACTAGATGGTTTCATTGAGGTTTGTGCCAGTGGTTTCCTAGATGGATGTTTATGGTATCATGATGTCTTTCCATGATTACCCTTGAGATGTGAAAAGTGATTGCACTATGTGTTTTTGGTGTATTTTATATTGGAGATTCGTGTGATATAGTGCCTTTATGCTCTCTAGTAATTTGATTATTATTTCAATTATTAAATGCTTAGAATAATTTGGAAAAAGATTTATCCATGTCGGATTCATGGATTATTGTCATGGTTACAAGGAGACCCGTCTCCCCCCTAAAAGACACGTCTCAGAGATTTTTCACATCTCCGGAGACCCCAAAAAAGGTTGAAGACTTCATGACTAGTCTCCTAATCCAAAAAGTGAACTCTCCTCGAAGTCCCCTGATAAAAAAAAATTGTAAAATATAATATTAAATTATTTATGTATTTTAGCCCTAATTTTAATATTTATAATGCAAAAATTAAGACCAATGACAATTTGAATGATTTTTTGGAAAGCATGAGTGTTGAAGACCTTGAGATGGATGATCACAACCTTGTGGAGTAGATGATAGTACCATCAACATACTAGTACTAAATAGATTTTGGTTTTGTTTACTGTACTAAGTTTGTTCATTTTCGTTTGCATATTGGCAATTTAAAATCAAACTATACTTTTTTGAATTTAATATTTGAATATGTAATGATAATCTCAGTGATCATCAATCTGATATGGTGATGATCATATGCAATATTCGGAAAACAAGTATGATTATGAGATACAGTAATGTGATTATGTAAGTTTTGAAATATTTGACTCTATGTTAATGTGACATTACTATTATTATTTACTTTACTCTAGTTTTAAAGTATTAGTATTTTGTATTTAGTATTAGACTCTTTAAACTATTAAAAAATAAATGGTTGTCTCCAAGTACCCTATCTCCTATTTTAAAAAAACTAGCGTACCGGTACCAATACCAATACCAGAGACCTCCAAGTCTCCATATCTCCTAATAAACTTGATTATGTGCTACGGATAATTATCTTGTCTGTTTAGTAGGCTTGTGCTATGATGTAATTGATCATTTAGATGAATTATTTAAACGAAATTGATTAGATGTTTTATTACGCAATTATGCATACTTGTTGCTTTGGCTATTATGTATTGAGCATTTGATAGTGTTCATTAACTCTGTAGGACTTAAATCCCTAATAGTGGCATGTGGAGTTAGTGATCTAGCTTTTCATGTTGAGCCAATGTCGTCCCTATATGGGCAATGTATCCTTATTTTTGTTATTAATAACCTTCAGGTAATTGGTAAATTCGGATTCATAAAGCATTTCATGATTAGACCTATGACTATGTCTATGTA
Source organism: Cupressus sempervirens (assembly GCA_028749045.1). Taxonomy (NCBI): domain Eukaryota; kingdom Viridiplantae; phylum Streptophyta; class Pinopsida; order Cupressales; family Cupressaceae; genus Cupressus; species Cupressus sempervirens. Next base: position 947,870,884 of record CM053792.1, on the reverse strand, counting down.
TTTAGGGTTTCATAGTTGTCATGGAAATTATTAAAGCAAATGTCAATTTAATGGGTTAGAGGGATTTGAATTATTTGATTTAATTTATTTTAATTGCAAGTGATTTTGTCGTACTTAAATTCCTATTTAATTGGAATTATCTAATTTAATTTGGGAAATGTGCAAATAGATTATTAAGTGGGTTAATATTCTATTTTATAAGTCACTTGATAAAGTGCTTATATTATGCTAAAAGTGAGTTTCTATTCTCACTTTTCTATTTTTCATGTTTTGAGAAATGAGAAATTTCCTCCAAACCCTCTTGGAGAAATTCTCTCATTTGCTCATTGTGATCGATCTATTTGGTGGATTCGTGCATGGAGCGGCTCTTTCGATTTGTGTTGGGAATCGAGATTGCTCCACTACCCCAATGGTTTCATCTGATTTGGTGGCCTCCTTTTTTTATGGTTGTATTTCTCATTTTTGCCCTTTTGGCTGCAATGCAGGACCTTCTTATTTATTTAGTTTTACTTTGTTTTAGTTCCCGTTTTCGGTTACTAAATGTTAGCAAGTGGAGAATTAGTGCTCCCCTCAATTTCTACACAATTCCATCACCCGATTGGATGGGGATGAGCATTTTCTCTTCAAAGGAATTTAGAAATGCAAGTTTAGGCACTATAATGCTGTTGGTTTTAGCGTGTATGTCTAGAAGTCAAAATTTCTTTGATTTTCATTAGTTTAAACATAACTGCTAAATGGATTTTTCATTTCATAGAGTTCCAAGGTGTTTGATTTTTGGGTGTTTTGGCATCACCTCGTTTTGTGTGTCATCCATTTTTCACCAGTTGCCTTGTTTGCCTTGTTTAGGGATTTGATTTAGTAGTCCTTGCCACAATGAAAGGGATTATGGAATCGGAATGGTTATAGCACATTCCGTGGTATTTTATTCCCGATTTGAAGTTGTATTTCCAAATTGATTTTTGTGGACTTGAGAATTTTGTCAGACTTGTCAGGATGGGGTTTCTAAGCCCCGTTTATAAATTTTATTGTACCCTTTGAAATTTGACCCTATTTAAGTGATGGGTTTTCAATTTCATTGTTTTCTGAGAAGTTCAAATTTTGGGCATTTTTCCTTGCCTTGTTTTGCCTGCCGCCCATAGTTTGTTGGGATTTTGGCAGTATTTAATTTTATTGTAGAAATGGATTGTATTCCATGTTTCTTTTCATGTTATGCTTTTATTTCATAGACATTGGGATTCATGACAAATGCATACTATCGGATTTAGGCCAGTTGAGTGAATTTGTGATACTTGGTAATTGGTTGCCTATTGGGATTCGCGATGAATCCATACTCCTAGCATGATGCCTGGTTGAGTGAGCTCATTGTACATATACCATTTGTTGCATTCTCATATCCAATACTCACATTGGTTCTACTAATTTATTTGTAAAGATGGTTGTGCCCACACACAAGCACATGCATGTGCATATGACGAGATCTTGCGGAACTTAAACTCCCAAATATAGGTCAATAGAGTGATTGTTCATTTGGGGGTTGGATTGGGAACTTGCATTGCCTATAGGCACTCATCATGTGATGATCATGGGTATGTAGGGTAGACATGTAGAATGCCTTCTCTTGTGTACCCCAACCCAGAACTGGCTAACAAGGTAACGTGAAGAGGTTTAAACAAGTGATAACCAGAATTAATAAAAGGGATAATAAAACTTAATGATAAGTTAAGAGAACACCTATATGGTTGTTGACCATCCTGAGGGAGCCAATTCGAGGGTGTGGTACCTATACGGTTGCTAGTCTTCTATGGAAGTTAGTTCAAGATCACAACATGTGGCCTCTCGTTGGAGTTGAGCCATACCATATACAACTTGGGCTTTTCAATGCCAAGCAACTCACAGTCCACTAGAGTCCCTACATAGTTATCCTATAGTGGGTCTAACCAACCTAATCTACTGTATTGTCTTATGAGCATATAGATGTTGGTATTATACTTTGATTGGCATGTGTGTTAGCCATGGGTGATTGTCTTATGTGATTGTGGTCAGGTCACTATCTCCATCAGCACAGCGGGTGTGGGCTTGAGTGTACCACATGGTTGGGAGGCATAGCTACCTATACCACCGTTCATTGTTAGCTATAAAGGTTTGCCTCAAAAACCTTGGACTCCTATCATAGTTTTGATCTGAAACAAGCAAATATTATCTTTCGACCAAACGATATCTTTTGAAGCATGATATAACGACTACATGCTTTTTGGTGGGTTGAGTGCAGTAAATAGTTTGCTAAGCAGGCATGTAGTTGTGAGCATATAAGTAAATAAATAGAAACTATGATAATTTGATTGGCATACAAATGGTTGTATAAGCCAATCAGTAATAAATAGAAACATGTGAGTTGAGTCAACCAAACATGTAGAAATCGTCCCCAACCCCTTGACCTCAGGTTGGGGAAATATGTTTTTCCAATGTTCCACAAGGATGTGTCCCCTATGAATTTCAGGTCGTACCCATCCTGGGGAAGCAGGGACGGATTTCACCATCCTCAGAGCCATCCCTTTTTTGCCAAATTTGGAAACGTCCCGAAATGGCCAATAATTTTTTGAAGGACACTTGGGGACAACTAGCAATACCAGGGACTGCTTTGTCGTTCCCAATCTGTCCTTGAAACTGTTGGTCGTCCCATTTTTTTCCAGCCAGTAGGGTAAAGGCAAAACACCCCAATTTTTTTTTTTGTTTTTTTTTAATTGTCCACACGGGCCCATAGTTCTCTTCAAGACATAACAAAAATAAGCAAACCGTATTTGGTCCATTAAAATTTAAAATACTACCACTTCTACTTTTTCAAAAATTTGACATACTTGCTAAGAGGAAGAAAAATAACATAGAGCAGCAGCAGCAATGAGGAAAGATTGCATTTAGTCTTTACTACTTACTATTTTAGTTGGACTTGTCTTTCTTTCTTTTTGAATTCATGCATGATACTTGGAGCCTTCAGGCAATTTAATTTTTGGTATATATGCATGTGATATTGTAATAATAGAAGTATTTAATATTTGTTATTTGATAATTGTCCATGTGTTGATCTTCGAAAATGTCTACGGTGAATGGTTTATCAATGTTATGATATGCATATTTGAATTTTGTCTCTATATATAAAAAATCCCTATGTTTTTAATTGTCATCCCCTAAGGTTGTAAATTTTGGCTTCAACCCGTACCCATACCGGAAACACGTCCCGAAAACTCTGTGGAGCATAGTGATTTTTCATTTTGAAAATGAAATAAAAACATTGTTGAAGGCTTTTGAAAGGTTGAGAAGTCAGCAAAAGTTAGCGAACAAACCCTATCTATTTTCCAACTTCCATGTTGACACCGTTTCCAGGTTATATTGTACGGGAAATCAGCTTCATTTTCCAGCAATTCGCTAACTTGTGCAAGTGTGTGTGAAAAAATTGTTTTGGGCTTTTCAGAGGTCGCAAAGTCAGCATAAGTTGGTGTGCATGCATGTGTGTGTGCATGGCAATGTGTGCACATGCACATGTGTGTGTGCATGGCAATGTGTGCACATGTACATGTGTGGGCACATGCATGTATGGGTGTATTTGTGTTTCATTATTAAAATAAAAGACAAAAACCAACATAGCCATTGAAAAAATGGCTACCATCTCACACTCCATTGGACAAAAATCTTGTAAATAAATTGGTAAAATGTAAAATTCCCGTAAAACCTACAAACCACACCAAATGAGAGCATAGAAAGTCAAAGCTTTTATTGATTTTAACTTGGGATTATATCTTTAAATTATAATAGGCTAAGTAAATTAAAATTACTTTATTTAGTGGGTTAATGCATTGTTGTGGAGGCTATGTGCCTAGGAAACCAAGACATAGCCCCAACTTAGGAAATTTAAATAAAATATTAAATTATAATAGGTGTTTTGGAAATTGAAATAGATAAGTAGGAGATAATTTCCACAGCAAGTCAAATTGTGATATTGCTATCAGGAGTTAACTATATGATTTTTGAGTCAAACACGTCAACCCATGTTTCATGACTAGTGATTCAACATGAATCCATCTCTCATGAGAATAGATGGAACACTTAGCACTCATTGGATCTAGGTGATGCTCACACGGGACTTCCCAGGAGGTCACCCATCCCAGTACTACTCCAGCTTAAGCGCACTTAACAATGGAGTTTCCTCCATGGTTAAACACAAAGCTTGCAACCCCATTTGCAAAACCTTCACCAAGTGTTGTGCCTCATGAACCATTCATTAGAAAGCCCCTTAAGCTCATCAATTGATAAGTAGGAGATAATTTCCACAGCAAGTCAAATTGTGATATTGCTATCAGGATTTAACTGTGTGATTTTTGAGTCAAATTCATTGACCCGTGTTTCATGAGTAGTGATTCAACATGAATCCATCTCTCATGAGAATAAATGGAACACTTAGCACTCATTAGATCTAGGTGATGCTCACAGGGGTGAAGCACTGGGACTTCCCGGGAGGTCACCCATCCCAATACTACTCCAACCTAAGAATGGGATTGCAAGCTTTGGGTTTAACCATTGAGGAAACTCCGTAGTGAAGCGCGCTTAGGCTGGAGTAGTACTAGGATTGGTGACCTCCCGGGAAGTCCCAGTGCTTCACCCTTGTGAGCATCACCTAGATCCAATGAGTGCTGAGTGTTCCATTTATTCTCATGAGAGATGAATTCATGTTGAATCACTACTCATAAAACATGGGTCAATGAGTTTGACTCAAAAATCACACAGTTAAATCCTGATAGCAATATCACAAATTGAAATAGAGCTCATTAAATCAAAAATATCATTCTTCACGAGAGGATATACAATACACTTAAATTAATTTATATAATTTATCAATTGAAAATAATTTCCCTAGAAAATTATTCTGCAATGTTTGATATAAAATTGAACATTGAGTTTCATTACAATTTTAGGTTAATGAATTAATAAAAATTTAAAAATATTAATGTTTATTATTCATTCTCTTTGATTTAAAATTCTGTGAAAATTATTTTGAAAAACTTATAACACGTCCTATTATACTAGATGTTCATAATTTATTTCATGGAGAGGTTTATTTCAAGGTTCATTAGGCCAGGCCATGCACCTGCTTATTTTGGTCAGCTTCTTGTTATTCATATTGTTACATAAACTGTAGATAGAATGTTGTTGAGGTACTTTATGCTCTTACCTTTTCTGCTCCAGAATCTGGACAATTAAAAACTGTGAAGGCATTGCACATGAATTTCTATGTTGCAAAATAAAATAATTAATAAAAAAAAGAATCGCTTGTTCTATTTATTGTCACCTTTTCTTTCCTATGACTTTATGTATTGTTTTCTCCTATCTTCCTATAATAGACATTGGTTTCTCACATTTGAAATCCTATTGAATTTAAACATATTGAGCTCCTTTCATATTCTTGGGGAAACCATCCTTATAAGCAGAGCCATCCAAGGCATAGGTTCAAATTTATTAAAATGAAAATATGTGACATCTATCGTTTCAATTGACTCAATCAAATCTTCAATAACTAACAAGGGAAATCCTACTTTTCTACAACACCAAAATAATAAATATTCTTGGCTATTCTGGTACATAAATAGACACAAAATCTGGAATATATCTGCTATTTACAAAACCAATTAAATCTGTAATTTACACAGCTTCAATAAATGTAAACATACCTCAATAACATTTTCAGTAATAATATCCACGTTCTTGTTGGATTTCCTGAACATACCAATAACAAGATATGACAGATTTTCCAGAGAAATCGCCTATATAATTGTACTAACTGGGAAAGAAAGCTTTCGACATTGCTAACCACCTAAAACCTTTCAGATAAATAAGGGAAATGGTGGCATAAATAATATCTAAAGTGTTCAACTCAAAACATGTATTGAAATATGGTAGCAGCTTTCCTTTTTAAAAGCAAAATGTATATTTACAGGAAAAACCTGTTAAAATAGTAATGCATTCAACAAAATGAGCAATCCAAGATATTGTGGGAAGCAGAGATAATTCCATCAAAGAACCTTAAAAAGGATGCAACAAAAATTGTTCAGCCAATGCCACTTAGACTTGTGTACAAGAGCAGAATCTCAGCTTCTCTGCAGTATACAGAAACTTCCTAAAATAACTACTAACTAGAACATTTTAAATAGAATCCGGGTGCAGCACATTGAAAGCATGATTAATGAGAAGGGTAAAGACTGCCTCTCTCGTGTAATTTGCTGACTTACCAAGCGGCAGAAAATGAGGCTTAACAATGGTCTTGAACCAAGCTAGTGGATACAAAATATTTAGGATCAGAAACTTGAACTGCAAACTGAACTTAAATGCAGTAACTGGAACAGAGAAGGGATTGTATCGCAATCAATGTAGCAACCAGTCTACATCATGACCACATTACTGTCCACTAATGATGAGCACTTCACATTTGGATTGTGAACCATACTGTTGTCATCTCAGGTTCTTGTGTCTACAGAAATGTTTTTAGGGCATGGGTGAAACTTTTCATCATGAATATAAAGCGGATTGCATTTTGCTGAAAATCGTGTTCTTGAAGATTCTAAGAATTAGAGATGTATTATATAATTTAACCGTTCATAGCGAGGAGATAAACAGAAGCAGTGGATAGAAATGGAGTCCCAGTCGATGTCACTATCTTCCCAGTATACTATTAGAGATGGAAACACCATTACTATTACCATAAAAGCTATAATCTCCCTCCAGATTGAGTATTATAAAATAAAATATAAGACTGAGTCAATATTGCATGCTCAATCTCTGTTTTGATCACAATAATGTAATTAGATACTTCGTGGATCCTTGGATCCTAGACTTGAATAGCTAAATGGCTACACCATTGCCCTTACCATTGTTGACTTTTTTGTGATTCTCTTATGCTTGCATTTACTCCCTGCATGAATGCCATTTGAGGCTTTACTGAAACTGTTCTGCAAACCCCTGACCCCACAGGAACCAAACATTTTAAATACCCAAATTGGTTTGTAAAGCCAAAGTCTAGGATCCAAGAATCAACAAAGTTATTAATTACATTATTGTGATCAAAACAGAGATTGAGCATGCATTAACTGACTCCATCTAAGATTCTTTCCCCACAAGAGCCGAACATTTTTAATACCCAAATTGGTTTGTAAACTCAAAAACAAATCTTCTGAAGGTCATTTAGTAAAAGCTTTCACCAAAAAAATGGAATGGCTGATGAAAGAAAAAATTGAAGTGTTTCATGAAAGAACAAAATGAAGATAAAGGGAAAAAATATTAGTCCATTTAAAACAGAAATTAAACCTTTTGGGCTTGACGGATAAATAAATTCTGAATTTTTTGATGTATTGATCAAACTTCAAATATATTTTAGTGCACTTAAGATAAATGAGGTCCAAAGGATTAGCTTTGCAAATCTTAAAATGGAGACACGCGCTCTTGTATGATACTGCTAGTTGAAAACAATTTAAGAAATTAACCGATAGGAATTTTTATTCTATAGGGCATAAGATGGATATGATAGAAATAACAAAGTGGTCAAAGAGTGCAAGATCACCCTACAAAACACCATTTCCAAGCCATGCTAAATAGTTTGAAGTTATATGACAAAGACATGAAGAAAAGTATCTTGACAGATCTCATTCACATATCCAATGAAAAGCTTTCACTACCTATCCAAGTGAGACAAATGTCAGTCTTCCAAATGTAAAGGTAAAAATGAGACATTAATTGCACTAAAAATAAGGTTAATTTTTTGTGAAAAAGATGGAAATATTAAAGAGAACACACATACTTATATTGGGGGTGAATCAGTATAAGGCAAACTTATTCAGTTTATATTCTTAGCAATCATAAACTTTAAAGTAATAATCAAAGCATGCCACACAAGTTTAAGTGGAAACCCTTGCAAGAGAAAACCAAAGAAAATATTGCTTATACAAAGAACTTACCACTTCGTAGGCACCAACCAGATACGCCATTCCCCTCCACTAAGAACCAACTAAGCAAGAGACTCCAATCTTTTTAATAAAAAGGCTTGTTGATGTGAGTTTTATGCCACTACAACATGCAGAATTGAATACTTAGTATTCCAACATGGAACATCGAATCTCCAACTCCCTCTTGAGTAAGGATGCTCATGTACTAAACAATGTACATGGATTGCGTGATCAAATGAGACAACCCCAGAGTCCCTTTGTATAGTGGATACTCACTCAGTTGTAATGATGTGATATTGCAAGTATCATAAAGGGACTTATGCTATTCATCAAATTAATATCAACTACTTCAACCAAACAAACTACAAAAGGATTAGGCTTTAAAAAAACTAATCTACTACTAAAATGCAAGATGTGAATGTCTTTGTGACTCTTACTAGATTTCATTTAGTCATTGATGTCCACCAAGCTAGCGCAATCTCATTAGGTAAATGTAAGCTGTTCAAACTACCAACATTCCATTAAGACCATCTATAGATGCATATCAATCTGCAAACGATAAACAAACTAAAGCTCATATACATGGTATTCGACCATGCAAGGAAAACTTATAATCAGAAAGAAACTAGTGGTTTGATCTAATTGAGTTCCCAATGATGCATCCAAAATATCTTCCATTCAACTAAACACTATTTCTAATCAATGAAAAATGAAATCCTACTCTAAGTGAAAAATCTAATGGATTTTTAAAGGTATTTGACAGAGGGATTTACAACTTACCCCTTTTTCTATAGAGAGATCGAACTAGCATGAGGGAGCAATTGCTCCCTCCACACGAAGGAGGCTTCTCCTGCCTTCATTTGTAAGTTGCATTTGTTGCCTTTCTCTCCTTTATTAGTGTTGTGGGTCATGCTCATTCAATTGGTGTATCTCAAGAAATCATCTTTGCCGACAAAGGAATGTGTTCATTCAAAGTGGCAGTCGTGGGTAACAAAGAGACCAGATTGGTGCAGGAGCACCTGAGAGATAGAGGGACACTATGGGGTTGAAGAGCACACAATTATACTAGGCGGGGGGGGGGGTTGAATCAATATAATCACAACTTTTCAATTTTTATAACTTTTATACAAATGATAACTTCAACTACTGAAAGAAACAATTATGCACATGAACACAATGACACAATGATTTACGTGGAAACCCAATGTGGGAAAAACCACAGCAAATCTTTTACAATATTTTGTAGGCTCCAACCTACTAGAGGCTACAGCCTCTATGTTTATGAGACTTGACTCACTGGAAGCTCCAACTCCCACACTTTGCAGGCCCGACCTACTGGAAGCACCTACACCCACTGCTGATGAAAATCTGAAAATTCCACCTTTAAATAGTTGCTTACTCAACCTGATGATGGATACAATTTATTCTCTTCTCTAACTAAAGTCAGCCTTTATTTGTATATATAGATATATACAAAGTATGTAGCCCTCTCCTTTATAGACCACTCTCTTCTTTTTTACTCTGATGTAATAATTTATAAATCAGATTCGGAATCTGATTTTTATACCCCTATATGTCTTTCTACACTTCCTTATTATTATTCACCACTGACTTGATTTTTGTAGATAGAACACTTCATATTTATATCCCTCTCAATTAAAGATGTGACTTTTCAAAATAAAAGACTTACGTTCCTTCAGAAATAAAAGAGGACTTTTTAATTATATTTACATTAAAATGTATATAATTTAATCTCAACTTTTTACTTCAAATGATTAAGATCAATGGAATAAGGAACTTAATATTAAGATTATTGAGCTCCATGTCTTATGCTCGTTCATTGAATATTATTACTATTGGCATAGTTCGATAAATATTGTTGCCATATTTATTTGAGGGTTGATAAATACTGACATTTGAATATCAAATATGTCAAACCTAATACTCTTCACGATAGCCCATGAAAGATTATTTCTGACAGGGTCCAGGTTCGCAAGACGATTTTTATTCTTGTACAGGTTTCCTTGTATAAGTTCCACCTCCCGACAATATCACCAGCGTTACAATCTCCTCTTGATATGGACTCATCATAATTTCAATCAATGATCATGATTGCTGCCCAGTCTTCATATATTTATGATATACATATATTTCTGAGTTTTTGTGTTACTTCCTTCGAACCTGGTCATCAACTCTGTTTGTTTACGACATAGGTTAATTAAGAATTGCACACAGATAATGAACACGAACACGAATAGCAAAACTCTTCTTATTATTATTCGCATATGCCAGAACATTACATTATGCTTGAATGATAAGATCTGATGAATACAATGCTTCCTGAAGGGGTTATAAATACTTTCCGAGGAACCTTCCCGAAGGTATCCATCGGCCAGATACATTATGTCCGCTACAAACTATTTTCCCGTTGGCTACATAACAAGAACTTTCCCGAAGGTACCCGTCGGCTAATACAAAAACTTTTCTGAAGGGTCCTGTCGGCTGATACACAATTTATACCGACGACATCATCCCCCCCCCAAAAGAAAAGTCGTCTCCTGACGACTAGCAAAATTAGGAGACAACCCACAAACAACAAAAGAAATACTAGAGAGAAGAAGGAGGTGTCCCAGAAGAGTGCTGTTGACGACGTAACTCATACACCTGGTCAGTCCGGATGCGCAAATCTGTTTGAATCTGTGAATTAACCTCTACGGCCTCCTTCAGTAGAAGCGCAGCATCCATAGCCTGTCTCTTGGTCAACTACAACTCATGCTCTGCCACATCTTTATCCCGGATAGCCGCGTCCTTCTCCTGTACCATTGCTGCCATATCCTTCAATGGTGTTGCCCGCTCTGCTGCCCATGCTGTCTGCTTGTCGGCCAAATCAGTGGCTAACTTTTCTCTTGCCTCTTTCTCGACCGCTAGAGATCTCTGAGCTGCAACACTGTCTGCTGCCCTATCCGCCTCTGCGCGCTGCGGAGCACAGTAAACCTCTTTGTACAGTCCCACGATCTCATGTGCCAGCTTCATCATCGGAGTGTCACTCGGTCCCAACTCTGACTCAGTGGCCCAATCTGCCAACATCTCTGGTGTCTCAACTGTCAGCCAACCTCTATCCACAAAACAAATTTGAAATTGCCTAGGACAAATCCCACGAATATACGCTCGGATCAAATGCCACTCCCTTCGCCGAGTGAGAGCCTGAATCGCCACATCATGCCCCTTCTTTAATGCAGACTTAATAGTCCTGAGGTAGTCCCTGCACCTGTCCTCATCCGACCCGTAATCCTCCTTGGCAAAGTCCTCCAATGATCATTCTGCATCACTATTGTCCTCCTCATCAGCAAGAGCCATGCCCACATCTGGTGCCGCCTCCTCTGCTGTTGGCACAATCACAGCATGTGGCATTCCCTCCTCCTGAGACTGAGGTTCTGGTACAGGTGCTACTTCGGAATAGCTGGGGGACTGAATGGACGGGCCACACCTGTCAGGAACGAGTCGGAACTGTTGCTTCAGAAAAACACTAGCTCTATCCATGACCTCTGGTTGTTCGGACTGCGCTGGGTCCGTACACTCCTGCATTCCTCCGTCTGGTACGTTCTGTACTGGAAGTTCTTGAGCTTCTGCTGACTGTGCTATGGTAACAACTGCTGCTGGCTGACTTATGGCAGGCGCCACGGGTGCTGCTACCGGAAGTGCTTCAGCAGGGGCTGAAGAAGTCTCTCGGGTGACGAATGCTGTCAGGTGGGCAAAGCCTACCGCAAATCCAACTCCCGGCCGAACAAGAGAAGGTCGTACCCCGTGTTGCCATGGTGCGGCTAGTGTGACTGCCTGGTGGGATCCTCCAGTCATCAATATCGGTCGCCGAGTCTGTCCAAACCCAGGAATGTGAGCCATGTGTAGACCTTGTGGCACCAACTCGGAAGTCACAGGCAAAGGTGCCAAATGTTTACGGCATAGGTTAATTAAGAATTGCACACAGATAATGAACATGAACACGAACAGCAGAACTCTTCTATTATTATTCTCATATGCCAGAACATTACAATATGCTTGAATGATAAGATCTGATGAATACAATGCTTCCCGAAGGGGTTATAAATACTTTCCGAGGAACCTTCCCGAAGGTATCCGTCGGCCAGATACATTATGTCCGCTACAAACTATTTTCCCGTCGGCTACATAACAAGAACTTTCCCGAAGGTACCCGTCGGCTGATACAAAAACTTTTCCAAAGGGTCCTGTCGGCTGATACATAATTTCTACCAACGACACTATTTTGACATCTTTGTTAGAGTGTCTATTATGTCATTGTTTCTTTACCATTCGATGCTGTATATACTGAAGAAATACGATTGATTCTCATAGACTGCATGCACCTACACACGGCACCATACTTGAGAAATCTTGCGATCCTGGGACTTTGATTATATCTTTGTGTATTGCATGACATGGAGTTTTGCTGCCGTGTAGACACTCTATCCAGGTTGCATTCCATACATTCTCCTATATTTATTGTTGCTTGGCTGGCTCCATATATCATGCCTGCAAATAGTTTATTTTGGCGATGATGATGTAGCAAGTTTGACTGATTCTTTCAACACAGATTGGATTTGCTGGCATGCATATTTTACTATATGCGGACTCCATGCTGATGCTATGAAATTGTTGCTACCAAAACCTCGATGGTTATGTATATTCTGTTGTTTCTATCACTGTATAATGGTAACAACTCATTTAATAATCAGTTCTTTTATTTTTATTGAATAAACTTGTAGTAAAATGAATCGCTGCTGTAAATACTTGTATTGTTCTGATTGTAATTTTGATGAACTCATATACATCATTGATCCTGTAGTGATAACAAACTGAAGTGACTTCTTATCCTTTGAACTGTTTGACTATGTAAGTTCTGATATCTTTGCCATGGTATCACTTATGGTATGGACTCAGTGTTAGTTTCAAATGTTTAATATATACTTGACAATAAAGCATACTTGTTGACCCATCAAGCAGGCTGCTCTAATTTGGGTTTGTCAACTCATCATCGCGACCCTCGTGAGCTGATGTTTGGATTTGGGGGTCTTTGTTGACAAATTGTTATTTTTGGACTTACTATTTTTACTAAGTCACTTATGGCTAGTTACTATTTTTGGTTGAGCAGTTCAGGCTGGGTGATCATCTGGCATTTGGATATTTGATCTCTCAATGGATTTTTGATGAAGTCATATTTATTTGGAAATATGTTGGTTTTGATGAATATTAAATACACACTTAATTATTATTGTGCTTTATATTATAAAGTGTCAAGACTTTATATATAAAAAGTTGCTTTTACGTGAAAGGTGTGTAGGTGAAGCTAAATGGCTCAAATTGCCTTATAAATATGGCTTTTTGAGAGAATGAGAAACATCTTGAATAATTTATTTTCTTTGCTCATATATTCTGGCTGACGATTTGAAGAATTTCTGAGATCTTCATTGGCAATTGTGCTGAGGTAAACAATTGTTGGATTCTCGTGCTGTAATTACTGTGGCTAAGGAGACTGTTATTCTGAGGTAAGTTGACTGCATTTGTGTTACAAAACTTAGCAATTGAATTAAGCTTCAATTGGGAATATTACTGGCTGCGGTTTGCAATTCTGGAGCAACGTATGGGATTGTCATCAGTGTGGACTCCAAAACAACATCGGCATTAGGCTGGGTAATAACAATTGCAGGCATGGCACATTGAATTTAACCTTGTAATCAGTTTGTGCAATCAGTGATTCAAATTATAAGCTAGACATCATTGCCATTGTGCCTATTGTTAGAAATTGGAGCCATTTCAATCGTTTCCAGAATTGTGCGATTGAGATTTTGGGTAGTGTTGAAGTTGGAGATGGTGAATGTTATGTAAAGAAGTTGCCTTTAATATGTTCTAGATTCTCCTCTCAACCGGTAGCACAAAGGGGTTATGCTGCTGAAAAATCAGGTTTCATTGTTAATTAAAATATTGGAATTCGGTTCATGATAATTCGTCATATTCTGTCTTTTCTTTCACAAATAATATTCTAAGCAATTCAGGAGTTGTTTAGTCATACTATTTTCCTTGCACCCACTATATATTTAGAAAATTTAAAAATATATATATTTAAAAAAAAAAAAACACAAAAACATTGTTCACTGGCATACATAAGTTTTGTCGAAGTATACATAGGGTTTTTACACAATCTCCCCCTTTGTCATTGATGGAAACCTCTCAAATATATGGGCATGATTGAGCAAGGCTCCCCCTTTGTTCGATGCTCCCCCTTTCTCCAATCTCTCCCCCTTTGTCATCAATGGCAAAGGGTCTCTAGGGCTAGAGACATGCTCCCCCTCAACTCATGCTTCTTAGGAAACTTTTAGTGAACGGATGAGAGTGATACTACTACCGATTTCTCCCTTAGCTACTCAAATGTAGCATTTGGAAGGGGCTTTGTGAAGATATCTACTATTTGCTCCTTTGTATAGATGTATTCCAACTTGACTTGCTTCTCAAGTGCTTGCTCTCTTAGGAAGTGGTATTTGATTGGTATGTGCTTTGATTTGGAGTGCATGAACAGATTCTTCGATATGGCGATTTCACTTGTGTTGTCAAGAAATATGTGAATAGGATGTTCAAATTCAATCTTTAAATCTACTAGAGTTTGCTTCATCCAAAGCACTTGTGTACAACTTGCTACTACTGCAACATACTCAGATTCTGAAGTAGATAGAGTTATTGATCCTTGCTTCTTGCTTGACCGTGATACTAGACTGTTCCCAAGGAAGAATGCTCCTCCACTTGTACTTCTTCAATCCTCAACATTGCCTCACAAATCTTCATCTGTATAGGCTAAGAGTAAAAAGTATTTTCCTTTTGGATACCATAAACCAAGATCCATGGTACCTTTTAGGTACTTAAATATTCCTTTAATTGCTAATACTCGAGTTTCTTTTTGAATTACTTGAAATTGGACTACAAAAACAACTCCTTCCAAGATGTCAGGTCTTGTCACTATCAGATACAACAAAATTACAATTATAGATCTTTAATGGGCTTGATTTACATTGGGAGATTCATCCTTTTTGCTAAGCTTGCATCCTGTAATCATGGGAGTGCTAACAGGATTTCAATCTTCCATTCCAAATTTGTTCAACATTTCTTTGATATATTTACCTTAAAAAATGAATATCCTCTTACTTGATTGCTCAATCTGCAATCCAAGAAAGAAAGATAATTCTCCAAGCATGGACATCTCAAATTCTTGTTGCATATTTATGGAAAATTCTTTACACATTTTGTCACTACCTCCTCCAAATATTATGTCATCCACATATACTACAGCTACCAAAAGTTTATCATTATCAGATTTAATGTATAGATTGCTATCTATCATTCCTCTTTTGAAACCTTGATCTTGAAGATATTTATCCAATTGTAATGAACACTTGGAAATGCCCAAAAACTAAACAACTGATGATAGCAATTTTGTCAAACAGGTTGCATCCAACTTCTTATTCATTTGTTTACTAATTTAAACCCTTATGACTTCGGAAATGAGACATTTATATTGTTTTCTTGAATGGAATTGAAATTCACCAACACGAACAAAAGAAAGTACAATAATATGCAAATTGGAAATTGTATTATTGATGATAAGATGTTATTTTCAGAATTTAATAAAATCATATATGGGAAGATTATCAACTCACTAATTACTCCAATATTATTGACATAATGCTCCAGCAAATGCTATTTAAACCTACTGCTACAGTGACATGAATAGTGCCGCATGAAAAGTGTGTCATGAATAGTGCCGCATGAACAGTACCCACATGAATAGTGTTGCTATAGTATTTTGACTTTCAAACAGTCCAATATCTTCATAAAATCA
Source organism: Cupressus sempervirens (assembly GCA_028749045.1). Taxonomy (NCBI): domain Eukaryota; kingdom Viridiplantae; phylum Streptophyta; class Pinopsida; order Cupressales; family Cupressaceae; genus Cupressus; species Cupressus sempervirens. The sequence continues at coordinate 947,854,999 of CM053792.1, read as the reverse complement.
TTCCCTCAAAGTAGCATAAGCATCGGATGAGTAATGAACAAGCTCTGAGCAATACATCAAATCTGCCTATAGCTAGAAATGTACCTAATATGTATGATAATGAAGCTGATAACAATGAATTCCAAAAGCCAAAGCCAAAGAGAACAACGTCTAGAATGTCACAAGAGAGGATAGATGTCCTCTACTACCAAGAATGGATCTGCAACCCACACATCAATTTTCTTCTCATATTCAACCTACAGAATGAAGTCACTAAAGCTCCCTTTTATTCTTTCTCCAAGGGTTGATTCAACTCACATGAGCAATGTAGGATAAAAGATGGGCAATATAAAACATATTAAAATAATCACTTATGTCTCCCTTCGGCACCCCTATTGATTTGCACACTTTCCCATAAAATTTAATATTAAAGTAAAACTTTAATATTTTACAACTAAATTAAATGTTACTTTAATAATACTTTAGGCATAAAAATATATTAGCTATCCGACTCCGAACAACACGAGTGATAGCTTGTCGGAAAGCTCTCGCCGAGGAGTATCAAATCCAATCACCAAAACTAGCCTCCCCTGTGTCCTGTTGACTTACTAAAAATAGTAAGTATGCCTGAGACTAAGTAAATCAACTCTGTTTTGGCCCAAACTAGAGATGACTAGGCCAAACGCCCTAAGAGCCCTTTAAACCCTTCGTTAGCACCCAAGACCATGTAGAACTAGGCTAACGCACACACACTTGGTCAACTGCTAAAGTGGGGACATTACAGTCTGCCCCCCTTGAAATTGCTTGTCCTCAAGCAATCTCAGTCCAACCTGTTGAATAACCTGCTCACTCTCCCATGTAGTATCCTCCTCCAATAGGTCTTTCCATCTAACCAAATACTCCTTCACTACCCTGGTTCTAAGTTTCCTCTCTCGGGTGTCCAAAATAGCCTTAGGTACTAACAACAACTTCCCCTCCTCATCCAAAGGGGGTAAATCTATAGAAGGAACTACACTCTGACCAATGGCTTTCTCAAGCCTCAACACATGAAATACATTGTGCACCCGACTGCCCTCCGGAAGCTCAAGCTCATAGACAACTTCGCCCACTCTGCGAATCACACTATAGGGACCATAAAATCTAGACTTCAGCTTCTCTGCTCCGCTCCTCTTGAGTGATGACTGCCTATATGATTGTAGCTTCAAATACACCATATCCCTTACCTCTAAACTTTGCTCTACCCTATGTTGATCGGCATACAACTTCTGCTGATTTTGAGCCTATTGTACGTTCTCCTTGAGCGCTTTCAGGATATCCTATCCTACAAGTTTTTGGCTTTGGACACTCGGCAGTTCCCCAAAACTAAATCAATAAAGTTGGGTGCTTCATACCCATACAATGTCATAAATGGAGTCATCATGATGATTATGTGATATGTGGTATTGTAACTATACTCCCCCATGTATAACCACTTGACCTACGCTCTCTACTACGCAATTACATAGTTCCGCAAATAACCTTCCATCCATTTATTTACTATCTCCGTCTGCCCATCTGTCTGAGGGTGGTAACTTGTACTAGGTGTAAGATCTATATCGCACAGCCAAAACAACTCCTGCCAAAAGGCGCTCATAAACTTGCTAACCCTATCCCTAACAATAAATCTCGGTATCCCATGCAACCTAAAAACCTTTCTGAAGAATAAATCTACCACCTGAGCTACTGTATAAGTAGAAGGAAGAGCAAAGAAGTGAGCAAACTTTGTCAATCTGTCTACCACCACATAAATACAATCTCTTCCATGTACGTGTAGTAAACTATTGATGAAGTCCATAGAAATGTATTCCCATTTCCTGTCTGGAATGGGCAAGGGCTATAGGAAACCTACGGGAAATGTGTGTTCTCCCTTATTCTACTAACAAACTGCACACTCCCTGACATACCTCTGAACATCATCCTTGAGTCCTTTCCATGAGAAATGCTCTTAGATCTACCTATAGGTCTTGAAGACCACTGGATTCCCAACTATATGTGCATCATGAAATGCCCTCGAAATCTCCTCTCTAAATTGTGATGTAGAGATCAAATAAACCCTGTCCTAAAATTTGATCAACCCATCCAACATCGCATACCTGTAATCCTGAATGGTGACTACAACTATCCCAGAAGCCCAAACATCTCCTACATACTTTGCTGCAATTCGATCTCTCCAATCCCCTGAAACTCCTACAAGAGCACATAAGTGAGGTCTCCAAGATAAAGCATCAGCCACCACATTTTTCTTACCTTTGACAAACTCTATATCAAAGTCATAAGCTTGCAATTTAGTAAATCATTTCTATTGCCGATCATTAAGATCACGCTAGCTCATGAAGTATTTAATACTATTGTGATCAATGTTGATCACAAAATGCCCACCTACCAAATATGATCGGAATTTAGCCAATGCATGCATTATGGCCAACATTTCCCTATCGTAGATAGTAGAACTTCTCTCAACTCTTTAGAGCTTCCTACTCTCGAATGTAATGGGGTGTCTCTCTTGTATCAATACTACTCCTGTCCCGTCTCCTGAAGCATCACACTGAAGCTCAAATGGCTTCGTGAAATCAGGTAGAGCTAGAACTAGACAAGATGACATCACCTGTTTGAAGTGGTCAAAACATCTCTGCGTTGCCTCTGTCCATGTGAAGGCTCCTTTCTTGGTGAGATTTGTCAAAGGTGCGGCAATTTGTGAGAATCCCTTAATGAACCTCCTGTAAAAATCACATAAACCAAAGAACCCCTTAAGATGTGTGAGGTTTGTGGGATTGGGCCAATCCACAATAGCTCTAATCTTTTCAGGATCAACCCGAACACCATCAGCACTAATGATATGCCCAAGGTAAAGGAGCTCGGTCATGCCAAAGTCGCATTTTCATTCCTTGGCATACAATAACTCTCTATCCAGAATAGATAACACCTCCTCCAGATGCTACAAGTGCTCCTCCCAAGTCTTACTGAAGACCAAGATGTCATCAAAGAAGATCAAAACAACTCTCCTCAATTGCCCCCTGAACACCTGGTTCATACAACTCTAAAATGTAGCAAGTGCATTGGTTAGCCCAAATGGCATAACCATAAACTCGAAGTAGCCATAATGACATCAAAAACCTGTCTTCTCAATGTCCTTTGCTCTCATCTTGATCTAGTGATATCTGGATCGTAAATCGATTTTGGTGAAGAAGCGTGCACCATGCAACTCATTAATCGGCTCATCAATTCTAGGAATGGGATACCTATTGTTAATTGTTTTCTTATTCAGTGCCCTTTAATCGATGCACATGTGCATCATCCCATCCTTCTTCTTCACTATAACTACTATTGATGCAAAAGGGCTTTTGCTAGACCTAATGTACCCCACCTCCAATCGCTCCTTAATTGCTTTTTCTATCTCATCCTTGTGTTTCTTAGGATGACGATAGGGGGTAATCAAGACCGATTTGCCTCCATCCTCGAGCTTAATAAATTTGCTCTATTCCCCTGTCAGGAGGAACCCCATGTGGAATATCGCCAAATACCTTGGCATGCCTGTCGAGTATCTCCTGGATATCTTATACGTGACTCTTTACCTGTGGCTCTTGTGGGGTTGGCATAATGAAACATTTTGCTGCCCACTCTATGTCGTTATGCCGAAAAAGTCGCTACATTCTCCTTAGGGAGACTAATCTGCAACTCCCATCCGAAAGTACTCTGAGTACAATAGTTCTTCCCTCATGTTGCAATCTCATCTCCAGTTTTGCTAGGTTGAGTGTGAACTCAATTAGCGAGGCCATGCATGTCATGCCAAGGATGATATCATAGTCTCCCATGTCTGCTATAGAGAGAACTCACCCTCCAACTCATAGCCATCTCCAAATCTAATGTGAAGATTAGATATCTTCCAAATGCATAATAATTTGTCACCATTCGCTACAATGACTTTAAACCCAGCATGCTCCTCAGTTCGTAAACCTCTCATGGCTACTAACCATGCATCTATGAAGTTATGTGTAGCCCCAATGTCAATGAGAGAGATCACTTGTTGCCCCTGGATAGTACCCCTGACCCTAAATGTGATCGCCTTTTGAGCCCCTGTCAATCGTGCCAACGACCTATCATCCTTAGGTATGATGTTCTCCTCTTGAGTGCTACTCTCATCCGAATCAGATTGTTGATCCTTCCCCTTTGACTATGACTCCTCCGTTGAAAAATACTCCATTTGATTTTCCTTAGCCTTGAGAGGGCACTTATGAGATAAGTCCCAAGGCTCTCTACAATGAAAACACAGCTTCTTCCTCCTCAACTCACTCAAGGTGTCATTATCCAACTTCCTATTATCCCCTTTTGGCTGTGCATCTTGGTAAAGAGTTGTTTTTTGTCCTTATCCTTATCCTTCTTTGTATGTGAATCCCTAGGCTGAAATCTGCTCTTAAAAGAGGCTGCTAAGTCACGAGCCTTCTTAGTGGCCTCTTGTAATGTAGCCGGGTCATGCCCCTTGACCCAACCCCTCAAGGATCTGAGGGTCCATCCATAAATAGCACTACTAATCTCCTCTCTAAGATATCTATAATCAACACAGCTAACCTCTGAAATTCACTCATGTACGTCTCAACTGATCCCCACTACTTGAGCTATGCCAATTCTTTAAACTATAACTCAGGATCTTTTGTATCAAGTCTCTCTATGAGTCTCTCAGTGAACTCATAAGATGTGATCTAATTATGCCCCAATATTAACATGCCATGGTGCAACTACTCATGCGCTAGACCATCCAAATGAATAGTCGCATACTTGATAGCCTTCTCCTTAGGCATCGAATTTAGTCGGAAGTATGTATCTACCTTCTACACCCAAGCTCATGCAGTCATCTTCCCTAAAGCATCATTATAAGGTAAAGAAAGTTTTCCAACTTTCTTTCCCAACCCAAAGTTTTGATTTCTCCCTCCTGCTCTAGGCATGTGTCTCATCCTCAAGTCCATATAATCTCTAAGGGAAATATCCGCCTGAAACTCCAATCCACTAGCCTTCCAGTCCCTCCTAAACTGATCTTGTAACTCGGTAATTTGTGGTTCGTTTACTAGTTGAACTGGATCTCTAGGTGGGAAGCTAGGTAGAAGAGGTCTCAAGCTCGCTGTCTGAGTTGGGCGTGCAACATGTCTAAAGTTATCAGCCTCATTCTCATTCTTGCCATGTCCATTATTATTACCATTAATGTTATTCTCAGGACCATTGTTGTTGCTACAACCTCCAATATTATCATTGCCCCCATTTACATTGTTTGCATCACCTGGATTAATACTGACACCCATCTGTCTAGCCATAAACTGCAATATCATATCCATTTGCCTATTCTACTCCTGTTGCATATGTTGCCCCTGCTCTAATATATCCAGTAACTATCTAAATTATACCTCCTCCTGATTTGGAGTGGCATTCCTGCCTCCGCCTAGTCCTGTATTCCTGTCATCTTGGTCACTCATACTATTGTCATGTTCAAATAATATTTCCTTTGTGCCTGTATGATTGGATTCTATGTCCACCTGCATGGATGAACTAGACAGCTTGTTCTATGAGTCTAAATCTTTGATGTCTTGCTCTGGTATGGCAAAAGTTAATGACCTCTGTCGCATGCTCAAACGTACATTAACTTGTTTTATTTTTTACTTTAGTGTTTTGACATTTCGTCAAACACTTTTCCTTCTATCTAACTATTCCAAATTCCTTGTAAGGCCTCCACAAGATGGCAGGACTTAAAGCTTTAATACCACTGTAATAGACACCCTAGAAATGACCAAAAAACTAAACAACTGCTGATAGGAATTTTGTCAAACAATTTGCATCCAACTCCTTATTCCTCCATTTACTAATTTAACCCCTTATGACTTCGGAAATGAGACATTTATATTGTTTGCTTGCATGGAATTGAAAATATTCAACATGAACAAAAGAAAGTACAATAATATGCGATTTAGAAATTGTATTATTGCTGATATGATGTTATTTTCAGAATTTAATAAAATCAAATACGAGCAAATTATCAACTCACTAATTGCTCCAATATTATTGACATAATGCTCCAGCAAATGCTATTTAAATTTGTTGCTACAGTGACAAGAATAGTGGTGCATGAATAGTGCCACATGAACAGTACCTGTGTGAATAGTGGTGCTACAGTATTTTGTCTTTCAAACAGTCCAATATCTTCATAAAATCATTCCAGCAAAGTAGCATAAGCATCGGTTGAGTAGTGAAGAAGATACATCAAATCTGTCTGTAGCTAGAAATGTACCCAATTTGTCTAATAATGAAGCTGATAACAATGGATTCCAAAGGCCAAACCCCAAGGGAATGATATCTAGAATGTCACAAGAGAGGATGGATGTCCTCTAACGCCAAGAACGGATCTGAAACTTCCACATAAATTTTCTTATCATATTCAACCTACCGAATGAAGCCAATAACGCTCCCTTTTATTCTTTCTCCAAGGGTCGATTCAACTCACATGAGCAATGTGGGATAAAAGATGTGCAATATAAAACTTATTAAAATAATCACTTGTCTCCCTTAGGCACCCCTTTTGATTTGCACACATTCTCATAAAATTTAATATTAAAGTAACACTTTAATATTTTACAACTAAATTAAATGTTACTTTAATAATACTTCAAGCATAAAAATATATTAGCTATCGAACTCCAAACAACACGATTAATAGCTCATCAAAAAGCTCTTGCCGAGGAGTATCAAATCCAATCACTAAAACTAGCCTCCCCTGTGTCCTATTAACTTACTAAAAATAGTAAGTATGTATGAGACTGAGTAAATCAACTCCGTTTTGTCCCAAACTAGAGATGACTAGGCCAAAACACTCTAAGATCCCTTTAAACCCTTCGTCAGCCTCCCAGACCATGTGGAACTAGGCTAACGCGCACACAGTTGGTCGACTGCTAAAGTGGGGACATTACACCAATCCTAAGTACCAAGCTCTTGGAGCTTGTTTTAGCCCATAAAGTGCTTTTCTTAGTCTACACGCTTGATCCTCCTTTTCTTAATCTCCATTTAGCAAAGTTGATTTTATATCCATTTGGTAAACCTTGAACGTTTTATGACTTGCAAATGCGAAGAACATCCTGATTTCTTCCAATCTTGCAACAATTGCAAATGTCTTTTCATAATCTACTCCTACTTGAGCATAGCCTTTACAAACAAGCCTTTGTTTGTTCCTTGTGACTTCTCCATTGTCATTCATTTTATTCCGGAACACCCATTTGGTTTCGATGACATTTTTACCTTTTTGTCTTGGAACAATTTTCAAAGTCTTATTCTTTTCAATTTGGTTCAATTCTTCCTCCATTGCTTTTACCCAATGCTGGTCTTCATTTGCTTCCTTAAAGTTCCTTGGTTCGATTTTTTATAAAAGACTAAAGTGATCATGCTCAGTATTGTTAGCAGATCTTCTTGTTTGGACTTCTTTTTCTAGGTCTCCAATTCGCAATTCTTCGGGATGGTTTCTTTGGACAAATTTTGATGGAGTTTTTACTGGTGTCTTTAAGGGAATTTTCATTTTCAAAGGTGTTTTGGAGCTTTCTAGTTCTAGCTCTTCTTCTTCTTCATCTTTTGGATCTTCTTCTTCTTCCCATGTACTTGGATTTCAGTATTTTCATTTACTTTTTCTGATTGTTTTTCTTCATCAATACTTACATTTTTACTTTCCATAATCTTGTGGAATCTTTTGTTGTAACATCTATATGCTTACTCTTAGATGAATATCCAAGAAAGATTCCTTCATCTGCTCTAGCTTTAAATTTACCCAAGTCATCTTCAGCCCTTCTTATATAACATGTGCTTCCAAAGACACTGAAATATTTGACTAATGTTGGCCTTCCGTTCCATAATTCATAAGGTGTCTTATCATGGTTTACACTATACTATTATTTTTGCCCGATTCAAAATGTAGACTATTGTATGTACTACTTCTTTCCAAAAGGAAATAGCTATCTTAGATTCATTTAGTATTGCCCTTGACATTTCTTAAATTGTCTTGTTCTTTATTTCAACAACTCCATTTTGTTGAGGAATTCTAGGTGCTGAAAGTTGTATTTTTATTCCATTCTTTTCACAATACACATCAAATTCATGTGATGTGAATTCTTCTCCTCTATCTATTCTAAAACATTTTATTTAGTACCTATTTCATTTTCAACTAGTACTTTGAAGGCTTTGAACTTGTCAAGTGCCTCTGATTTTTCTTTTAGAAAGGCTATCCACGTCGCCCTAGAGTGGTCATGTTAAAATTAGTAATCTTTCCTTGGTTGTGTTTATTTATTAATTGAGATAAACCAAGGTATCCCTTATGTAATTTTTGTCCTCTAGTACAAGTGTGAGGACAAATCATTTTTGTAATTCCTTTATTAAGGAAAATAGTTTATTCCTCCTTAAGAGGATTATGACACTTGTTATGCACACACTTATGAATGCGGCAATCATTCAAATAGGAGTTAATAAATAACTTCTCTTCTCATCTCTATATAAGAAATGCCCTTCTCTCATTATCTACATCACACACTCACTATGTAGTGCTTGTAATGAGCTTATGGCTCAATTCCTCTCTCAATTTCTCTCTCTCACATTCTTTAGGCATTTGCCTTATTAATTTAATTCACATGGGGTTTTTTCTTTTTTTTTTCCATTCAAAAATCCTCTATCTCCTCTTGCGTTGATCTTTCGAAAGCTCTCTTTGGCTTTGAGTTTATGGTAACAATTTTCATAACAAGCTCTCTTGGATTATTTCATTCCATTTTGATAATATTATTTCATGTTATCAGAGCTATCTAGTTCTTGTTTGATTTTGTGTGAACGTTATCACATTGGAGACATTATTGTTGTTGAGAGGAGGGAAGCTTGAGGTCCATTCTTAATCCTTTTGTGTTGTAGGTTTTTCTATAGTTTTTCTTTTTTTTAATAATTCTCTTTGGAAAGGCTTGCCGCCAAAGAGTTCTTTTTATCATCTAACCTATTTTATTTTCTCTTGTTTTGGAAGGCTTACCACGAAAAGAAAGAGAAAATTTGTTCCTCTTTCATTAGTCTAACATTGTTTTTTGCAGGTTTTATTTCAGCTCATTGATAATACCTAAGTCACAGGATTCGACGAATTTCATCCCTTTGATTCGAATTTCAGCAAATTTTAACTCTTTCCGAATGTCTTCCGAATATTATGAATTTTAATATAATACTGTAATATAATATAATATTATTTTATTTTATATAATACTGTAATTTAATATAATATTATTTTATTTTAAACTGATATTGAGTTTTTAGTTAAACTATTTAACAATATTAAACTATTTTAACAATTTTGTGGATATATTAGTAATATTTAAAATATATAAATATATATATAAATAAAATTTAATGTCGATTTTTTTCCAAACTTTTACTCTTGCCGGATTTCATTCGAATTTTATGATCGATGAACTTGAATTCGAATTCGAACCTTGTGACTTAGGATAATACTAACTTGCTTTTACAGATTGAAAATCTCTCTTTGTTTTATTTTTTCTAATAATCCTTTGTTAAAAAGTTACAATAGCTGGTTGCTTTATTTATTTTTATCCTTCCAAGCACAAGGAAAGCTTAAAACTGATATCTACTAAATACTTTTAATGTTTTAGATTGTATTTTTTGTAGCGCTTATGATTAAGAAGCAGGCAAATGAATGCTAATATCTGAATAGAAAACAATAATTATATATTTATGTCAATTTTTTGCTACTATTGGCGTTCCTCTGAATCATGTATCCCCAATTCCAAGTATTTCTGTTGCAGCACCTGCACTGCTTCTCTTTCTGGTTCTAGTCAACTTTTTTCATCCTTGTGCATTCCTCTCTGGAGACAACGGAAGACATTCTCATTGACATTTCATCCATTGTTTTAGATCTATCTTTTATTTTTATTTTTATTATAATCTTTTTATAGTTTGTGGACCTTCCATCTAGTTATCCAGCTTTCATCCAGCTTAGCACTTTTCCCTTGTCCACCCCTTAGCATTCCTCTCTGCTGCTCAGAGACTTCTCCTTACCCGTCTTTTTTCTTCCTGTCTGTGTGCATAGCAAATTTAGCGAACCCTTGGCTCTGCTATCAACCACATAGTTGCTTACTTTGTTTCTACTCATTTTTGTCGTTGTTAAGTGTGTTATGTTCCTCTTGATCACTCAACAGTTTTCTTGTGAATGAAGTTAATAGTATTGTAAAGCTGTGATAGTAACACGTAACTGTGTATTTTTCAAAATTTTCAATCACCGTGAGCCTTCTCAAATCTTCATCATGGTTCTATTTTCATGAGTTCTATCAAATTACTTAGAATTTGAACTTAGCAAATACATTTGCACATATTCTGCAGTCCATGCTGTGAACGATAAATCATTTGGACAGTGGAAGCATCGTGAATGCACATCAATTCCAAGTATATGTAAACCAATATCAACTTGGGCCTGTTCCTTGTTTTAAGTAATCCCAACTCTTTTTTATGTTTCGGTCCTTTTGCAGTCTGACTGAAGATAGGTCGCTTGTGGTGTTATTGAGAGAATTGACCTGTATTGGCACTCCATTTTCTGCCTGTTCCTTCTTTTGTTCATATGCTCAGACTCTGATCCGACTTACACCTTCTTGAATGTTGGTGTTATTGGCTTAATCACAATTTTTATTGCACAAGGAGTTCAGATTTCTTTCAAAAACATGCTCTTATGTCATGTCCCCCATTTTGACATTCTCCTCTAAAAAGGAAGATTCAACAAGTAGATGACAATAAATAAATAAACAATAATAGACAATAACAATTATTGAAAACTAAACAAATAAATTAATAATTTCATTGATATAGAATGATATAATGAGCTTACAATAGAGATAATAATAATTTAAAGTAACAATGAATCAATTATAACAAACTATTATTACTACCAGATAATAATATAATATATCATCAAGATACAATTACTAATATTTGTATCATATTATAATATAAAATATAATAATAAATCAAAACAATATCTTAAATTGAAAAATCAAAGTGTATATTGTGATGATAAAGAATAATCATATTTTTCAACTTGTCGACTGAACACTTAGTAATTCAAACTTCAATTATTAAAAAATAAAAAGTCATCATGTGTAGTAAAAGACATGACCGCTCACATGGCACCTCAACACTTAGTATAAAGGAATCACATCGAACAGGAAGAGGATATGGGGGGGAATCATCAAGAATACACAATCACCCTTTTGGCCATACTCGTAACGCAATACAACGGCATATGATATCAAGGGCATTGCATATTATGTTTGAAGGCATTGGAGAACATTTTCTATCACAGACATACTTAGAAAGGAAATGAACAGGGAACAAAGACATCACTCACGTGATTTAACAATTAGGGAATTCACGTGGTTGGACAACGACTAATTTTGGGGAAGTGAAGAATATACAAATAGATGCCAAAGATAATACATGACTTACATTGAATCTAAACGCACTTACAAACAAGGGAAATAAGAAACAAAGACAATGAGCCACATCAGACACAGACGATCATAACAAGACCCGTATACATCACTAGAAAGTGATAGTTTCGTGCATATACAATCAATAATATTAGGAATAGAAAATTGTTGCCCAATAACCTACAGAAAGGGCAGAGGAAGAACTAATCATAGGGAATGGTTTGCACAACGTGAAAGTAATACCATCAAATCTTTTCCTACTTTGTTATTGATCAATATCAGATTACACTCAATCAATGATAGTGGAGGGACCTATTTTTTTAACAGAATTTGGTTACTTTTGGTCATTGACATTCTGCAAATCCAAGGAGGGTCTCAGTGACAGCAACATATTCTAAAGAATTTATGATCACAAGACATGTACAGTCTTCTGCAGGGTAGTACGATGACAATTAAGGGAGGGTATTAGAATATTCTCTATTTTTTTTTTAATCTGTAAACAGCCGAAGCTTAGAGTATAGAGTATTTATTATTTGAGCTCAAGTAGACTCGAACTCAAGACCTCTAAGATGAGAGGCTCACTATTTACCATTGTGTTGAAGCCTCTTGCCTAGAATATTCTCTATTTTTAGTTTGCTTTTAAGTTTTCTATTCTTGGCATTTCTTATATTAATGGTCATCTTAGTTTGTCACTATTTTTAGTCTCGCTATTTTTAAGGCTCAAGTCTTGTAATCTTTATTTGAGAAGTTTTGGTCTCCTCAGTTTAATACATCAGATTACATTAAATATTTGAAACAATATCCTAACAATTGCAGTTACTCTGCAACTTATTTGTACATGCATTCTCCAATTACAAGCAATGTGTAATGTCTACATTCCTAAAATAGAATTTAATAATGAAAAAAATAAACTAAGAAATAATATAATCTGTTTAATATTAATATAATAACTATTGATAATAATATATTATTAATTAACATAAATAGAAATAATAAATTGAAAATAGTTTTGTTATAAATAATAATATATGATTGAGATAATAGTCAAACAATATCAAGTTGCTAACATCAACAAAGACATAAATCAACTTTTGATAATTAGCAATACCAATTTGATAGATCAAATTAATAATAACCACGAATGATATAATATATCTAACAAGTCGAATAAACAAGGCCAAAATCGTCAACGATACTGGAAAAGGAAACAACACTAACCAAGAAGATAATAAATTGATGATGTATATAGCATCGAAGTTTGGTTACAAAGGAGCATATATATAATCTTGAGTATAGTAACAGATATAAATCTCTGCTATACATTGTGTGAGCATTATGTAGAGTTTGTAGGCATACATTAACATACACATGAGACACTAAGTCTACACATTAACAATTATACGATGACTCTACAAAGTATTTTTAAAGAGGGACTTGATAAGACCAGTAATATTAATATTTTTATATCTATCGTTCTAGTACCGTAATGTTTGACAAACATATTTAGTAGGCAGCAACAATAAAAGGGTTGGCATTGATTAGAAGATAAGATAAGATAAGATAATAACATTAATGTCTAACAAAAGAAACCAAAAGGTCTATGGGACTAGAGGATTACACCAAGAATGTTGATAACAACAAGAGCACCAAACGGTGTCCGAGAAAAGCGAACAACAAAACAAAGAAGAAGAAAAGTTACAGAGAGAGGCCAGGACAAAGACTAGGAGTCTTTTCCTGATAGAAAGAAATCAGTCACAGAAGGATACACCTACAGATGGATAGAAGCTCTGATCTATCTCTGAGAGCTCGTAGAGGAGTGTTGCTGATGCAAGAAGCCGGTACAGGGTCTGCTAGACCTGGAATGACTGAAAGAATTGGTAGAACTAGATGACTTTTTCACACCCCGCAAAGGAAATAAGGCTGCGAAAAAGGCAATAATGAGCTGAGTAGATGTATGTCAATGAGGAAGTAGTGACTATAAAGTACTATCATGGAGCATAGTGGCCTCTTGAAGATAGAGTGCAAGACACTGCTGGTCACAGTAACTGAAGAAATCAGAAAGAGAAAAACCCCAGAACAAACAGTAAAATCTCCCTCTGATCTCATAATAGATAGGGCAACGGAAAATAAAATGAGTCTCTGTCTCAATCTCATCTAAAATACACAGCTTAAAGATCCGCTCTCCACTATCAATATGAAGAGGCTGGTTATCTCCATCCGTCCAGATCTCCCTATGCAACACCAGTCTTGTTTCAACGGAAGAAGGAAGTGATACTTTGACTTTGTGTGGACTACAGAGCGTTGAACAAACTGACGATCAAGAATAAGTATCCACTCTCCTCGATAGTAGACAGTTTCAACCGCTTGGTGGACGCACAAGTGTTTAGCAAGTTGGATTTGAGGCACGCTTATTATCAAATCAGGATCGCACCAGGCGACGAAGAGAAAAAGGCCATAACAACTAGGCGTGGGAGTTATGAGTTCCTAGTGATGCCGTTCGGTCTAACCAATGCCCCTGCAAAGTTTAGCACATTGATGAACAATGATTTCAAGCCTTTGTTGGCTAAGTGGGTGGTTGTCTACTTAGATGACATCTTGACTATAGCAAAGACTTGGCCAAGCACAAGGAAAATCTACGGGAGGTGTTTAGATTGCTTAAGATGCATGATCTGCAAGTGAAAAAGGAGAAGTGCATGTTTGTACAAGAGGACGTGCCGTTTTTGGGACACATTGTTGGGCAAGGGCAGATTAAGCCAAATCCGAAAAAGTTGACAACTATTCAAGACTAGGAACCCTTGCACAATGTTCACGAGGTGAGGCAGTTCCTCGGCTTAGCCAACTACTATCGAAAGTTCGTGGAAGGCTACTCCAGGATTACGAGCCCATTGACCGATTTACTGAAGAAGAAAAGAGGTTGGAAATGGGGTGACAAGCCGCAGATTGCATGTGATATCTTCAAGGCAAAGTTGGTCGAGGAGTTGGTTTCAACAATGTCGAGACTTGGTAAACCATTTGAAGAGGCAAGCAATATGATCAAGCAGATCGAAGGAACAGGTCAATGGGAAGACTTGGACAAATTTGGTACCCGATCAAATGTAAGTAGTTTTGGTGATGAACAATTTGGTAACATTGAGTCTGAGATCCATTCTAAAAGATCCCTGATGGATCTCTTCTACTGATCTGCTGTAATTTTATATTTTTAAATCTGTTTTCCTGTTTATTTATGTTTTCTTGTAGAACTAGACAGAAGTTCAAAAAGGTTTGTTTGTTTTTTATGGTTTTATAACATAGAAAGGAATAGGGAACAGCAACCATGAAACAAGACTGAAATAAATAAAGTATTCAGTAAAAATCAGAATTATTGCAAACCGTACCAGGCAGATTTGTCTGAATTATAGAGCCAAGCAATAAATCCAATGCATTTCCCAAAGCTCACATACAAATTTGATGTCAAACTGGAAGGTGAAGATTGTTTTTGAATCCAACATACATTTGGAGGTGAATACAAGCAATACTCTATACACCACGTGGTGTATCTGTTGCAAATGGTGTCCCACACACTGCAATGAACCACGTCCCAACTGGAAAGATGATATGCCACGCTGAAACCCCAATGAGAATTGATGCCTCTATCCTAAATCACCACGCACAATGCCTAAGAGATTCAGTGCCAAAGATTGCTGAGGGCTACGTGCCAGCCAATCACTAACCTAGGGTTTGTGTCCCAGACTAGAAATTGCCCATTCAGAGCAAATTCATAAACAAGTTGTCAAATATGCAAAAAGATGATCTTAGAATGAAGCTTCTATCTCCCTATAACCCTTCTCAATTGCAAATCAAGCCCTAAGTGTCTCCAAGTGGCGTTGGGTAGTGAAAGTGTTATCATTTCTTATTTTAAAGTGGTCATGTTACTAGAAAATTACCTTTTTCCTCATAAAAAGAAATCTGTTCACTGAATTGCCCTGAGACCAAAGAGAAAGATTTAGAGAATTCTGAGACCTTTCCAATGAGCTATCACACCATAGGATGCGCATCCAGATGAGGCCAAAAACCTCTTATTACTCCAAAATGGCTAATAACTTAGCCTTATTTAATTATTAAACCCTAACTTAGGAGATATTAAAAAAAAAACCCAAATAGCCACAAAATGCCCAACTGACATCACAAACCATAAAATCATCCTGTCATCTATCTGTGACTGAAGTCGGAAATCAAGGATCCACTAGCAGTCTCATCCCTAAAATCTAGGGATGCTCCTAAAATTTAGGAAACAAGCCTTAACCCTCTGAAACTGAATCCAAAGAGTAATCTCATGGAGACCCAACCCTGGGCAAGATCATACCTCCTAAAAAGTAGAAACTGCCTCCTAAAAACAAGGAACATCTCCCAACTGATCAATAATTGCCAAAACATCAAGTCCCCAACACTGAATAACCATACTGGGTCTCTATCCAACCCTGTCAGCCTACAAGACCCCATAATAAGCTGACTCACATGTCTCTGCTAGACTGAGCTAAAAGAGGGGACATGACACATTCTACTTGCATCACTTTCAGATGACGAAAAGGAGGTTCAACCTGTTTGTGGATCAATTTCAGAATGGAACATTATCTATTTGATTCAATTAACATCTATTCGAACGATGCCATTTTACATCACTGGTAGCAGCGAAGTTCAATTTCATTGAGGGACTTGATGATATTGAGAAATGGCATGGATGTGCAAATTGAGAAGTGTGATAGAGCCTTGACACTTTTGTGGAATTGTATTAAAGTATTTGAGCGATGGGATTGGACTAGTCAAACAGTGTTGGATCCGTGGGGTAACAGACTCTCGAAGTTGGCCAAGCTACTCTCCTTTGAGTTCGTGCATAGATGGTCCAACTCAGCAGAGACAAATGACACCAATGAGATTGGGCACTTTGTGTATCATGAAGGATGGGAATGTGAATGGTGACAGTGATCAGACGGAGAAACTGGTTGATTGTAGGGTAAGAGTTTCACCTCATGGCACAGATCAATCTCCTACTCCCTTTGATCGTTACTTGGTTCCGATCACTTTCAAACGTCAAGGAGACAACACAATACAGCTGAGATTTGACGATGTGAACTACATTCCAGATTATATTGGTGTTGATGGTCAAGATAGGATCTTGCAAAACTGAAGTCAATATGGTGTGATACATTTCGAAGACGTGTTCTACTTGGGAGATGACTGGCATGACTCAGATTTGGACAGGCTTACCCAAGTTGTGGAAATCATTAACCAGTGCTCGAAGGCCGTGGACGGTTGGGCTTGGGAAAACCACAAAGACATGCCCTATGAACCTTTCAAAGACAAACTTGTTAGGATGGAAAGATCCCTCCAACTAGAAAGATGGGTTAGTGACACGGAGGATAGTTGGGTTCCTGAGACTGTTCAGTTCAATCCTACACATGCAGTTGGCATCATGTCAAGCAATATCAAACAGGATGATCAAACTCCAAAGATCGATGTATCACCCATCATAATCAATTCGACTGGGACAGACTTGACTTATATTGAGATTGATTTGGTTGATATGTATCCAAACTACACTAGATTTAATGATGTTTTACAAAGGAACAAGAATGTCACGAGTTAGGATGGACTTGAGTTGATTCGACCCGAAGATGCATGCCTTGGAGGTATTTCGGTTATAACTAACATGGATGATTACTTGAGGGATCATAGGATCTCTACTTCTCATTTTGATTTCATGAGAACTTGGAAAAGCCACGTGGAGCCTGTTTCCGCTTCATTTTATGGTAGACTGAATCAATGGACGAAGTCGAGGTTAGAAGTTGGCAACTCGGATTGGAATAGGCAACAAAGAGATGTGGAAATCTTAAGTTGGTATGAACAGGTGGTACAAAACTGGGAGTTTAACCCACCTACACCTACAACGCCTCGAGATTGAGCAGTTCAAATGGAATACTTCGAATTGAGATCAAGTGAAGTTGATACAGAGATCGTTTTCGATGGAGATGTTGGGTTCGCTTGGCGTAGGGACTCCATCTAGTAGAACTGAAGTTACATGTTTGGACCTCCCGGTACATTGCAGGTTGTACAGGCATTGGGGAAATCGCCACTAGTTTAGTGGGGGAGGATGTAAGGGGTCTGCACTTTGGGCCGACTTGGAGGCCTAGTTTACCATATCAAGGCAGCCGACTTGGTGACATCTTATTCAGCCAAGGCAATTTGGGACCGCACATTCGACAAGGAGCCCAAGTGTGATACGCCAAAGCTAAGTGATGCGCTTATGTGCAAGATAGGATTGGTGGGGTTTTATTTATCCTTGGAGAATGTTCTCTTGGAGGCCAACCTAGGTGATTTGGGGCCTAGCATCTATGTAACGTGGAGTGTTGCATTGAGCACCAAAATAGTTCTGGCCCTATTTCCATAACGGCTAGTTGGAGATAAAGGAAAGGCACAGCACATCATTCACTCATCATGGAATTCGGGATCAAGCAGTGGTCAGCGAATTCGGGACAGAAGTTCGGCGACAGAGCAGTGGAGCGATGGAGGAGTAACGAGTGCGAGAATTGGTCTTAGTCACTTGGTTGCCTAAGTCATATATTGAAATGTTGGCTATTTGATATTCATGAGCGTGGAGCTCTTTTGTAATGATGGCTAAGTGGACTTAGCACGATCCATTCTTGGAGGCGATCTGTGTCTTTCGACATTGCATCCTATCCGCCTAAGTCCTTTGTAATCTGGTTTACTATTGAATTGAGCATTACGGGGAGATCGTCCCACCCAACATATTGGTCCGTGTTGTTTGCATTCTACATGTTATGTTATGGATTCCCTTGCATTTGAATGGGTGTAATAACCCTGTCTGGTTATAGCTAAATCAAATATCAATTTCTTTGACATTTTGTCAAACACTTGGCAAGCAACCCAATTACCACTGAATCTATGATATCTTAAATTTTCAACACAATATCGGGATGTATAGCAAACTAATCACAAATTTACTTAATTTTGGCCTTATAAGTTTTGCATAAATAAATACCAAACGCCAATAAACAATTATGAAATGATTCACGCTAGCCTCTGAATTCATTCATCAACAAACCATATAGCAATATAATGAAAAGGGAATTTAATTGTTGGCTGATTATAAATCAGAATTTGAAGCCAGCCTATTTACTTTCAAACTATGTAATATAAACTAAATTTTACAAATTAAGAACCTCGTCTTTGTCGTAGAATGTAATTGCAAAGTCAAACTAAAAGCCCCCTGGACCAATTTCAATCCAGCGTTCACAGTCTACTCTTACAAATGCTGCTCAAAACAAACTCCAATCTGCAAACTAAACCCTTGTCCAGCAACAGAGAAATTATAATATTCAATTGTATAAATGCTCCTCAGCCACATTTAATACAGAATGAGGAGACGATAATAGAACTCAAAAGTCCACAATACCTCATCTATGGATTCTCAGAATTAAATCTAGAATACTTCAGCTGTAGAGTCCCAAACCCTTATACTTCAGCAAGGGCACAAACTTCAAAATCAGAATTGTCACAAAGACAACAAAAGCAAAATAAGATAATCAAATTATTGGATGCTTTTCTCATCAAATATCTTCATATTTATAATCTCCAAATGGCACCGGTTTTCAAAAAGAACTCCACTTAAAAAGCTTACTCTACACAACATTAGAATATAGTAAAGTGTCATTAATATAATTTATTAATTGCTTTTGGCTCCAAAAAATGACCTTTTCCATCATAACTTCAAATTATGACATGCAAGGCCATTGTTTCTTGTTCCCACAATTTAAAACTTTTCGTCCCGGTTCCAACGAGCTATGATACTAAGGTGACCAACGAAGAACACCAACAAAAATAGCAACCACAGCATATTTAGATGAATGATAATAATAATTCACCTGACTTGTGAAAACAACTAAAGAAGCATCAGATTCGAAATCTGACAACAACAAAGGGATCATGATGATGAAAAACGATGAATGAACCTGACGGGGTGACTTATTATAAATAGACGCTCCCTCCAAGATTCTTAAAGCCCAAACTGGAAGCCCGAAATAAAAATCGAGAGCATCACTCAACTCCTTTAACTCAATTGAGCTCATCAAAATGAACGGTTTGACTTACTATAATAGTAAGTCCCTTAAATGGATCCAAAACACACCTTAGGTTGTTGGAAAGCCTATAACCACATAACTGAGACCCTTAAATCCTACTACCAGTTCACGAGGGTCGCGATGGTGAACTAACCTAGCCAACTGCAGGAAGCTACTAAAAAAGGGGACATTACAGTCCTCCCTCCCTAAGATTGCTTGTCCCCAAGCAATCTTAGAGAAAAATAGACATCACAATCCACCTGGATCCCAAAAGTAGAACTGCATACTATCCCTGCTATGTACAAACAACTCCTGTAGCACCAACATCCAAATAACGGACATCAACATCAAAATCATCTGAAAACTGACCCGAGGTGCTGATGAAGGCAACAACTCATCAAAACTCAACACAACTGAAATACCAACTCTGTCCACACCTGAGTTCCCATCAAACTAATACACACACCCAACTACACTGTGGAGATGGTAACAACCATAGGTACCTGAAACACTACCACCAACTCCAACCTCTAACAAATTGTCCTAGTTGTGGAGATACTGCAAGTGGTCTAATTTACAACTATCAATCTCATTTGCAAAAGATGGTGCTAACAACCCATACCATAATGGATGGTATGAAACTAGAACCAACCCACACCGATATGAAACCAAATCCTCTACCTGTGGGTCAAATAAAAGTGATGAGTAGTCCTCACAATGTAATGTCGATAAAAACTCTCAGTCTCTGTCAAGGGCTCATCAATATCAGTCTGGGAATCAAAAGATGGCTCCAATCTTTGACTCTGAACTACTAGTCGGGCAAGATCCTTGGCAATCTTCTCAGAAAACCTATGGGGAAGCATAGTAGATAGAGTCTCTACAATCTTTTCCACCAACCTCTGAATGGCACAAGAGCATCAGATGAGAGTAACCTCAAACACTTCGTACGAATCCTCCTGCACATCTTAACTCTCCGAAAGATACTCCATGAAAGACTGTGCAGGAGAAATTATATGTGGAAGCATCAACCTGCTCCCCTGCGACCCACAACTGATCCTACTGAAAATGCGGCACTACCATCTGTCCAATGGTACCAACTATATGAAATGAAGAAATAGATCTGCTTCCGGTAGAAGGAAGCAAATCACCATGAGAGCTTGTCTCCCCTGATGCTCTCACCTCCTCTGTAACTACTACACCCATATACTAGACGGATGTGTCGGTCACATCATCACGTCCCTCATCCCCAACCGTGGAAGCAAACTCACCACCAACCACAATATGTAATTGAATGGGGTCTGGGGCTGGTGTCGACTGTACCCACTCTAACTCCACGATAACCTCATCCAACTATGACTATAACTCTTGAAGAGCCAACTGAGTATACTAAAGAGAGTCCACAATCACTTCAAGCTCTTGGGTAAGCTCAGCTACCTCCTCTTTCCCTAACAACATCTCATAATAGGTGCTACCCCACTCCAGAAGGTAATCCCTGTCAACAACTAACTGAGAGTAACTATAAGCTCAGCTACCTCCTCTTTCCTTAACAACGTCTCATAACAGGTGCTACACCACTCCAGAAGGTAATCCCTGCCAGCAACTAACTAAGAGTAACTATCCTTCAAGATCCTAACAACCTCTCGAAGCGTATGAACCTCTACTAGGGAAAGACTACTATCACCGTGCTCATGTAACATAGGAGAACCCCAACCAGATGTAGCTAGCATCTAACGAATAACATCATAATTCTCAAGAGCTGAAGAAATGTCACTATCACTCACCTTCAGCTGACAAGTCACATGATGCCTCTATAACCCCTGCCTCCTATGCAAGATCTCTGTCTCACTAACTACACTATGATAGGAAACCGAATCAAAACTGCCCACCACAAGATCACTCACTGCATGTTTGCTATCGACCTTGCACAACTCTGCATCTAAGATACAACTACTATGTACCTCAATCAACTCCTCATCTAAAGAAATGGAAGCCCTCACAATATCAATATCCTAACATGTCTCAACTTCCACCTCAAAGGATAGATGCTATAAACACGGATCCTGGGACCCAACCAAAACCTCCTCGGAGTCATCAACTTATACCTGGCAAGGTATATCATACCCGGTACAACTCATAGCATCATCAAATGTATCATCAAATGTGTCCATACTAACTGCATCCACATCTCCTAATAAAGCCTCAACTGCTGACACCTGACTCTGCACACATGACTCAACGTCAACTTGTGAATCAATAATGTTAGAGTATGAAACCACATCTACTGACTCCATTGTATCACCCAAATCACCAACATCAAAGTTGGGTGACTCCATACATGCATTGGTTCCACCTAAGGAAGCAGCTACCTCCTGCACTGGAGCAACACTATGACAACTCACATACAATCTCCAATAATAATCTCCTCCTGAAGAGAGTGTGAAGTATCAGTAGTAACAACTGCATCAACTGTCTCTACACTAACTGCAGCAACAGCTCTAGGAGCCTCAACCTGTTGAAGTTCAATGCTGCTATCCTCTGCTACTGACACAACCACATGTCCCTGTGAAATAAGTCCATCATCAACACTGTGGATAAGACTAGTAGGTGTCGTATTAAATAGGGGTCCATCTACATCATGACACCTGTCGGGAAAAACTCACGCCTCCTTCCCGCCAACCTTCTAAAGGCGGAAACCATATATCTCATGGCTCTCTCAACTGTCTCAGGATTCAACAAGCTCTCCACCAACCTCTATTGATGAAGTTTAAGTTTCTCCATACTCTCTCTCAAGGCATTTAATTTTCTGCTATCTTCCTCACTACTCCTCTAGCTCCTAGAACTACTAGGCCTCATGTATCTATCCATAGTTGGAAATAACAAGAGTGTTGATCACTCCAATGACAACAACAGATCTGAAATAAAAATATTTTCTTCCCCCACAGGATGGCAGATTTAACGCTCTGATACCACTGTGATAACCTTGTCTGGTTATAGCTAAATCAAGTATCAATTTCTTTCACATTTTGATGGTTTGACATTTTGTCAAACACTTGGCAAGCAGCTCAATTACCACTGAATCTATGATGTCTTAAATTTTCAAACACAATATCAAGATGTCCAGCAAACTGATCACAAATTTACTTAATTTTGAACTTATAAGTTTTGCATAAATAAATACCAAATGCCAATAAACAATTCTGAAATGATTCACACCAATCTCTGAATTCATTCATCAACAAACCATATAGCAATATAATGAAAAGGGAATTTAATTGTTGGCTGATTATAAATCAAGAATTTGAAGCCTGCCTGTTTACTTTCAAACTATGTAATATAAATTGAATTTTACAAATTAAGAACTTGGTCTTTGTCATAGAATGTAATTGCAAAGTCAAACTGAAAACCACCTAGTCCGATTTCAATCTGCCATTCATAGTCTACTCTTACAAATGTTGCCCAAAACAAACTCCAATCTGCAAACTAAACCCTCGTCCAGCAACAAAGATTATAATATTCGATTGTATAAATGCTCCTCAACCATAGTTAATATAGAAAGAGGAGACGATAATAAAACTCAAAAAGTCCACAATACCTCAACTATGGATTCTCGGAATTAAATCTAAAATACTTCAGCTATAGATCCCAAAAGCTTATACTTCAACAAGGGCACAAACTTCATACTCAAAAATGTCACAAAGACAACAAGAGCAAAATAAGATAATCAAATAATTAGATGTTTTTCTCATCAAATGTCCTCAAAATATATCTCCAAATGGCATCGATTTCCCAAAAGAACTCCACTTAAGAAGCTTACTCTACACAACATTATAATATATTAAAGTGTCATTAATATAATTTATTAATCGCTTTTGGCTCTAGAAAATGACATTTTCCACCATAACTTCAAATTCTGACATGCAAGGCCACTGTTTCTTGTTCCCACAATTTAAAACTTTTTGTCCTGGTTCCAATGAGCTATGATTCTCAAGTGACCAACAAACAACACCAACAACAATAGCAACCTCAATGTATTTAGATGAATAATGATAATAATTCACCTGGCATGTGAAAACAACTGAAGAAGCATCAGATTTGAAATCTCACAACACCAAAGTGATCCTACTGATGAAAAACAATGAATGAACCTAACGGGATGACTTATAAATAGACGCTCCCTCCAAGATTCTTGGAGCCCAAACCCGAAGCCCAAAATAAAAACCGAGAGCATCACCCAACTCCTCTAACTCAATTGAGCTCATCGAAACAAACAATTTGACTAACTATAAATAGTAAGTCCCTCAAATGGATCCAAAACACACCATAGGCTATTGGAGAGC
The DNA here is from genome assembly GCA_028749045.1 of Cupressus sempervirens. Taxonomy (NCBI): domain Eukaryota; kingdom Viridiplantae; phylum Streptophyta; class Pinopsida; order Cupressales; family Cupressaceae; genus Cupressus; species Cupressus sempervirens. The sequence continues at coordinate 947,831,047 of CM053792.1, read as the reverse complement.
CTATAACCACATAATTGAGACCCTCAAATCCTACTGCCAGCTCACAAGGGTCGCGACGGTGAACTAACCTAGCCAACTGCAACAAGCTACTAAAAAGGGGACATTACAGTGGGAGTTCCTAGATCTGTGTTTTTAGCTTTCACATAAGCGTAAATAAGGTGAGGCGTAGTCTGGTATTCTTTTATTTGAGCACGGCTTGCATAATTCTGCAAGAATAGCCAATGTTGCACGGTTCTTCTCCCAAGGTCCATGACAGGAAGAAGAGATGTCAAAGGTTGCTAAGTAGCAAGCTATAAGTGGTGGTCTATCCAAGCTAAGATCAATCAGTAATAATCAACGAATAGTCGAAGACCATTAAGAATAAAGATTATCGTTGGATCAACAACATAATCATGTATTAGTCAACTCCTTACCTAGCACGAAATATTGACAAGCATAACATATTGAAGAAGGTAGATAATCATAATAGTGATAGTAAAAAATTGATAATGCGTGATTATTAATCAGGAAAAGAGGCGCCTCATCATTAACAATAGATGCCAACCGTTCAGTGTGAGTAATATAAGAATCAGAACCATAAATCCACAAGGGGGAATAGAAAGAAAATAAGAAAGAAGATACTATCATATACCATCAATTCACCAAATAAAAAGAAGAGAATAAAGCATAAGTATTGTTGGAAAGAAATCAAGCAGTAACTCTGACTGCTGAATAATACATCTAAACTCTATTATGACTGAGGGATCCATATATGGTCTTACATATAGAGAAAGGATCATAAAATGAGAACTAGATATATTCATCTATATAAAATAAATTATTCATAATGAATTGATAAACTTATATTTATCCAAATCCTATCAGTATTGAATTATAGATGGGAAGATGTCATGTTACCAAGGAGGGGCTTGTATAAAACCCAACAATGGAGCTTTGTCACAAGATAGGGTGGGGATCAACGACCCCCTTACCACCCTCATTAAATTGAAGCAGTAATAAGGTAGGTCTGGATGATAATAATTTGTACAAATAACTTAAATATAATAAGATTAATGACTAATGCTATCATGGAACATTACGGTCCAAACCCTAATTCAAAATATTAGGTTAAATTAAGTAAAGTTTCAACAAGGGACATTACATAATTCCCAATGCACTCAGCCTATTGTGTGAAATGCTTCAAAACAATCTGTAACACTTAAAAGATTGTTTAACATTTATTCTTCCTAAAGAAATCAATTAATTTAAGAGTATTAGAGAGTTTTTCAAGTTTCATTGGTTTTGAATCTTGACTAGTAAATGAGAATAGCTGCTCCCTTAGACTTCACAAAATTCCAGGATCGAGTTCAGATTTGAGAATTTTTAAATATCTACTAATTCACCATTACAAACAATTGATCATCAATCCCTTTATCAAGCAAATTAAAAGCTCAACTAATTCAACCTTATCAATACGAATGGAATCTCAACTAACATTTTTAAGACTTAAAAGAAATGTCATACATAACACATTATATATGTTCATTTTACTAAAAAGCATATTGGTCAAGCTAAAACTTACCATTCTGAGGTAAGCCTTTCATATGCTTCAATAATCTCATCAGATGATGAGTTTGATTTTACTCCAATGACTGATCACATTAAAAAGAAAAACATCAAATCATGCTCATGTGGTGATTATATATCAACAAAATAAATAACATTGTCAACTAGCATTAACGCAAGTGTCATGAGCCGAGCAAATTAATATAGTAGTTTCCTCAAATTAATCACAGTAATAAAGAGATCGAACAGATATAGATGACCAGAACTAGAAACTACTGAGCCCTATCTTCATGCCCAAAATATTTTGTGCAATTATAATATAAGCTCAGACATCAGTAGCAACGATCTGAATTGGGGAATAAAACATATAGTCTAATAGGTTGTATTGTAATGAAAGATATTTTCATGTTTCACCTCCACTATAAATGGGTTATTACTATACTATACCAAGCAAGTGTTTTGACCACAAAAAATAGCTTTATCAACAACAGAAACGATTCAAATTTTAGACTGCAACAAAACAAGGAGTTGTCCAATTACCTCATCTATGACCATCCTAAACACTAATACACAGTTAAATTTTAGGCACAAAGACATTTGAATTGGACTATCTCAACAAAGTAAAAACTGAAAATTGTAAGGTTTATGTTAGTGTTCTACAAAAAAACATGATTGGCACAGGTAGCATATAACAAATACAACCTACATAAGTCGTATGTGCACCACATATATACACATCAACATTTTCCAAAGTTTCTTAAAGGAAACATGTACATTACTTGCAACATTGAAAAGAAATCCAGACAAGGCGATAGAATTCCCATCAAACATAAAGATTATTGAACTGTAAAATTGCATAGATGACTTCACTTACAACAAAAATTAGTTACATTTTAGTCCATCAGTTTTCAGTTGAAAACAAAAGACATGTAATATCCACTTTCTCTGAGTGATCATCCCAGCCAAGTCCACTAGCCTATTTCCATTCCCACGAACTAAGGTGGGAAGTTATAAGGGAACTAAATAAATTAGTTATTTCCATTAGCCTATTTCAATTCCCAATAATGCAAATCTTAAGGATAACTCTATTTTAATTAATATAATTATTGACTTCAGTAAAAACTAAATTTAAAATTATAATATCACTTTATTAAATAAGTGTTTTTTTCTAGAAACTTCAATGGACAAATCTTATTCTTGTAGAGAGTTTTGTTGTGCCTCTAAAAGGAGGTGAAGGGAAGTCATTTTTGTTAAGTTTAATAACCTAATAATCTCCAGGTCTGACAGTGCAGGCCGCACTTGCTCTTCTAAGTCTAAGTATCTACGTATGGCCTTATGTATGTATTCCTACTTCTCTCTTCTAGGCGGTGACTTTCCAGAATTATTTAGTATTAAACAAGTGAATCTAACACAATGTGTTAGTCACTAACTAATGATGGATTAGTTTGCATATCGCCGGTTTTAGGAGGAGCCATACAAGCCAACTTAGGGAAGAGATGTGCTCTTTAAGGGTCACATCTCCTAGTCTAGATATTTAGAGGGATAGTGATGCAGTTTTGAAGGACACACAAACATAATTCAATCTGCTCCTCCAAGCATCATTATCCAGCAATTTATAGTGCAGAGATATTCTCTTTTAATATCAGATCAAAGTCGACTATTCCTTCTTGTATCGGCATTAGAGAAGTTCAGTGTTCTTCAAACATTTCACATTCAAGGTTATTTCCTCAAGCAATATCATACTGATCTATTGCAGAAATATATAATTCTCTGATCAGAAATATAGCAATATCATACTGATCTATTGCAGAAATATATAATTCTCTGATCAGAAATATAAGTGTCAACTTCATCAATATTCAGATTAGTAGAAGACCATTGTCAGCAATCAAGGAAGGAAATAGAAGTCTGATTCAAAGGATTTGCAGAATATTTACATGGTATCAGAGCTCTGGTAGTCGAACCTAGGCTGTGCAAAATTCAATTATTAAACTCCATATATATCTAGCAACTATCTTCTATTTTCAATGGCATACACAATTAAACCTAAGGACAGGTTTGATGGGAAAGAACACTTTGAAGCCCAGAAATTCAGAATCATGATGATTCTTGAAGAGAATGATGTAAAACAATTTGTTGATGGAGCATCCAAACAACCTCCAGTTGAACCTGACACAAGCAAGGTAACATATAACTAGGGCCAAAGGCTCACCCAGCTATCCAAACCACACTGCAAGAGTTAACACAACGAAAACGAACACAAAGAACAACAACCAAAGGAGGAAGAAGAGTGAATTACTTTTATTGATTCATCAAGAATATATTCATACATGCCCAGCTATGAGGCCTTTTGGGTTATGGCCAATTACAAATACATTCACATTCAAAGATCCAACTGCAAATTCGCACTTTCAGTTCTGCTCTCTAATCTGCTCTCCCTCAAAAAAACTTTTTTTTAATTCTAAGCCTGAACATTCTATTTATACTTGCCAAAACGGCTTACAGATCATTCTAGAATCATTACATAAGAAGAAGGCCGACCCAACAATGGTCTGGACTCATCCCAAGAAAAGATCTTCACATAAATGTCGCGAATGAAATAAATCCTGCAAGTCGGCTCGCAAAATCACGTCCAACTACTGACACTCAGCATACACTGGGTAGCTTGGCACATGAAGAAACACTCGGCATGCACTGAGTAACTTGGCACATGAAGAAACACTCAGCATGCACTGGGTAACTCGGCACATGAAGAAACACTCGACATACACTGAGTAACTCGACACATGAAGAAACACTCGGCATACACTGAGTAACTCGGCATACACTGGGTAACTCGGCACATGAAGGACTGTTAGGCACATGAAGGAACTGCTAGGCACATGAAGGACTGCAAGGCACATGAAGGAATTGCTAGGTGAACAAAATGAGCAAGATAACAAGGCAACCCAGGATGCTCCTGCATCAGAACCTCACAAATCTATCTGGAGCAAAGGAAATAGGAAAGTCATTCAAATCATTTTAGATGGAGTAAAAAATGATATCGTACCTATGCTAACAAAACATCAAACTGTCTTTGATATGATGAATGTATTATGAAATGCATATGCAACTAGGGTTCTCGCACTAAAAAGGCAACTAAATCACATTCAAATAAAGAAAGGAGAATCGATAAATTCTTACTTCCTAAGAGTTGCCAGCATTAGAGATGAACTATCAAGTATAGGAACCACTATTAGTGACACAGAATTAACACTTATGGCTATAGATGGATTGCCAGATTCATGGGAGACATTTGCACGAGGAATAAGTGCCAAAGATAATCTTCCGGACTTTAACAGACTTAAGAACAATTGTCTTCAAGAGGAATCCAGAAAACTAAAGAAAGGAGGGAAACCGAAAACAGAAGATGAAGAACTTCATGTTCTTAATACAAACTCCTATAAGGGCAAGAAGAAGCATTTCAAGAAGAAAAAGGGAAATCAAAAGAATGGAAAACCCAAGAAAGATCTATCTAAAATAAAGTGTTTCAAATGTGAAAAATTTGGACACTACAAATCTAATTGTCCGAAAAATTCCAAACAACAAACAAACTGTACAAATGTTATTAGGGAAGAAGATACCTATGATCCTGAGAACCGTGTTTTGTACTCCTTAATATCAAATAAAATTTCAAATAAAGTATGGGTAATTGATAGTGGGTCTTATAGACATATAACAGGATACAAAGAAACACTAGACTCTTTATCAAAAAAAGTTAACGATGAAGTTACCATTAATGATAATTCAGCACACCCCATTAAAGGAATTGGAAATTGCACCTTGAAACTAAAATCAGGAAATACTCTTCTTCTCAAAGGTGTACTCTACGTACCAAGAATTAAAAGAAATCTAATCTCAATTACAGCACTTGAAGATGATGGGCATAATGTTGCATTTGTGGACGGTAAAGTAATAACTTGGGCAAAGAACTCTTCAATCAAGAAAGCGAAGTTGATTGGTCAAAGAAAACGATATTTGTATGAATTGAATACAAAATCTAGTCGACCTATTCAAGCCTTAATTCATGAAGGTGAAGACACAAATGAAATATGACACAGAAGATTAGGGTATTTAAATTTTAAAACTTTATCAACTATGGAAAAGATGGTTACTAGGTTACCTAAATTAAATAAAGAACACTCAAGTATATGCAAAAGGTGTGCTCTGGTTAAGAACACCAGAAGTCCTTTTCACGATAAGACTAGAAAAACAAATAATGTACTAGAATTAATTCATTTAGATTTATGTGGACCTATGTTTGTTCCTTCTCTTGGAGATTCTGGTATTATATCTTGTTCATAGATGACTTCTCTAGAAAAACATGGATTTACTTCTTAAAATGTAAAGAATCAGAAGAAATCCTTCAGAGATTTAAAGAATTTAAACATTAACTGAAAACTTTTCAGGGCATAAAATCAAAACCCTTAGAATTGATAACGGAGGAGAATTTACCTCTGACTTCTTTAAAAGGTTTTGTAAAGAATCAGGGATTAAGAGGGAGTACATTGTTCCTTATAATCCAAAACAAAAAGGGGTAGCGAAAAGAAAGAATAAGACAATTATAAAAGCTGCTATAGCCATGATTTTTTATCAAAATCTGGAATATTATTTTTGGGCAGAAGACTCTTGTACTATTGTATATATTCAAAACATAAGCCCTCACTCCTACCTTAGAGATAAAACTTCTGAATAAGTATTTACTAAGGTTAAGCCCAATATAAGTCATCTTAGGATTTTTGGATGCCCTATATATATCCATGTTCCAAAAGAAAAGAGAACCAAGTTAAAACCCTCTGGGAAGAAAGGTATTTTTGTCAGGTATAGTGAAACATCAAAGGCATATAGGATTTTCATACCTGGACAGAAAATTATTGAACTTAGTAGGGATGTAATCTTTGAAGAAGATCTTCCATTCAAAAGAGCCATAAGTTCTAATGAACCTTCTCCATTATCTAGTTCTGAAAGAAATAGTGAATCTGGGTCCCAGAGGAAGAACTTCAAAGAAATCGAAGATGAAATTCAAAATATGAACCTTTAAGAAAATTCAAATAAAAGACCACTTTGGGCCATTAAAACAGTCAAAGCAGCTCAAGACTTCGCTGCACCTTCCGAAACAGTCAGAGAAAGTAAAAGACCTAAAAGATTCTCTAATTATATAGCAAACATGAGTAATTTATTCAAATCAGAACCAACTAATCCTTCTGATGCTATTAAACATACTGCTTGGAAAGAAGCTAGAAGAATACCAATCTGTTATGAAAAATGATGTTTGGGAAATTGTTCCAAGACCTAAAGGAAAATCTTTTGTTTCTTCCAAATGGATATTTAAAATAAAGCATGATGCTGACGACAACATTAAGAAGTATAAAGCCAGATTGTAGCCAAAGGATTTTCTCAAAAAGAAGGGATTGATTATGAAGAAACCTTTGCTCCCATTGCCAGATATACCTCCGTAAGAGCAATCTTAGCAATTGTCATGTCAAAGGGATGTAAGGTACATCAAATGGATGTAAAAATAGCATTCCTAAATGGAAAAATTTCAAAAGAAGTATATCTGGAGCAACCTAAAGGATTTGAAACTCATGATCTTAACGCTTTTGTTTGCAAGCTCAAGAAAGCTCTCTATGGGCTTAAACAGGCTCCCAGGGCCTAGTATGAAAGAATTGATTAGTATCTCACAGGCTTAGGATTCTCCAAAAATGAAGCTAATCCCAATTTATATTATAAAAGAGATAAAAATGATATGGTAATTTTGATACTGTATGTTGATGATTTACTAATAACAAGTGATGATCATCTCATAGATCAGTGCAAGAAAGATCTAACTAGAGAATTCTAGATGAAAGATTTGGGACTCCTCCATTACTTCCCAAGACTGGAAGTACAGCAGAATTCTGACAGAATCATACTTAATCAAGGGAAGTATACATCAGACATTTTAAAGAGATTTGGAATGTGGAATTGCAAACCTATGTCTTCTCCAATGGAGACTAATCTACATAAACTTAAGGAGGCAACAGCAGAATCACCTTCCATAGATTCTACTCTCTATAGATAGATGATTGGGTCCCTTATGTACTTAGTAAATACAAGACCGGATATTTACTATGCAATTAATGCCTTAAGTTAGTTTATGTGTGAACCAAAAGAGATTCACCTAGTTGCGGTTAAACACATTATGAGATACTTACAAGGCACTCTTAATTTTGGATTCTAATACAAGAAAGTCGCCTTAAACTTACATGGATTCACTGATTCAAATTGGGTTGGAAGTGTTAAATACAGAAAAAGTACTTCAGGATGCTGTTTCAGTTTAGGATCAGCGATAATATCTTGAATATGCAGAAAGTAGTCTTCAGTAGCTCAAAGTTCCACAGAAGCCGAATACATTGCAGTAGCAATGGCCTCTCGAGAAGCAGTCTGGCTAAGGAAGTTACTTGTAGGATTATTTGGACAAGCCTGTTTACCGTACAGGTAAAGAAAATGAACGCATACAGACAATGGACACAAACAGCAGAATTATATTCGCAATAGTAGATGAATCATTAATGCTTTACAATGATCCCAGACGGGATATAAATACTACCGCCGAACCTTCTCAAAGGAGTTCGTCGGCCACAATTATTCTATCCGCTACAAACTATTTACCGACGACGTCGGCTACAGCATACAGAAACACCGCCGGACTGTCGGCTACAGAATACAGAAACACCGCCGGACCGTCGGCTATAGGGTACAGAAACACCGCCGGACTGTCAGCTACAGAAAACACCGCCGGACCGTCGACTACACAGTACAGAAACACCGCCGAACCGTCGACTACAGAGTACAGAAACACCGTCGGACCGTCGGCTACAAAGTACAGAAACACCGCCGGACCGTCGGCTACAGAGTACAAAAACACCGCCGAACCGTCGGCTACAGGATACAGAAACACCGCCAGACCGTCCAGTCGGCTAACACCGTCCCCCCCAAAAAGAAAAGTCGTCTCTTGACGACCGATAAAATATTTGAGACAAATTAACAAACAAAATACATTAACAAAGAGACTACAACAAGAGAAATCTGCTTCTGCCACATCACTTTCACATTCATCCCGTTACATCTGTAGCCTCTGCTAACACAATACTGTCTCCTCAAGCTGACCTTGATAGCCACTTGTGCTGCTTTCTCTGTTTTCAATTCTTCGGTACCCTGAGCCAAGTGTTGTTGCACTACCTCCAACTGGACGATCAGCTCCTCCCGAGCTCTCTACGCATCCACCAAGACAGCCTCACAGCCAACACCTGCTCCCACTGCCTCTGGTACACAAACAATCCATGCCTGCAGCAACTTCAACTCTTTTGAACTGGTCAGACTCCCACGACTGATATTCGCCACGACTAGGGGTCCAAGGGGCAACGCCCCCGGCGGGGTCGAGGGGCAGCGCCCACACAAAAATGCACGGAACACACTGTTTCTGTCATTATCTGTCGATTCTGCACTCTTTTTGGCAACCACAGATGCGTCCCCTTCCCTTTGGCATCATTTGTCACTCATTCTGAACAACTTGATTCTGTCGTTTTTTTTTTTTTTTTTTAATTTATTATGTTTTGTAACTGCTTCCTCTACAATCCACCACAAATCCCTCTGCACACAGAAATTCTTCTCCTTCTGGTAGAACAAGAACTCTTCTTTATGTCTCTGTTTCCCCGCGGAAGTCTTTTCCCTTGCAGCGCGGAGGAGAAACTCTGACTGGCGCCGCGTCCTATCCACGACCTTTCTATCCTCACCCGCGGCCTTCCTGTCGTCGCCCGTGGCCTTTCTATCTTCACCCGTGGTCTTTCTGTTCTCCCCGCGGCCTTTCCGTCTTCACCCGCGGTCTTTCTTTTTCTACCCGCGGCTAACTGGGCGAGGAGAGGAGTTATAAAATGTTAAGCCCGCGGGGCTATTAATAACCCATGGACAGACTGTCCGCGGGGACCTCCGGTTCCCTGCCCGCCGGGCTTTCTCTGCCCGCGAACAGCAGTTGCCCGCGGGACTTTCTGTCCGCGGTGCGGACAGCAATTGCCCGCGGGGCTTTTTAGCCCGCGGGCCTTTCTGTCCACGGCCCTTTTTTTTTTTTTTTTACTCAATTTTTTTTTTTTTTTTTTTCAAAAGAAATCAACTAACAGAGGTACCTCCATTTTGCCTCCAAGCATCGCCATTCTGCAACGGCGACGGAGTCAGCTGGCCATCCTGTGACAGCGACGGAGTCTTCCTGGCACCATATATTTTGAATTTGGATCTGTTGACTGCCGGAGGTATCTTCTGCTCGTCCAAAGTTGATACTCTGATCGCTCCATTGTCGCCGACCTTCCGAATCTGATATGGTCCAACCCATCTGCCCTTAAACTTTTCCACTTTGATTTCATTCTGACCGTTGTACGCCTTACGTTTGTTCTGTGCCACCCCCGTCGCCCACTGTGCCTGCGGTCGTCGCGCAACTGGATTATTTCCTTGTTGTCGGTGCCCTTCCACTAATTTTATGCTGCAGTGTAACCTTTTCTTTCCGCGCGGTCTATTCACCATGTACTGGACAGTGGGATCTTTCTTTTTTTGTGTTCAAACTGTATGTTCTTCCCCTCAGCTTTAGCCATGGCAGCTTTTCCTTCTTCCGCTTCCCTACATTCCTCCGGACATTCATTTTCCTCCTTTTTCTCATCTTCGTCGACCCTTAGCATATTGCAACTCGGAAAGTGTTCGTAGTCTTGTATCTGCCAGTGGTAAAGGCAATTTACCGAGTCCAGGTCGTCGTCATTCGATCCTCCGTCAAGTCTCAATACTCCTTCATCTGGTTCCAGTCTCCTCTTTCCTTCGTCATCACTCTCGCCTTCACTGTCAAAATCTGACAATGCTGCCTCGTCACCAACCATTTGCGTGTGCAGATCAATTGTGAATCTTTTGCCTCCGCCCTCCATTGATAGGGTATTGCGTTTCCAATCATGTGTTACTTTTGCTTGCACCAACCAATCCCGTCCCAGAATAGCATCATAGGCTTTTCTTTTTAATGGAATGACCACAAAATCCAATAAACATGGTTGCATACCAATTGTTACCGGTTGCGCTTTCAGAATTCCCAACGGTTTGATTCCATGTTGGTCCGCCGTGAGCAACTGAAATGCAAGTGGCCACAGCGTCGGCTTCCCCAACTTCTTCCAGGTATCCTCCGGTAAGACATTCACGCCGGACCCTCCGTCGACAATTGTCTCTGTCAAAACATTTCCCAAAATCCCCATCTCGACGACCGCCAGATGCCGTCCAGATGTGAGTGCCAGCAGCATTGGGTCTGTTGTCATCACTTCCCTACTATCCCTTCCTGTGTCCTCCGGTGCTTTCGAAAATGGTGTATGATTCAGAATGGTCGTCCGTAACTGGGGCATTGTGAGAAGGTCACTTATCTTGACTGGTATCTCGGTTTGTAAGATCTGTCGTACAATGTTTTGTTCTGCAAAGTTCCTTGCCAAGGTGCCGGTGATATCCTTCAGCTGAGATGTCCCCACCGACGATGCCTTTGCAATGTCCACGTGCGCTTCCCCCACTTTTCTCTTTTTCTCCGCTTGCCTCCGTGTAATTGCCAGAACCTCCTCTACATCCGTGCCAACAGGGATCAAATTTACTCCAGCCTTTGGACACTTGGAATCTTCGTGATCGCCGGGTCCGCACCATCTGCATAATAATTTGGGTGTGTTTGCCGCTGTACAATCCCGCGCAAAATGACCCCACAAATTACACGCTCGGCATTGAACGATTGGCCGTCCGTTTGCATCATACTGAGTTCGACTTCGGCTCCCATTATTATTGTTATTGTTCACATTGTTATTATTTTGCCCTCTGTTATTATTCCTGTATCCTCCGGATGTAGCACCGGCGGTATTCGTGTTTCCACTACTACTCGACCGGGAAGCCTCTTGTGTGAGAAACACCTGCGGAGATCCTCTTGTCTTCATGTTAAAGGGACAGTCCTTTGTCGAATGGCCCATGATCTGACAGATGTCACAGAATTGGTTCTTCGGACACGATCCCTTAGTATGACCGTCGGTCTTACATTCTGTGCACCACAATTCACTACCTTTTGGCTCCTTTTGCATGTTTTTAAACTCCATCATGCGAACCATATCCTTCTGTAGGGCACGAACCTTCTTGCCGCTACCTTCGTCGTCGCTACTATCATCTCCGGCAGGCTCGTCGTCATCAGAATCAGAGGAGCTAGTTTTCTTCTTCTTTGTCTTCTGCTCACTTTCAAGGTCCAGTGCTCTGTTATACGCGTCCACATATGATGACGATGGCACAATTTTCATTTTCCTCCGCAACTTCAAGCGTAGGCCGTCGACAAACCATCTTTTCTGCAATCCGTCCGCCGGCTTGCTTTCCATTTTGTTTATTAAGTCTTTTAATCTCCTGGTGTAGACATGAACAGTTTCGTGCTTCCCCTGTTTGGTATTGGAAATCTCCGCTACAATTTCATTATCATCTCGCAAGAGTTTAAATTCCACCAAGAACTCCTTTTTAATGTTATCCCACGTATCCAGCTTCTGCGGATCCATATCCGAAAACCAATCAATCGCGACACCCCGTAGGGTTGCCGAAAATTGCCTGGCCCATTCGTCGGCATCTGTGATTCCATTTGCCCGCCAGATCGTCTCACATGTCTTACAATGTCGGATGGGGTCAGCTGTACCATCACCTTCAAATTTTGGCAGCTTTTCTTTGGGTCTTGCCATAACACTGGAGGTCTGCACTCCTACACTGGTCGACACTCCCACACCGGCAATCTGAACTCCCACACCGACAATCTGTACTCCCACACCGGCGGACTGGTCTCCCACACCAGCGGTCTGCACTCCCACACCGGAGGTGTCGACAGCTGCAAACCTTGGTGAAGACGAAGGATCCTCCGAAATTGTTTCCCACGAAAATCTATCCTGGATGAAGAGGTCACTCCACGCTCGTGCTCCGTCGGCACTACGAGCCGTGCGAGTTGATGCTCTTCCGTCTGAATTTTCTTCCCTCGGCGAACACAAATTCAAGAACTCCTCCCGTGCTTCTTCCACCAATTCCACCCGATACCGAGTCTCCTCTAACAAGTCCTCCGCACACCTGTTTCTGTCGGCAAGCTTCTGGAACCTCCTTCGGCGCTCTGCCTGCTGTGCCAGAATTAAATGTTCTTGTGCATTACGGATTCCATCTTTTCCCTTCGCCTTATTCCGATCCTTGTTAAGCTGATTTGGCATTAGTCTTCATTCTTCCCACCTTCCAGATTCATAAGGCAACGGCGCCAAATGTTTACCGTACAGGTTAAGAAAATGAACGCATACAGACAATGGACACAAACAGCAAAATTATATTCGCAATAGTAGATGAATCATTAATGCTTTACAATGATCCCAAACGGGATATAAATACTACCGCCGAACCTTCCCGAAGGAGTCCGTCGGCCACAATTATTCTATCCGCTACAAACTATTTACCGACGACGTCGGCTACAGCATACAGAAACACCGCCGGACCGTCGGTTACAGAATACAAAAACACCGCCGGACCGTCGGCTACAAGGTACAGAAACACCGCCGAACTGTCGGCTATAGAAAACACCGCCGGACCATCGGCTACAGAGTACAGAAACACCGCCGGACCGTCAGCTACAGGATACAGAAACACCGCCGGACCGTCCAGTCGGCTAACAAAGCCATGAATCCTACAATTATTCATTGTGCTAATTAGAGTTCCATCAAGCTTTCAATTAATCCAATTTTTCATGACAAATCCAAGCATATTGAAATTCCTTACCATTATGTAAGAGATATGGTAGACAGGAATTCTGTAAAATTGGAATACATTTGCACTGTAGATCAGACAGTAGACATACTTACCGAACATCTATCTAGAGTGAAGATAGAACACTTCAGGAGGAGACTTGGTATGGTTGAGTTGTAATCCATTGTAATCTTTAAATTTTAATAAAATAATTTTGTCAGGCTATTGACTGTTATGGGCTCCACCATTTCTATTCATTATTTAAGAGGTGACAATCTCTAAAATAATGAACACTTGTATAAAAGACATTATAAGAGATGACGATCTCTTAGATAATGTGTTAAACAGTAGAGTTCTACTGTAAGATCTAGATGAGTTTAAGATCGTATTGTGATGTAGACATTGCTATGTCTATGAGTCACAATTTGGATAAAGGAAGAATTTTAGTATTCTCCGAGTTTATCCTATATTCTAGTAGATCTTAAACTCAAGATCATGTTGTGATATAGAAATACCAGGTTCTATGAGTCACAACTTGGATAATTGAAGAAAGTTACCCTTTAGATTTATCCTGTAACTTATCACTAGTAGCAGTGATTTGTCATATCACAGATTTAGTGATATGACATTGTATTATGTGTTCTATGATTTCACATACTAAGAAGATTCGGACAGATATAGAGCATTAATTCTTACTTATTCATCTATATTGATGTTGCTAGATATGATATCTCTCTGTGTGATTATCAAGTTAAGAGGGAGTGTTAAGTTTGATAACCTGATAATCTCTAGGTCTGAAAGTGCAGGCCGCACTTGCTCTTCTAAGTCTAAGTATCTACGTATGGCCTTATGTATGTATTCCTACTTCTCTCTTCTAGGCGGCGACTTTCCAGAATTATTTAATATTAAACAAGTGAATCTAACACAATGCGTTAGTCACTAACTAATGATGGATTAGTTCGCATATCGCCGGGTTTAGGAGTCATACAAACCGACTTAGGGAAGAGACATGCTCTTTAAAGGTCACGTCTCCTAGTCTAGATACTTAGAGGGATAGTGGTGCAGTTTTGAAGGACACACAAACATAATTCAGTCTGCTCCTTCAAGCATCATTATCCAGCAATTTATAGTGCAAAGATATTCTATTTTAATATCAGATCAAAGTCGACTATTCCTTCTTGTATCGGCATTAGAGAAGTTCAGTGTTCTTCAAACATTTCACATTTAAGGCTATTTCCTCAAGCAATATCATACTGATCTATTGCAGAAATATATAATTCTCTGATCAGAAATATAAGTGTCAACTTCATCAATATTCAGATTATTAGAAGACCATTGTCAGCAATCAAGGAAGGAAATAGAAGTCTGATTCAAAGGATTTGCAGAATATTTACAATTTTCTCATCCTTGACTTATTATGTTCTTGAGAGTTTCTTTGAGAGCTCGTGTTCACAGGTTCAGCAAGCCCTAAGAGTCTAAGACAAAAACCCTTGGGCTCTTGATATGTTGGGAGGAAACCCAATCCAGCCAACTAGGGTGGATTCATATTGTGCTTCATTGTCAATTGTGGAGATTTTAGATTTTCAAGAAACATTTTCTGCAGGTTATCATTTTATGAAATTTTTTATTTTTTCTATGAAGATAGGATAAGAAAAATTTATTAATATCAAAAGAGAGACCACAAAGGATCAAAGGGCTGCAAAAAAAAGAAAAAGGGAGGTCAGTCCACAGCCGGGACACCAAATGGTGTCCAAACAAACCACCACCAACAGAAGAAGAGAAAAGGAAGTGGAGGAAAGAGAGAACCCTCCAGAACTCACTTAAGTGTTCCAAACTGCAGTGAAGAACTTCAGAACAGAAGGATAATCAATAGGGTCAGTCAGAGCCCTGGGCCGCCTCTGGCTGATCCTAGGAGAGGAAGACTGCAGCAAATAGGACAATGTCCTGGGCCTCACAGATCTGGAAAAAGGGATGGTGCTAAATGACCGCTTGGTACCGTGTGCTGAGTGAGTTCTTATTAAGAATGAAGTACTGAACTGACAAGGCGGAGGCATTGTAGGACATAATGCTGGAGAGTGTGGTCCCAAAGCCTAAGAGCTTCTTGAAAATGCAGCGCAAGGCACCTATAGTCTATATATTTGAAGAAAGTAGAGAGTGACCGAGTCTCCCTGAATTTGAAGTGTGAAGGTTGTGGTAGCTGGATGCCATACTAAAAATTAAAAGCCAAAAGGGAACAAATTGGTGATTCTGATAAATCGTTGGTACTGTGAAAGAATCATGGATTGCTTAAAGTAGTCAATTTAAAAAAATATTAGACGATTAGATGGCTGATGGCAGTGTGTGAAGCCCTTCTATGGAGCAACTTTTGTCTCACATTAATCCCCTTAACTTGTAAGTATGGCACATGGGAAATAGGTGTGAATGGTAAGAAATACAATAGCATTTAGTCCAGGTGTGGATAATATAAGAAAGGTTGTGGGTTAAGATAGGTGCAAGTACTTGGAAAAGGCAGGTTGTCGATATTATAGACTTCACTCAAAAATATTGTCACTTTCAGAAAAGTGCAGAAGTTTTTTTGGAGTGAGGAAGCTTTCCTTGCTGTTCATGGCTTCTTTAAGGATAAATCAACTTCATAATATGAAAATATTGCTCTCTCAGATTTGATACAGCAGACTGGCCATTTGGAGGTGCATGGATGTTAGTACCTGCAGATAATTTTTTAAGTCTATGTGAGGGAGTCGTGTAACTAACTAGAGAAATTCTGCCCAACTGGAGCATCATATCGGTCCCATGCAGCTGTAAGTTTCCAGTATCTATTTCTCTAAGCAATTTACCATCACAGATCAGATATTGGAATGATTATTTCAGTATTTTGTTATGTAAAGACAATTTAAATTTTAAATAATAAAAAGGATTTTCTTGGATTTCAATATTGTTTGTATTTCTTCATTTATTCATTAAATGCCAAAGCTATTTGTCGTTATTCATACATCTGAAACTCAAATAAGTTGCAATAAAAGAAAAAAATCAGAAAAACAGGAAAGCAAACCAATAAGTCTGGAACATAAACTTCTGATTTGTGTTTCTCATATATGCAAATTATTTGACAAATGCACGTAGTGGAAAAGATAAAGAAGTGGTGAAATTATCATTAAGGGTTCTTAGAAGATGCCACATAAATAAAACCAACCCAGGTTAGTTAAGCTGAGACAGCCCAGGAGCAAATATAAAATTATCTAATAATTTCATTTTTTATTAATTTAAATTTTTTATTATATAATATGTTATTATCATTCAGCTGGCTGACTCCTGCAGACATCGAGCACATTACAATCCTTTCCTCCCAAATATTGCTCGTTCTCAAGCAATAAACAATGGCATACCAAAACTGAATGCCAAGATCCCATGTCAACCTCAGAGTAAAGGCTCTACCACTTTGTTGTGCTACTATCAAATAAACATCTCTCTTCCAAACTCCACCTCTGTTCCTATCAATCTTAGAACTACTATACTACATTGACCGCTCATTCCTATTATATACTAAGCATCATCATTAAAAAAATACAAATAATCCAAGCCTAAAATTTGGATTGAGGACTTGTGGACATTTTTGTCTTCTGTTATGGAGGTGTCTGGTTTGACAGCATGCATCCTTCTTTCTGCAGTATTATCATCTCATCATCATTGACCTCTTCTTGTGCTTATGCATTCATGCCACTGAATTTTTCTCCTCTATTCTCATTTGCCTCATGTTGTCATATAGTTCCATTTGCCTTAGATTTATCCAATCCAAATATCTCAAGTAATCATCAACAACAAATACAGATTTTATTTGACCAAATAGCCCTAAACACTCCTCAAAGATTTTGATTGCTTCAAATGTGTACATTTTTGGATCCCATCATTCCAACCCAAGATTATCCTTGCAGGACACCTTATATCTACTGAGTACTACTTCACACATTCATTTGAAGTTCAAAGTAGCCAGCAAAGGACAGATCTTGACATATAGCTAGACTTTAAGTTCATATATTTGCTAAGTTACCAGTTCGGGTTTGGTTCCAAGTTCCAAGTTCGAGAACCAGTTCGCAAGTTCGTCAAAATTTTGGAAAGGGGTTTGGGTTCATTTGGGTTCGTTAGTACAAAAACATGTAAAAATTATATATATATATACGAAGCGTAAGTTAAAATTAGAAAGTAGCACAATAGCATTGTAACATTTTAAACAACAAAAACACCATAAACTTGTAATCATAGTGATCATACCATCATATAGTTCAACATCAAAAATTCAAAACATTAAAAATAAATCATAGTGTCCAGTTCAAGTATCATTGTTTCACGTTCATTGTTCAACTAACGGAAAAATAATCTATTAATTCTAATTCTTCAATATTCATCTTCTTTTTCATCTTCATCTTCTTCTTCTCCAGCATCAGTTGAGATAAGACCAATGGGATCAGCAGCAGCAGCAACATTAGTTGTGGATGCCAAAATATGATTAAATTTTGCAAAAAAATATAATTTTCGTCTGCGGGGGGCCCAGCAAACAGGCAGGTTCGAACTTGGTTCGATTTTCCCGGCTTGGTCCACCCAGGCTCAAACTTGTTTTGAACCCAATCAACCCCGCAGTCAAAAAACAGCACCCTGCCCAAACCAGAGTTCAAACCAGACCAGAACTTTGAACCACTTTGAACTTCTGCTGGTCCAGGGGGGGGAGGGGCAAACCAGTTCGAACTTAGTATAGTTGGCATGACATCTAGACACTTTCCTAGCAAGTTCACCTGATTGTCATTCTTTCTTTAGGGATTCTATGCTCATCTTTCTGGTCATTGGTTTTGAATAGCCAAAAGAACATCATCAGATCCATTGCTTCCTATTTTTATGGATCTACATCAACAAACTTTATTAAATTTCCAAATGTTCATACACAAAAAGCTAAGAATTCTACAATAACTCATAGCTTCTCCAATAGATTAGAACAGTAAATTTATGGGTACAGATAATACATTTTGTGACAATATTTCTAAACCTAGCCAACACATTGCAGAGATGAACCTCCAGATTATGCAATATTTAATTTAGCTATCGTCTGGGAAGTAGATAATTCTTTTGTTTCCGCAAAACCATGTGAGGATTCAGTGAAAAGTACTAATGCAGAAACATTCACTGAATTTAGAGATCTGATCAAAAGTCTGCTAAGCATGAAAGATGAAGTATGCTTAGACGACATATCATTGCCTAATTGGTGCAAAGTGCATAATGAAGCACTTTCCAAATTCACTTGCTCATTATGCAAGGAGGCAATTGATCAAGTTGTGGATCCAATTGAACCACTAGAACATAAAGAAAGGTGCAACAATGAGTTTACAGAACATTACACTGAAGGAATCGTTCACCATGAAGACGTTGTACAAGATAACCTCGTTCCTGAAGAGGAGAGGGCAGTTTTACAAGTTGGTACAGCAATTGGCTATGACAGAAATGAACTCCAATAGCAACGTATAGGAATGCCGACAACTGCAAATATGGAAGTGATTTCCTTCAAAGAACCTGAATCTGAAGTTGATCCTATTGGTGAAATTGACCAGAAAACTGAGGCAGATAAAATGACAAAAGAAGAAGCTGCAGATCAGCAGTCAGTCATGCAGCACGAAGATCCACCTGCTGTCCCAGTTAAAAAACTAGTTTCTGACATAATGATTGATGGTACAGAAATTCCATATGACTATGAAGGCCTACCTAAAGAGATCACAAATTCATTACTAACATACTGATACATGAACAGGTGAAAGGTTCAATGTTTCTGAATTTGTTAAGTCTGATTTTCGTGGAATGATTGTTGATGCATATGCTTTTGATTTGCATGTCATGAATGCACATGGGATGCTGCATCATCAGCTGTGAACACCTGAAGCTCCAAGGGTTGATTTACCATGTTCTGCCCTAGTGAATGGAGAACAAGACTTGCTACAAGAACAACAGGTTGGATCTCTCCTTGCTATAAATTCTGAGATTTATCATTTTGATTATGGAGGTCTAGGATGTACAACATGTATATGGATAAATCAGAACATTTACAGAACAAGAAGAATGATGAAGGAAGGAAAGAATGGGAAGAAGCAATGCAGGGCTCCACCAAAATACCTTCATATGGTAAGTTGGAATTGTAGAGGATTTTCTGTGGAGGGAGGATCAGGTTCGGGGCCAATATAAGAGGGGAAAGACATTATTATCTTAAAAATACACACAAGCATGAGGGTTGCAAAGTTCCAGATTTCGAAGATTACAAGAAAATCTCTGTGTGGAGTGAAGTGTTGCCAACGGGAAATGGACATGGAGGCATTAAGGTCTTGATCAAAGATATATGGGGAGGTAACATGAAAAGCAAATGCGGGTAGGCATTATTATGTTAGAAATAGGGAATATTGGGCAGGGGGGGAACGGGGAATTAGTATTCCCTATTTCTAACAATTGGTATTAGAGCACAGTTACTCAAAAGGAGCCTAACAGCTTAAGGGTTTTCACTATGGATTCGGTGGATTTACAGAAGAACATTGAAGCAGGTCTTGAGGATTTGGATCAGGTTAATGATGAGAGGAATAAGCTGAAGATCAAGCTTAGAGAAGCACAAGATTTCATTCAAAAGCTGAAAGATCAGATTGAAAGTTCAAGATTGAAAAGAAAGGAATTACTTGAGCAGTCAAGGATTGTGAATCGGATACAAAGCTTAAGAAGGAGAATGAGATTCTAAGGCAAGAACTTGAGATCACTTCACTAAAGACGAGCTTGATATCAGATGAGCATAAACTGGAAACAGATTTGACATCTGAGAATGCCAATCTGAAATCACAGCTTACCAAGATAACATTTGAGCTTGAAAGTACAAAATCGAAGTATGATGAACTTGAGAAATATAATTGCATAGCGAAAGGAGAACTTACACAAACTGAACAACATCTTGAGAAATTGTATACAAGTACTGAGAAGCTTGATGAGCAGATCATGGCACAAAGACCTGTAGGACATATGACTGGAATAGGCTACATTGAAGGTGAATCATCAAAGCAGTCAAAGATCACAAAAGAACATAAAATGCAGCAAGAACCTATTCAACCAGCAGATCAAATCAATCAAGTACCTAATCAGTTTGAACAATCTAGAGATCCAAGAAGACAATTCAATGGAAAATGCTTTGCATGCAACAAATTTGGACATATGAAGAAAGATTGCAGAGGTAACTCTAAACCCTTTTCTGATTATTGTTCTAATTGCTTTATTTATGGACATAGATCTAGTGAATGTAGGAAACCTAATCAGAAATCAAATGTAAGAATGAATGAAAGGACAAACATGGCAGCTAGTGGACCTTTGGGAATCAATAACATCATTACCAATGGAGTTACATGTTATAAATAATTTTGGCCATATTGCAAGAGATTACAGACTAAAGATTAATCAGTTTGGACAAAGATATGAGAACATGGTTATGGCATGTCATATTTGCAACAATTTAGGGCACACAGCAAGATTTCGCAGATTTAATTGTTTCAATAGCAACATGAGAACATCAAACATGAGAACGCCTAATACAAGAGGAAACATGAACAATGCAAGAAGGAATCAGAAACAAGAAGAAAGCATTGAGAAAACATTTGTGAAGGAAGGAACTTCAGCTAGCACAAAAATATGGGTAGAGAAGTCAAAAGAATCATCAGAAAACAAATTGGGAACAGTACCAAGTACTGAACCCTCTACATCTTCATCAATTATCACTGTTTAAGCCTAAATAGGGGATGTTACATCAGAGATTTAACAAACCCCTGAGAGATGAACTTTTGTTCTGCTAAGTTAGTTATAGCATGGATGGATGATTAAAACTATACATCTGAGTTCACAGACTCTGAGATATATGTCTGCAACGCCACGAAAGAATTAAGGAGTTCTGGTATTACAATCAGCCTTTTGGTTGTACGCCTAAATGCATTTATTGCAGATCAATTTTGCAAGGATTTTGTTGCCGGTAATATTTGTAAAGTCTCTTGGGGATAGTTAATAATTGATTGTGTTAAGCATTGTCAGTTACCGAAGGTTAGAACGCAACGATTGAGTTGCGACCCTTCATATACTTTATGTACATTCTCCTAAATGGGAATAGATATCATCAAAACCTTTGAGAGCATTGTCATATGATGCACTTGAATGAATATCAATGAAATGGGCAGTAAGGTTTCCTGAAACATTGTGATATCTTATTACTGTTTTATGCTTCACTGCTTTCATAGTATGCACTAAACCATGTCGGTAAACATTTGGTGTCATTCACAATTGAATCTGGGAAGCAACGAAGGGAATGGAATATAACGGATAGATGGGAATACCTGCTCATGAAAATATCACTACTAAGGGAGGAGTGACAGAGCTTTTTGGAGGCGAACATGCTCTAACAAAAACTTCCACATTTTGTTACAAGTGACTATCGAAATAATTGTACGAAGGGAGGTTGCACGCACGGAAGTTGTTGAAGATACTATGTGGGATGCTTTGAACGTGAACCTCACGTCAAATAGGCTATTGCATCACCTTCCCTGTCTTCTCACGCAAGCATCCATCGTGCAAACCATAGTTCCAAGAATCACGGCGATTCATGCGATTCACGCGATTCGGCGATTCGATTCAAGCCAAACGATTTTTTGTGAATCGGTGAATCGAATCAGCGATAAAGGGTTTATGAAATAAGTTACTCACTAAATTTCAAGGGTTTTTTTAATTTTCCGATTCATGGCCGATTCGATTCCGATTCATGGCCGATTCACGATTTGATTCGGCCTTGCCGATTCCGATCTGATTCCGATTCTTGTTACTTTGGTGCAGACGAACCAAGGGGAGGAAACTGAGCGAGAACAATGCCACCAACAGATCTTGTGGAACATTGCAGAGAACAACCATCGGGAGGAAGAGGAATGCGATGAATTCCAGCGAAGAACAAACTTATGAACTACAAACCCTTGAGAAGGGAAAGTAGGATACTTCTAAATCTGTAATGACAAGATTGTACTCTCAACCGACATTGTACAAAGAGATGAATTAATAAAAGACATCTATTTAATTATGATGCTTTGTTTGAATTGATGCCCAACTTATAAGGATAGAAATAGAAAGGAGCAAACAGATGCCCTGCAAGCCACACAACAAGCTGAACGGAGACAGAGATTTGGGTAACTTGCTAAGGGACAACCAGTTGAAGGGTTGTTCGGTGTCATGGGAGGTGAAAAAACCAAAGGGGAACTCTACCGTTCGCCAAAAAATCGGCAAATAGGAAGTAGCAAGTTGTTTGAAGAGACATTGCAAAGGCTGGATTTGACTAAAGAAATGCGAGAACAATTCATAAATCTATCTCGCACTCCGCGAACAGAAACCAAAAGCAAGGGTGAAGTAAGGGAAACCCGAGACGAAGGGAGAGGAGGCGAGGGAAGAGGACAGTGAGACAAGGAGTATCGGATTGAGACCGCATGGTGGTCAAGGTAACTTGTCGAAATCCAACCCTACTAGTTCAAGGAAACAAGCAATCGGTCCACGATAAATGACCAAAGGAAACCTGTCCCAAAAATAGAAATTGCCAAAATTCATTGGCGATGGGAAGGAGGATCTTGTCAAATACTGTCATACGTGTGAAACTATCTGGAAAAAAAATGGAGTTTCAGATAAAGACAAGTGGGTCCAACAATTTCCAGTGACCCTTCGAGGAGTTGCAGTGGATTGGTACTCAGACATTGACAAGGCAAAGGTAAGCTCATTAGACAATCCATGGAAGGAGTTTAAAGCGGAATTCAAACTGCTTCAGGACTATATAACGAAGTAGTAGCAGAAATATACGACTCAAAGCAAGGGAAGAAGGAAACTATACGCACATATAACCGAAGGCTCGAAGAGTTACTTGGGAGAATGCCAACTCAGCTGGTGGACGAATTGAAAAAAAGATATTTCATCGAGGGATTCAATGTCTCTCTCTGGAAGAAAATGAAAATAGTACTGCTATTGTCGTACGCAGTTGCGAATGACATTGCCATGAACTTTGAAAGTGAAGGCAAGATGTCAAAGAAGAAAACGAAGAAAAGCAAGTTCTTGTCTAAAAGTGATGAATCACCTGGAGAGAAGAGCAGTAGTGAGAGCGAAGATGAATCTAATAAAGTACAAGCCCTTTAGAAAGACATGGAACGTATGATGCGCAAATTTAAAACAATGAAGGGACGTGCAGGACGAAGTGACAAAAGAGAGATGTGGTGCACGGAGTGCAAGGTAAGCAGCCACATAAAGGAGTCATATCCGAAGGAATCATTGTGCGACATCTGCCAAGTGATGGGTCATTCTACTACGGAATGCCCATACAACTTCAAGACTAGGGGCCAATACGTGCTTTTCACATAGGAGCAACCATCTACTTCTGGGACAGCCAACCCAAACGAAGAGACGAATAATAATGCATCATCTGACAGGTTCTGTTACAACCGGCACAAGGGGAAAGGAGGTAATGAGAATAGAAGGCGAATATAACATGATTCAAATGGATGACCAATGATCCAGTGTCATGTGTGCAGCCAATGGGGCCACTTCGCCCGAGACTGTACAAAGAGAGACACACATCAAAAGCTATGTCAATGGTTTGGTTTTGGAGACCATGAGGATGCAAATAAGTAGTGTATCCTGATCCTCGTATGGAGAAACAGAGGGTACGGGAAGCAAAAGAAAAGATAGAAAAGTCCATGAAAGTAAGGAAGGATACACACGTGGCCGCAAGTACCTCCGAGTGGACAGAGGCTGAAAAACAACATACTATTGTACATGTTACAAACAAACGTGCCAATCAAAATCTAAGACCTTCTCCAGACTATGCCTCAACTGAAGATGGCACTATTGAATACCTGAACTGCACAACCGAGGACTACTTCTCAAACCAATACCGTGCAACAGACATGCATCCTAGGAGGGTCGGTAATGGACCCCATCTTACTGGCGATAAATACTGATCGGCACTCAGTCGTTGTCAAGATGGGCATTCTGGGATCAATTCCCATGGATACCATAGTCGACGGTGGATTAGGGGTAAACATACTCCTGGAGGAGACATGGAAGAAGCTCGAGAAGCCTACCCTATAGCTTCCCACCTTCAACTTACTAGGAGCAAACCAGCAAGGAATAAAACCCCTTGGGACACTGATGGCTCAACAAGTAACCATCGGAACGCAATCGTTTGTGTTGGACTTCGTCGTGATCCACCTGAAGAAGGGGTACGATGTTATTCGCAGTAAGGGATGGTTGGTGACAACGAGGGTAAAGCATAACTGGAAGAAACGTACCCAATCTATGGAAAGTGGTGGAAAGAAGTTCGTGATCGACCTCTGTACATAGATGGTGAGCGAGGAGATTGCATCATCTTCCGAGTCTGAGTCTAACGAAGAGCATGGCGAAATAGATGAAGGGAAAAACCGAATAGAACCTAGCTAGGAAGACGTATTGGAGCTGGAAGAATGTTCGGAGGATGATGTAACTTCAATGAACAAATTCTTCCATTGGCAGATGGAGGACTATGATCTTTTCTATTGTTATATGTTGGGAGTGGAGGAAATGGAACAAGGTGAAGAAAAGGATGTATTTCGGTTATAGTACTAGGAATACAAAGAATGGAAAGCCCGTGTGACCGATAAGCCTGCTCACAAATTTGTAGTCCAAAGACCAATCAAGTTCCAAGAACCGTCTGTACAAGTTACTAACCTCGGAGATGAAGAAAACCCACGCAACATATTAGTTAGGGATGATTGGGATCCTCTGTTGAAAGTAGCAGTGTTCAAAATCTTCATGCAATATAAGGATGTGTTTTCTTGGACTTATAAGGACCATAAGGGTGTGCCACCAGAATTGTGTGTACACCGCATACCTCTGGTACCTGGAGTCGTAGCAGTATGGAAAAAGTTGTACAAAATGAATAGAAGTTATGCCACCAAAGTCGATGAAGAGATCCAATGCATGCTCGAGGCAGGGATCATATTTAAGGTTCAAACAAGTGAATGGGTATCACCCTCTGTAATATCATCAAAGTAGGCAAACCAAATCAGAATTTGTATCAGCTTCTGATGTTTGAACATCGTCATTATAAAGGATCCCTTCCCTATCCTATTTACAGACACAATTCTGAAACAGGTTTCAGGACATGAGAGTACTCATTCATAGACGGGTTCTCTAGTTATAACTTATAACCATATCAATTGCAAATGAAGACAAAATGCAAACCATTTTCTTGGTAAAGGAAGGAATCTACGCATATAACTAGATGCCCTTAGGGTTATGCAATGCACCACCAACCTTCCAGAGAATAATTTTGCACATCTTTGATAAATGTCCATGGAGAACTTCTAAGCATTTCTAGATGATTGGTCTATTTTCAGTGAGCAAGATACACAATTAGCAGCACTCGGGGAATGTATGGAAAGGTGTCGACGAGCTAGGTTACCACTGAACCCAAAGAAGTGCAGTTTCATGCTCCCTCAGGGCAAGCTTTTGAGGCACATCATGCATAAGATGGGATTAAGGACCAATTCTGACAAGGTATGCGTGATAGTTGAGATGGAGGCACCGATTGATGTCGGGGGAGTTAAACTTTTCCTAGGGAACATCGGCTTTTACAGATGTTTCATAAAGAATTTTGCCCAAGTTTCCTTCTGCCTCAACAAGCTAACATGAAAAGGGGAACCCTATGTTTGGGGTACGGAGCAAGAGACTTCTTTTGGGGAATTGAAGACCAAGCTGTCGGGTGCACCGATCCTAGTGCATCCCAATTGGGATAAGGAATTTCACGTATGTGGACACGTCCAATTTTGCAATAGGTGCAATTGTCGCACATATGGGTGATTGCAGCCTCAATCAGCCTATCTATTTCGCCAACAAACTATTGTCCAAGGCCGAGAAGAACTATAGCATGACAAAGGAAGAAGCTTTAGGAATGGTATACGTAGTGCAAAAGCTCAAACACTATCTATTGGCGATATCGTTCATGTTTTATATGGACAACCAGGCATGGATGTACCACGTAAAAAATCCTATCATACAAGGGAGGGTGAGCAGATGGTTGTTGCTACTCTAGGAGTTCACTTTCATCATTTTTGTGCGATAGGAGAAGAGCCACGTCATCACGGATCAACTTTTTCAGATCAAGTCGGGAGAGCTACCAGAGGGGATCAATGATGACTTCCCTTATGCACATCTATTTCGCATTACTATCCTTCTAGACTGGTACAAAAGTGTTGGTGAATATCTATCAAATTCACAATTTACAAGAGAGATGCTGCCATGGGATCAACAAAAATTTTTACTGAGAAGCATAACATTCCAACTTATGAATTGACTCCTATATAAAATGAGCCCAAACCAAGTGTTGCGAAGGTGTGTGATGGATAAGGAAGTGCAGAGTGTTCTTTGGGAAGCCCATGAAGGTTTGGCAAGGGAACATATTGGACCCAACATGACAGCGCAGAAGGTCCTCCTGAAAGGATTACAGTGGCCTACATTGTACAATGATGCCAAGGAGTGGGTGGTCAGTTGTGACACTTGTCAACAAGTAGGCAAACCCTTGAAACAAGATTTTATGCCGTTGAACCCCTCACAAGCCCAAAAATTGTTTTTATGACGGGGCTTAGACTTTGTTGGACCACTCAAGGCGAGCAAGGCTCAGAGGTGTCAATAAGTAGTAGTAGTAACTGGGTATCTGACTAAGTGGGTAGAAGCACGGGCATTACCAGATATCTCGGCAATAAGTATGGCAAAATTTATTTACGAGTAGATCATCACACGTTATGGCATCCCTATCCAGTCGACCAGTGACAAGGGAGGTCACTTTGTCAATCATGTAATCTGACTGCTCACAACCGAGTTTGAGGAGAAACACCTCTCATCTTTATGGACAAAACAATTTAGACAGGTGAAAAAAAAAAAAATTTAAATCAAGAACCTATCATAAGACACTGTACAAAGTTGTTGAAAGAGCGTGGACAAATGTTGCAACTATACAACCTATTTAGACATTGAGCAAAGTATTGTAAGCGAGTGAAAAACACACCATACAGTAACAAGGAGAATAGGCAAGAAGAGTGTCACCATATAGCTTCCAAGAACACACACTGAGATCAAAACAAATCATATAGATTATGTTAAGTTGGGAGATGGAGTGCTTCACCGTACGGACACATGCAAATTAAGTAACGTTTTGAGGGAAAATCATAGATTCATTACACACTATCTCGAAAAATTTCACTGCATAGGAAGATCATAACGCACCACATGGGAACATACAATGTAAGCGATGAGAGAAGGCATTGTTGAGAACTATAAATAACTCAAGTAAATACCATACGGCCCAAGGAAGAAGACTTCATTGTCATATCATGCTCAGTGAAGGAGTGAAAGGAATACACCGTTCAGTAAAGAGGAAGATTTTAAGTCGACTCCATATAGACGAGAAAAGGCATAAAGGGACCACCGTACATTTTTTATAATGTGGAGCAGCCATAGGAAGTGGGAAGGAAGCTTAGAGGCGCATTGGAGGGTAGAATGCGACGTAATTACAGACAAACAACAAAGCCCCAATATCAAAGCTAGAAAGCCGAAGGAGTCAGCACATTGTATTTTGGGAGAGCCCGAGCATACATTGCCATCTATAAGTGGAGGTTGTGGAGCTCTTTCCACATAGAGGGTAATATAGGTACAAGTAGGAAAATCTCAACTCATAACACTCAAATACCGTAAAGGACCACACTAGCAATAGCATAGAATAGTAAAAGTATCGTACGTGAAGAAAACTTGCAAAGAATGCCAACCATGAGATACATCCTAAGGCAAGCATTCTGAGCAAATTGGCATCCCTCAAAAACGGCACCATGCAGAATATAGAGGCAAAAGGACAAGCCGATGGGCAATTAGGCAGGAAGGGATGCAATAGGAAAGCAGTGCAGAACATAGATAACGATGAAGGGAAGGTAGGGCAGTATGCATTGACACAATTAATGTTGTACGCTAAGGCGTAGAAGTTAGCCTTCACAGTGTCGAAGCCATACGACTGAAGGAGGACAAGAGAAAAGCAGTAAACGTTTTTCATTCACTACATAAAAGAGAAACAACAAAAAGTTAAGCAATAAGCCGAAAAAAAAACTTGGAAGGCAAACTTGCAGGCGGGCGGCTTTGATTCTAGTAACAATGGTTTGAATATGAACAAGAGTACACAAGTCTTGCCCTCAGGTGTGTGAATTGCAGGTCGCATAGGCACTAGTAAAAAGAAATTAAGGCCATAAGTACAAGGGCAACAGATGGCATCTGCAATTTCTGCAAGAGATCATGTAACTGCTCAAACAGTAACCTTTGAAGGCCTAAACGGATTATAGATTGTCGAAAGTGGTGGCATGAGAGTGTTGAGGCTGTGAGCAACCAAGTTATTAGAGACATTTTGAGGCGAGGATTTTGAAGGTCCCCTGAAAGAAATGATTGAGACATTTGACAAGTTTTCAAAGACAAGCACCGTCACCTACATGAACCATCTCATAGAGATTATATTCATTGTAGCGCAATTTATAAGGGTGTTTGGATTATCAGAAAAAGGGCACAAAATTGGCTTGAAGGCACAGAGAATAACTTTGGAGGTGAAAAATTTCTACATTCATTTGATTTGCAGAGACAACATCACCAACACAGAGGAGTCACTCAAAAAGTCTTCGCAAAACAAGGGAATAAAGAAGTCGTTTACCAGGGAAGGTCATTAGAGATGTCTGATGGACATAGTTAAGTGTCGGCTTACAAGGTTTAGTCCTGCCTCTAATATTTCTTTCACACAGGTCTCCTTGATGAATAATTTATTTGGCGGCAGAGTATATGATTGGGCCACATTTTTATTAGAATGTATGTATGAGTTCATGATTGTACAACATAAGACTTTTGATATGCCACACTACGCAATTAGGCTACTTCTGGACATTGGGGTTAGACAGATCACGCATGACGTTCTGTCGAGGGAGGTCAAAGTGGGACCATTAGCACCTGGCAAGCCCCCCATTATGAGATGGTGAAACTTAGATACACCAAGCGGATTGAACGTGGCAACAAATCAAAAACAGGCCAGGCAGGAGATGGATGCAAGATTCGATCACAGAGATGCAGATAGTGGACGTCAAGACACGTTTGAGAGCAAGGGTGCCACAGAAGACAGCAGTCAAGCCAACGAAGATGATGAGGTGGAGGTAGTATAGGAGCCTCAAACATTATTTGCACACCCTATGTTGTCTTCCATGGCTTATTTGATACATGTTGCCAGCACAGCTCCCATCCTGGAGTTTGGCAAAGTCAAGACATCTGTTGGTATGACTCCGCCCAAAGTGACTTCGTCAGTAATGACGACAAAAAGAGTCCCCATGATGGTATCTGAGACAGAGACTGCAATAACAAAGGAAGCCCCAATAGTCGTACTCTAGTGATTCCTGAGATGCCTCAAGCGGCAATGGAGATAGTTTCAGTGGGAGTTACAAATTTGCAGCATTCACCATCTAGAGATGTGACTGAGGAAGTTGAGGTGATGGAGACTTAGGAGATAGAGTGTAGCAGGCCATAGGTCCGGCTAGAAGTGATTGTCTCAGATGCCATGGTAACAGTTGATGTGGCACTGTTGGTTGATCCGGTGAGAGATAGCTCCATGGGTGTGACTGAGCAGGTTAGAGAGCATTCTGCACCACCTAGTCAAAGACACCCACCAATGATGGCGCGTGTGAGTGATTATCTGTTGCGGTTGTTTCAAGTTGCACCAATGACTCAAGGACCTTCTATCTAGTCTCCAATGAAAGAGGACCTTCATCCTAATGAGATGATGTTGGATAGTGCAAGACAGGGAGAGGTAGCGGCACCAGAGTTGGAGGGTACTGGAGGCGGAGAGCTAACGACAACTGCAATGGTAGTAGATGTAGTAGAGTGAGGATGTCCTCCAAGAGCGATGATAGAGGTCGTGGTACAAACGGCAAAGGAGGAGCCAGCACATGGTACAATCGACGAGGATGTAGAGGCATTACTTACCACTCTTACCGATGTGGTTAATAGAGGCCGATGCATTGAGCAAACCATTTTTGCAATGTGACATGAGGAGTCCAGGATAGCCACAGAGAGTTTTTGGGAAGCAATAGCTACCTAGCTAGCTACTTTGCGGTTGGCTTGGGCAAAGGAGCGTGCAACACTTGTGGTGCAATTAGAGGCAGCAACAAAAGATAAGAGCATAATAGAGACACAGCTGGCAGAGGTTGTTGTGAGGTTTTCACACCATCGCCTGAAAAATTTAGGGACCCCATTTTCAAGCAAGCCTTGGCAATTCTTGCAAATTTTGTAAAAATTTGGAGTTGTCCAAAGCTTTTCGAATTGGTAATTTTACACCTTCATGTCAAGAAGGGATTTGGTTTGTTTTCACCTGGTGCAAAACTTGATTTTCCAGAACATGTGATTTTGTCCTTAGGCCAAATAGGTTTCAACAACATTTTTCGATGGTTAAAATAATATCTGGCAGGACAAATTTGCAAATTTTGCACTTAAATAGATTTTTGAAAATTTGATATAATTGTATAAGCTTGAGCATTTTCAAAATGAATTTGTTAGATTTAGTTGTTCTAGAAAATCTTGAATCTTTTGGTGAAAAAGGAAATTTTTTATAGTGAAATTGGAATTGGAGTTTGAATTTCGATTACCCAAGACAAGGATTTATTTTGTTAAAAATTGTAATTGTATTGCAAAACTGAAATTGGATTAAATTGCAAAATCTCATTAACTTGGTTGAAATTTTGCCTAAAGAATTTTAGAAATGTTAAAGGAAATTGGTAATTTGGAACTGAAAATTGATTTTGGCTTGCTAAATTCAATTTTAATGATATTTTAATTGCCAAAATGTTATTAAATGAAAATTTTGACGTCTCATAAGCTCGCCTTGTTTCTATTTTGCAATTTCTGATCAAAACTAGCAATTATATGGACCAATTTCACTATAGGGCTAAGTAATTTTAATGTTGCATTTAAATTTGGGCCATTAATTAAGGCACTAATTTAATTTTGTTTTCCCTCCAGGCAGGTCAGCCCACTTGAAGAGGCAAAAAGTTTCGTATAAGAGGGGCTTCCCCCCCCCTCTTATCTCCTCATTCCTTTTTTCCTCCTCCTTGGATGTGTGATTTTCTTCTAAGAGAGGCGAATTTCCAGCTAAGGCAATTTTTGGGGCAGATTTTCCATTTCTTGGCAGCATTTTTTCTCCTCCTTGCTTGGGCGATTTCTGCCTTGGTCAAATTTTTGGGGCAGATCTGATTTTTTTTGCAGAATTGGCAGCGTTTTTTGGGGATCTGACTTCTCCATCTTTAGCAATGATTTCTCCTTCCAAAATTTGACGATATTGTTTGGTGAAAGGACAATGTGATTTAAGGTCTAATTTTTGGCAAGTGTGGGCAATTCCAAGGAAGTTGAAATTTTGATTTTTTGCTAGGGCATCATTATTTGCAAAGAGGATTGAAATTTTTGAGATCTGATCCGAACTTGAAGAGGGCCCGGTTATTGGTAAAGGCAGATTTAAGGTAAAATTCTATTCATTTTTAGAGGTGAAGATTGGTTCTAAAGGTGGATTCTATTCCTTGTTCTTGCTTGGTCCATTTCCCTTATCTTCTTCTTGCACTAATCATGCACCACTTCGTCATTTCCATTGATAGGCTTAAATTGGGATATATAAGTGTAGATTTCATGATAGGACATTTCAAAAGGCAAAAATAAGCTAGACTACCCTAGGATTGAAGTTTGGAGATTGATAAGTGTAGTCCATCCTAAAGTGACGAAGAGGCAGAAATAAGTGGTAGACCCACCCCTAGGATTAAAGTTTGGCGATTGATAACTGTAGAGATAGGATGTGGAGAGACAGAAATAAGTTAGATTCCATCAATAGAAAGAAGGTTGGAGATTGATAATTGTAGTCCATATCATTTGGAACGAAGAGGCAGAAATAAGTAGTAGTCCCACCCCTAGGATTGAAGTTTGGAGATTGATAACTGTAGAGATAGGATGTGGAGAGGCAGAAATAAGTTAGATTCCGTCAATAGAAAAAAGGTTGGAGATTCCATCAATAGAAATAAGTGTTTAGGATGGTAGATGTTAGTGCAAGCAAGAACCCAAAGAGAACGAATATCAAAAAAGACGAGGAAGACATGATGCCTAAGACCACCTTCTCGAAAATGAGGTGCATAAGTGATACCAATATCGGCACAGTAAACATGGTACAGTTGAAGGATAAAGTGAAGGAAGGACAATCCACCATGGCGAAGAAGATCTATGAGAGCGGAATTATACACACAGCGGCTTTACCTCCTACCTTTCCCTATTCGGAATTGGTAATGAAATGTGCATCCTAGTTTGATATTGTAACCAAGTCCATCATTTTTTATGAAGGGAAGAGAGTGTTGGCTAACATCAGCAAACAAGTGGTCGAAGAAGTATTCAATATTCCCTAGCATAGAGGCATGACAGTAGTAACGATGGATCAAACAACCAAGCTCTTTCAGGATAACCAAGAGGCCTACTTTATTCATCTAAAGAAAAATTGGTTAAACGAAGGCAAGAGGGGAGTTACCAAGTCATCAAAGCTCACCAAGTCAGATTTCAAATCAGAATATGGCAACCTTATTGTGCTTCTCAACCAAATCATGGGCGTGGCTCAAGGTATGCAATTTGAGAACTGGATGTACTACTTTATTAATGAAATTGAAAATGGAAAGAGAAAATCTGATTGGGCTAGAATCATAAGTGAAAATTTAGAGTTACAACT
The DNA here is from genome assembly GCA_028749045.1 of Cupressus sempervirens. Classification (NCBI taxonomy): domain Eukaryota; kingdom Viridiplantae; phylum Streptophyta; class Pinopsida; order Cupressales; family Cupressaceae; genus Cupressus; species Cupressus sempervirens. Next base: position 947,797,821 of record CM053792.1, on the reverse strand, counting down.
TAGGACAGTACAAAATCAAAAGCAATTCTACATGGGATCCTACCTTTCTATCTGATTGCAAGATTATATGAAAATCCTGGACTTCAAGCCTTAGGGGTGATTGGCAATGGGTCGGGGCAATGTTTGGTGCATGAGTGTTATCCACAACTTCATTTGCACAACACCAAAGATTATAAGATGTTTTATGACGCCTTTGCCATGAAGACGGTAAGGATATTACAAGGGACACCTGTTAGAAGGCTCTCAACCGAAGCGGAAGTAAAAGTTAAGAAGTATGGGAGTTGGTTCATCAAATTTCTGCAATTTACATATATTAGAGTAGCAGGAAGTACAGTTTGTCCCAATAGACTTCCAAGGTACCCACCTAGCAAGATAGTTTTGATGGAGTTGGCTAAGTTTTGATGGAGTTGGCTAGGAAACTTGAGCATTATGACAAGATGATGAAACTTAAAGGTAAGACAGGGATTACCTTCTCATTTAGAATAGGCAACGATACTTGCCCCAATCCTGTCACCTTTGCAACTGCGGAGAAAGAGTTAGAGCGGTATCATCTAGGATGGTATAGAGCAAGATAGGGATTTGATCCTAATGGTCTTATCAAGGCATCTCACGAAAAAACATTCAAACATATTCCTACTATAGAAGATTTTTGGGCCAATGCATAGGATGACTTTCATGTGAGGAAGCTAGCTTTCTCAAGATCGTCAGTGGGCATGACGAGGGCAATCAGATGGAGACGCCTTGATATTCCCAATCAACTGGAAGATGATGAAAATGTGCTAAGGGAAGATTATGAAAAAGTGGATGGAACAGAATTGGGTCCAGTGGATTGGGATAATCATCAGGATCTTTCCTTAGAAGCAGTTACAAGGACAGTTGATCTATACACTGAGTCATGGTACAATGAGAAGTTGAGGCAATTACAAAGTTGGAAGGTACGCCTTACTTATGAGAAGATTAAACCAGAGGAAGAAGGTCCAGCAAAGTCAGTCGGACAGAGAGGTGGGGGCAGTAGCCAACAACAAAGAGCAGTTAAGGGCAAGAAAAGAAATTTGGAGGTTGAGAAAAGTAAAGAACATCAAGGGCCTCTAGCAAAGAGACAGAATGCAGCACTATTAAGGGGGAGCATAATTGAGGCTAGGAGTCGAGAGGTTAATACAAGTGGACAAAGGGTCTCAGTAGAGGTGAGTTCTAATTCGGAATCAAGTCATTACAATAACAATACCAAATACTCTCCTCTTTGGGAGAACCAACACAAAGATGGTATGATAGTCACTAGTGAAGAAGACAATAGGCCAATTGATATTAAGGAAGTAAGCTAAGCGCCTGAGGCCATTGGTGATGCTTTGCTAGTCAAACCGAATCCAGATTTGGGGAGATGCACTGCATCGCTATGGTTAAGGCAAATGCTTATGCCAAGATGCAAGGTTGTGACTGTCCGAACAGTTTAAGATTTTCAAGGGTTACTGGAAAAGGAAGATAGTGAGAAACAGAAACAAATTGCAAAAATGGTGGCAAAGGTAATCAGGAGTGATGATAAGGGTCAATGAAAAGTTTAGATTGCTATACCAAAGGTTAGCAAAGCAGTGGATGAAATTGTAGCCCAGGAGTATGAAATAGTAGAGCATAACTTGGGAAGAATCACAAATGACATGGAATGTAAGGAAAGGAAGGCATGGTTTCAATTAGAGAAAGGTTGAACAATGCAAACGAGAGGATTGTAAAGTTGGAGGCCGAAAACAAATATTGGAGAGATTGCCAGCCTATCCAATAGTTGCACCAGGCAGCCCTTCCGTAAGACAGCGAGAGCAACATAGAAGAGATATCGGCTCAGCTACGCAAAGTCAAAGATTGGACCAATGATATAATTCAAGATGGGCGAAATTTCTTCCCTTCCTTTATCTCGACATTCAAGTCATTGATGGCTATTAGAGACAAATTCAAAACATTTGAAAGGGAGTGGAAGGATTTCCTTCCAGTCAAGGACTTAGCCATTCCTAGGTTACAGGCATTTATTGAGCTACCGGAGAGATATTTGGAAAGAACCAAGTTGGAAGATGAAGGACGAATGAGTACAGTGGAGTCTTGGTTTGTTGCCTTGACCATTAGATTGAGGATACTTGAAGAGATACAGAATGAGATTGCATAGCACATGTGGCCTGGGCGTTGATACTTCTATTTCAAGCATGATAAGCGATGTTGGGGTTGCACTTGATTTTGAAGATATCAAAGAGGAGAACCGTCAATGAGACAGAATTTGGATCGAGATTGGATGAGTTGGGGAAGGTTGCCATCAGGAAGAAGCTTTTGGGACCCTTGCCTCCCTTGAGGCCTTTATCGAATATGCGAAACTATATGAGAAGGATCATGAGAAGACACTGCAAGCGGCGAGCAACAAGATGAGGCACATGCCTTGCCCTCTCATGAAGGAAGTCAACAACAAGCTAGCCAAGTTCATTGCCTTGGCTAAAAAGATGAAAGAAAAGGGTAGAATTATATTAGAAAATCATTCAATGTAAGCCCAAATGGCAATTTCTCCTTTCTTTTGGGTAGGATAGGTGTCTGGTTCTGATTGGCTACCATTTTGGTGCCTTCTCATTGGTTGCCACTTTTCCTTTTTTCATTGGTCTGATGAGGTGGCGCCTTCTCATTGGCTAATAGGGTGGCAACCCTAATTAGGGTTTCTGGGATTCGATCTGGATCGTTGATTTTGCCTCTTAATCTCTACCGTTGGTTGTAATTTTAGCCCCTATATAAGTCCATTTGCTCTCATTTGTAAAGGGTTGAAAAAAATTGTTGCTTTAGATAATACCAAAATTGTTTCTTTATCATTGTTGTGACTTGCATGGTGATTAAGAACACTTAGTGTTATTGCGTGGTTTCTACTTCCAATAGTTAGAGTTAAATTTCATTGTTGTTAAAGTAGATTTTATTTCAAGAAAGTTGTTAATAGTAAGAGTAGATGGATAGTTGCATGGTGATATTAGAGGATGTTTGATAGAGATCTATAAACTAGGCCACTAGCATCCTAGCAGCTTGTTAGCAAGCCTTGTGTGGTAAGCTAGTCTTTTTCCCTTGAAACATTGCATCTATGGAGGTAAAGCCGCTGGTAAGCTTTCATCAAATTTGATCCCCGTCTATTTGCTAATCTTTCCATTCATAGGAGTAGAGGTGAAGTAGTAAGTAGTTGAGTAGTTGGAGTTCATTTAAGAAGAAAGTTAGAAAAGGAGAAGCATCATTGGTAGACATACACTCCATCATCATCACCATCAACATTATTTGGCACTCATATACTTTACAAAGCCAGACATCATCACCATCACAACAAGAGTTTGACAATCCTTGAATGAACAACATAAGGCCGCCTATGTGATTAACCAGCAAATCACATTAATATAACTAAGTTAGTATCCACAGGTGTAAGGAACATTGGAGCTTTTCTCATGTCTTCATGAGCATTTACTTTTCAAGAGAGGGATTGAGTGTTTGATATTCTATATCAAGTATTCAATTGCTATATGTTATGCAATGGTACAAAACTAACATCAACAAAGGTTACAAAGGAGAAGTGTGTGATGGAGACACAATTAGTCGAAGCCAAGGAGGCATGCAAAAGAAAGGAAGCTGAACTATAGGATGTTGCACTCATGTTAAAGGAGGCAGTGGAGGCAAACTCACACTCACAAGCAGATTTGGATATCCGTACCCAGCAGGTGTACCATCTTTGGAAGAAGTTGAACCCTCCCGCAGCATCCCAACCAGCTCCAAGGACGCTTCCTTCTTCCTCATCTTAGCTTGTTTTCTTCTATGTTATGTATTGAGCATTATCCCCATTTTGTGTTCGTCATCTAGAGATGACTTTCTCTGTGGGGGGAATGATGTTGCCAATAATATTTGTAAAGTCTTTTTAGAATAGTCAATAATTGATTGTGTTAAGTAGTGTCAATTACTGAAGGAAGCAAGACTTGGGATACTGTATGTACATTCTCCTAAACAGGAATAGATATCATCAAAACTCTTAAGAGCATTGTCATATGATGTACTTGAATGAATATCAATGAAATAAGTAGTAAGGTTGCTTGAAACATTGTGATATCTTATTTGTGTTATGCTTCATTGCTTTCATAGTATGGAATAAACGAGTTTACTCGAGATGATAAACAGATTAAGGGTCAAAAAGCAAGAATTTTATCACCATTTGAACTTTGAGCAAGTGCAAATAGCTAGCAAAGAGATCTGAAGGAAAATTGGAGAGATTTGGAGCTTTGACAATGGATGCCCTAAATGCGATCTGAAACGTATTTATCGACTACGCGAGGTTATATTTGCACTTGAATTTGAGTTAATTGAAGGAATTTAAGACTATGGAAACCCCTACTATATGTGATGTGAAAGAGAGACCAAGATATCAATTTAAAAAGCACTTGTTCATATCTATGTGAGATGAACCTGTGGGAGCTCTCTCATACGTTGGAAGGTGTGCAGTCAAAAGCATATCTGAGATCCCAATCTTACGAAATCTCTGAAATAAGACCATTCTAGGAACAGAATCAAAAGCTTTATGGAAATCCACAAAACAGAAGTAGACTTTCTCAAAGCGATGCTTAGCCTCCTCAATAATAGCCTGCAGAGTGAAGATATGATCCATAGTTTGATAGTCAGTATGAAAACCAGCTTGCCCTTTAGCTCTGCAACCTCTCCTATCTAGCTCTCCAAATAACATGGTGCTAAGAGTAGTAGTGTAGAGTTTGGCAAAGGTATGTCCGATCATGATAGTCCTATAGTTACCTGGGTCCGAAGCAGGTCCAGACTTATGGATAGAATAAATTACATGCCTCCACCATGTCTCAGGAAATCAATTACAAACAACTCTATTAAAGAGTGTAGGAAGATATGAACCAAGAACTGAAGCACCAAGTTTGAAGAGTTCTGCCTCGAAACCATCCTCATCTGCAGGTCTACTACATCTCATGGATCTAATAGCATCAAAGATACAAGAGGAAGTGAACAGATGACGAAAAGGACATGGAATGGAATGAAAGGAAGGCTGATCCGTAATATCATACAACAAAATGGTATGGGAAGTCAAATAGCGGAAGTCAAGGATGGAGGACGGGGGGAGCACCGAGGGAAAAGGGTGCACCAAAAACTCTAGGGATCCTAGATGAGTGTGGAGCAAAGGAATCTACACTGAGAATAAGCAAAAGAACACTTCTTATGGAAAAGGAAACGAAGATAAGAAATATGCAGGTGGGCGAGGTCAGGAGAATGAGTCTCAAAGGCAGAACAAACAGATCAATGAAAAGCTTTACAATCATCATCAAACCATTTAATCATAGGACGAGTACTCTAACGCTTAGATCTAAGAGGAGGGGGGCATTGAGGAATGGATAGGAGAGCAAAAATCGTATAGCAAGAGCAAGTAAGTCAAACATGACCGAGACCGCCTGAGAGTCGGTAAAACTAGCAGGTGTCAGGAGTCTCTTAAGATGATAGGAAAAAAGCTCACCATCACCCTCAAAAAAGCGAAATCTTGTAGGCATGCAGATAGTGTTTGACCAGGTGGGGGAGGGCTGCAAAGAAGGTACTAAACATGAAGAAAAGCGGATAGTAATGCTAAGGAGAGCATGGTCAGCAAAAAGGAGGCGAGAAATGGTGAAACGATAAATGGAGGGAATGAATGAAGAGGAGATGATGACATAGTCCACTACACTCGCACCACCACAGTGAGGCTAGCAGGTAAAGATATGGGAGCTCGAATAAAAGGATAACCCATTCAGAAGCAATAAATCAAAAGACTCACATAACTGAAGGAGGTGATGACCATATCAAGAAAGAGGACCAAAAGCATCATCTGAGGTACGCCGGAGTCCCATACTGATCAGATCTAACTCAAAAGTATAGATCAAATCCGAGCCACAGTCATGTATAGGAGGCCGGAGGTCCCTAGTGCATGCATTGAAGTCTCCAAGAATAATGATATCACCCATGGCCATAAACTGTGAGATACTCTCTTGAAGATCACCAAAAGGGTCGCTATTCTCCAAATCATTAATGGCATAAGGAGAAGAGGTCGGTTGAAAATAGCAAACCGCAAGAAAGATGTCCCTCTGATGGTGATTACGATGCCCAATACGGACCCACATAAATTTGGCAAAGGCGTCAAAGTGAACTACGGAAGTCAACCTAAAAATGTCATCTCTAATCAAACAAGCAACTTCACCTGACCCACGGACCCCACTAGAAGTACGGACCTCATCTCTGCAAACTAACAGCCACTGGTAACCCGGATACCCAAGAAGAGCGTGCATGGGACTCTCATAAGTCTCAGTAACGGCCAAAATATCAACAGACCCCACTGCATCGTAAAAGGACCAAGTAATGATCATAAAGATCCGTTACCATTCCAGCAGTTGACAAGAAGAGAAGGGAATTTCCTCTTGTCGGACTGTTGCCAAAGCCGTCATCTAGTCTTGGAGGTTGCCCTCTCAACCCACCCAACAGGAGGAGAATCACGAATCACAACTCTAAGATTCCTAATGACAACCCACTTTTCTGGCCGCCTAGCCTTTGCCACAATTCCTCGTGCATGTTTCAGCTCTATAACCTATGCCTTAGTAAGATTGTCAAGATAAATCTTAGAGGGGAGAGAGAACAATTTTCTCTTCACTCTAAGTGACCGAAGCCTATCAAAAAGGGAGAGAAATCTGATGAAGAGGGTATCACCATTACCAAACCAACACTTGTCTAAAGTGATATCGGATAAACTGAGTTGATCAAAGAGGAAAGAATGTCCAGCAACCATAGGATCCGCAGAGGGTGAGAGGCCTCAAACGCACAAGTTGAGCTTACATGCACAACGAACGTGCTCATCATCAATCTTTCCCTGCATTATCTTATCCAAACTCGATCGAGGTGTAGTAGTATCTGTGTTGGTGCAGAGAGAGGCCCAAGATCTCACCTTTTGTTCAATTTCAACAGTCAAAGAGGAAAGTATTGTAGCCATTTGAGTTTGTTGATCCTTGATTTTATCTAACCCTTCAAGTTGTTCAATAACAGATTGAACATTGGATTTTACGCTTGCCATTTCAAAGATAAAGGTGTCGGAAAATCATTTGAAACTCATGGTGTTCAATGCTGTAGACATTTTGACCTCTGAGATTTCAACTGTAAGTGAAGCAACCTATTCTCCGAGTGTTGTATTATCAACTTCAAGCTTCATAACCCGATTACATAAACGCTGATAAGTTAGAGGTTGATGTTGTGGATGTTGTGGCAGGTCACAGTCACCTGTAGTCATTGTAGAAAAACCTCAAACCCCAAAAATGTCAATAAGAGGAGAGTTGTGAAAGAGGACGATCAATTGCCTGCATAAAAAATCTGCAGCATAAAACCCATCAAACATAGGCACCCCGAGAGCAAACGTAGGTGAAGATCACACTGATAAAAACCATCACAGTAAACCCACAAACCGGCAAATCAAACCCACAAACCAGCACAGCAAACCCGCGATCTGCCACGAAATGGTTAAAAGATCCTGTAACACCCATTACAAATGAGAAGAGGAGGAGAGCCAATCAGCCATAGCAAGAAAAATTGCGAGTAGAGCAGAATAGGTAGGGCATGAGCACCAACGAAAAAGTTGCGAAAAGGCTATAGAGCAATAAAAGGGAGGAATGCCCACATAGCTAAAGACCCGCGAAGAAGCACGAAAAACGTCAAGCAGAAGTAACCCGACACCAGACACTAGATGCTCACGTAAATTCTTACAACCTTCAAAAACTGGACACCTGCGATCACTATATGCGGGAGCCATGGACGACCACAAACAGGAGAATGATGGTTGCAACGAAGGACGATAACGATACGGGAGTAATCACGGGAGAAATCGCAGGGGAGGTCATCGGGGGGGAGGCACTTAGAAAAATTGCAGGAGCATTCATAAAAAATATTGATGGGAGAAGGAGTCATGAAAATATTGATGGGAGAATGAATCCTGAAAATTATTGATTAATATGCAAGGTATGTACACATCACCAAGTATATACTAAGGGGGAGCATTTTATAGATAAAGAGTGCAATCAAGATGGAGTATGGATTGTATTAAAATGGCCCTACTATGATGGCTACTAAGAACAATACTAAACTGTGGAAATTTATCAAATACTTGCAAACACAAAAGATAATGATACCAATAATTCACCAGTTGGACTAGCTGAACAAATTCAATGATGATGCCAATAGGAAAAAGATTTTTATTTAGGGTAGATCAGAATAACCAGTCCTTGTTTTCAATAACAATCCATCTTGGAATGAATAGCACAAATTAGATTGGACAAGGATAAGACGAATTTTCTATAATTTTTAATAATCAAAGAAAAATTGTAAAACCTGTAATTCGAGCCATATCTGGAGTACTGTCGGCAATTTTTTTTCCCCCTTAAATCTGGTCCAGATTGATGCATTCCATCTGTCAAAGTAGTCGGACTATTCTTGGATGCATGACCCGTAATTTTTAAATCTTTGCCAGTAATCCAAATCGACTTCTAAAAAAAAACTCCCGACCTGATTATTTAATGTTTTTTTCATACTCCTGAAAGGGGTCCCATAATATACGGAGACTATAGGGAGACACCCGAATCGTAATGAGGAAGTCACGACTTCCGCTTATTAATATCGGCTGATGGTAAGTAGACAGGAGAACGGGTCTGAAATCTTCTCAGCCTGTCCCCGATCTGTTCCGTTACTCCCTTCTGCTCACACTGCGATCTTCCAATAAATTTATACCTTCCGCTGAGATGCCAATCCTGACGTGGGTTAAGCCGTCTGAGCACAGGTAAGACCAAGTAATGATTCGGTTGCAGATTCAACCAGGTACAGGTAATTAATAATCACAAATGTGTCTCCAGTTTCCTTCAAGTTCCTCCAATTCAGCACTAGTTAATTCCTTCCTCCACTGTCAACAAACCACAAAGTTTGGCCTTAGGCCACAGATTTCTGCCCTGATGAGATGACTGTAACACCACCTCCTGTTTTGCAATAATTCAGGTGATATCTCACACCCTCAAAATTGCTTATCAATGGGAGTTTTCGTTCCCAAATATAAATTGAGAATTTGCAGACCAAATGACTACAAATCACTCCAGCTGAAGAAGAAGTAGAATCCACAAAACGCTTGTCCAAATGGGTGCCTCTTGTCCTCTATTTATTTACTTTTTGAGAAGTCGCTGGAAGCTTCCACAACAACTTATTATAATGTATTTTATTGTTAATTAACTTTATAAAATTAAATAAATAACTTTATAAAGTTAAAGTACAACCTCAATTCGACATTAAGACAAGTAGGCCCCACTTACTGGATAATAACCTTCTAAGAGCAAGAATGTAATCATCTGCCAACAGAATGACTCTCTCTTCCAAAATCATTTGCCTACGAGAGTCAATGATAGGCAAATCCCTGGTAGAAGTTATGTCGCTAGAGAGGGGACATGACATGTATAGAGCATAATATCAGTGTATATGAATGATCCACATTTTGACATTTTGTATTGGCCACTAAGTTTTGAAATTTTGAACTTTTTGCAATTTTGAAAAGACATGGCTTACACTTTGACAATTTTTCATCATGTTGCCATCAATGCCAAACATGGAGATTGTTGGCAATTTGACTAAGGTGAGTAACTAGGAGTTGTCATTTATGTCAACGTTATGACATACGCTAATGACAAGCATTAAAGTTAGTATGAAGTAACATAGAAAATTGTCTAAGTATGATGCAAAGAAGCAGTGCGCAGTCAAAGTATTTTGTTCGGCGAAGTTTACAAAGAGCAGATATAAGCTTGCAAGCTTAAAGGAAGATAGTTTGGACATTATAGAAGATGTGTTTAAGGCCATTGAACTTTATGTTTAGTTTTGCATATGTTTTGGAAAGATACGCTCAAGACAAGTTTGATACTGCAGAAACAGAGCAGTCAATAGAGTATTGGCATTTTGGACAAACAGTTGATTTGACTTATCAAACTAAGAACTTGACAAGGTAGTGACAACATGCTAGATGTTAACCCTTACGTGGCAGATTTTAATTTTGAGTATTGGAAACGTGTGAAGATGATCAAGGCCAACAGTTTACAGAATTTGGTACTAAGGAAGAATAATTTTGTTTAGTGATCCATGCAATTGTATTGTAATGATGTAATTGTGTCATGCGCACTTTGTTGGTATTGTATAGATGTGAAATTGATGGTCAGAGCAGAGTAGGCATTTGTATGAATGCTTTGGATGCAAGGAACTTCAAGGACTGATCAGATATTCAAGATATCAGCACAGTCAAGACTTTGGTATCTATCTATACAACTTGTAAAGTTGCATATGCTTGTTTGGGTAGTGAGCTTACCTTATATATTGTACTTGTAACTCCTAACAGAGTTGAGGCTTCTAACAAGGCCTAGACCTCTAATAAGGACAGATACACTATATGCATGTAAAAGACTCCTAACAGGGTCTATCTTTCACAAGATACATTTGATTAGTGGATCATTTTGTGGGTACCATCCCCACCGGGGTTATCTTTTGGCCAGGGTTTCCCTAATTAACAAAATATGGTGTTATGAGTCCCCTTATGTCATGCATGATAGTACTTTTCAGTTTACTGATTTATGCAAATTTACAGTTTGTAATTGATATCCATAGTTGGGCACAAAGTTGTTAGTGGAATACTGATTCACCCCCTGCACACCCTGTCCCCTCCCGCCCACCTCAGTATTCCCTACTTCTAACACACAAGCATGAGGGTTGCAAAGTTCCAAAAATTGAAGGTTGCAAGAAAATCTCAGTGTGGAATGAAGTGTCGCAAACAAGAAATGGAGATGGAGGCACTGCAGTCTTAATCAAAGAAGTATGGGAGATAACATGAAAAAGAGGACCCTAATAAGCAATTTATATGGTTGAAAATAGCAGATAATGATGATACGATATGGCTGGCTGCATGATATTTTGCCCCAGAAAAATCAAAAGTATACAAAAAGGAGAATCTTGATAATGTAGATCTTTATACAGTGTTAAAAAAAGACATCTATTTTAGCACTTTGAGAAAGAGAGAGAGAGAGAGTGAGAGAGTTTGGTAAGAGTTTTTACTGCAAGGACAGCAAATAATCGGGCTATTCAGTTGAACAGCGAGAGTAGGGAAGTTGAAAATCCCTTATGATCAGAGGAAAACAGAGATCGTGTTTGGGAACGGGCTTCACAAGACCAATAGGGAACCATGTCTCATTTTGGGGCAGAACTTTTAGGTGTTTGTCGCTTGTATGATTTTTTTATTTGTAACGGAATGAAAATGTGGCCACGTTCAGAGGCATTACTTGTGAAAAATATAATGGACGAAGTGTTCTTGATTATGTTTTGTGCTATTAAAACTCTACTCTGAGATTGTTAGATTTTAAATACTAGGACATGTCCTTTTGAGCTGAAATCTGATGGCATGCCACTTTTTCTGAATTTTGAAGTTCATAGTTATAATTCTCAAAAAAGAGAGAGTGGTCTCTCACTTAAGAATAGTCAAAAACAAGGAAAAATCGTCATGAATCAAAAAAACCCAAACTTATTTGTTTCTGCCTTGGATCAGCATCTTGAAATACCAAAAGGTAATTTTTCATGCAAGGAAGATAGGGAGATAAGGAAAATTTATTAATGTCCAACAAGAGATCGCAATGAGGGTCCAAGGGATCCGCAACACAAAAGAGAAGGTCAGCCCACAGTAGGGACACCAAACAGTGCCCGAGGAAAGAAAACAAAACAATAGAACCAGGAAACAACACAAAAGAAAAACTCACTAGTGGCTCTAAGAGCCCGAGAAATAATCCAAAACCTAAGGATAGGCCGAAGGACAAGAGGGAACCTCAAGTCATCTCCAACGAACCTTGGGAGAGGGAGAAAACAATGAATAAAAATGTTGTTGATTAGGATTCCCACGAGGCCTCACAGATCTAGCATAACCTGAGGTGGGACTAAGCAAATGTTTAGTACCATGTACACGAGAAACTATCGTAAAGAAGGTGACGAGTTGATCAAGATATCATCTCATGGGGTGTTGATGTTGTAGAGAGTGGTCTTGAAGCCACAAGACTTCCTGGAAGTAGAACGCAAGCCGCCTCTAATCAATGTATCTGAAGGTGGAGAGGGACCAAGAATCCCTAAACAAGTAATAAAAAAAATCCACGATCTCATAATAGTTAGGGCAATGAAATATGAAATGTGTCTCTATCTCGGCCTCACCTAAGCTACAAATCTGGCAAATCCTATCCTCCCTAGCCATGTCATGGTCAATCTAAATACGGAGCCTAAGCAATCCCACTCTCAAGGAGTCAAGCGAAATGTAGAGGGCATACGACGAGTGGTGGGAAAGATAGGAAATTTGGACAATGATCTCGTCTTGAATCTAAAGAAAGTGCTTACATGGAAGGCATCTTTGGGCGAATCCCCCCAAGGGAGCTCACCCAAGTGGTATGGATATAGTGCATGTAAATGTCCAATCTGATGTGCATATTCAGCTCCTGCCAAGACAAAAGGAGATGAGCACAAGCATTGAGAGGGTACTAAAGTTGGAAGACAATCCATCTCGATCCTAATTAAACTAGGAAGAGCAGCATCCTAAGCAAACCAGCACCGAACATGACCCGAGGATCCGGAAACCAGAATGGCCTTCAAGTCGTGTAAGCAAGGTATGAATTTGTAGCACCCTTCATGCGAGTCTATGAAACAAAGAAGGTGGTGCAAGTGCCAAACCAAGTCAAAAATGGTACCAAGCCTGAAAGGGTGGGCACCAAACTCAGGGAGGAAAATGTTGTGGGGGATGGACTCTCTATATCTGATAATGTGTCAAAGGAGGGTCTGGATCTGCTTAGTTAAGGCCCAGTCGAACTCAAGTAATGAGGGTCCCCAAACCACCTAGCCATAAAGGATTGTAGGTCTTATCAAAGTGTCCATAAGAGCCATCGTGGATGTGGTGTCCTAAAAGTGATATCAGAACACTATCAAAACAGCCAAGGTCGGCCCCTATTTGTATATTGTTCTGGAGGATGGAAAGTTACCCGCCTGCATCGTTCTTTTTTGGCCACCCACATAAGGCCGAAAAGTAGGGGCCACATGAATGCCCCTTTGCGCTTTAACATTTGTGGTTGAGCCAATAAGAGTGCAGGTGGCTTGGTGTGCTCCAAACATCTCCGAACCAATCATAGCCCAAGAGGTTGATGGATTTGTTAGGCCACCAAGAACCATACCCTTTATTAATGCGAGGTTGAAGGGCGGTTCTCATGCTAAAACGAAGACCCCAAAACTCAACCCCCAAAGAAGTGTAAGAGATCTCCACCTTAACGCCCTGGGAAAAAAGTGCAGATGAGAGGTCTTTAGGCTATTGAAGACCATCACCTTCGTCTTGCCCAAGTTAACTTTCAATTGTCATGATAGAAGCAAGACCATCAAGAAGTCTTTGTAAACACTCTGGAGATGAAACCTAGAGGATCACATCATCCACCAAGAGCAAGATAGAGATCAAAACCTGGTGCAAAAAACAATCATTCCCAAGAAGCAAATGTTCCTAAAGGAACTCCTCCAACTCATCAATACAAAGGCCAAACAAGGAAGGGCATTTAAGATCACATATGCAGCAGATTGTTGGTTCCATTAATTCATAAAGCTCCAAAAATATGCAAAGGTATCGACCTAAGAAAGGGGAACACTTTCTTGTCTAATCCGTTGTATGATGAAGATTGTAAGGCTGCTAAAAGAATAGCCAAAGAGAACAAAATGGACAAGGAAAACAAAAGAATTTATGAGAAATTAATAGAATCTACAGAGAAAAGCTATGTTATCTCAAGAAGAAAAGAATTAATTTCTTTGGGTAAACATGTTCCCAAAGGATTTTGGGGAGAACTTCAACAACTGAGAAATTGAACGGAAAAGAAAATATACCAAATGCTTAGCGGCTTGACTATGCAAATTTCCTTTGTGAACGAATACAAGATAAAAGTAATACTCCCATAATCAACACTTCAAACGAACTTTTTTCAACGGGAGATGCCAGACAACGTATAAAGATATTGACAAGTAATAAAGCAAAAGACATTCATGGGTTACATGCTGAAGTCCTAAAATGGGGAACAGGGCTGCTTGCTCCTCATATTCAAAGAACTCTTAACAATCATTCAAAGTGGTTTCCCAACAAAATGGACTACGAGCATTGTTACACCCCTACACAAGAGTGGTGATCGTAATAGCAATTCTAACTACCAAACTATTATGTTCAACCCACTCCTTGGTAGGCTTTTTGGAACATGATAGAGCACAGAATCAGGATTTGGGCAGAAAAGGAAGAAAAGGCAGCATCCCCAATCTTGTCTACATCATTTTGTATTAGAGCCACAGAACTGTTGGTATGGTGAAAATAATGTCTGGGGTATGAGAGTTTGACGTGGAGACTACCTGTGATAGCAAAGGGCAATGTGAATCTCTAAAAAATTGTTGATACAAAAGATGTCTTCGAATAAGAGGACAAGATAGGTCACTAAAGACATGCAGGACTTTTATTTTAGGAGCAGTGTTGGGAAGAATGGCAAGAAAGTAGATTTAAAAACTCTCTTATTGAATAAGTAAAAAAAGATTGAGGCTGCTATGGATGCCTTAAAGAAGTACTATTCGTCTAATGGTATTTTGATTGCAGGAAATGAAAAAGAAGTAGAAAATAATAAGTTTGCAGCAGAGACATGTATGATGGAAGGGATGGGAAAAAAAAAAGTGGAGAAGAGGAAATGGATGCAACGATGTTCTAGTATGGAAAATTAAAAGTAGTGAGCACTGAAGTGGTCGCAGCAAAGTTGATATGATGTCCTTGAGTGTCCTATATATGATATGGTGATAGGCAAGGATGGAGGATATCTCCTACTAAGACAAGTGATAAAGAAGATGGAGTAATTATTTGCAGCAGAAGAAAGTGTGTCAATTCTTGGGGATGAAGATGTTGTTGCAATCAATCTTGAGGGGCTTGCAACAAATGACGATGATATAAAAAGTTCATTGTCAATAGAAGAATAGGGGCCTAGAAATATTACAAATGGAGATGAGAAGACAAACGTCACAATAGTGAAAGAATATGAATGTTGCAGCCAGTGGAGATGAAAAGACAAAAGTCACAATAGTGAAAGAATATGAATGTTGTGGCCAATGATGACAAGGGTATATTGCACTGTTGAAAGATAAGATATTTATTAATGTCCAACCAGAGACCAACAAAGGGTCTAAGGGACTGAGAGTTACAATCAAGAAACAACAAACCAAAGGGACACCAAACAGTGCCCGGCGAAAAGCAAATAAACAAGAAACAAAAAGGAAGAACAACTAAAAACACCATCGGGCAGCTAGAAGTAGAGGAAGGTAGGGGCCACTAACTAAGGCTTCCCAAGGACAAGGAAGTACCCCCGCACAAAGGGGTAACTATAGGGCGGGGGGGTGGTACAAGACCGTCTTCGAGAACATGTAGAAGAGGGTTGTTGTCAAATTGTATAGTCCCTACGAGATCTCATAGTCCTCGTATGAGATCGAAGCTAAGGGGTCCAATGAACACTTGGTACCTCTAGGAGAAGTGACCAGCGTGAAGAAGAGGTGATGAGCAAAATGGGCCCAAGTCTCGAGGGAGATTGTAGCTGTGAAGAGACATCACGTAGACGTGTAGCCTCGAGAAGGTAGAGTGCCAAGCCCTTCTAGTCCATGTATCTGAAGAAAAAGACAAAGGAACGACAATCTTTGAATAAACAATGGAATCTCCCATGGATCTCATAGCAAACGAGGTAATCAAATAGGAAGTGCCACTCAATCTCCATAACTACCATGTCACAAGGCAAGCAAATCCGGTCACCCCAGTCAATCTTGTGTTCAGTTTGGATGCGAAGCCAGTGAGATGTCACTCTAAAGGAACCTAGAGGCATACGCAAGGTAGGAGTCTAGCGTCGCCTGATACTAAAGGGGTAAACAATGATACTATCCTGACAATCAATATAGTGCTCAGGATAAAGGCAATCCTGGGATGGAGCCCCCCATAGGGATCAATCCAAGTGTAATGTATCTCCTATAGATGTCCATCTTGACATGCCCGTTCAACTCCAACTAGGTAGGAAGGAGATGAGCGGGGGTATCCTGTGAGTATTGAAAGAGAGGTAGAAGGTCAATATCAATACCTAGCAAGCAAAGAAGAGTAAAGGCTTGTGCATACTAACATTGGGCCTGACCAATAGGGCCAGCCAGAGCAATCACCTCCGAGGATCGGTAGGCCAAGTAGGAATATTTGTAGCAGCCCTTGATAGGGTCAACAAACCCCCAAAGATGCTGCAGAAACCAAGTCAGGTCGAAGATGGTACCGAGTTTAAGGGGGTGAGCCCTGAACTTGGCCAAAATGATACTGGTAGCGATAGACTAGTGGCATATGAGAATATGAGGAAGGAGAAGCATCTAGACCCACTCAATAGAAGCCCAATCAAAGGCCAAGAGAGAGGAACCCCAAACCACTAAGCCATATAGGACCATCAACCTAATCAGAGAATCCATAAGAGTCAATTTGGATGTGGTGTCTTGCATGTAGTGTCAGAAGCAATGTCTCTCAAGCAAAGCAAGGGAACCAAGGCCCTTGTTCACCCACGGTTGCATGGCCAGTCTCATACTAAAATGGGATCCTAAGAATCCGACACCCAAATAGCTGTAAGTAGAGGAGATCTCAATCTCTGACTCGTGGAAGAAAAAGTGCAAATGAGATGTCATCAGGTAGTTGAAGACCATGACCCAAGTTTTACCCAAATTAACTATGAGTTGTCTCTAGTCACAGAAGGAGGCTAGACCATCAAGGAGGCAAAGTCCATCGGGAGAGGAGGCAAGGAGAACAACATCATCAACCAAGAGAAGAATGGAGATTAGGACCTCGTATAAGTAGCAACCATCAACAGGTAGTAAGAAGTCCTAGAGTAAAGTATCAAGCTCATTAATGTAGAAACTGAAGAGGGTAGGGAAGAGCAGGCACCCCTACTTCAACCCAATAGTATTGTGGATGGGGTCAAAAAGGCCCTAAGGAGTTCAGAACCTACCCAACACAACTTGTAGAGCCTCATAATGACGGTCAAGAGGATCTCATGAATCCCGATGTCTTTAAGTTTCTGAAATAAGGTCGACTAAGGAAAAGAACTAAAAGCTTTGCAAAAATTCACGAAGCAACAATAAACCTTCATCAAATGGTCTTCGGCCTCCTCAATGATAGCACGGAGAGTGAGAATGTGGTCCATAGTTTGGAAGTCTGTCCTAAAACATGCCCGACCTCTCGCACAACAATGTCATGTGTCAAGCTCTCTAGAAAGGATAGTGTGCAGGACTGTAGCATAGAGCTTAGCAATGGGGCGAGGTGAGCCTGAGGAGAGCATGATCGACCAGAGGGAGGCAAGAGATGGAAAAGCGGTTAACGGAGGGGATGAAAGAGGAGTAAGACAGGGCTTAGTCGACCACGCTCGCATCACCACAATGAGGCCAACAGGTGAAGAGGTTGGATCCAAGGAAGCAGGAAGTCTGATTAAGATCATGAGGTCAAAAGACTCACAAAGGTGCAAAAGGTGATGACCAAACCGTGTTAGAGGACCATCACTATCGTCGGAAAAACACTGAAGACCTGTAAAGCCTACATCTCTCTCAAAAGTGCAAACAAAATCTGTCATCCAATCCTGGAGGGGGGTCCGAAGGTCTATGGTACGGCCATTGAAGTCCCCTACGATGATGACATCCCCCATGGCAGAGAATCTACTAATATAGTCAAGAAGGTCACCATAGGGGTCCCCCTCCTCAATACTATGGATAGCACTAGACGAAGAGGACGGTTGAGAATCTACTAATACAGTCAAGGAGATCACCATACGGGTCCCCCTCCTCTATACTATGGATAGCACAAGACAAAGGCGATGATTGAAAGTAGAAGACAAGGATGAAGATGTCTCTGCCAAAGGAATACCTCAACCTGATATAGCGCCACATGAATCTAGCTAAACTGTTTGAATAAGCAATAGAAGTCACCCCGAGAAGGCAATCCCTAACAAGGCATGCAACACCACCAAAATCTCTAACCCCACCAAAGAACCTGACATCATCTCTTGAAGAAGACAACCACTGGAAACCTGGGATCTTGGGAAGAGGGTGAACAAGGCTCTCGTGCATCTCAATAACCAAAACAATGTTAGTGGACCCCATAACATCCTAAAATAAACTAGGTAAGGACTAGAGAGAATCGTTGTCGTTCCAACAATTGATATGCAAGGAATCTTGGGGAGATCCCCGCACACCCAACTGTCGTCGTAGGCATCATTTGACCATGGAGACCAATCTTGACTCTCAACCCGAGGGAGGAGAATCACGAATGACAACTTTAAGGTTCCTAGTACGGAACACTTACTGGTACGTATAGCCTCCACAACTAATCCTCATGAATGTTGAGCTCTAAACTTTGAGATTGAGTGAGGTCCTCATTGACGTATATCTTAATGGGAAGAGAAAATAGCTTCATCCTCGCCATAAGAACTCACAAGCGATTAGCAAGTGAGGAATATGAGAAAAAGGGTACCATCATTCCCAATCCATGCTCTGCCAAGTGAAATATCTGTGATACCCAGCCGCTCAGTAAGAAAGGAGTAGCCCGCAAGTAGAGGGTCGATGGAGGGGGAGGAAGACCACAAACCCATACATTGAGTTCACGAGCCTGTTTCATGCACTCATCGGTCAACCTGGCATGGACAAGCTCCTCAACAACGGAAAGAGATACTAAGTTGGGGTTGCTACAAACCAAAGCCCGTGACTTCAATTGTTGTTCAATTTCTGAAGCAAGGGAGGCATGTTTACTGACAAATTCAGCTTATTGGTCTTGTATTTCACAGACCTAAAAGTTGTTAGAGTCCACAAGTTGTCTGAGATCAGCGGAAGCACCGTCGAGTGTGGAAGATAGGCCCACAAACTAAGAATTCAATTGTATAACTGTCGTAGACAAATTACAAATCAAGTCTTTTAGCTGTGAATTCTCAATTTCCAACTTGGCAATGTGGTCTACTAGCTGCTGGTAAGTTACAGGAGTGGGCGGGGGGGTCCATGGAGCTGCCAGTAATGAGAAGCCAGCCATACAGGCCCAAGAAAGCGAGCACCACATGGAATGAAGGCCGCAACAGTCAACAAAAAGAGAACGCAAGAGAAACCCACAATCTGGGAAGTCCAACATGGGAGAAATAAACAATCACGAGCAAGCTCAATAAACCATGGAAAACCTACACGAAGGTGCAGATAAACATGGGAAAATGTTGCTTACAACCTTGGGGCTGAATTGGTTAACTTCATTAAAGAGGAAGAACATATTCAGATTATCATTAGAGGAAGGAATGTCATTCAAAGGGAGACTATTCAGCTGCAGAAATCAGATTCAGAGGGAGCCTGTGTGACAAAGGGAGAATGCCTAATTCTTTGCAAGCTTGTGTGGCAGTGTGACTGCTAAAGCTCCCTATTTGATCAACTTGGAATCAACTCTCTTTTCGTGATATTCAAAGCAATGAGAATGTTGCCCCAGCTAAGAGGGAGTCTCTGTTAAGAAAGAGTCTTAGCCATTCGTATACATGTTGTTAATGAGTTCTTCTTTGCGAGGGAGAAGTTCAAGGCGAAATACCTTGTTAATGAGCTCTTCTCTGCAAGAGAAGTTCAAGGTGAAATCCCTTGTTAATGAGTTGTTCTCTGCGAGAGAAGTTCGAAGTGAAATACCTTGTAATGATTTCTTTTCTGCGAGAGAAGTTCAAGGTGAAATCCCTTTTTCCACCTTTTGCAAGTAGGTATGGTGGATCCACCCTCTGTGAGCAGGCATGGTGGGGATGCATTCTTCTCTGCAAGAAGTCTGAGGTGAAAGCCCTCATTCCACCCACTGCAAGTAGGTATGGTAGGTTTATCATTTGTGAGTAGGCATGGTTGATGTCATAGAAGAAATTCCATGATGTAGTGCTGTTGTTTATCCACCCTTTGGAAGTGGCTATGGTGGAAGTTATATGTGTGACTCCATGACTTTATTTTCTGTTTTTCTAATTCACCTTTTTGGAGAAGCTATGGTGAAAGTTGTTATGCTGAAGATAACAATTTTTATTTTTGAGAAAATTTGTGATGAGGTTTTGGTATTGACGCCTTCTGGTTGCAGCTCCTTTGTGCTTGTCAGGTTGAGACAAACTATGTCATATTAATGATCTCTCTCTTGCTAAGAGGAAATGTTAATGTTTAAGTAGCTGCAAGAAATCTCCTTCATGCCTCTGAAGAGATATTATTGTACTTTTTTCTATCAGAAGTAAAATGGCTTACATCAGTTTTTAGTACCATCTAACAAGAAGATATGGTGTGGCCTTTCATTTTGACTTGACAACATGTGTATGCTGATTTGGTACCGTCCTTGAGATTACTCGCATCACTGTTTTCTGGCAACATCCTCATCATTCTTGGTGCCACTCTCTTCATTCTTTGTGTTGGTTTATATCTTCCATGTGTCATAAATGCTCGGATATAACGGCTGAATGTTGATGTTCTTATTCACCTCTTCATTGCCACGAGGTGATTACCATTTCGATATCGAACTTTAGGGTGAGCTGTTGATTACACTTGCAGTCATGTTCAGCATATTGTGCGTGGTAAAGTTTCAGGTGGCACTGCTTTGGGTGCGAGCTTATACATCTTTGGTGAGTATCGTAATAGTTGTTGAAGAGAGTTTTGTGCATTTCAATTTTCTGAGCTTATAATGGCTCTACATTCTGTATTGTGATTCTTCTGGGCTTAGTGGATGATCTGGATCATTGTGACTAGTATGTTAATGAGTATTTGCAGCAGACTTATATTCTTTAATTGTCTGAGCTTATGATGGCTCTACATTCTGTATCGTACATTTTTTGGGCTTAGTGGATGATCTAGATCATCATGACTAGCATGTTAATGATTATTTGCAACAGAATTATATTCATTGAGTGATCATTGCGTGTTGAAGACATCATAAGGAGCATAAGGAGCAGAGACTGTTGTAATAATTTATGCTAATCTGAATAAAGGCACTATCTTTTGGCATGGCTAGGCTTTTCCTTCAAGTAGAAGGGTTTTCCCAGGCTATCTCCGGTGTCCTTAAGTTTCTTGCCTTACCAGTTATTTATTTATATTATTATGGTTCAGTAACTTAAAAGCTATTATATGTCTTCTCGGTAAGCTCCAAATTTGGGTTGCCAGGAATCACTTCCTACAATATAGTAGTGATATGAAATGATTTTCATTGTGACTATTTTTTTAATATACTCCAAAGATATCCCTGTGACCCAGGCTGCCGCCCAGACCGCCAGTGACTATCTAAGATTTCTATTAGAAAGGTTAAAACTAAATAAATAAGAGAAAATCCCATCAGAATTATGACAGAATAAAAAATTCTATGACGAAACTTTTGAAATTTTAAGCCAAAACGGGGTTCAATCTTGTTGGTGTATTCATCTGCAATACTACAAAGGTAATGTGTGTTATCACTAGATGGAGAGAAACAAATTGCTCGCCATTGTCCACAATCTAAGAATAAGAACTATTTTTAGGGTTTTCAGTTGGCTCCTTCAGCCACCTATTAAATAATCTCCATTAAATTTGAGTTCGGCTTAATTTTAGCTTGTGACCTGTCTCCAGTCCCTCGTATGATTTATATATAACATCGCCTAAATGATAGAGATCGATTGCACAGGGATGATATGTCAAATATAACTTCCATCTGATTTAACAGTAATAGCCTTTACATAATTCAACATGCATAACAAAGCAAAGCCAATGCAATTCTCGGACTGCAATGCTTTACGAGATATTTCAATCACATGATCTAAGGTCCACATGGAAACAGCTGAAAAGTCTCGGAAATACATAATTTGCATGAAATGAACTGTAAAAATTTGATTACCCTCATAGTGAGTTGGAGGAAAAGTCCTCGGCAGTACAAAGAGCTGCCATACGGCACCCAAAGAAAACAAAATAATCGGAAACGCGTAAGTTCTGGCAGTGCTGGCAAACGAAGCCATGGCTCCTCTTGTCGTGTTTGTGCTGGCAAAGCAATAGCAGAAAATTTTAAAACATCGGTATAATTACTGGGAAGCGCTTTTTTAACCGGTGGAAATTAATGCTTTAGATGTTCTCGGAGAGATAGATAGATAGAGAGATAAAATTTTAACGTCCACGAGGCCAAAAATAGTCTATGGGACAGCAAGACAACTCAAGCAGACTTAAGTAGCGCCTCTTGTGTAGACTAATGATGAGCCCCCCCAATTGCTCAATGTACTCTTCGTTGAACAGGTTATGCCAAGAACTGTCACATATAGTATCCGCAAACTTATCCCTGAGATTAAAAGGTTTGAGTTTTGACTCATTCTTGAATTTTGATTGATTTCTCCGTCCCGACCAGCCTGCAATTTGATGGCAACGTCTATACAGCCACGAAAATGCACTTTCATATGGAGAGGACTTAGTTAATTTTTTAAAAAGTTAGAAAAAGCACTGTAAAGGAAGTGCATTTTCGTGGCTGTATAGTCACAGGGCAATTTGATGGTCGTAATGGCCGTTTTTGCACTTTTGACAGCTTAAAATATTTTTAGAGTGATATATTAAATTTTAATAAAACTGTCAATATGACACTTTTAAATATCAATAAATCGTAAAAATTATTATAAATTTTATATATATTAATCTATATTATAAATATATGCTATAGATTTATCTATTTATGTATTTTAAAGCTATAGATATGAATGTTTCTAAATTTTAAAATATTTTAAAATGAATTTAGAAACCTATTATTGTTAATAATTATTATATTAGTATATAATATATATTAGTTTTGCACATATTGCTAATTTATACTATTAGCATGTAATGTAATGTTTTTATTTTATTTGTCATATATTTATATTAATTTAAAATCTTTCTAAATTGAAGTGTACAAATCTAAAATTTGTCTAATTATTTTGAAAAAAAATCATGTGTTATTAATTTATAATTATTTTCTAATTTTATTTTTCTAGGAAAATAAAAGTTTCTATATAAATTTTTATGTATTATTATTACTTTATAAAATTTTGAACTTAAAAAAATTTCATATTGATTATTCAAAAAAATGACAAAATATTTCATATAATGTAAAAAGTAAGGTATCAAAATGACTAAACCGTTATAGAAAAATCATATGATAGGTGGGGTTGACCATCAAATTCCAAGCCTGGTCCTGACTCCCCAATTACCTTAGGGGCTGTTTGGTTACTGGAATATAAATTAAGCATTGGTATTTGGAATGTTGGCTTTGGGATTCTAGAATTTGGAATCTTGTTTATGATTAGAGAATTCAATTTGGGACTGTTTGGTTTACCAAGAATTCATTATGAGAATAAAGATTTCCTTCATTTGGTTGCACATTGTGGAATTGGAATACCAACCGGAATAGACATTATTTATTCATTTTATTTTTAAAAATGAATGAAATATCTTTTTTAATATATTTGATCTAAACATATGTTTACAACTCCACAATAAAAACTACATTAATTTATAAATTGTAGACTTTCATTATACGAAAAAATTTACGTAAAGAAAAGCAAATAAAAGAAATGATATTCAAACTAAAATTCTAATTTTTATCGCCTTCTACTCGCCATAATGAATTGATTCAGCAAACAATTTATGATATATTATTTTTTCATAGCATGTATAGACATTCATTATACAATGAAATAAATTTATGATGAAAACAAAATGAATAACATTTTCATTTTTAATTGCATATTGATGACAATGCAAAACACGAAACAATACAATACAATCTAATTTGACTTATCGGTTGCAATCCAACAATGTGTATTCCATTGTTAGCTTTTGCTATCAAGACTCTGTTTGATAGAATGTGTGAATTTAGATGGTTAATGAATAGTTCGCCACAGCTTGAAAGTTTTTTCTACAACTGTGAGATAAGGAAAAGCATTCAGTACCCAATAAAAAGTATGGAAGAGGTAAACTTCGTTATTAGTTTGTACACAACAATGAATCACTCAGGATACTGATGTTTTTCCATAAATTACACTGGGACATGTTTACATACTCGCAAATCAAGAAATAGAATCATATTCTTCCTTTTATTTGTAACAAAAGTGATATTCATGTCGCTACTATTCGATGCATGCATTGACAAATATTGGATTCAAGTGTGCAGAATTTTATTTTTTTTAAATACACCTTTGCCAAGAATTCATTAAATATAATTTAGTGAAATAAGTTTCTTCCATTTCTAAACCACAAACTCACGGAAATTTGGAGTGAGAAGAACTTAATCATTTGAAAAGAAATGCTTTGCAATGGTAATAAATGAAGCATTTCCCTCAAGAATATCTTAAATAGTAGCAACAAGTACAGAAGATATGTGCAGAGGTGGCAATGGTGAAAAATCGCATGTTGCAAAATGAGTGATCAAACGAGTTGAGTTGACATGAAAAACAATTTTATTTCAATAATGTGTAATACTCATTTTTTGAAAAATGGAATTAAAACGGGTATTTGCACAATTCCACCTATTTAGATGGAATACCAAATCCTGGTTTTTGGGGGAAAATAAGGATACCGGATTCTACTTTTTTCTAATTCCCATTCTCATTTGGTGGACCCAAATAGTGGATTTGACAATTTTGACAATTTTGTATTCTAATTCCTTCTCTAAACCACGATCCAAACGAGCCCTTAGTTAAATTTGATAACAATGAAGAAATTTTGAATGTTTTACAGGGCCTTTGATAAAGAAGGATTAACTCACTCTTAACCTATCAAGAGTTGCGGCTTTTTGTCCACTAGGTAGCAACAAGTTTAAGTTATTTTAGGCTTTATATAGTAGAAATAAGTAATTTTCTTTTTTTTTTTAATTGTATTTTTTTTTTCATTATAATTGTTTTATTATTATTATTTAAAACTAAATGACTAGGGAGTTAATTGTATGGTTTAAAGCTCAATGTAAGAATATTTGTATGAAATGTAGTAATAAATTAGAATATCAATTTAAATGTTGTAATATTGAAATATTTTAATTAATGTTGATAATTAATAATATGACATTGGTATAAAAGGTACAATGTGATGGCATGTGTTAATTTTAGTAACTATTTTTTTAGTTTAAATTTGATTTAGTATTTATTGTAACACAATATATTTTTAAAATAATTTTAATATATGCTAAAATAATAAATTTTGGAGATATAAATAATAATAAAATCAAAAATATGTATGAAAAAGGAGAAGTGGAGATTAAGAGTTTTTTTATTTTTTTCATGTTCAAAGTTTGTTGCCTTTTTATCAATCGTGAAAATGACTGCCCTAAAATCAAATTACTTCGCACTATTGTGAAAAGCATAAATCACAAAACATAATAAAATCATTCCAAAGAAAATATCAAACTTATCAAAGTGAAAAATGCTCCTCCCAAATATGCTCTCACCAAAACCCTAAAGGAATCCTCTCACACAGCAGAAGGCAGAAATCTTCTGCAAGGATCCACGCTGTTAGCGATCTTCAACAAATTTGCAATGCTCTCCAAAAACAAAGCCAAAAAATTGAATATTAATATCTTCAATGACACAGTCAAAGCATATGATGAAAGGAGGAGGGCTTTAATCAAAGCAACAAGCACATCCAAAACAATAAGGAAAATAGGAAAAGGATGGCAACTGGTAAAAAGAAAGAAGGAAAGAATCAAATTGCCCTAGAAAACATTACCGAATCTAAACAAAAATGGAGAGGATGGAAACCATATCAAGAAACAAGAAAGTTTCCACCTACAGACCAGATATGCAAAAGCACAAGAGGAAAGGGTTTATAACAAACAAGAAAATACTATACAAGAAGAAGCCAAATCACAGACGATATTACCTCCAAAGAAGATTTTAGCTATCAATGGTATTCCATAGGTCAACGACCACAAAAAAATGGTGGACACAAAATCTCTAAATATTACCACCAAGGGTCGCAATGTTTATATCCCACCACACAAAAGAAGCCAAGGTTCGATAGATCTCAATCCTGCAGGAGAATCTTTGATAAACACTAATAAATGCTCTAATTTTTTTATTATCAGTTACAGGTACATAGAAGAAAAATGGATGAATTTCTCAGAACAAGGAGTCTATGCTCACTAGGGTGGACCAAGCAAGCTTTTCCCAGACCTTCAAAAAAGATTAGAGAAATACTGTCAGTAGTAGGCAAGTATATGTCCCTTCACAAAAAACACTCTATTCATGTTATGTAAATCTAAGTTCACTAGAAATTTATTAATTTCTACAAGCAATTGCTATTTATAAAGGATTCCTAGTTAAGTTTTTAGCTTGGGAACCCTAATTGGAATGAAGAAAAAATTAAACTTACCCCTATCTAGTCAGAATGCAAGAATTTTCCTCTAAAAATTAAACACCTTCAAACACTAGAAAAAATAGGAAATTCAATAGGTCAGTTAACTAGCATAGATTCAGATTATGACAAATCAAGTGACATCAAAATGTTGGTTGAATCTGATAACATGCAAAGGGGTTTCGTAATCAAAAAACTTATCACTAACAAATCAATTTATAATTTAAAATTCACTAAATATAAGGGTGAAATCTCTGGTATCATAAATCCCAACTTGGAAATAGGATTCAATGCAACTAACATTAAAGAGATTCTCAGTTGCATAAATAGGAACAAGAAAGGGGTAGTATCTGAGTCAACAACAGCTAGGAATAAGGCAGAAGGAATAAAAGTGAAAATTAAGGAATCGGAGGATCTAACAGAAGAATTAAAATCAGAAAAGCAAGATAGAACCACAAGAAGGATGGAACCAAAAAATAAAGAGAAGCTAGAAGAAACATAACAAGCACAGAGGGCTAGAGAAGAAAACTTCACAATTCCTTCAGCCCTAAAAGAATGTAAATATTGCAGTAGAAATATAAAGGAAGTAGAAGCCAACAAGAAAAAGATTTAACATTCTAAAACATGAGATTCTACTCCTCCAAAGAGACATAGAAGACCAAGTTATCATAGCAGAACAAATGCATGCGGACCATGTGTAGCTACTAGCACAATCCTTGAAAATAGAAACTCTTCAGTAGAATCAAGAGATAGAACAATAAGTAAGTTAGAAGAAAGAAAAAAGGAATCGGAGGAAAGAGAAATGAGTAAAAATCAACACAAGCAAGGAGAAATTGCAAGTAGTGAAAAGGAAAACCTAACTAACAAAGAAACTATAAATATAGAGACACAAGTCCTAATCAACACTATTCCAACAACAGATTCAAAATAGTGGAGCAATATTACCATCCGAAAAAAAGTCCAAAAGGAAAAGTTACAAATTCTGGTAGACACCTTCAAATGGCAAGGATATATTTGGTTCAGAAATGAAAGAGAGTAATATGGCAGAACAAGAAATGTTCAAGGAAACAATAATTCCCTTGGAAATTGAAACTATCTTAGAGGATACAAATCTAACTAGTAGTCAAACAAGCAATCCAGCAGAGCGACAGGAACATGACATTCAAAAATGGGAAGAATTTGGAATCATGGAGGAAAGTCCTGTGATAAAAAGCAAAGAAGTAGAAACAACAAAAATAGAGAAGGATGAAGACAGTACAAAGACAAAGGATAATGTGCAGATGTGAATCAATTCATCATTAAAATTCTTATAGAAGCCTGAAAAAATCCTGAAGAAATCAGTGAGCAGATAAATTTAAATAATCTTGGAATATCCATCAATCAAGATGGCATTAAAAAACCAAAATGTGGAAAACCAAAAGCCAGAAGAGGAAGAAAATCCCTACAAGAATTAAGGGAAGTTGCAGGTGAAGCAAAATAACAGACAAAAATCAATGAAATCCTACAGATTAGGAAGGGGAAGATCCTTCCCAAGTCACAATTAAGATTACAACTTGGAATGGTAGAGGCTTAAATGCCTCTAGCAAGAAACGCTTACTCAAGCAAAACCTAACAACATTTGAATCATAAATTTTATTAATACAGGAAAAAAAATTAAACACAAAAGAAAGTAAAAAGCTAGGATTAAAATTAGGACAATGGAAGTTAGAATATAAAGAATTAGATGGAGCCTCAGGTGGTCTAGGAATAATATGGAATCCAAGGAAAGTGACCCTTAATATGATGACTATAAACACCAAATGGATGGGATGTAAAGTATCAAGCCTAAGAAGGGGTGTTGGTGTACATACATATTTACTATTTACACTTTACTTAAGTTTACTTAGGTTAATGCATTATTTTATTATTTATTAGTTAGTCACCTAGGAGTATGTGTACTCTTGTGAGTTGTCATATTGACAACACAGGAGTTATCACTCTAATTATGCACATGATGTCTACAACATAGGAGTAAGCACTTTATTTGAGCACATGGTGTCTACAACATCTCTACACATGAGACACCTCATCATGCTTGTCCTCTCATTGATGCATGTATATTCATGCACAATGGAGGATGTGTGCTTAGTTGTCATGCTTATCTCCTAGTTCTTTCTAGAACCATTCTAGATGCATCTTAGAGGCCTTTATATACAGGCACTCCTAGTGTATATGTACATGTTTGAGATATACATTCTCATAATTAATCATACTCTTTTGGTCTACTATTGTGCTTGTGCTTGAGTTCCTTGATCTTGGGTGATTTTTCCCTAAGGCAAATTCTTACATGGTATCAGAGCTATACCAAATTCTTACATGGTATCAAAGCTCAGGGAGATTCTCTTTAAATTGTTGTTTGAGACCATTCTTGCTTCTGCACCTCGACCTAGATCTAAAGAATCTACAAAAATTGGGAGCTTCCAGAGCCAAAACGGACCTCACCATTGCGTCCAAAACGTCAATTCGATAAAAATTGACTATAAATTTGCCTATGCTAGGCCAAAGTCGATTTTGAGGCCAAAAAATTTTGCAAACTAACACCCAAAAGATCGATTTGCAAACTGGGTATGGTCATTTCTTTGATATACGCATTTTATTTTTAGATCTAAATTTTTATTGTCTTTGCTATTATTATTGGAATTTTGTATTTTTCGAAAAAAAAATCTCGGCCAATTGGCCTTGCAGAGAAATTTTTTTTGCAGGAACTAGGCAGTGACACCCTGGCCCCTACAAGTCGAATATTCCATCGACATTTTTATTTATTTTGTGGGCATCACACATTTTGGGTGGCATTAAATTTTTTGACAACTGGTCACGGCACTATACATCCTGGCCCACCAGGGGCCAAATTTCCTAATACCAGCAATTCATGTTTTATTTCGTTCTCACATGGCTTTCATTTTAAATAATTTTTAACAATGACGCTGGGTCAATGTGGGATAATTCTTAACCCGTTGACACTATTTTCTTTCAAACCTCTTGTTGCCTTATATTCCTGGCATCAATATTTACCACCTTTGGCAAGGAATTTATAAACACCACCCACCGTGTTGAGACTGTCAGCGAATGTCAAAGGATTCTTGGCGCAACATTTAAACAGTTCCAACAACTTTGCTTGGTGCTCGCAAAAAGTTTTTTGGCCCTGCAAATAGCTCCAGTGCTTAGTCACATCACACCATGTGGCACTTCTGCTCCCCACCATGCAACACTCCTACCTTTGACCCTGCCTTACGTGGCAATACAGTCAAGTGCTACGTCAACACAACAGCAAGGAGCTAGACATGTTAGTCAGCCTCACACGTGTCACCAACTGTATGCTGAATCAACAAACCACATCTAAAAATTATGTACAAATCCATACAGGTGATGTCATCGTTCATATAAGACATGTCATTGCTAACATCATCAAGGGACCCGAGCACACTAGCATCAGCATTCTACTATCCTAAATTTGACGGTTGTCTGACCGTCATCCAAGGGCAAATTTGAACTACTACAATAGTTGTATGACCGTCAAATTTAACCTCATCTTTTGCTGATCCAACCTCTCTCTAGATTGATTTTTGATTTGATAGTCTGACTTTGGGAGGCCATATCTCAGTCATCTAGACTCCAAATCAGGTGCAATTTTTTTTATTTTGGCTAGAATTTTCTAAACTTTTCAGTGGTGTAGTTATTTTCTGATTTTAGTGCATGGATTTGTTAGAAATTGCATCTTTTGGTAACTGTACCTATCCAATCCTACATTTTGCAACTTCAATTGCTCCATACGCGCTCATCTGGACTCAAAATCAAGTTCTATTTTTTTTTTTGAAAGTGCGTTATTTTTCATCTAGATCTACAATTAGATTATAGGGATGTGTGGACAAAAGTATCACTTTCAGAAATAGGTCCCTTCTTTTCTTTGTATTGCTTCAAAATTGTTGTACATTGTAAAGTTCTAGATTTGTATTCCATAAAGAGGTTGTAAAAGCAAAATCAGAAGTCCACTAAGGCCATTAGCAAGTGGCCATTGTAAACACACTACATATAAAGTGCCAAAAGCATCTTTTTTTTTTTTTGGGGGGGGGGGGGGGGGGGTTTCTTGATTGAGTGAAAAGGCGGGGGGTGTTCTTGGTATTGCGTTCCTCTCTTCTTCTTTTTTCTTTCATTTTCTGCATCATGGGAAATTTTAAGTTTCCAAAATTAACTCCACATAACTATGCTACATGGTCCATTAAAATTTGGTGTCATTTAATGCATAAAGGAGTTTCTCAATATGTAGATGGTACCCTTCCTAAATCAACAGGTGATCAAGTATCTACAACTAAAATTTTAGGTTGGGAAATAATTGATAGGAAAGCCCTAGGTGATATTGTTTGGGGGTTGAAGACAAGATCATATATTAGATCCAGAAGTCTCGTACATCCAAGGAAGCTTGGGATACCCTCCAAAACCTATATGGTAAAGTGTCTAAGGAAGATGTTTTCAAAATTGAAGATGAGCTTGTCTCCTTAGATCCTAAGACATTTGATTCCATACAGGATTTTATCATAAAGGTGAATGAATTAAGAACAAAGCTTGATGATTGTGGGAGTCCTATTAAAGATGACAGGTTAATCTATCTCATTCATAATAAGTTGTCATCTGAGTACTCCACATTTGTTTCTTCTTATAACACCTCAAAAACTACATTAGGGTCTACCTATCAAAAAGTCTCTTTTGATCACTATACTATACTGTTGGATGAAGAAGAAAAGAAGTTGAAATCAATGGGGATTCTCAATTCTTCCAAGCCAAAGGCATTGGTGGCAAATAATGAGGGTTCTCAAAATTCAGTTGGTCAATCTTCAAATAAAGGAAAGGGCAAGAATAAGAAATGGAAGAATAACAAATCAAAGGATGCAGAAAAGATAACACCATCATCAAATCAACAAGGCAAATATTCTTTGAATTCAAACAAGAAGGGGAACACTAATGAGGAGAATAAAAAGTGTGCCTATTGCAAGAAATTAGGTCATGAAGAACATGAGTGTTATCATAAAAAGATTGATGAATTGACCACCATCATGAAGAAACATAATGTTCCACTGCCTAATGCTTATAAGGAGAAAGGATATTCTTCAAATTCTAAGGGCAAATGGCAAGCACTCATGGCAAATTCAAGTTCTTCAATGGAATGGATTCTTGACTCAAGTGCCTCATATCATATGGGTTCTTCAAAAGGGGATTTTTCTTCATTGAAGTAGTCAAAGGTACCGCACATCTTTGTAGGAGATGATACAAAATTGGAAGTTGAAGGGAAAGGATATGTGGAGATGGAAAATGGAGAATTCAAAGATGTTCTCTATGTTCCCAACCCAAGTTCTAATCTCCTCTCAATTTACCAAATCACTCACCTTGGAGATGGCCACAAAGTTGAGTTCCTTCCTGACTCAGTAAAGGTTCGCAGTCTAAAAGATGATTCATTGGTTCACTAGTACATTTGCACTTGTTTTTCTACCAAAATTTTTAACCAAAGCTATGAATTCTTCTTAATTTTTTGTTTTCATTCCCACATTGGTCGAAAATTAAAAATAATTGCCCAATTTGGCCAAAATTTCAACCAACTTAAGTTTTCCCAAGTTGGTCGAAATTTCGACCAACTTGAAAATCACATTATGAAATTATAAAAAATGACCTTATGTTTCAATTTTATGTTGAAAATTGCAGTTTTTGTAGGGCTTCATTTGCACGGGCAGTTTTGGCTTCATTCGCGCAGGAAGCTTTGCTGGGGTTCTTTCATGCGTCGGGGAAGCAGTTTTGTTGGGGCTTCTTTTCCATAATAATGATGCTCATCCTTTGTATTGATTCACTGTGGTTGCATATATATCATCTACTTAGACATTAAATCCTATCTGGACCTCAAATTGTATAGTACACTATCAAGTTTTTATCAAGGATTGTGATATCATCATGGAAATTTTAGGGTTCTCAATCAATCATCATTTCTAATGAGTTTTTATGAATCAGGGCTTAGATCTATTTCTATGCATTTGCTATAACTATTTATGGGCTTTAATCTACAATGTGAGATGCTTATTTTGTTTGCAGGTAATTTAAATAGGAAGCATTTTCTATTGCTAATGTCTGAGAGTTTGTTTTATAAATGATATCTAAGTTTATTTGTATTCATCGCAATCTCTAAACAAATCTTCTCTATTTTGTTGTCAAGACAATTTGTTAATACTACTTCGGTAAAATATGAGAAACTTGCTATCAAAATAAAGGTCAAATCTTAAGTGCTTGATCTACTCTAATCAATCATTCGTGCTTGATTGCAATAAGAAAATTCATGAGAAATGCGAGAAAATGGATTTGGGTTTTAAGCAAATTCTCGTTTGTGGCACTCAATTATGTTTTCTCATTTTGCTTGCTATTTGTTGCCGACAGAGTGTTTTTTGCTGAGTTGAACAAGGTTCTCATGTGTGAGCTTGCAAAGGATGGATATTCAAGTGTGGAGATCTGTGTGACTCCTATGCATATAGATATCATCATTTGGGCTACTCGTACTCAGAATATGCTTGGTAAGAGGTTTACTGAAAAATCTGAGGCAAGTCAAGTTTTATCTAATTGAATGGAAAAAAATTGGCATATTGATATAATTGAGCATTCTGTTGAAGAATCAACAACCTATAATTTTTTCTCTATTTTTAGTAGCCTTCTCTAGTATCTGGCCAACTAACACAGAAGAAAATAGATCTGAATGGTTGTTAGGCTATAGTTCGTATGACAAAAATGCGTAAAAACAAAATCACAGCACTACAAAAACCTCAAACTTTCACCAAAACCAAAGTTGAGAAGACATTAGAATTGTATGGCAGAAAAATAGAATGTAGGATAACACCTTCTCTGATATCAATCAATAATTATACTTTTGAGAAATCCATATTGATGCATAGTTGTCTACATTTTTTTTTCTAAAGATAGTTTATGTCAGTGCAAGTGTCTATGACTATTGTAATAGGCATCCCATGTTTTTGGGCATCTCCTCATGCCAAGGAACATAATTCTTCTACTGGGAAACACCCTTTTCTATTCCCCACAACATGCATTGGTGGAGATTTGTTGCATCCACCCTCATTTGTACCCACCTTCTCATCAAATAGTCTATACATCTCCATTCTTAAAAGCAATATGTTGCTGAGTCATATTAGCTATTGATATAGTTACCAACAAAAGATGAAGGATCCATCTAAAGAGCGAAGTGATTCAAAAATAGAAAACTTACAAATTCTAGATGCCTCAGTGTAAACTATAGATGAGTTGTACTACTATAAGAGGCTTTTAATGATGTCTCCCATAATTTCAACCCAGAATGCCAGGATGGGGATTCTAAGTAAATTAGTTTGAGCTTTTTGGCTTGTTCAAAGTTTGTTGCAAATTGTAACAATCTTCTTTGTGTTGCCATACCATTTTGTTGTCAGATATAAACCTACACTCACAAAAAAGGGGAAAAATAGTCGTGTTGTATGGGGGCTTGCCTAATTCAAATCCAATGTTGGTGTTCCTACCTCCACAACAACTATTATGATGAAAACGCGTGTCCTAGGGAGGATGACAACAAAGCAATAATGAAATATTGAAATGAAATGATTATACCATAGATATGAAACCCTCCCATGAAATTTCACCTAAAGTTGTGGATGTAATGCTCTTTATGGAAGTCCTGCAAGTGTTAATGCAATAGCATGTCAAACATGAGTCCATACTTAAAATGGAGAATGCTTGTAGCTTGCTGCTCAATATGTTGATAACTCAGAATTTGAATGTTGTATTAGATTAATAAACTCCTTAGAGTTGCTTAGACATCATGAATAATAGAAGTTGTGCTTTTATATAGGGATGACAAGGTATTTTCAAATGTAGGTTGACAACCAACAATCTACTGCAAAGATGAAGACATGATCACGAATGGTGGAGGTTGAAACTCACAAATCTAGTAATTGGGGCCCCTTTTGGAGGGAAATGAACCAACAAAACGGGTAATGATGTAATTAGATAATACTCAAATTTCTCTAACAAAAAATCCTATTTTATGGACTGCAAAAGAGGACCTTCATAAGCATGAAAAGTTGCATCGGCTTCAAACCTTCTTCTCGGATACTGGTCCACTTTTGACTTCTAGGTTCTTATAGTACTTGGCAAGCTTATGTTATTCAAAAGTAAGTTGTTATGAGTTATTGTAAATATAATGTTGAAGTTTATTTTGTAGTTGTTTCCTTAGTTTTGAATTGATTCCAAAGTGAAGCAATGACTTATATTATATTTCTTTCTTAATGGAAAAGAATTTTGGCTTAAAACAGTGAGGATATGCTTCAGCATGTCCATTTGTATTATACCTAACATTACTATTTAACATAGGTGAGAGCTTTTGTTTAACATAAGTGTGAGTTTTTTATAAACGAAAATACCTTTTAGTTTTTTATAAAAAGTGAACCAATAGAACATCTGAAAGAATTTTAGTGAGATTACTTTTAGTATTAATGTGCTTTAGGCTATGGCTAAGATGCTTAAGGAATAATGTGCTTCAATATGAATACGATTCAACAAATGTGTTTGCTTCTTTAGGAGATTTTCTAATGGCTGGTAAGTGTTCCATTTATTCTCAAGAGAAATGGATTCACGTTGAATCACTACTCATGAAGCAAGGGTCAATGAGTTTGACTCAAAATCACATAGTTAAATCCTGATAGCAATATCACAATTTGACTTGCTCTGGAAATTATCTGCTACTTATCGATAATAGATTTATCAAAGATTTAAGAATTTATGAATATATTCAAACCAATAAATCATAATACAATACCCAAAGTAAATCATATTGTAAATTCTGTGGAAATACTTGTAAATCTACTGAATTAGGGGGTTTTACCCCTAAATCAACTGTGACAATACCAAGGGTTTTTGTCCTTGACCAAGATTTGGATTTCCATCCAAACTCAATAAGAGCATGAAAGGGTTTTCAACTTTTTTCCTTCCAATTATTGTGGACTTTGAAGGGATTTCGTCCTTCCTATTTGCAAGGCACTACCTTTATTCAAAACACTTGATGTATTTTCTAAACTATTGCTGACTTGACGCTTTTTATGAATTGTCTCTTCAATGAATGTCTGATTTTATTTGTTGCTGACCAATTTTCTCACCTAATACTTGAAAAATGAATTTTTGAGTTGATGTCCTCAAAATCAAAGTTCTCCCCTTCATATCTTCAAATTGGAGTCAGTCCCACCTCTTCAACAAACCTTTAAGTTTGCAAGAATTACAAGCTTAATTTTATTTATGTTGCAAGAATTAGACCTCTTCATTGCTACACTTGGAGATTAATAATTTAATTTTTTAGCAAATTAATTTGTTAGCCCTATTGTTTATTACACCGCTATGGGTATGTAAAATTTTTGAATGCAAGTCATGGAAATTAGAGACATGTTTGTGGAAAGGATGCATAGTTGTTAGTGGAAGAGATGTATAGCTATAACGTGTTATTGTTGGGAGTGAATGAGAAACGTTTACTCCCAACAATAGCATTTTAAAATGCAAATTCCTCATCAAATGTTTGAGAAACATCATCACCACCTTCACCAGTGTCACATTCTTCAATGTCTTCCAATGCAATCAATGCTTCCAACTTGAGCTTCTTGTTCAGCATGTACTTAGACCTTTGAAAATAGTTGCACCATATCACCAATACTCAGTTGTGTTATGAAACCACTGATAGAGCCTAATGAAGATGGATTTTATAAGGACACTACCAAGGATAGATTACTGGACCAAAAAATCTTATGTTCAAGCCACCAATATTTTGATTGTAACCAGTCATAAAGGTGACTTTGAATGTTATTTGTCATATTGAATTTTCCAAATTACAACCCCTTTTGAAGAAATGTTTTCCTCTAGGCTTCCATATCATCAAAAAAGTTGAAGGAATGAACTAATGTGATGTTGCAGGATAAATTAATGGTAAGGGGACAAGGACATGTTCTCAAGCCACCTTATCATTGCACATAAAAGTAAGATATATTTCACAAGCCTAAATGTTTCATTTTGTGGTGTAAGTAATAGTGACTTGTTTTCCATTCACCAACTATTGTCTCTCTTGAAAATGCCATTTAGTGCAAATGCAATGTAGTTCCAACGTATGTCTCTATAAAATGTCATTAGATAATTACTTCCAGCCATTAATGGTTTCAACTTTCAAGAGCTTTCCTTAGGGCTTGTTCAAATTAACTAAAGATATGTATGTGTAAAACTGTAAAAGCACAAAGAATGAAGGCAACAAAGTTGACAAGAATCTAAAACAAAGTTTTTGGTCTCTGATTTTGATGGTAAATGATGTTATCTTCTGGTAGACTTGTGGAAGCAATAAATTTGTCTTATCTATAATGACCCTTTTTAGGTCACTCATTTTTTTCTTTTATTGTATCCTTTTTGCCTTATGTATTTTTCCTGATCATGCAAATAAATACTTGTACCATTGATTGCCTTGATAATCTTCCACTCTAAACAGAGTGATCCATGAAGGGATGCAATATATTTAATATTCTTGCTTGTTCATTGTTGCCCAATCATGTGAATGTTACAAGTTCCTTGAATAGCATAAAACCTTCTATCGATAGAGACAAGATAAGTTCTAATATTTCAAGCCACTAGTGCTCTCAACGTGGCTGCCAGTTTATGCAGTCTTTGATTGAGATTTCTATCTACCAATTTGAACCTGGATATTGTTAATGTTTTTTATTGCTGTCAAGACTATGAACCCTTGATCTTATGCAACGCTTATCTTCCAAATCTTCTATCTCCCCTTTCGTCTAGAATCCTTGTTTAAATGCGAGTAGCTCATTTTTTAATCCACATTGGACTTCAGTTTGGTCATTTTGCAAGGAGACATCTATCTATATCATTTATGATAGTCTTTTCCTATCTGTCAACTTCTGCATGTTCGCTGGAGTCTATTGTTTCTTCTTGGAGTTGGAGATGAATTATTCTTCTCATCAGGGATGAATCACATTCGATGATTTTCTTGAATGTCCAATCAAGTGGGTGTGAATATCTCTAAAACTAAAGGGACACATTCCTTCACAAACCAATTCATGTAACCAGTTTATCTTCATTGATGGTGTTTTCAAATAGTATTTAGAAATGAAGATTTGGAGAGGGATTTAATATTTTGATCAATGGTGTAATTATGTGAGCATTCCTTGAGTCCATACCCTCTTAATGGTGAATTCTAATCTCAATGTTTGGTACTGTGGCTTTAGCTAATTCTCCATTCATTATACTTATAATTGTATTATATTATTATAATAATAATATATATCACATTAATAATATGTTTGTTATTTATATAATTTACATTTTGCTACTATGTTAATTGATATAATATAATATTATATCAATTTGATATCTTGTTGATAATATAAATATATATAATATTTATTTATTATTTAATATTACTTGTTAATATTTTTTTATTATTAATATTAATATTAATATTAATATTTATAATATTATATAATTATTTATTTATATATTTTTTTTTTCTTTTAATGCGCCGGGTAAACTTTTTAACGTGACCGGTAGCGCTGGCGCGACATGCCCACCGGTACCACGGGGACGGGGGAGACTAGAACCCATGACCAACCCCCTGCAACAGGGAAGATTTAGCCAACCAAGCTAGGGCCCCCGCCCCAATTATTTATTTATATTAACTTTATATTAATATCAAAAAATATAAATTATTTATTTATAATAATATCACAAAATATTTATATTATAATATGTATTAATTTAATAATATATCAACTTTATTAGATTATAATACTTTATTAATATAGTACATTGCTATATTATATTAGATTATTATTATAACATGATATGATATTATTATATAATTAGAAAGTAATATTACTTTATAAAATATTATTATTTTAATATCATTATCAATATTAATTTATATAAAATATTTATTTATTATTTAAATTATATACTAATATGGGAACATTATAGTCCTCCCCTCTCGAATTTGCTTGTCCTCAAGCAAAGACAACTTATAGGACTATCTACATACAATATTAATATCCCTATGATGTAAGAAAATATATGTCGAATATAAATATCGATGCATAAATACACGAGGCAAGCACTAAGTAGACACATGAATGCATGAAAATACAAAGAATACACGACAAAGAAAGATGATGCATGAAGGCACAAAGCATACACACTGTAGACACATCATACATTCTTTGTTGATTTTCACAATGAAGTAGAGTAAAAGGAAAAATATACTTCCCCAATATACCTTTTGATCATGGATTTGCAACACAAATAATTATTAGCATATAATAGTTCTAAAGAAAGCCGAGTCTTGTGGTGATCCCTTTTCTCATTTATATAATCCTTTGGAAGGAATCCTTCTCTCTCCTTTAACGATCATCATAAGATGGTAGATTTACAGTGTAGAGGGCGCATGAAACAGGCTACAAGCGATTCCCTAGAGGATATTCATCATGTGCCTGAAATTACTCTGCCTCTCCCTCCACCAACTCCCTACCTTAAGAGATCTTAATGTGGATGAGAAGATAATTGTTTGGAAGATTTCCTCTTATGAAACATAGACAACTTTCTCTCTTCTTATTACGATCATCTTGAGATGGTAGATTGATGATGCAGAGGGCACATGAAACAAGCTACAAGCGGTTCCTTGTAGGATATTCGTCAGGTGCTCAAATTTACTCTACCTCTCCCTCCACCAACTCCCTATCTTAAGAGATCATAATGTGGATGAGAAAATGAGTGTTAATCTAATGAATAGGAATATTTCTCTCTCCTTATTACGATCATCTTGAGATGGTAGATTGACGGTGCAGAGGGCGTGTGAAACAAGCTACAAGCGATTCCCTAGAGGATATCTGTCAGGTGCTCAAATTTACTCCGTCTTTCCCTCCACCAACTCCCTATCTTAAGAGATCATAATGTGGACGAGAAATAGACCCCTATGTACTATCTAATCATATGGATTTCCCTTCTATCATAATTGGTCAAATTCTTTCTTTCTTTTTTCTGGAATATACACGGCTCTATGGACATGTATTTACTATTTTGTAATGTTGGGTGTAAAACCAGTAGTCACTAAACTATGATAGGTCACTACACCCCTTTTCATATATTTCCGTGGTGTTTAATACTTTGCTTGAGTGGTGGGACAACATTTGTCATGGCTCATGCCACACCTTTTTTTGTTTCTCAAACCTATTTGATTTCCCCTGGTTTAGCAGTCTATTGATATTGTGCTCTTTTTCCATTGTCTATTGTTATTAGAATACTAGGATGGTCTTGTTTATGTAAAATCAACTACGCCCTCTATCCCTTAATTCAATATTATATTTCATTCTTCATTTTTCATATATATTTTTCATTTCATTTTTCATATGAAGTATTTATTTATATTTCATTTTTCATATATTCTGGTTTCATTTCATTGTAACTAGAATCATTGATAGACTATTCAATATTCTTCATAATAATGAATGTGTCAGTAATAAGAAAGACACTATCACTTATTTCATAACAAACTATGCACAAAATATATACCTTACCTCATTACCTTTATGTGTTGAAGTGGTGATTTAGGAGCATGAAGTAATCTTCATATCCACTTAAGGTCTTCCTCTAGGTTAATCTTGAAAAAATTTTGATTCTCAAATGAGAATCCCAAAATAAAAGAATGTCAGTAATTTCATCTTAAAATTCAAAATTCAAAATAAACCAAAGATGAGCTTATGTTGATTGAAATATTCAATATGTGGTAGCCTCTTCAAATTTATCCTTTGAGTTTATATCACCTCCCCCCCGACCCTTAGGGATAGGAGTTTTGCAAGCTTGCTAAATCTGCAATGATTCTCCCCTAAGAGTCTTTAGTGAATTTTTACACCTTGTTAATGTCACTTATTCAAATGATGATGGATATCTTTAATTCTATCCATATTTCTGCTTCCTTCAAATCATTACAAGTCTTCTTCTCAAATAGATCTTATGAAATGACTATAAGTCT
The DNA here is from genome assembly GCA_028749045.1 of Cupressus sempervirens. Lineage (NCBI taxonomy): Eukaryota > Viridiplantae > Streptophyta > Pinopsida > Cupressales > Cupressaceae > Cupressus > Cupressus sempervirens. Next base: position 947,757,245 of record CM053792.1, on the reverse strand, counting down.
GTCATAACTTCTTTCATAAATCTCCATCGTTGTTTGAAAATTCCACTTCATTTTAAAATTGAAGGAAAAGCCAAGAAGCCTCTCCGTCAGTGGATATCAAATTATGATAATCTTGCAAATCTTTCAATAAAGCAAATGGCTTGGCGAAGTTTAAGTTGTGCTTGACAATGCATACCATAAGGAAGCACCTTAAATCTATATTGATATCCCATTTGTTGAATAATGTTTGATGGCTCTCAATAAGATTGCTAGTTATTACTAACTTGAGTATATTGATCTAAAGCACCTTCATGAAGTATTATATCTCTTTTTATCTTTCTTGTTCCTTTATGTCTCTTTATTGACTCCACGTTTACCTTCCCAAACTATGGAAATATTGATTTCTCAATGTTTGACTTTCTTATCCTTTGTTAATACTTGATATCATGCTTGAAGTTAATTGTTCTCTTTAATAATAAGTTTAAATCTTTAATTAAAACTTATTTTAATCATTTATAACTTCTAGCTGTCTTGAAGTCAGGAATGGGGACATTAGCTGTTAAAGAGGATACCGCTATTTACCTCATCGTTGTCTTTGTACCTTTTTAGAGTTCACTCAATTATTATTAGCACAAATCCATTTGATAATTATACTCACTACCCAATTTGATATAATTAAGGGACAATTCAAAAAAATTGTTGTTATTTATCGGTGTTGAATATTAGTCAAGCTTGATTAATCTAAACCACTAACATTAATCTCAATTGACCTTTCTTATCATTGTAATTACTGTCGGTCATTCTGATGTTCCAATTATTGATTAGAAATGTTTGACAGTTATTGATCAGATTTTTGTTCTCTCAGATCCCCTATATCACCATGTGCTCTCAACACTCGATAATTCATGACTGAGTACTGAATCTTAATCAATGCTTGGGTGAATAGATGATTTGATATCCCTAGGTCATTATAACACATCCTCCATTAGCCATTGATCATTTAATATGTGACTCTTGATTTTGGTCATAGCATAATATTATGATACCTTTCCAGCAATAGGTAATCTGGCTGTTGGGTTCTCACCAATATTTAATTGATATCTTGTCCAATTGTAGTCATGTTAAAGGTGCTACCATCGAAGACTTATCATTTGATGGGAATAATGAACGGTGCTTGCTCATACAAATATATCACTTTTGTGTGGATTTTACTTTTTAGTCTACATACTTCTGCATCAAATCGCTTGATCTGTTTATACATCTTTTCATTTAATACTCCATCAACCAATGGTGGTCCCATTATTCATACTATTTGCTACTTGGGAATCCATGATGCATTATTAAAATGGATTATTTCCTTCATCTTTTGTTTGCTTCTTTCTCTATAAATTATGTTCCTTATCTGTTATTCCAAAAAGCTTTAATCCCCAGTAATACTCTAGGGTTTTGTGGCGGTTATAAAGTACATTAACAGTGCTAGTCAGTTAAAATTTGCAATACAACTCAAATTGACCTATAAACTTGTATTGATTGTTGTTCTTTCCAGTAGCATTCTGTTGTGAGTCAGTGTGAATCCAACATCCATGTAATAAACTCTATTTCCAAATAGAGGGATTGTTATCAACTTTAGTAAAGTTCATCGAGTTTGACACTACTCCCACCAATTGCCTTTATTTGAACTTTTGTAAAACCTTTTCGCGATAGGATTTATCCTATGATACTTTGGTTGTACTTGATGATGAGCCCCAATGACACTGGCTATGAACCGGAAGAACTATTTTCCAAGTCTTTATAATATGAAGTGAGAACATGGTGTGATGTATGATGATTCTCCTACTATACTTGTTTATACTTGGTTGCAGTGATATGAATCTATGTAGTCTTATAAGTATGTTCAATACATTTTAAATTGAACCTACCAAGGAAATAAGAAAATCATTGAGGTGTCATTCTTTATAATTATCTTTTTTATTACCATTTTGCAAAATGAATCTTTATCTTCAGATGTTATCAGACTTCACAGAAAATAGAAATTTTGTGTCTTGCCCCTGAATATGTCTTCTTTTTGCCAGACTTCTCTCAATCATGGCTATTTCAATTTGATGTTTAATTCAGATCTATACCTTTCATGCTTGTTATTTTCTTTTATTAAATCTCTCTCTATGTTATGTAGGCGCAGTTGCAGTTCTTTCCATGTATATATATTCTTCACAGGATGGCAAGAAAATTTGCTCTGATACCATTTGTAATGACCCTTTTTAGGTCATTCATTTTTATTTTTATTGTATCCTTTTTGTCGTATGTATTTTTCCTGATCATGCAAATAAATACTTGCACCGTTGATTGCCTTGACAATTTGTCACTCTAAACAGAGTGATCCATGAAGGGATGCAATATATTTAATATTCTTGCTTGTTCATTGTTGCCCAATCATGTGAATGTTGCAAGTTCCTTGAATAGCATAAAACCTTCTATTGATAGAGACAAGATAAATTCTAATATTTCAGGCCACTAGTGCTCTCAACAGGGCCGCCAGTTTATGCAGTCTTTGATTGATATTTCTATCTACCAATTTGAACCTGGATATTATCAATGTTTTTTATTGCCGTCAAGACTATGAACCCTTGATCTTATGCAACACTTATCTTCCAAATCTTCTATCTCCCCTTTTGTTTAGAATCCTTGTTTAAATGCGAGTAGCTCATTTTTTAATCCACGTTGGACTTTAGTTTGGTCGAACGTTTGCAAGGAGACATCTATCTATATCATTTATGATAGTCTTTTCCTATCTGTCAACTTCTACATGTTCGCTGGAGTCTATTGTTTCTTCTTGGAGTTGGAGATGAATTATTCTTCTCATCAGGGATGAATCACATTCGATGATTTTCTTGAATGCCCAATCAAGTGGGTGTGAATATCTCTAAAACTAAAGGGACACATTCCTTCACAAACCAATTCATGTAACCAGTTTATCTTCATTGATGGTGTTTTCAAATAGTATTTAGAAATGAAGATTTGGAGAGGGATATAATATTTTGATCAATGGTGTAATTATGTGAGCATTCCTTGAGTCCATACCCTCTTAATGGTGAATTCTAATCTTTATGTTTGGTACCGTGGCTTTAGCTATTTCTCCATTCATTATACTTATAATTGTATTATATTATTATAATAATAATATATATCACATTAATAGTATATTTGTTATTTATATAATTTACATTTTGCTACTATGTTAATTGATATAATATAATATTATATCAATTTGATATCTTGTTGATAATATAAATATATATAATATTTATTTATTATTTAATATTACTTTTAATATTATTTATTATTAATATTTATATTTATATTTATAATATTATATAATTATTTATTTATATTAACTTTATATTAAATCACAAAATATTTATATTATAATATATATTAATTTAATAATAAACTTTATTAGATTATAATACTTTATTAATATAGTACGTTGCTATATTATATTAGATTATTATTATAACATGATATGATATTATTATATAATTAGAAAGTAATATTACTTTATAAAATATTATTATTTTAATATCATTATTAATATTAATTTATATAAAACATTAATTTATTATTTAAATTATATACTAATATGGGAACATTACATTATGATACAAAATTGCATACATAGCCTACCTAAACTTGAGGCTAACTCTTTGACACCCTTGGTATCCAAGAGATCGTCTCAAATGCCAACCACTATGAACATAAAATTTGATCTTTAAAGTGTACTATAGTAATAAAAAGCTTTTAGGTGCACTTATTTTTGATAGAATTGTGGAAGCAATGAGTTTTTCTTATGAGGCAAAATTGTGTAGATAACCTACCTAAACTTGAGCCCAAGTCTTTGACACCCTTGATATCCAACGGATAATCTCAAAGGCCAACCTCAATGAACACAAAATTTGGTCTTTAAAGTTGACTATGGTATTAAGAAGCTCATAGGTGCACTTATCTTGAGCTTTCTTCGTTCAAATTAGATAAAGCCTGCAAGCATACATAACTTTTACCTTAAAATGTTATTTTCATCTTTGACATAGACAGTAGCAAAGTCACATGCTTTTAGAAGTAATTTTTGCACTTGTTATCACCTAGATGCGATCTCAATTTATATGTTGGAGCGTTTCTTAATTAAAATCAATGTAAAATTATACTGAGAATGTTATACAGTGAAAGTAAACTCAAAATTAATCTCCACTGCATGTGTTTTAGAATGCAATTTCAATGAAGACAAAAATCAATGGATCTAAGATAGGATGCCACTATAGCTTTGTGGCAACAAATCAGCATTCCACAGAGCACACTTTTGACTATTCCACAATTCAAGCACAATAACTATTGTACAAGCTTTGTAGCATTTTTAAAGCAAAATTGTTCTGTAGCCTTTCAGAACCATCGAAGTTTAAGTTAGGCTTTTAGTTTTCTTATTTATGTGAATAGAATTTCTTGAAAACTCTTCTATTAGATTTATAGCAATTATAATTAATAAGTTTTCCTATTTCATGAAGATTTTTGGTTAAACATGATTAGTCTAAAGACCCGTTTGTTTCATAAATACTATTAAGACCTGAATTAACAGTTGAGACATAATTAGGATGAATTATCTCTTATAATATTATATAGATTTGAGTTAATTTTCCTGGCAGTTAATAGCCTCGGGCATAATTTTGTTAGTCCTCTTGGTAATATCCTTCATTTATAGGGTCTTAGTATGCGACTTGCTTCAGTTTGGAAGAGCAATTTCTGTAATTCAGAGATTGAATTTCTTAGATTTGAAAATATGATGGTGTAACGCCCTTGTCAAACACATAAAAGTAGTAATTAACAAGCTACTAATATAGTTTATTACAGGTAGTTCTTGGTTGATATAACATTTGTATTATTCATCCATGGGAGATTTGTTGTACCTACATTTGGGGATGATGATTGACAAAGCTCACCTAAACTGCTACACCAAAGGTCTTCCCTTGTATGATTATCGTGAAAAAATAAATGAATCAATTAAGAATGAGAAATATTGAGTAGATGTATTCTGTCTATAAGTTTTTTTATGAATGCGAGTTTAATCTTTTTAGGCTTCACTGTTTTCTTGCATAATCTTATTCCTGGATTTTAATTTCTTACATTGACAGAGCTGCAGCAAATACGTACTGTCAGCTCTTGCAGTCACAGAGTGACAACAATGTGAAGCTCATTGTATTGGATCGGTTGCAAGAGCTGAAGGCATCACACCGGGATGTAATGGTGGACATGATCATGGATGTTCTGAGGGCACTCTCAAGTCCCAATTTAGATATTCGACGCAAGACATAGCTTTGGAATTGATCACTCCTCGAAAAATAGATGAGGTTGTCATGACATTGAAGAAGGAGGTTGTGAAGACCCAGAACAGGAAAAAAATGGAGAGTACAGGCAAATGTTGGTCCAAGATATTCATTCCTGTGCCATCAAGTTCCCTGAAGTTGCTAGTACAGTGGTTCATTTGCTCATGGACTTCTTAGGGGATAGCAATCTGGCATCTGCCATTGACGTGGTTATTTTTGTGCGGGAGATTATCCAGACTAATCCTAAGCTTAGAGCCTCCATATTGACGAGGTTGTTGGACACTTTTTATCAGATCCGAGCTTCACAAGTGTGCTCATGTGCTCTGTGGATTATTGGAGAGTACTCCCTTTCTCTAACTGGAAAATGGTTTATCAACCATCAAACAATCTCTTGGGGAGCTACCATTCTACACAATTTCTGAGGACGCTGAGGTAACTGATTTGAGGTCATCAGCCATGTTGCCCGGTTATAAAATTGTTTCAATTTTATAGGCCATGGTTAATTTTTGAAACTTGTCTGGTTTTAAGCCTTAAATTGGTCATTTTATCTCTAAGTTTTTGTGAGTTTCTAAATCTTCATGCCTCCGGCTCGTTCCCAGCTCTGCACAGCATTTGAAATTTTTAAAATCCGACTTCTGAGCTCCAACTTATCACAGGTTAATGTTGAGACCCAAAATACGTGTTTTTGAGTCTATCATTAACCATTAACCTCTCAAAAGGTTAATGATAACTTTCAAATTGCACATTTTGGAGTAGGTTAATTAACCTCTCCAAAAATGCATTTTTCTTAACCTCTCAAAAGGTTAATGATAACCCCCAAAAACACGTTTTTCTTAACCATTAACCTCTCAAAAGGTTAATGATAGTCTCTAAAAACACGTTTTTCTTAATTTGTTTGGGACAATCATTAACCTCTTTTTTTAGCTGATTAGGGTCAAGACCTGGGCAATAAAAAAATGGACGAGAATGTTGTTGTTGCAGAGTTAATAGATTTGGATGCTTTTGGAGATTCTTTGGCCATTGGGTCATGGATGGAAGACTGTGGCAATATGGAATTTGCAAAAATGTCACCTAACTCCTCAGCTTGTATAGGACCAGAGGCTTTAGAGCATTGATGTCAAAAACCAGGAGCAGACGGTTGTAGCGCATGAGGAGCATGCTCTTCAATCAAATCCAGTGATTTTCAACATTGAAAATGATACTCCCGCTGCAAGACAAAACACTGTCGTGCGAATGGAGGGTTTTTCAGGAAGCAACAATAATGATCATGATCCTTTTTGCCAACAACGTCCATAATGTCCGTTTGGCACTTGTTTCTGATGGATTGCCTCTAGATTTCGATAGATCTCTTAATTACAAAGAGTTTGAGGATTCTCTGTTGAATAAGATGGAGTCCCACGTGGAGGAATTGATGGAGGATCTACAACGAAAAGGCCCTCCAATCTCCTGCATCATCACTGATACATTTTATGTTTGGCCAGACCGCATAGCTATGAAATTTGGGATTCCACACGCCATCATTCAAACAGAGCCGCTTTGGATCGTTTTCCAGAGTGACATGTTCATTTAGCTCAAGGAAGAGCTCTTAATGAATGGCTACAAGATGATTGATGGCCATAGAGCAAAAGTTCATATTGCTCACGGCCCCTGCATCACAAACTGCAATGTGCAGTCTCAAAGCGATTGGAGACCTAGCCGATCATATTGACTTGAGAGATCCAAATGATAGAAAACGCATTGCGGCTTCCCTCATGAACATTGTATACCTGCTTCAATAGTGCAATGGAAAGACTAGCCAAGAAACCATAGTAGATGACGAATCACCTAAAAAATGGTGCGAGAAACAAAAAAATTGATGTAGTAGAGCTCATGAAGTTAAAGAGGATGAGATATTTGGGGCCATCTTCAAAAGAGACAGAGCCGAGGAAAAGGAGGCTCCCTTAGCAGTTATAGCTTTCAGAGGTACTCTTCTCAACAAACAAAATATAATGAAAGACATGTGCAACAATTTGAAAATAGCCACGGCACGCCATGGCAAAATCGTAAGGGTAGATATTGGTTTAGATGTTGTTAGGAGTAGGATTGAGAAGCTTGGAGCTCATGACACGTGGACTATAGGATACTCTCTTGGAGCTGCTTTTGCAATTGCTATCGCAAGAAAACTAGGGAGTGAAGAACGAGAGAAAATCTTTTCAATCTTTTCAATTCCCCCTTCGTTTCCCCAAGACTTCCTAAGATTAGATTCTTTGAGAAGATGTAAAAATCATATTAGAAGAGCAAGTCGAAATAGAATCTTGTGATAAGCTGCAAAAGATTACGCTGCCAAGGGCACTGATTAGGCTATCTGTAGGAAATTGTAGAGACTTGCAAAGAGTAACAGTAGCCAGTCATTTTACAGAGCTGACACGACTGACTATTGCAAAGTGCCCTGAACTTGAGATGTTGCCTACTTTTTGTGAAGTGTACTACTTCAGTACTCTTGTAATTGATAGCTATGAGAAGCCACAAACTCTATTTGGTGTCGAAGAGTTGCATGTCTGGAAATATATAAGACTTTGGTATTGCAGCAATGTGGCAATAAAGGATTCCATTCATAAGTTGAAGATTTTACCAAGGAGAATGGATATGATTGGAAGAGCGTGGCATATAGTGGAGTCAACTATAAACCAACTTCTGACTGACTGTGATGTTGATATTGGGGTAGATGGTGTGATGCGTAGTTGCAGAAACCTACCACTTCCAAATCTTTTTGAAGTCATGCTTATTTCAATGCCAACAATAATTTTGTCTACTTGAACCATTGTTTTCACTACAATGGTTATTCCACAGATGTGTGTGATTTCATTAACAAAATTCTTGAACCAAGTGAAATATCTTACTGGAATCGATTGATAAAATCATGTGCCAAAACTAGAAATTTAAAGATTGCACGTGAATTGTTTGACCAAATATCCACTCGAAATGTGGTACCTTGGACCGCTCTAATTTTGGGATATGATCAATATGGGCTAAGCAGCGAAGCCTTGAAACTATTTTCTTGGATGATACTCTCGGGTGAATATCCGAATCATGTCACACTTGTTTCCACTCTCAATGTGTGCGCCTCGGCTGTTTTTTGTAAACCAAACAATACAAGTGCACTCATACACTATCAGAATTGGTTGTGAATCTAGTATCTTTGCCAAAAATGCACTCATCAATGCATATATAAAATGTGGAAGTGTAGAAGCCACACGCCAAGTGTTCGATAAAATGTATTGCAGAGACGTGGTCTCGTGAAATGCAATGATTGCAGGTTATGGAATGCATGGCTATGGTGAAGATGCACTTGCACTCTTTACCAAAATGCAAATGATGGACAACAAACCAGATCACATAACATTTCTTAGTGTTTTGTTGGCATGACGTCGTGCTGGTATGGTAGATGCAGGTTAGCAATGCTTCAATCACATCAGTCAAGATTATGACATTAACTCCGCACTAGAGCACTATGCTCGCATCGTCGTCATTCTTGGTCGTGTTGATCGTCTGAATGAGGGATATGATTTTATAAAGAGAATGCCATTGGAACCTAGTGCTAGTGTATGAGGGGCATTGCTTTTTGCATGTCAAATTCATTGTAATATAAAGCTGGCCAAAGTTACATTTGAGTGCTTCATTTAATTAGAACCTAACAATACAGGCAATTATGTGTTACTATCAAACATTTATGCTGCAGCTGGAAGGTGGGGTGATGTTTCAAGGTTCAGAACATCTAGGTTAATTTTGTTGAGGTTAATTAACCTCACCTAAATCACGTATTTGGGAGGTGGTTATTAAACACGAAAAGGTAGTTATTAACCTTTGTGTCTATATAAGGACACCTATTGGCTTTGTAAAGGGACTTTTTTTGGGGGGTTGGAAAAATAAGGGACACTATGCTGAAATTTTGATTAAAAGATGATATTTGGAAAGTATGTACAGATTTTGTCTTTATAATCAGAAATTCTTTTTAATTTCTTGGTGCAAGAAAATAATGGAATGTGCAGTTTGAGTTCCCTCTTTTCGAATCTAAATTGTTACAAATGTTGATCCTCTTTGTAATGAGCATTCTCACGGTATGGTGTAGATGTTTATGAATCTGTGGATCAACATTGTGCTAGTAATAGTTTTCAAGCATAGATCTTGATCATTGTTATTAGCGATTTTAAGTTAGTAGTTCAAGAAAGCTTTGAAGTCATGTGGTGCATTCGTCATCATGAGCTTTCTCATCTTTTAAAGTTTGATTCCATCTTTTATTTGAAAAACTTTGAAATTATATCATACGAGGGAGCTGCCCCTCAAAACGCAGAGGAAGGCCGCATACCAAGGGCCTCTCCAACTGTTGTGAATGGTTTGCCACACACACTCCGTTGGGCAATTCTACTGTGACAAATTTGTTTACCAACAAGCCACTAACAAACCTCAGACTCCAGAATCCATGACCGTCTCCTCAAGACAACCTGCCATTCTTGCTGATGGGACTTATGCAACTCAGAGTGTTGCTTCTGAAATTGCCATTGCAAATCCTGTAATTATGGGAAGTTCTGACTCGACTGGAAATTTGTGAACCATGCTTTTACTAGGTGATTTTTTCATACCAAGTAAATCAAAATAAGCATCCACTGATCTAGAAAATATCAGTCCTTTAATAGATCACTTTGTGTTCAATGATGATAATCAAAAACATATTTAGAACCATATAAAAATTGTAATATGTAACAAAAATTCATAAATTTACTTCTCCAAGCTCGTACAAATTATAGGTCCATCAATAGGATCTTTGTTAAGTACCGGTTTTTGTTTTGTGTTAATTTCTGAATCTCTCACCCGATGCTCTCTCCAGTGGCGTAAAAACTGTTAGTCTTGAACTTGGGCACTCGAACATCCCGCATTTACTAAAGTAAACTACAATAGTTGGGTGCCTTTATTTAGTGATGGTTTTTCCCAATTTGGGAATTTATATTTAACATTAGCTTTCCTAAATTTAGGCGGTGTCTGCTCTACTCTTTGACATTTATGAAATTGTTTTATTTCAGTTTTTATTTTGTTTTTAGTTTGTGGGTGTAGGATCCATTTTTTCTACTCTAGTTTTTAAGAGATGGAAAGCATGACAAGGCTCGAGTTTTAATTAGCACTTTAGCTCTATTTTTGTGCATCCAAAGACAATAGATTTATATAATGATCATTAGCAATCACTTTTGTAAGACAATGATAAAATCCATAGTATTTAGAATATTCAGAAAGCAAGTCATATAATTTGATTCCATCTTATTTGTTAGCTTTCATACTCAGCAAATTTATTTTGCAAGGTAACGTGCTCAGAAGACTTGAGTTTTCACTAACATTTTAGTTTACTGATTCATTTGTTAAGTGTGGAATCTTCTTACCATCTTCTTATTTGTTTGGACTCCTAAAGCTTTAGGTTTTGAACTTAGTATGGCACTAAAGTTTTTGTGTTTTTAGTCCTGAATAGCCTTGCTTTACTATACATGAGGTTTGTTCAGGTGTCTTTTCAAAGTCAGTTGTAAACTTCAATGATTTTCATAAGCAACATGACATGGGACTAGGAACCACTGATTAGTAGGAATATGAAGGTGTGTTTTTCAGATCACTGAACTGTGTAGGGTAGGAATGATATCTTTGTATCTCTTTTACACTAATCTTATTGTCTATAGATTTTTTAGGATACATAGGATTAAGGAGTAAGTTCAACTTTTTATTTCTTGTATTGATACCTATAATCATATTGGATTTAATTTGTGGTGTTAAATTAATATGATATATCTATTTAAGCAATTATCATGTTGTGAATGTCCCAATATGCTTTTGTGCAACAAAAAAAAATTCTTTGTATTTCAAAGTTATGATAGCCTATAATTAGCTTCAGAGATGAATTTCATAAGTGTTCTAGAATGTGACATTAGAAAAAAATCAATACCAATGATTGATAGAAGTAAGGAGGTCATAGATGCTTGATGTTAAATGTTTACTTGAAAAACATCAACTTGATTTTTGGATTATGATCTAAACATCAGAGAAACAATTTTGTTTCATTTATGACTGATTTGAAATTCTCAATCATTGACATCAAGTAATTAAGATAAAGTTTGTTGAGTCTCGATAGACTTTTTTTTTATATTGATCAAATTTGATAACAAGGTGATAACATTAGACAATTAAACTGTTTTATTGTGTCTCCTCCAAGGCACCATCCTCGGCTCACCCAATATGTTTCATGGTTTCTAGGGCTTAATCTCTGCCATTCTTATATCTGTACTATCCATTTTAAGCACCCAAAAACAAACTAAGAGTTGGGTAAAGGAGTTTAACAACACGTAAAAAACTAGTAGTGTTATAGCATGACCACACTTTGTTCGTGAATTCTGTCAAAAAATTCACATGCCTTGTCTATGCTTCCATTTTTCAAACATGTCTACCATGGCAACTGTGACTACAACATCTTTAAAAAATTATTTATGCTTAATGCATGTCCATAGCTTATTCCAAAGCTCTTGTTTTGGCACAGGCATCAATAATGCTAGCAAAGGTTGTGTGATTTAGCTTTATACCTGCCAATTGCATTTGCTTGAATATAAACACACGTGTTATATATGTGTTTAAACATATATAAACACACATGTTATATATGTGTTTAAACATATATAAACACACAGTTTTCTTGGAAAATTGAGCAGCTTTCTTTCTTAGTTTCAATGGTGTGAGCTCTTCATTTGCCTCTTGGTCTATGGACTGCAGAACTTTGAGCTCAATGGGCAGTCCATGGCAATCCCAACCAGGCACATAGTGCACCTTATACCCTTCAAGCAACATATATCTATTGATAAAATCTTTCAGTATCTTGTTCAAGGCATGCCCAATATGCAAATCTCCATTGGCATAAGGGGGACCATCGTGAAGAGTAAAAATATCCCTCGTGTTCTTGTTTGCAACCCTATTTAATATATGTTTCTCATCCCACAACTTATGTATTTCTGGTTCACGTGCTATTGAATTGGCTCTAAGGGTGAAGCTTGTCTGAGGTAAGTCAATCGTATGCTTGTTCCTTCATACTTTCGTATAGCTTCTATGTTGATTTATGCTAACTGGAAATGACTCAGCATATGACCATCCATTAATTTGACAACACTTGATATTGAACTCATTGTTTTACGTCTTTGCAATGCTAAGGAGAATAATAAATTGTTGTTCCTTCTTTTCTTCTATCTGTCGTTGTTAATCATTGGTGCAAGTTAATCTCATATATATATATATATATATATATATATATATATATATATATATATATATATATATATACAATTGTATTTATGTAGATATATATGTTTAAATGTATATTTCCATATATGTATATATGCATGTATGTCTATACATTTAAACATATATATCTACATAAATACAATTGTATATATATATATATATGCAAACTATCTCCCATAAGTATATATACTTGTATATGTATACATATGCAGATATGAATCATTCATACGCTCTCCTCTATATATGTATATTTCTATTTGTGACCAAAGTTAGAAGTGTAAGGTGCTAAATAGTTTTACAGATTCCTATTTTGAGAACAAGTGACTTGTCAGATATTTGTTTTAGAGGGGTAAGACCTATTAACCCCTTACCCACCTTCTGTTTATTGCCATGGAATATTGTTTTTTATTGCAGGTTATTCAAGGATTGCAACATTTACCTCTAGTGTCCACCATTTCTTTAACCAGACCAGAGATCTCCTCAAAATTTTGTCGCTCCAATTTCATCCAACATTAATATTTGTAACCCTCTTAGTTGTTATTTGTAATCCCCAATATGTTGGGAAGGGAATCTGGCTGAGATGGATTTTGATCCAACCTTGTATTTGTTTTTGGAGGTTCTTCTATTAGAAATCCTCCCCTTGTATAAAAGGAGGTATGCCTTTTTAAAGACCCTTATAAAGGGCATCTGTAATGTATACAGGACTCCGGTCCTGAGCTATACCAGGGGTTTTCTTTGCCCTGTTCTTTTTCCCTCGGTGCCTGCAGTTGAATAGGGTCAAACTTTTGTAAAATCTTCTGATAATATAATATAAAGTCTTGATTACTATTGTGTATTAATGAATTTTATATCATATTAATGAATGTTATGTAATTGTATTGATTGAATGTTATAGTTCATAAATGGATGAATGAAATGAATGAAGTATGTAATTAGATGTTAATGGGGAATTTAGATTGATGTTAGGGGGAGGGGGGTGAGGCTAGATGAGTTTCCACCTTCACGTGGTTGGCCTTGTTAAGTAGAGAATATTATAGTATTCTTGAAACCAAGTGAAGCTCAAACTAACATACCAAGGAATCACAAAACCCAAATAATCCATCTACCTCTCATCTTCTCATCCCAATAAGTCATCTTTTTTGCCACTTTTATTTGGAAGGGTCTAAAGCCCAATCAATTCATCATCTGCATATCCTGAAATCATAACACTCCAAAGAAAAGAATGATGTGCTTGAATAATGTACACTATTTCTTTCACCCACTTTATTTGGATGCCAATTTCTTGCTTCACCAAGTTGAGGTAGTGTAACTTGTAAGTTGCCCAACATACGTGCTCATATCTCGCCTCAACTGATGCAGAGTCTACAACCTTAATCCACCAAAATCTTCTTAAGTGCCTAGTAGCACCCAACCCACTGCAAGATGCCAAGCAAGGTTACCAACCTTTACCCAATGCTGACCTCTATCTCTCCAAGTGGACTCCACTTCTCTAAGGTCTTACCCCCTTTCTAGGGCTCTTAGCACACTTGGGTTGGGTTAAGGCTTTAGGGACAGTAGCCCTCAATTAGGCCAAATATGGCAAATTAGGCAAAATGCTTTCAAGGCTTCAAACAAAGACTGGTTTTGTCATTCATAGTCCTATATACCTTAGTTTTTATTAAATATAAATACAAGAACTCCACCACTTAACCTTTGATTCAAATATGACCCCATTTTCCAACAAGATTATCTAATATGAATCCTCAAATCTCTTCCCACGATAGTGGTTGGCTTTCACACAATTTCTGCTAAGTTCATTTTTTGTGTATACAGGTTGGAATGGAGCATTGGGCTCGCTAGGTTCACCACTGGCATGGTGGTCTTCTGAATATCCACAAGGTATGAAATCAATGCTATTGTAGTTTGAGCTATAGTGGACTTGTATTTTGCTGTTATGCATGATGCCGGTAAATAGAGTGGAAAGTGAATAAATGAGTTTCAATTTTTAATTTTTTTTTAATGTAATCAGGGAAGCTAGGGTTCACAAAGAAACAAGTGGATATATTTATCCCACCAGATTTTGCTAATGATTTTCCAGTATCCATGCAGGTAAAATGATTTTCTAATGACCATGCTGTAGGGACTATTTGAGATAATTGTCTCCTAATGCAATTCTTTGATATTAATAGATATCACACAAGTATAGTGTGATATATGTAATTAAAAAGTTGGGATTTCTATTTGTCACATTTCCATCACATTTTCAAACTCTTTCACAAACTGAATAGGCACTAACCCATAGGAGACAACAATCCCTTCTTTAATGATTCATAGGTACCAACTTATTGGAGACACCAATCCCCACAATTCCTAGGCAGCAACCCTCATTGCTAAAAACCAAAATAGCGAGAGATGCCAATCTCTTTGGCATGACAAGCACTTATAATTCCTTCATAAAATCTTATTGTAAATAACCTCTCACAAGTTTGATACTATCTCTTCTATCTACTTTCTCCTCAATTTGGCATATTCTTTCTCTCACAAATTTGCTCTTAGATGATGCACCATATATATCTTTTGTCATAAATTTAATGTCACCATCTTCAACATATATTCTCCAATTTTCTTTTATAAAAATCTGAATTATTGTTCATTATTTTTCTACTCAAGATTTGCTTTTAAATGGTTAATTTTTCCATTGTATTAACTATTTCCAACGTCTTTAAATATAGATCTTCAATAATAATACTATTCCACACACATTTTCACTATTTTCTTATTACATTTATATCTTCCTTTCTAATTAAGGAGACATCTCCTTGAAAAGTGACATCCATTTAATAGGTCATGTCTCTGATCACTTCTTTTTGAGAGTAACTAGTTAGTCCCTTATTAATGGTTGCATTATATTCACTAAGTGTTGCCATAACTATGATATAACTATCATCTAGATGTTGTCTTTATGTTATATAGAATTGGAGCCTTTGCTCACCTCATGCCTTCTATTAATCATTATCTTCTCCAATTGTTGCTTATTATAATTGCTTCCTTCTCAAGGAGTTGCTTCTCTTCATAATAGTGAATTGCCACCGTCATCTTTTAAACATCACCACTACTAGGTAAATTAAGTGCTTATTTGTATTCATTAGTCACCACACTTACATACTTTAGCTACTGCCTTCTAGAATATGTATATGTATATTGGCAAAGGCAGTGAGCCATGCATTAGCTTTACATGGCTTTCTCTTGGGTGATAGTAGAAAAGTCAGTCAACGGAGTAATTAAACATTAGTTTTAATTTGCTTTTCTTTAAACATGGTAATCACTTATGATAGCTGTTGACTTGAATATTGTTTGTATTTTTAAACATTTTTGTGAATAAGATAAATTCAGCCAGCTTCAAAAATAATAATTTTAATTTTAAATGTCTACCTCTGCCTCCTCAACTCTTTTAGGCATTTGTGTGACTCATCTTTACGATGCCTTCAACCAGCTATATGTCTTCCAACCTTGCCCTAAGATTTCCTTGAGCTTATAATAAAATCATTGTGACATCAATGACAAAAACATTGATCAATAATCTTGTCAATGACAATATTCCAACAAGATCTTTCCACATTTCATCTAGAATTTAAGAAAATGTACTATAAAACTGCACTCAATTTTTTTTCTTTTACATCAAGTGCAACTTGTGTAAAAGATTTTTGTCACAGACTCATTGCAAGTCTCTTTTTGTTGAAAGCTTAGCATGAATATAAAACTAAAAACTAAAAATTACGTGAATACTTCTCATTCTTTTGCACTCTAAAAATTGCGATGGTTACCTAGTTCCATTCTGTGTTGGCTTGGAATCAAATTTGGCTTCCCACAATCCTACCATGCAAATAGCAAGGTTTCAATCTAGTTGTCAAACTTGTGGCCATAATAAAAATGTTGATTTTTCGAAAAATGGAAGGAAATCAATTGGTAATGGAACTAGTAAATCTGTTGGTGACATTGCTCAGGTAGGTATAATGGGAGATTTCGATGGTACACTGTTAATTTTGTTCAAGTGATGGTTTCCCTTTTTATTTTTCTTGCTGACATGAAGAAAACTTGTACCAAGGTTAGACTGATTAAAGACATCACCAATAGTGATAATCAACTAGGAAAGGATGCTAATAAAGGTATGATATCTTACTGGATTCTTATCAGTCTTCCTAGGTTAGTCCATGCCTACTTTTGGTATTTTTTTATGTGGATAGGTTAGGAATCCATTTGGAGATCTACTTCTGACATTACTTTTCTAGAAAGAAGTATCTGAAATGTTTACACAATCGTCAGGGGAAGCAACTAATATGAAAGTGGAAAAGGTAAATAGTTTTGTAAGAGCGCTATTACAAGGCATGGTTGGGTTAGAGATCTCAATTGCCAATGAAGCAGTATCACCAAAGTTGCATTTTCTTCATCAATCAAGTGGTATAATGCTTATCCTAAAATGTTAATACATTGTGTTTCTCTGTTGCACTTGGTATTAATATGATTGGCTAAATTTATATTCTCTTTTCTACAAGATACTAACCACTTTTTCTTTGATAAATTGCTTACATTAGTAAATGAGAAACTTGTTTCCTAACTCATTTTATCTTGTCTCCCTAGAGGATCTAGTCTCAATTTACATTGAACTATTCCACAATACAAAATAAATATTGGAATACAATAAATAAAAATATAATATAATAATTTATTAATATTAAAATCTCATTATATATAACTATAACATTGTACTTGTAGAGAGAATTAGTAGATTAATCACTTAAGGCCCTCCCAAAGTTTATGGAAAGGTATAAGAATTGCAAATTCTAGTGAGTATGTTACACACAAATTGTTTGCTAATGACACCTTGTGTTTTGGTGAAGCTAGACTTCAAGAAACAAAGGTTATTATGAATTCAATGAACACCTACTATGAGGCTTCAGGATAGAAGTTGAATATTGCTAAATCAAAAGTTTCATATTTAATACTCCTAGGTTATTACCACTACTATTCAGAGAAAGTTAGGATTTCATATTTAACACTTTTAGGTTATTACCACTACTATTCAGAGAAAGTTAGGATTCAAGGAATCTACCTTACCTTGCAAATATTTGGGCATTCCCTTTTTTAATGGGGCCAACAAAGCCTCATATTGGAATGCTATTGCGGCTTTGTTAAAGGGTAGGATCTCCACATGGAAAGCTAGATGGCTTTCCCTAGGTGGTTGGATTTTGCTGATTAAGTTAGTGCTAAGTGCAATTCCGAATTATGTTCTATCTGTGTTGCAAGCCCCAAAAATTGTGATGGATAAAATTGCCACATTTCCATCACCCAATACATCCAAACCAGTAAACTACTCAGTTTCTTCACTAAACTTGCCATTATCACCTACTAGAGACAGTACTGGAAGCTTATATTTCAAACTAGTCAAAAATATTCTTAGCTATCTAGAGTAGTATGAACTGGCCCTATTCCAGATTCTGTCATAGACCATTTGATTAGTTATTGTCAGTGTTTTTCAGGCATTCTATAAAATAGTTCACATGCCTTGCGTATGATTTGACATTTTGCATGCATCCTACACTCTCTCATCTGGCTAATGATGGATTACAGAGACTGATCTGAAATGATGATGCTAAAAAAATACACACAATCAAATCCAAAATGAACTTGCATTACAAATGGATTGTGGAAATATGATATTGTTAATTTTGCATGCATGTCTACCAGGACAATCACAACTTAAACATATTGATTGTGTGTATTTTTTAGCATTATCATTTCAGATCACTCTCTGTAATCCATCATCAACCGGATGAGAGAGTGCAGGATGCATGCAAAATGTCAAATTAGATGCAAGGCATGTGAATTGTTTTATAGAATGCCTTAAAAAAAAATTACATCTAGGCGTTGGTCGAAATTTCAACCAATGCCTAGTTTTCTACCATCATTGGTCAAAATTTTGACCACTGCCTGGTAGAACTTGCACCATGGCTCTAGAAGGTTTTTGACCAATAGATTGGTCAAATTTTTGACCAACCAGTATGTTGGTCAAAAATTCAACACAATTTTTTTTGACCAACCTGGCTCAAAAAATGGGCTCAAATGTACTAGTGGTGATTACATGAGAGGAATGAATATTTTTGGGCATGGAAATAATTAAAAAGGAAGGATGAATAAGAAGATGATGAAGAAACAACAAATCAGGATCAAGATCTTCTTTTGAGAAAGCATATTGTTTGATATCATTTATTATTATTATTATTGATTATTGATTGCTTCTAGGGGTTTGTAAGTGATACTACTAGAGATTGACAAGGCAAGCAGGTGGTATATACATTGTGCATACATGTTGATATGGCATGTGGCTCAAGATCAATGCCATGGAATGGGCGTGTTGTATAGATGGGGTAGGGGGTTTCATTTATGCTATAACTTAGTGCTAATAGTAAGTCATCCTAAAAAGATTAGTGTCACAAATTGTACTGCTCAAATATGACAAGGGTAATATAGAACTTATATATAACTAAATGAATGTTTTAATAGTTAGTTACAACACCTAAAACTATAGTTTAAACCACAAAAATGAAACAAGGATGAAATATGAATTCTGAACACCAACCTTTTCAATCAAAATTTCCAACACATTGTGTCAAACATTAATGAGATAAATTTATGTGAAGAAGAGTCTAACTATGGTGTACTAAGGGTTTCTCTAGTAGGACTAGTACAACTTCCAAGATTCTAACTATTATTCATATGTGTAAGGAGCATTTTTCTAGAACGAATTATCAGATGAATCTTATGAACATCAAACAAAGATCTCTGAGAGGAGTACATGAAAAGGATTTTGAGGGGTTACTATTAAGAGAAAAAAGAAAAGGTGATGATTTCTATTGATGTAGGAGTGATTGCATGCTAAAAATGTAGGTATGTTTTGTGACTAAGGACTCCACAAGCCTTTCTTGGTTAGAGATCATGTAATGAAATACAGTGGGCAGAATATGTGTCTTTTGGCCTCTTCTATGGAGTGCAAGCATGTTATTGCTCACAAAAATTGTTCAATATTAGTATAATGGATTTATATAATGGACCACTTGAGTTGGAAGAATAGCCTTTGTAAAAGGCATTAACTTTATGTCAAGAATTTAATGATACCTTGTTTACCCACTACTACTAGAAGTGAAGCAAAGAGGCAAATCTATTCATTTTAGATTATGATAAGAACAGGTTTTGAAGGGACCTCAAAACCCTTTCACATCCTCAAAAAAGGAAAAAACAAGCCATCCATCAGGAAAGAGTCCTTATACCTACTAGAAGTAGTACCAAAATCAAGTTTTACAGGGACCTGAAACCACTAACAAAGTCCAAAAAAAGAACCCAAGTTTTACAAGGACCTGGAACCATCAGTACAGTTTAAAAACTAAAAGCCAGAAAATAGGACCAAACATAGGAACCAGAAGTAATAACCAGCAAACAGGACCTGAACAGGAACCCAACCAGAAAAGAAGACCTAGGAAACTATTGCAGTTTTGTAATCATCTTAACTGCCTCCTTACCAATCTTAGTCGTGTCCTGGATGGAGTTAGCAGCCGAAGAAGTAGCAACAATCAAAGCTTTCTTCCTTGAACTCTGTCTTGTCCTCTTGCTAGGGCCCTCCAAAGATATGGTTCCTTCATTTGCTCTTTTGCCCAATGTCACCATAGCAACACAGATGCTTGAAGTTACCTGCTCCATTTTTGTTCCACTTTCCTTGATAAGCATTCTAAGATTCTGCTCGTAATACTTAAGTTTTTTTGGGATATCTCCTATTTGCACCTCCATGTGTTAAATAATAGCCCGATCAACCTCTTGGTTATGTTGCAAGGTTTCCACTTTCTTCTTCAGCCCCATTATTTCATTATAAATCTAGGAATCGACTTGAAGGAAAGAGTCAGCTTTTTGTTTGGTAGAATGTAGGAAGGAAAGTTTGGTTTCCCTCTCCAGGGAGTCACCCGTGTCATCAGCAGTGGTGTGTGGCAAGGGGCTAGCTTTATCAATTTGAACCTCCCCATCCAACAACTCCTCCTCACTAGACTTTGTAGGGACATGTTGACTTGAGACCTCCTTATCTTGTCCCTCAGTCTCCTTTACAGGAGTGGAAGCTATCCCCATGTTTTCCTCCTCACTCAAAATGGCTGGATCGTCGATTAAATTTTCTTTCTCTTTATCACCTCTCGTAGACACAATATGAGTACCCTCATTATTAGACTTGCTCTGTTCTGAGTTATCCTCAGTAGTATCTTCCTCTCTCCCTTCCTCATTTTTGTCTTTCATATTCGGATAACCTTCCAAGGTAGAGATAAACTCCCCAGCATCCATCCCTTCCTCTTCCTCAGGGACATCCTTATCTGAGCCTTCAGTACTCTCCACCTCTGTATCCTCTTCCACAATTTTTCTTCGAGAGCCGGAGGGTTTCAGTTTAGCCTTAACTTTCTCTTTAACATTCTCATCAGTTTTACCTTTTTCGGCAAATCTATTCATTAAAGGGGTATGCCAACCTCCTTTTTCAATATTGATGACTAATTATTTCGATTCTTAAACTAGGTTAGATAAGCTTTTTTTCAATCATCTCCCACCTTGACTTGTTTTTTTGGGATTCTTATCAACACAGCTCCTTGGTTAATCAGCTCCAAGGTGATAGTCTAATAAATTCCTCAGATATCTTATGATAATCATTTTTCCTATTGGATAGTGAGGTTGCAACCTTTTTAGGTTGGATATTTATTATCCTTTGGGGGTGAGAAATATCACCTTTCAACACATATAAAAACAAACCGACATCATTTTTGTGCTTGTAGGCTTCTGATATATTGGTTTTATGGTACAACTTTATGGCACCCTCTTGAATCTTTCCTATTATTTGGTCAAAAGGAGGTTTTGTAGTTTAGTTTTCCAAAGTCAATATGGATGCATTGCCATTTTCTTGGTTATTGTGGGTAATAATACACAAGTCTAATGATGTTTAAAACTAAGAATCCTTTCCTCAAGGACCCAATTTCTGACCAACCCCCCATTTGTCCATTTTCCATTGCCCCATATCTATGTTTCTAAATTAACAATGGGAGTTTTGTCTTCTAATATAAGTTGTTGGGTGTTCCATATCCTTATGTCAACACATCATGATTATAGTGCCTTTGGGAAAAAGGGAAGGTGGAGACACAAGAGGTAATCCATGGATTCAACAAACTAACAATAGTGGTTGGTGTAAATGTGGTCAATAAGGACCTACTAGGAATAAAACATTAATTATATGGGCTTTAAATCTGATTTCAAGGATAGTGGTAAATTTTATAGTTGTTATCGATGCCCTTCACTTTGTCCTTATTGGTTGAAAATACATTAAAAGAAACATCTTTATAGGATTCAAATGTCCATTATGTGAAGTTCAAGCCCTAGAATACTACAATGGTGGTTGTTCCTTTGGTTCCAAGAAGAATGTGATAGCTTGGGTCAAGGCCAAGAATCTAGGACAACATGCTAAATGGATGATAGGTGGAATTAGAAGTTGGTTGACTCAAATCTTTAGTGGTATCTTTTTTCCAATTGTAGTTGTTGCTTTTTCTAGGATGGATGTTTGAGCTCTTGAATATTTAGCAGGTTGTGCCTTTTTGTAATTGTATAGTAATATACAATATAGAGTATGACCATTTATGTTGTATTTGTTGTTTTCTGTTTAAATTTTTGAGCAAGGGCCCCTATCGATCCCTCACTATATTATCTATAAAGACATTGAATGTGGCACAATGGATAATTTATGTTGGAAATATAGAAGGAGTAACTGAGAGGGGGGATGAATTAGTTACCACTAAAATAAATCCTAGATCCCTTAGATGTCAACACTAAAATTTAGATTGAGAAAATTGATTGCTGCTATTACTCGATAAACACACAAAAAATGTTGTAACTCAATAAATGCAGAGTGTGAATTACTTTTAGTAGATCTTAAAACATTAATAGTAATTAATTTGCAAGCATAAGAGAAATAACATGAACACATGAGACACCAGGATTTAACGTGGAAACCCAATTTGGTAAAAACCATCAATGTAACTAGTTACTATTTTTCACTCTTCTGAAGTGAGCCCTGTTAGGAGCCAACCCTATTAAAGGTTACAAAAACACTATTAGGTGTGACCTTGTTAGAGGATTTAATCACCCTACTAGGAGTGGCCTTGCAAGAGGTCTTAAAACAATTTAATGGAATTATCACCTTGTTAGAGGATTTACAACTGACTGTTAAGCCAACTATGTTGAGATATTTTAGATCACTGTTGCAATGGTTAGAGAGTAATAGTGAAATGATCTGATTGTGATGCAACTGAATTGTTGAATCCAGATCTCTTTTCTGCTTAAACTTGATCCCTCCTGATTGAATATTACTTTTCTGCTCCACAAGGATACCTGCTTATCCTTCAAGTTTGCTTCCTCTCTTTTCTTCTCAATACAATCAACACACTTGCACACACTAGAAACCTCAACTTGACCTTTCATTTATACCTTCTAGATTGTCATGTCAACCCAAATTTAAATTACAATCACTAATATTCATCATCATAGTCGACTAGAAACAATACATAAAGTAATTAAACTTCATATTGCAAATCAAGAAAAATCCTTCGAGAGTGGACCCTGCTCGGTAGAAACTAACTTTAGAATGATTCTCTGTGTTAACCAACAGAGGCTCAGTTAACACTGCAAACTTGCAAAAATCCTTTGGCAACTGAGTGAACTTGGTGAACGCTGACTCTGTCCAACTTTCCCTTCATTAACCGAGTGAGCTTGGTTAACACTCTTTTCTGCCTCAATTCCTTCGATGCTCGAGTGAGCTCGGTAGACATTGTCATCTATTTAGAGTAAACCTATGAATGCTCGGTAGACAAGGAAAGTTGTCTTCATTGACCAAGTGAGGTTAGTATGCACTGTCTGTCAACTAACATGACATTTGTGTAACATCAAAGATAACACACAATTAATCAATTGTATCCAACAATGTCCCTCTTTGGCATTAATAGCAACACAACATGTCATAGCACAATGAAATTTTTAGAACAAGACTCCCTCTAACAGAAAGTTTCTCCCTCTTTGGTTTTACACAAGAACTTCTTTTTTATGTTGTAATCTCCCTTTGCATAACTTCTTTTGAAACTTCTTCTTCTACAAAATTTCAGAAAGATAAGCAGTAAACTTCTCCCTCTTTGACAACACATGCCAAAGATAACACATGCAAAATTTGTATCAATGTACCTTGAGTACTATTCATATGCAATATTTTCTTGATTATGCTGCATCAACTGATTGATTTTTAACTTGGTTCTTGTTGATGCATCACTAAAATTTATTTAGTGAGCTTCAGATAGGGGAATGACTCCTAGCTTGCCTATTAGATATAAGAATGCATCATTAGTAATGGCTTGGTGAATATGTCTGCAATTTGTTCTTTTGTATGGACATATTCCAATCTGATATCTTTGTCTTGCACCAGTTCTCTGATAAAGTGATATTTTATAGCAATGTGCTTTGTTTTGGAATGCATCATTGGGTTCTTTGATATGTTAATTGTGCTAGTGTTATCACAATACATGACCACTGGCTCTTTGATTTCAACCTTCATTCCTTCCAGCAATTGTTTGAACCAAACAATGTTAGAACAATTCACTATTGCTGCTACATACTCTACTTCTGTTGTAGATTGGGATGTGCAATTTTTCTTTTTACTTGTCCAAGATACCAACCTTTTACCAAGAAAGAAAGCTCCACCACTTGTACTTTTTTTATCATCAAGATTTCCTGCCCAATCAACATCAGTGAATACCTTTAGGTCTAGGTCTCCTCCAAATTTGTACCATAAGCTATAGTCCTCAGCACCTTTCAGATATCTTAAAATTCTTTTGATTTCCATCATATGATTTTCTCTGGGTTTAGCTGAGAATCTTGCCACTATCCCAACTACTAAAGCAATAGCAAGCCTTGTGTGAACTACATACTATAATTTTCTAATCATTGATTTGTATAAGGTTTGATCTAATTCTTTGGTAAGCTTGAGTCCAGTACACATGGGGGTACTAACTGGTTTAGAATCTTCCATACCAAACTTCTTGAATATCTCTTTTACATACTTGGATTGGGTGATATAGATACCATTCTTGTTTTGTTGTATTTTCAATCCAACAAAGAATTTTATTTCACCAAACATGGACATCTCAAACTCTTTGTTCATTTGTTCTGAAAATTCTTTGCATAGATCATCATTTCCTATAAATAGAGTATCATCAACAAATATCTTTGCCAACACAATTTTGTTATTTGGTCCTTCCTTGATGTATAAACTACTATTATCATTTGTTCTCTGAAAACCAATCTATATCAAGTAGTTATGTAGTCTTTCATACCAGGCTCTAGGAGTTTATTTGAGACCATATAGTGCTTTGTGTAATTTATGGACCATGTCCCTTTTGTCAGGATCAATAAAACCTTCTAGCTATTCAATGTAGACTTCTTCATCAAGAATTCCATTTAGAAATGTAGATTTAACATCCATTGGATATACTTTGACTCCCCTGTGAGTTGCATATGCAAGTAGGGTCCTAACACCTTCTAATCTTGCAATAGGAGCAAAAGTCTCACCATAATCAATTCCTTCTTGAGAATAGCCTTTACATACTAATCTAACTTTGTTTCTTGATACTTGTACATCTTCATTCAGCTTATTTCTGAATACCCATTTTGTTCCAATCACATTTTTATCTTTAGGCCTAGGAACAAGAGTCCAAGTTTTGTTCTTTTCTATTTGTTCTATTTCTTTGTTCATTGCCTCAATCCAACTTTCATTTTCTATAGGATCCTTAACACTTCTAAGTTTAAAATTAGCAAGTAAACATGTACCTTTCAATTTGCTTCTTGTCATAGTACCTTCTAATTTATCTCTAATAATCTGATCAAGTACATGATGCCTTCTGACATATTTGGCCAATATAGGTTCTTTTCCTTTTGAATGAATTGCACTGTCTTCATTTTGAATTTCAACTTCAAGATCGGGTCATTCAGACTGGTAGGCATTGGCTTGGTAACTTTAGAATGTGACTCAGGTCCTTGTGACTTGGTTTGTACTTCTTGCAACTCAGTAGCTATGGAGGACTAGGGAGGTGAAGTCTCCTTATTGTTAGATGTGCCTGACAATGTATCATGTTCAAAGTAAAAAATCCTTTGTAATCTTATGGTTCCCTTTTGCTTTCTTCTTCAGTCTTTTCTGCAAACTCATCAATTCTCACATGTGCACTTTTTATGATTTTATGAGTAGACAAATTCAAGCATTTATATGCTTTACTTCTGCATGAATATCCTAAGAATATACCTTCATCACCTTTCACATCAAACTTGCCTTTTCTAGACTCTTT
The DNA here is from genome assembly GCA_028749045.1 of Cupressus sempervirens. Classification (NCBI taxonomy): domain Eukaryota; kingdom Viridiplantae; phylum Streptophyta; class Pinopsida; order Cupressales; family Cupressaceae; genus Cupressus; species Cupressus sempervirens. The sequence goes on along the minus strand of CM053792.1, from coordinate 947,731,168 downwards.
CAAGATATAACATTTACTGCCAAATACTTTCAGGTAACTTACATTGAGTTTGTAGCCATACCATAATTCATAGGGAGTTTTATGTGAGTCCTTCTTCAATTGAACTTGATTCAAAGTATGAACTACAATGTTGATGGCTTCCTTCTAGTATTTGATAGCAACATTCTTTTCAATCATTAGAGTCCTTGCATAATCCATGATGGATCTATTTCTTCTTTCAACTATTCCAATTTTCTCAGTAGTACTAGGTGTTGATACTTGCCTTTTGATTCCTTTTTCAATGCAAAAATTATTGAATTCATTGGAGATGAATTCACCACCTTTGTCTAATCTTAATCATTTCAATCTTTTTCCTGTTTCTTTTTCTACTCTTGCTAGATACCATTTGAATTTCTCAAATGCTTATGACTTTTCTCTAAGATACATAACAATCATCATTCTAGAGTAGTAATCAAAAAAAGAATAAAGAATTTTTCTTCACTATAAATTTCTATTCTAATGGGTCCACATAGGTCAGTATGCACAATTTCCAAGACATCTTCAGATTGATGCTTTTTCCTCTTAAAACTAGTCTTTCCCATTTTGCCAATCTGACAATTTTTGCATAATCCAACATCTGGTTTCTTCAAACTAGGGATACCTCTTACTTTTCTGAATTTGCTTACCTTCACCATATTATCAAAGTTTACATGACATAGTCTTCTATGCCATAACCAACTTTCTTCCATTTGAGCAATAAAATATGAGCAATCACCAAGATCAAGATAAAATAGGTTACCTCTTATTTGTTTGCCTGATCCAATCAGATTCCCTTTGTCATCCAGGAGTCTTGCCTTGCCATGCATGAATTCTACCTTGAATCCAGTGTTGATTAGTTGTGCTCCACTTAGTAGGTTATGTTTCAGTCCTTCAACCCAATAGACATTATCACATACAAGTTCATTGGTTAATGATATGCGACCTTTCCCTTTTATGCAACAAGGTTCATTGTTTCCAAACCTTACACTACCTCCATCATAGTGTTCAAATTTTGTTTTGTCTCTAGTCATATAATGTGAACGTCCACTATCTATGATCCATGTGTCATTTTTACTGACATGTGAGATAAGTGCCATCCTATCTTCTTCTTCATCAGATTCATCTTTTATAGCAATGTATACTATCTCATCTTCATTGTTATCAGAATCTTTAGCCATAAAACAAGTCTTCTTACCTTTGTCTTTGAAGGATTTGTGACTTTTGGATTCCTTCTTTCCTTTGTACTTGTGGCTCTTCTTCTCATCCTTTCTTTCTCTGTTTGGGAACCTGGCAGCAATATGACCAATCTCTTCACATGAAAAGCAGACTAAAGGAAACTTACCTTTGTACTTTCCTCTTCCTCTAGAATATTTCTTTGCAAATAACGCTTCAACAACTTCAAGATCACTATCAAAACTTTCCTTTATTTCCTCTTCACTTTCTGACTAAATGTCCTTTGTTTTCTTTCCTTTTTCTTTGAGTGAAAGTTTAGCTTCAAATGCAGACTCAACATTTTTGGAAGCTGGAACATAATTGTCAAAATTGTCTAGCTCAAAAGTTGTCAATCTTCCTACTAAGGCATCCAGACTTAATTTGTGATTTTTTTCTTGAATAGTAGATACTCTAGTTGCATAGATAGGAATCAATGATCTGAGAAGTTTACTTACACTAGTTTCTTCCTTGATTTCTCCTCCAGAAGCTCTGATTGCACTGACACTAGCTTTGATTCTTTCCATATATTTGGCAACATTTTCATCTTCTCTCATTCTCATATGAACAAACTGTCCTCTAAGGCTTTCTGCTTTTGCTCTTCTTACATTGTCATCACCACCATAGATGTCCTTTAGCTTGTTCTACATATCAAAAGCATTTTTACAGTCTTTGATCTTATTAAATTCATCATAGGTAAGAGTAGATGCAATATCAATCATCATGATGTTATGGTTCTTTTTCTCAGCAAGATCTCCAATAGATAATGTACCAATAGGATTTTTGTATTCTTCATCAAGGTATTTGCAACCTAAATCACTAATGGTGGCCAGATGAAGTCTCATGAGTCCTTGCCATGCTAAAAAGTTGTCTCTATTTAGCTTTGGAATCTCTCTCTTGTAAGACATCTTGATCTTTAGCTTAGGTCCTTAAAACCTTTCCTACAAGCACCAATAGCTCTAATACCAATTTTTGGAAATATGGATGGAGTAACTAAGAGGGGGGGTGAATCAGTTACCACTAAAATAAATTGTAGATCCCTTAGATGTCAATAATAAAATTTAGACTGAGAAAACTGATTGTTGTTATTACTCGGTAAATGCACAAAAAATGTTGTAACTCGGTAAATGCAAAGTGTGAATTACTTTTAGCAGATCTTAAAATATTAACAGTAATTAATTTGCAAGCATAAGAGAAATGACATGAACACATGAGACACTAGGATTTAACGTGGAAACCCAATTTGGGAAAAACCACCAATGTAACTAGTTACTATTTTTCACTCTTCTTAAGTAAGCCCTATTAGGAGCCAACCCTATTAAAGGTTACAAAACACATTGTTAGGTGTGACCTTGTTAGAGGATTTAATCACCCTGCTAGGAGTGGTCTTGCAAGAGGTCTTAAAACAATTCAATGGAATTGCCACCTTGTTAGAGGATTTACAACTGATTGTTAAACCAACTCTGTTAAGAGATTTTAGATCACTGCTACAATGGTTAGAGAGAAACAATGAAATGACCTAAGTGTGATGCAACTGAATTGTTGAATCTAGATCTCTTTTCTACTTAAACTTGATCCTTCCTGATCGAATATTACTATTTTTCTCCACAAGGATACCTACTTATCCTTCAAGTTTTCTTCCTCTCTTGTCTTCTTAATTCAATCAACACACTTGCACACACTAGAAATCTCAACTTGACCTTTCATTTATACCTTCCAGATTGTCATGTCGACCCAAATTCAAATTACAATCACCAATATTCATCATCATACTCGGCTAGAAACAATACATAAATTAATTAAGCTTCATATGCCAAATCAAGAAAAATCCTTCAAGAGCCAACCCTGCTCGGTAGAAACTAACTTTAGAATGATTCTTAGTGTTAACCAACAAAGGCTCAGTTAACATTGCGAACTTGCAGAAATCCTTTGGCAACCAAGTGAACTTGGTGAACACTAACTCTGTCCAACTTTCCCTTCATTAACCGAGTGAGCTTGGTTAACACTCTTTTTTGCCTCAATTCCTTTGACACCTAAGTAAGCTCAGTAGACATTTTCATCTGTTCAGAGTAAACCTGTGAACACTCGGTAGACAAGGAAAACTATCTTTACTGACCAAGTGAGCTCGATAAGCACTATCTATCAACTGATATGACATTTGTGTAACATCAAAGACAACACACAATTAATCAATTGTATCCAACAATTTAGTTATACTTTGACATGCTACTATTGTCATGGCATTATTCTTAATATAACATGAATATCGCAATATCAACAAAGCTTAAGTGCATATGTAAAACAATTTGATTGATAAGTTTATTAATGTGAACAAAAAATATTATTACTACTTTTTATGAAGATCACCTTGTTAGCTAGAAAATAAAAAATTAGAGCCTTAAAAGGAGTTTGTAAGTGATGTTGATGGAACAAATCGCTTACCATGAATAATAACACTCAAATTCACGCCTCACCAAGCTATTTGATTTTTGTTGAACCCAATGTATAAGTCCCTATTCATTCAGAACCATTTACAATGGATTGAATATTAAATTACAATCCACCAAATTACATGTCTAAAGCCATAGGAAATTAAGTACGTGGACCATTGCAAGCAAAGGTTGATAAATGTTTGCAACACTTCCTATCAAACTCAACTGGCTAACTTTTGACTGCAAGGCTAGCAAAAAGTTTCAACCATAGGTAAAAATAGAAGTCAATTTTCATTTCTCAAAAGAAGAATGCAAATACAAATAGAATATTCAATATGAAGCATAATTGACCTCTACCCCTAATGGTTAGATATCATATATTAACCTACCATCCAAAACTTGTTCTTCCACATCCTGATTGCCTACTTCATAACGCATGTCTTCTATGTTACCATAACAGAACAATGTCAACTAAAATGGTTAGCTTTGGTAGCAATAAAAAATAAATGAAAAGGAATTCACAAGCACTATACTATAGGCACCACTAAGGAAACATGAGAAACTATGGACTTTATTAAATGTGAAAATCATAAATAAGTAAGAGTTGAAAGTCATAGCCTTGTGCTATAGGCATCACTCTTCCATTATAGTACCCTTCACATCTATAGATATGTTAACTTTGTGCAATGAATATTTGTAAAAACTAAAAAAAAATCATAGGAACATCAATTTTCTTAGTGAAGGGATTTTTTTGCCTTTCTTATTTGACATATTTCACATTATCAAAGACTTAAATCATAATATACAAGGTAAATTTACACTAAAATATTCTTAAAAAGATTTATTGTCTCTTTGAAAGCCTTAGAAGTAAATCTTTTAAAAGATCTCTAACTCGTCTAACATTATCTAATTGCTTCGGATTATAATCATATGAATTGTGAAAATAAAGGTACATGCTGCCTGAAATACCAAAAACATGGATTTGCAATTTCTAAAAGAAACATAGGAAGGTTCCAAAGAAGGCAGTGGAAGAATAATCATCATTCATTGATGATGTTAATTGCATCCTACATTTTCCAAGATGGGCTACACAACAAGGAATTTTTAAGCACATCAAAACAATCGTGAGTTTTTCCAAAAATTTCTTTGTCAGTTCTATTGGTTTGAAACTACAACATAGTTTCTCCACCCTCCACTCATTATGTTCTTGCAACTAGACACCACTAGACAGGCCTGTGGCGAGTTTTTCACAACGGGAGATCTTCCTTACAAGTTCCTTATCTCTTTTTTTTAATTTTTAAAGAGGGCTAAAAATTTATTAAGATAGAAAGAAATAGAACAAGGAGAGCTCAACAAGGAGCTCAATCCTGAGCAACAAGTTCATCAAATTCTTGTACCATCTCAAAGGAAAGTTGCCCCCTATCCATAATATTCCAATTCGGAGCATGACTAGAAGCCCATTTGGCTAAACAATTAGTAGCTCTGTTCCATTCACGAAGAATATAAGTGAACCTAATGAACTAAAAAGAGGTAGAGAAGAGAATAATTTGATTAACAACAATGGCCAGCTGCCAACTAACATCCTCAAGCTCCTACGAGGAAAGCAAGTTCACCACTACTTGGGAATCAGACTCATAGATAATCTTACTCCATCCCTGCAAGCAACATTGTTCCACAACATATAAAATAGCCTAAGCTTCCATGAGATTGTTAGTATAATCACCCTTATTAACTAAGAAAAAGAATTTAACATCACTAGAATTGCAACGAGCCACTCCCCCAACACCAGCAGGGCCTGGATTCCCTCGGGAAGAACCATCAGTGTTAATTTTTAGAACTCCATAGGGAGGAGGAGTCCAATGCCCATCCCAATTCACTTGACCTTTCCTTTGATGTTGAGGCTACCTTGACATAGAAGGAAACCTTTGAGCTACAGCCCCATCTTGAAGATGAAAATTGAGGCGATTGCATATAGCAAGATCAACCGGATCCATACCCACATTTAGCTCACACTTCACTTGAATAGTTTCCTGAAGAGAATGTGAGATCTTCCACCAAAGATGCAAAACACTAAGCTGAACATCTTGGAAGATTCGACGATTTCTCTCCAGCCAGATATGCCAAAGCATGAACGATGGGCCAACAATCCAAGTAGCAGGGAGGGGAGAAGACTTGGAGGGAGCATTGCCCAAGCGGGGCCAAAACTAAACTTAGGAAAAGAGGAAGCATGCCTACAAGAGCAAACCCAAGCACTCCACCAAAGGTGCCATAACTGAATATAATAGGAGAAATGGAAGAATAGATGGGAGATGGAATCCTCCCCATTACCACACAAAATACAATAAGAGGGGCACTAAAATCCATGTATACAAAGATTATCCCATGTAAGACAGTGGTTGTGAGCCACTAGCCACATGAAAAAATTGCACTTGGACCAATAAACTTTATTCCAAACTTGCTTCCACCAAGGGACCTCAGCATCCCCAAATAATTGTCTAGTTATCTCCTGATATCTAGCAGAGACATGATACTTACCAGTCAAGGTACCTCCCCAAGCCAAAACATCTGGACTTAGCAAAGAGGAACACTCTCTCAAGGCCAAAATATGAGAAAGCTCCTAACGATCCATGTATGTGCCTCCAGGAGGCCAAATAGAAGAATGCTTCCATCTATAACCAACAATAGGTCCCAATTGATAAGGAGTCTTGTAATGAGCCACTTTATCCCATCCAGCAGCATGAAAAGAGTCATAAAGAGTCTAAAGATGAGGGTACATGGATAATATGGATGGGAATCCATCCCAAGTATCAGACCAAAACAAAGCCTCAAAACCTTCCTTACATATCCAGAACAAACCCCTCTTGACTAAGACCACACCTATCTTCAGAGTATGCTAGACCATTAAGCCACAACCTTCAAGAGGAAGTGCATAAACAGAGCAAGGATCAACACCATGAAAATATTTATGAGTTATAATACAAGCCCAAAGTTGATGTTGTCTAGAGCACCATCGTCAATAAATTTTAGCAGCCAATGCTTGACTACTCAAGAGAGTTGACCGAAGACCAAGACCACCCTTCTTTTTAGGCCTACAAATAGTCTCCCAACTAATCAAGCTCCATTTAGTACTATGAAAATTACCACTCCAAAGGAATTGCCGAGAAAGAGCATCAAACTCCTTGAGAAAGTAAACAGGAGCAGCCTGAACCATGCTTCTATAAGTAGGAAGAGCTTGGATAACAGATTGAAGAAGAGTAACCTGAGCAATAGTAGAAATCCATCTATGAGTCCAATGATTTACCTTATCTTGAAGCTTGGTAATCAAATTTTTCTAGAAGAGACATGGCTTCCTAGAAACAACAATAGGAATGCCAAGATAAGTCAAAGGAAGTGACCCAATCTGAAACCACAGGATACTAGTAATCCTGTGTTGAATAGAATTAGGAGTGTTAAAAAAGTAAATAGAAGATTTGTGCTCATTAACTTTCTGGCTTGAAGCTGCCAAATAAATGTCCAAAGTATGTCAAAAGGCTTCAGCTTCCTTGATCCTAGCAAGACCTGCAAGAGCAGAATCATCAACAAATTGAAGATGGGAGAGAGAAGGTAAACCATTACTCCACTGCCACCCCTGAATAGAATTCTGGGACACCTAATACTTAATGAATCTACCCAAGTCCTCAACCATGATGATGAATAGATATGGGGAGAGAGGGTCACCTTGGAGGAGGCCTCTAGAGGTGCCAAATAGTTGAAAAGGTTGATCATTAAGAAGAATAGAAAAAGAGGCAGAAGTAACACAACTCATAGTCCAACTCACCTAGTCAGAGCTAAATCCAAAAGAAAGAAGAATAATCCTTAGGAAACTCCATTTAACTCTATCATAGGCCTATCTAGCATAACAAACATTGCTCTCTCCCTTGAAGTAGTCATGGAGTGAATAGCCTCAGTAGCAATAACCACCCCATCCAAAAAAAAAAATTTCTAGCAACAAAACCACCTTGTTCTTCTGAGATAATAATGGGAAGTCACTTTTTAATTCTCTTAGCAATCAACTTTGTAATAACTTTGTAAACCACATTACATAAGGTAATTGGTCTAAAAAAACTCCAATTGATTAACACCCTCTCTCTTAGGAATAAGGTCAAGAAAGTAGAATTCAAAGCCCGAAGCATCTGCTTGCTAGAATAGGATTCCTTAACCACCTCCAACAAATCATGATTAATGATGTCCCAAAATCTGTAAAAGAACTCAACTGGAAAGCCATCAGGACTAGGAGCCTTCCCCTTAGGCATGCCAAAGTCCACCTCCTCCAGCTCTTCCAAATATATTGGACGCATGAGATAATCATTCATTTGCTGACTGATAAGGGTAGGAATACAATACAAAATAATATTTTCTTCATTATCAGCAAGAGGAGAGTCCTTAGAGAAGAGGGTAGAAAAGTACAGAGTAGCCTCCTAGAACAAAGCAGGCAAGGAAGTCAGTTGGATGCCTTGAGAATTAACCAAAGAAGAGATATTGCTCTGATTCTAGTGAGATTGCACTGTTTTATGGAAAAAGGTAGTGTTCTAATCACCTTTCTGGAGCCAATCAACTCTAGCCTTTTGCTTCCAAAAAATTTCCTCTCAAAGTTCCCATTATTCTAGAGCTCTAGAAGCAAGGGATTTAGCCCTTCAAAGATCCTCTGAGAAACCTCAATCTCTAATCTCCCTTGTGATGACATCAAGATCTTCTTGAGCAAGCCTCTTCATAGAGTGAAGGTTCCCAAAACATTTTCTATTCCATATCCTGAGCTACCTTTTAACATATTGAAGCCTTTTAGAAAATGAGAACATAGCAGTACCATATGTAGGAGCGCCATCTTTCCACCAACATAAAACAAAATCACAAAGAGAGGAGTCACGAAGCCACATCAACTAGAACTTAAAAAGAGGACGCTTTGGAATACAAGCCCCAATAGTAGAAAATTTGATTGCCCAATGATCAAAACTCCTCCAATCAAGGATTTCCAAAGAGAGAGCAAGGATGCCACTAACCTAGAAGCAAGAAACAAGAAATCTGTCCAGATGTTCTGAGATAGCATCAACTCCAGTCCTTCGATTATTCCAAGTATAAAGACCATTAGAAGGCTTAACATTAGAGAGATGCAAAACATATATGTGTTGCCAAAGAAGAGTAGAAGAAGGCCCTAATCTAGCAAAACCACCTTGCTTCTCCTCCAGACTTAAAACTGAATTGAAGTCCCCTACTAACACCCAAGGATGATAAGGGTGACAATTTCTAACATATTGAATATGCCTCCAAAGTTCCTCCTTTCCCACAAGATCAACAGGTGCATACACATTAGTAACCATGATTACCTCTCCTGAGTCTAAAGCAGAAGCCACCATAGAGAGAGCTGAACGAGAAGACACCTAGCCAAGGGGAGAAATTTTTTGCGGATCCCAAAAGATAGCTAAACCACCAGCATTGCCCATAGCCCCAACACATTGGCATTGGCCATGAGACCAAATACTAGAGGCATGTTGGACCATGGACTCCATAGAGAGCTTAGTCTTTTGGATACAAAAAACATCAGGACAATGATCAACCACCAAATTCTGAATAGCCTTTTGTCTAGGGATGTTATTCAACCCCCTAACATTCCATGAGAGAATAATCATCATTGAGTAGAATGGGGAAAATGAGCGTCCAAAGATTTCACTGACCTAGACTCTATCAATATATCTCTTGTGAGTTTAATCTTCTCTTGGTCTATTTTGCACCCACTCCTTAGAGGGGGAGTAAAAGAAACTCGCTTAAAGGGTCTATGCATCAACCCCAAGGGGAGAGGAGATCCCTTACCCTTACCTGATGGTAGCACATCCTTAACCAAGTCAGCTAGAACAATGTCATTATCCTCCAACACTGCAGGTGTCACTAGAGCCTCTGACACAGGAGCCACAGGGACCTCACAGTTCTGATATGCCCCACAAGTGTCATTAGGTACAAATCCCTCATCTGGGCAAACTGGGTCAGAAGAGATAGGAAGAGGAAGAACCATACTATCCAGCACCTCAAAGTGATTAAAACCCAAATCAAATATTCTTTATTTCAAAGGCCTCTTTTGACCACGCTCTTTAGCTTGTGGGCAAGCAGGGGTAAATCCATCCTTATCCTGCATTTGAGCCTTACCCTTTCCTATAACATCTTGTTAATTCTTCCCCTTGGTAGTATTAGCCATCTGAGATTGTCCTTTCCTTATAGTATCTGCCAAATCGCCAGCATTGTCATCCGTAGAACCATCCACTCCTTTGGAAGTCAAGTTACGAGGGCACTGACGTTGTAAATGACCATACTCATGACAAATTTGATAGCGGAAAGGGAGGGATTCATAATCTAACTGTTGTACCCAGGAAGAAGCCCCAAGACAAATTTCCAAAGAATTTGGTAATGGGTTATTCAAATTAATTTCAACACAAATTCTAGCATAGGAAATAACCTTTTTATCAAGGGATTGATGTGTGATCGCAATTGGCTTTCCCAACAAAGCAGCAATTTGCCAGAGGATGTCTTCATGCCAAAATTCCAAGGGAAGGTGAGGCAAGAAAACCCAAACTAGAACTGTTGAAGGGAGATCCTCAACATAATTAAATCCTAAATGCCAAGGTTTGACAAATAACCCCATATGGTTGTAGAAATAAGGGCCTCTTTCAAAAACACGACCACGATCAAACATGCAAGAGAATACAACAAAAAAATAGCTATTCCCTACCAACATAATATCCATATCACCTTCCACCTACCATGAGCGGCGGATCCATGCCTCAAGAGCAAATAGGGAAATTCAGATTCCAATAAATTTGCATATCAAAGCATGCTTGGTCCAATATTCAATGTCCTCCATTACAGCCGCTGGAGGAATAACTAAAAAAGGGCGATCATGGCTACGTGAAAAACAACCATTAACTTTTTTCAACTTGGAGCTCTCCCCTGAATAAAATGATTCATATCTCATTGCATGTACAGTTGGAGAAGAACCATCTGTTCTCACCAACGCAGAAGAAATACCAAGCCCTACCATGCAAACAATAAAAACCCCAATAAAAAATAGACTGTAGAAGATTTCCAAAAACTAGAACCCATGCAAACTTTGTCCACTAGCTGGCAATCCAAACATAATAGGGAAGAATATCAATAAAGACCAAACAACAATCACGGGCTAGGGATAGAGCCCTAGCCCAGCTGGTAGCCAACGCTTCTCATCGCTCTCCAATCTAAAAATGTATCATTTTAATGCAACTAGACAAGTTCCTTATCTTATGAGAGGAGGGAGAAACAAAATATTTATTGGTAGCCTCTTGCATATATAGAATAACCAAAAATATTTCATATTCACAACAAAAGTTCAAAATAAAATGTAAACCACATGCAATTGTACAAATATAGTATTTTAAATATATTTATTATCTTATGATCCACATATGCTAGAAATTCTAATAGATGAATATTTTAGCAACTATTCCCATACTACAAGACATCAAAACTTTATAATAGTGGCAAAACATACCTAAAAAATTGTTGCAATGGTTACCTAATAGTTTCTAATAAATTGAAATGACCTACATGACCATGACTTCAAAAACTTACGCGAAATATGATAGAAGCATAATTAAATCTATTTTCTTCTCTCTTTGATGGAATAATTTTGACTTCATCAAATTTTCCATAGTGATCAAAATCTTTGACTAGATCATTTGCAATGGCTTCCCTTGATAAGAACATTACTAGAAGACAATTTAGATTTTTAGGTTCTGAAAACTCTAAAATAGATAGTCCATTATTTTTATGAGGGATCATGATTTAAATTCCTCTATCAAGTTTGGGGAACCAAATGTTTTATATTCAAAATTATCTTCCCCTTCATCATCACTATCTTTGTGATCAAGCAATGCATCTATATAAGGAAAATTTTGCTCCATTGATTTTGCCTAAATTACTTTATTTGCTTCCATATCCTAGTCCGAGTGTTGATGTTTGTTCCATTGAACTCATATTTTCAGATAAATAACTTCCTTTTCCCTTTTGTTTTTTGTCTACATTAGGGGAGAGAGTGACACCTTGAGCATGCTGAGTTGTATCCTACTTCTATGGAATTTTCAAACAATCATTTTTGGAGTGTTTCAACAACATAAATTTTTGCTATCCAATGTAATGGAAAATGATTTATTATTTACTTCTTTGCTTGTGATGTTTTCAATTTTTCTATTATCGAAGTTTGTAGATTTTAAAACATTAGGTCCTAACTTGTCATGTTCCAGATTCTTTAAAGTTAGAGCAATTTGCTTTTTTATTTGAATTGTTTTTAACTGCTACTTCACTTACATGTATAGATCCTGCAACAGGAATGCCTTCTCTCATTTTGTCCACTACCAAATTATTATTTTTATGTTCGTAGAAGGTAACCGCTCAATATGAATAGAGGAACATTCTTCATTATGTTTATAATTTTCAATCTTTTATGATGGTATTTCAGGATCACATTTATTGTTTAAAGACTAGAATGAAGTTTTTCCTTGATTGCCAAGTAGATTTGTCCATGATGATTGTTACAAGCTAGAGTTGTCGTTGCACCAAAAGATTGACCTATCACTACCCGATACAACCACTAGACTTAAAGAACATAGGAGGTGGTTAAGCCATATCAGGAATCCTGAAGGGGAACATTAGTGATTAGTCCAACAATCCCCCCATCAGCATTACCCAAGGAGATTCATACTTGTGACCAAGCTCTGGTACCACTTGTTACAAGCTAGAGTTGTCATTGCACCAAAAGATCAACCTGTCACTGCCCAGTACAACCACTAGACTTATAGAACATAGGAGGCGGTTAAGCCATGTCATGAATCCCAAAGGGGAACATTGGCAGTTAGTCCACAAATGACCCCTCAGGGGATGCTAGAGCAATAAAACAATTTTTTTTTCATATTTATATTTTTCTATATTTTCTCCAAATAATTTTTTCAAAAACAATGGAAGCATACTTTGGTCTAAAATCAATTCCTCTTTTCTTGCTGATGGGGTTAAAATTTGTTTTTTATCTTCAAGGATCTCATTTCTTGATACATTGTTGAAACTTAAAGGAGCCTTTCATTTCAAACTATCAATTTCCAAGACAATAACATCATTTGATTTTGTCACTGTTGTCAAATTTTTAGGTGCTATAGATTTTATTGTCTCCTGCACATCATCGTTGACATCTGAATACAACTCCGTAATTGATTCCCTTTTCTCTATAGACTGGGATAAAGTTTTATTTTGACTTTCACATACATCATTTCCTGTAGTATTGTCAAAACTCAAGGAAGCGTAATGTTTCAAATTGTCAATTTCCAAGGTAATAGCATCATTTGATTTTGTATCTATTGACAAATTTTCAGGTGCTTTAGATTTTGTTGCCTCCTGTGCTCCATCATTAACATCTGTACATAATTTTTCCATAATTAGTTCCCATTTCTCTATAGGTTGTGATAAATTTTCAATTTGATATTCAATTACATCATTGCCCGATACATTGTCAAAACTCAAGGAGTCCTTTTGTTGTAAACTCTCAATTTCCAAGTCGGTAGCATCTTTTGATTTTGCATTTGTTGACAACTTTTTAGGTGCTTCAAATTTTTCTCCCTCCTATCCTCCATTAACATCTACTTGATAAAGTGTTACTCCTATTTGGTCTCCCTAAAATATCGCAACTCTATTTAGTTTAGACCAAATATTTTAAAACTATATGTGGTTTCTATGGTTTGAATGGTCTAAGATCATTTTCCCCTTTATCACAACTTAAATTAAGATTCTTCACCTGATTATTTTAGGGTTATGTCAACCACATGGGAACTTGACTACACACTTGTTCATTATGTGCTTATTACTTCCTTGAACTCAAGGTTTCCTTCTACATACTTCTAGAAGGTTTCTAGTAGGCCTACTATAGGTTGGGTTTACATGGTTACAAATTCATAATTTTCTTTCCCAAATTTGGAGCTTGAGCCTTACTCTCAAGCCAATGACTTGTCATTAGTTGGACTCTAGTCACTAATATGTCTTTGGAAAACAAAATTTTCGTTTTTATGGGAACACATTAAATTGTTTTCCATGCAAGCCACTCTGATGTCTCATTGCCTATCAATGATTTTGACAACATTGTTGTTTCTTATGCAAAAATGAATCTTGATTGTCAAGTTTCAAGACTATTCTAGGTAAATTATGACTGCAGAAATATTTTCCTTTTAAATAGCTCAAGCCAACCCTTAAAGTCTATTTTTTTCCTTTTAATCCTCTTGAGCCTTACCCCAAAGTCTATGTCCTAAGTAAAATAGATAGCAGCTAGAAAAATTCCTCTAAAAGTAGTTTTTTAGGTTATTTTGGAGGGAAATCCTAGTCTTTGAAACCCCACTAATGTCTCTAATGACTAAATGGGGTTTTGATTTCACTCTTGTTCATCTTGGCATTCCTTCAATCATAATTATGGAATCAAATCGTTTTCTCCAAGTTCCATGTCTATTTGTGAAACCAATTAAATATGGGCTTTCTCTAACCTTTCTCTTATGGAAATAATTGTGTTCTCGATATTGCAAAGAAAATGTGAATCCACTATCTGATATAATGACAGGTGACTAAAATATCAAACAAGGATAGCATGTTTGAAATATTTTCTAAATGTTTCTCTTGTTAAGATTAGGACATTAACTTTATAAACATATGCAGTGTGCTATTGATTATTTTATAAGCCAAGGCACACAATTGAGTTGGTTGAATTACATAGTATGTAGTATTGAATTTTTTGTCAGGTTGAAGATGCCGCAAGGGTTCCTTGCTTAGTTTATTTAGCTTATGATTCATATTAAAGTCTATTTCAAAGGATTTAGCATGGGATCTTCTTATTGAAACCAATAATAATGTTTGTCTCTTTATTGAAATGTGAAATGTATAAGAATATGCAATAAATAATTAGATTTTTTTTATTTGCTTGAAAATATTGCACTCAATAATAATAGGGATCTATACATCGGAATAAGATTAATGCATTGAATAATTCACCTATTCCAAGTGAATATGAGGCACTGGGAGAAAGTGCAAGTAAGAAGATGTATGATTGTTCCTAATATTTATAATTAGCTTGTTAACCTTTGGCAAACCTATGAATGTGACATTAAATATTCCTCAACATTTCATTTTATTTTACACATAGTTGAACTTATGATGGTGCAGAATCCTAATGAACTAAAGCATCTTCTAACACTACAACATTTGGGGTCAAATTGCAACAACAATTTACGATGGTAATGTAATTTGTGGTCATTTTCATGTTTTTTTTTTTGTAGTTATCCCTAATGTCATTGCAATACTGACATTGGAGTCATAATTGCGATGCCCTCAGAAACATAAAACAAAAAAAAAGAAACATGACAATCATTTTCCATTTGTTTTGATTTTGAAGAGAGTTGCACATGAAAGATGTGCAGGGCTTAAACGTTATCGTGGTGCCCTTATGATCAGTGCATTTGGTTGTTGTGTCCTTGTGATCTCTAAATTTTGTTGTTGCGCCCTTTCTCTATGATTTCATTGTTGTCGCATGCCCTTGCTTTGAGATTTCATTGTTGTGTCATGCCTTGGCTCTGCAATTTCATTGTTGTGTTGTGCCCTTGTGATCTACATGCCCTAGTTTTGTGATTTTCTTCAAGGGCGAAAAGGGGTACGTATGTAAAAAAATTTGCTTTTCCTTGTAAACATGTATGTCTTTATATTTCCTTCTAAACATGTATCTCTCTATATATTCAGTGAGATCTTTTTCAAGGTGCTTATTACATAAATGATCCAACTACATACATATTCCAGAATCCAAATAATAAAACAATAAAACTTACTCAACCCATGCTAAGTGACTTATGTCAAGATCATGTACAAAAATAATGCAGACCATGAAAAATGGGTTGAGTTCGCAAGAAATTTTACAAAAACATATCATAGCAAATGTTTTTAGAAAGAAACAAGCCATAACCAGTTAAATGGGTCTAGTTATTGACTAGTTGGGTTGATACATACATATATTTAACTAGGTTATGGAATCTGTAAGGGAATGAGCCTCATGATTATGCATATGTATTTGGTGCATTTCTTTCCTATGATATATCTCTACATTTTTTTGTTATGCCCTTGTTGGGATTTGGTTGCCATGCCCTTGCTTTGTAATGTCATTGTCATGCCCTTGCTTTGAGATTTTTTTGCCATGTCGTGCCCTTGCTCTGCAATTTTATTGTCGTATTATGTCCTTGCTCTATGATTTTGTTGCCATGCCCTAGCTCTACAATTTTCTTCAAGGGTATGTAAATGTTGGTTTCTTTTCCTTCTAAATGAGTATCTCTTTATATCTCCTTTTGAACATGTATATATAGAGATCTTTTTTAAGGTGCTTATCATACAATAGCTACACAATAGAAAAATTGATCCAACTGCATACATATTCTAGAATCCAAAAAAAAAAAAAAAAACTTACTCAACCCATGCTAAGTGACTTATCTCAAGATCCTCCACAAAAATAATGCAGACCAAGAAAAATGGGCAGAGTTCGTAAGAAATTTTACAAAAACATATCATAGCAGATATTTTTAGAAAGAAACTAGCCATAATCATGAGGCTCATTCCCTTGCAAAAGCCTCTGCCATAATGACATTACCTCTAAACCTTGCAAAGAATGTTGAAGTGGTTCCCAACATTGAAACACTCTTATAAGAATTTGATACTAGGGACCATCTTAGGTAGACTGTGCCAATACTTGAAACACTCTTATAAGCATTTGATATTTGGACTGTAAATTCTCAAAAGCCACTTGCAAGTGATTCCAAAATCATAGTACCTTCCACAACACTTTCCTGGATTCTATCTAGTGGCTCCCATAATATCCTCTATGTTTTTTAGTTGTTGTTTCTGTCATTCAATCTTTTTCTAAAGCCGCTCCTTCTCATTCTCTTTCTAAAGCTACTCCTCCTTTTCTCTTGTTCCTTAAATTTTGATTATCAAACTTCTAAATATCTACCTATACCTTATCTAAAATCAACTTTACAGTGTGTTGTAACTCTGGGATAGGTGTTTGATCATCTATAGCTTTTATTTCAACATTCAAATTTTCAAGATTGGTCAACAACCTCACTTGCGAACCTCTCATGTCAAGCACTTTTTGTATTTTTTCAACACCATGTTCTTGATTCTAAGCTAATAGTTCTTTAGAAGCATTTTCTTGTAAAACATTAATTTTGTTGAACAATTGTAAACTCTTAGAAAGTGCATTGTTGTTTTCATGTGTGTGTGTGTGTAGAGAGAGATCTTGTGGATTATGGATTACAAACAAAAATAAAAAGAAAACATGACATTAATCATTCCCCATTTGTTTTGATTGATTGTGGAGAGCTACACACAAAAAAGGGTGGGAATCTCTAAATGAGGGTGGAGAGCTCTGAACATTGGTGGAGATCAGTGGAGATCTAGGATTTTGTTGTCATTCCCTTGTGATCTTTGTGTCCTTGATCTACAATTTTCTTCAAGGAGGGAAGAGGTACCTGTATAAATGTTCTTTTCTTTTCTTTCTAAACATGTATATCTTGTTCATATATAATATCTTTGGTCAGATTCAAGGATAACTAATTATGATGATTGTATGCATATGTGCATGTATGTATGTAAATAAGTGCATGTATGTATGTAAATAAGTTCACTATGTGAACTGCTTTACATGCATACATACACAATTGTATGGTACTTGTGCTAAATTAAATCAATCATTCATGTCTTGGATTCACACAAGCAATTATCCTTGCATTCAATTGAATTTATTCATACCAAAATAAGTATGAATAAATATGTACTTATAGATTATATTATCTCTCGGTGATTGAGTAAAGATCTCATGCATAATATCGTCCAGGTAATGATTAGATGGATTCATATTAAGTGATAATAGGATCGAGCAGATGATCCATTTATGTTACTTCATACTTTTTCTATTGAACATTTTGTTTAACGTAATCAATAATATTAGAATTATACAGCTACAACTAGTACTCTTGTTTATTTTATTTAATCGTATACATTTGAGACTATTATTTTTCTTAAAATTAGACTGTATATTTGTTATCACTAAAATACCAATATAGATCTATGATAGTTATCTTTTATAATTTCAAGATCTTCATATTTAACGTGAAGAGTTTCCACTACTTGACAGTGAAATAGCCATAATGTGGAGCTACATAGCTCATGTCTTTTTCCGCCAAATTATATTTTAATTATATTTTTTTACTTCAAAAATATTATAGGTGAATGTTCTTCTGAATTTTCATATATTTAATGTAGAAGTTGATGAAAGCCAACTTCACAGCTCGCCAAGATCACCTGCATGCAAATAACCTGCTGAAGAGAAACCGAAGAAGGAATGGAAGGGCTTGGAGAAATTCAACAAAGTGAGAGAAATTATATTGCAGCAATGAAAAATGAAATTTTTGTACAATATGATATGCAAAAGATATACTACAAAAGGAGAGCCCAAATATAAAGGCCTCTAGGAAGCTTGTAGAACAAGCTAGAAAGCTCTAGGAGATAAGGTTGACAACTAAGCATACGTCCACAAAAGGTGGATTATCCTCGATCAACGTGAGAAGATAAGTATGACTTAGATAGGAAGAAACTCTCGTGTTGTCAACAACTCCTAAACTACAACTATTAAATAAATGCATTAACCTAAGTAAACTTAAGTAAAGCGTAAATAATAATAATTTACTCTAACACCCCCCCTTAAGTGCAACTTAGGGGAATGCGCTTAAGCTCACAACAACTAAAATGAAATGCAGAATGGGTCCTATCAACAAGGCCATGTTAGGTACCCATGTAAAAATTCAAATAAATCTTTGTAAACCAGAGACAAAAAAGAAAACCCAGTGGGGAAAACCCCTCTCCAAAAAGAGATAGCTAAAAATCTAGTGAAGGACTAAAGAAGCCTCTAACTAGAGGAATGTCCCAGAAAATAGGAACAAAGAGAAGATCATAAAGAACATCACTGAAGCATGAAGAAGCTAAAAACTCTATCATCAGAAAGAAACTGCTAATCTGAAGAACCTCCATGGAAAATAGAAGGCACGGACCGAGAGTGTCTATATGGTAGATGATCCATCTCACCGAAATGCATAGGTAACCAGCCACTACAATCGCCTAGTATATAGGATCAAATACTAAATACATAGCTCACACTATCGAACCATTGAACCAAGGAAATATTAGAAACAACAAAATAGCTCCCCCTTTAATGCAGACAGAGCGAGGTGACAAGCAACTGAAAAAGTGGGCCAAAATCCTCTGCATAAAGAACTAAGAACAAAGAGAGCGAGTAAGAGGTACAAACACATGTAAAGGTATGTGTCACCAAGACATCATGGGGCTAATGTCATGGAAGGGACACTCAATTGACAAAGGAAGAGGGTACAAAAACAACAACAACTAACCCCCCCATGGTGCTTTATAAAATAGTGCAAGTGCAACTGTCTCAAAACAACGTTCATGATCCCGAAATGCAAGAGTGGCACTTTATCTCAGTGCATTTATATAAAGATGCTTACAAATGATATCAACAATGATCAAAAAGGGAAAAAAGATGATACAACAGATAGTACAACCCAAAACAAAAGATCCCATGCCATGAAAATGATCCTCAGACCTGGAACACTCAAGATATCCACCATAGAGCAAAAATTCCAAAAATATGATAGGAAGAGTATGGGGTAGAATTTGAAAAAAATGATAGCATATCTAGAAAGTAGACAGAACCAGCTTTCCAAAAATATAATGTTTTCAAAAAATGGAGATGGGATGCACAAGATAAGCTGGTTGGAGTGAAAAATAGAACATCCAACTTTGACTACAAAAATAGGCAACAAAACTATATCAAAATCACAAAATACCTAACCAATTTCTCCATCTTAGAATCAGATTTTTGACGGTGGTGGTGTTGTGGTGGTGTGGCAGTGACAATCCAAATTATATATATATATATTTTAAAATAGCAATAAATGCATACATACAGGCCCATACGACCTCCCACATAAAAAAAAATTGGTCTTCTGGAGCAACTTTGTCCAAAATGGATAAATTTTATATGGATCCTAAGTGTAACGGGCCTTCTAAACTCAACGGTAGTATCTGTTTAGGCCCAAAGTGTCCCAAAAAATTGCTCTTCCTCCTGATTGAAGAAAAAATCACAAATGAACTAGGGTTTGTGTCTCCAAATCGTGGCTTCAAAAATCCTTCAAACCAGGAAGCAATAGGGAGGCTCTGATGCCATGTAGAAGTTGATGAAAGCCAACTTCACAGCTCACCAAGATCATCTGCATGCAAATAACCTGCTGAAGATAAATTGAAGAAGGAAAGGAAGAGCTTGGAAAAACTCAACAAAGTGAGAGAAATTATATTGCAATAATGAAAAATGAAATTGTTGTACAATATGATATGCAAAAGATATGAAATTACAAAAGGAGAGCCCCAATATAAAGGCCTTTAGGAAGCTTGTAGAACAAGTTAGCAAGCTCTAGAAGATAAGGTTGACAACTAAGCATACATCCACAAAAGGCGGATTATCCTCGATCAAGGTGAGAAGATAAGTATGACTTAGATAAGAACAAACTCCTGTGTTGTCAACAACTCCTAAACTACAACTATTAAATAAATGCATTAACCTAAGTAAACTTAAGTAAAACGTAAATAATAATTATTTACTCTAACATTTAATATTTTTTTGCTTATCATTTGAGGTAATTTTCTATTATGAGATAGAGACATCTATCATAAGGATGGACATGCCAATTTTGATCATCCCACTTTCAAAGTTGATTCTCTTATCTAATTGATGAAACTACTTGCAACTGACACCCTAATTTTTGGCAACTTTCCCAATCAACCATTCACACAAATGAATCATCCCATATCCATAAACAACATCTAATCTTTTGTAAGTCTCTCTCCTTTAAAGACCCAATACATGGATCCATTATCATCATGAGTAGACTCATTCTCCTCAGACAAATTCAATTAAAACTATTCATATCAAACTAAGTATGTAGAAATTTGTACTTGCAAATTATATTATGCCTTGGTGATTGATTAAAGATCAAATATAGTTTTCCAAGGTGATAAAATTGCATATGTAGATGTATGTATGTATCTCTGCATCTCATTGACGTGCCTTTGTGATCTCTATGTATGTATGTTTGTATGTATGTATATACATGTATATAAATATGTATATACATATGTGTATATATACATAAATATACACATGTATGTGTGTGTATGTATATATACACATACAAATACATAAAGAGAAGCTTCTCTAATCGCTTGTTGGGGGAAATATAAAGATATACACGTTTAGAAGGAAAAGAAAAGAACATTTACATAGGTACCTCTTCTCCCCTTGAAGAAAATCATAGAGAAAACACTGCTACATTTGGGCACGAATGCCACAAATTACACTGTAGTCACAATTTGACCCCAAATATTGTAGTACTACAAAGGACACAAAGATCACAAGGGCATGACATGAAAAAAAATTCACAAAGCAAGGACACGGATATCACAAGGGAATGACAATGAAATGTAGAGATCACAAGGGCATGGCAACTAAATCATAGATCTCCATTGATCTCCACCAAGGGCACAACAACGAAATGCATAGATCATAAGGGCAAAATATAAAAATGTAGCGATCACAAGGGCACGTCAATGAAATCTCCACCAATGTTCAGAGCTCTCCACCCTTGTTTGGAACTCTCTGCCCTCATTTAGAGCTTTCCACCCTCTTTCACACACAACTCTCCATAATCAAAATAAATAAGGAATGAATTATGTTGTATTTTTCTTTTTTGGGTTTATGCCATGCCCTTGTGATCTTTGTATATGTATGTATGTATATACATATGTATACGTATGTATGTGTGTGTGTGTGTGTGTGTGTGTGTGTGTGTGTGTGTGTGTGTGTGTGTGTATGTATATATGTATGTATGTATGTAAATAGAGAGATCTTGGCACAATAGAAAAATAATAAAACTCACTCAATAGGTAGCATGGCCACAAGTATTGTCATAAGCTTTTAAACATAACTATATAAGGAGTGAGTTAGGATGTATATAGGTTAACCTTACATTAACTATAAACTACAACACAAAGGTTACACAGGGTATTGCACTATTTTAATTATAGAAAACCAATTGATTCGCCCGAGTGGGGTGTATGATTGTTAAGAGCTGTATTAGGTGAGTAAAGATCACCAATAGTTATAGGAATACAACTACATCAAAAAAATTAGAAACTAGAACTACATATTCATTAGAGTGAGTAGTTCAAGGGTCTTGATCCCGTGGACACAAGTATGTAGGTAGCCTAGTAGGCAGAGTATGCCTCTAGTTAAATAGTACAAACCACAATAATTTCTTATAATTCTATGGTTCTCTTTGTAATTTTATAAAATTGAAGTTTAAAAATTGATTTCATTTATGTACATCTCTTTCAAGTTTGATATTTCTCTTTTTCTTGACTCACAGTCGAAGAATAATTTTTCAATACACATACTGACTAGTTGGAGATTGAGCCAAAAAAATTTAAGAATGATTGTGCCAAAAGAGCTAAAAAAAATGATTGTGCACGGTAATCATCTTTTTATGTTCTTTTTGGCACAGTTATTCTTACATTTCATGATTTTTGGTGAGAACAAAATTCCAAACTAATCAGGTAGGTGATAAGACATGTTTCCTTATTTAATAGAAATCCTATAATATATCTAATTGAATTGATTTTTATTAGGTTTTGACTAGTACAAACTTTTATTTCAAATCTATGTTTTTTTCCAAATGCCATGATTTCTAACGAGAAAATATAGCTAAAATATCGTATAGAAATCCTAGAATATATCTAATTTTGTTAAGGGTAAATTTGTTCAGCTTTCTAAAGAGTATTTGTATTTAATGATTGATTTCTTTTACACTGGGGTTTGAAATATGTTTACTTGTATGTGGCTCTTAATTATAACTATGTTTTCTTTTCACTCAAGAAATACGAGTTTTTGAAATTCTAATTTGACTTCAATTAGATTTAGGAAAATTAGTTAAGACATGGTATTAATAATGTAGGAACATGTTGGGAAACTTAGTGGATTATGTTATTATTTGTTCTATGTTTGCCAGTAAATTTAACTAGAATGTTTGGGTTTAACATACTTGGTTTTTTATGCCTATCTTATTAAAGGTTTAAAAGAATTGCAGATAAATAACTTGATTTAAATCCTGTGAGTTTTGAATTGTATTGGCACACTCTCCCTATAAGGATCCCAAGTATCTACTGCTACTGTTAATTTGGTGTAGTTGCTAATTAGCTGGGTTGATTGCAAGTTCTTGTAGAACTATCATCAGATTAGGTACAATAAAATGAACAATCAATTGTTCCCAGCTAGCAAGATCAAATACAATTTTCTAAGGTGATAAAATTTCATATGCAGATGCATCACTTGAATGCCACGCATGAAGTGCATTCCCTAGTTTATAAAGAATGGTTGGATACAAAGGCTCCATACATTTTCCTAGCAATGGAAGCCAAGGATGTAACCATGCTTGTATCTTGGCACAATAGAAAAACAATAAAACTCACTCAATAGGTAGCATGGCCACAGGTATTGTCATAAGATTTTAAACATAATTATATAAGGAGTGAGTTAGGACGTATATAGGTTAACCTTACATTAACTATAAACTACAACATAAAGGTTACAAAGGGTATTGCACTATTTTAATTATAGAAAACCAACTGATTCACCCAAGTGGGTGTATGATTGTCAAGAGCTATATTAGGTGAGTAAAGATCACCAGTAGTTATAGGAATATAGCTACATCAAAAAAATTAGAAACCAGAACTACATATTCGTTAAAGTGAGTAGTTCAAGGGTCTTGATCCCATGGACACAAGTATGTAGGCAGCTTAGTAGGCAGAGTATGCCTCTATTCAAATAGTACAAACCACAATAGTTTCTTATAATTCTACGGTTCTCTTTGTAAGTTTATAAAATTGAAGTTTAAAAATTGATTTCATTTATGTACATCTCTTTCAAGTTTGATACTTCTCTTTTTCTTGACTCACTGTTGAAGAATAATTTTTCAAAACACATACTGACTAATTGGAGATTGAGCCAAAAAAATTTAAGAACGATTGTGCCAAAAGAGCTAAAAAAAATGATTGTGCATGATAATCATCTTTTTATGTTCTTTTTGGCATAGTTATTCTTACATTTCATTATTTTTGGTGAGAACAAAATTCCAAACTAATTAGGTAGGTGATAAGACCTGTTTCTTTATTTAATAGAAATCCTAGAATATATCTAATTGAGTTGATTTTTATTAGGTTTTGGCTAATACAAACTTTTATTTCAAATCTATGTTTTTTTCCAAATGCCATGATTGCTAACGAGAAAATATAGCTGAAATATCATATAGAAATTCTAGAATATATATAATTTTTTTAAGGGCAAATTTGTTCAGCTTTTTAAAGAGTGTTTGTATTTAATGATTGATTTCTTTTACAATGGGGTTTGAAATATGTTTACTTGTATGTGGCTCTTAATTATAACTATGTTTTCTTTTCACTCAAGAAATACAAGTTTTTGAAATTCCAATTTGACTTCAATTAGATTTAGGAAAATTAGTTAAGACATGGTATTAATAATGTAGGAACATGTTGGGAAACTTAGTGGATTATGTTATTATTTGTTCCATGTTTGCTAGTAAATTTAACTGGAATGTTTGGATCTAACATACTTGGTTTTTTATGCCTATCTTATTAAAGGTTTAAAAGAATTGCAGATAAATAACTTGATTTAAATTATGTGAGCTTTGAATTGTATTGGCACACTCTCCCTACAAGGATCCCAAGTATCTATTGCTACTATTAATTTGGTCTCGTTGCTGATTAGCTGGGTTGATTACAAATTCTTCTATAACTATCATCAGATTAGGTACAATAAAACAAACAATCAATTGTTCCCAGATAGCAGGATCAAATACAGTTTTCTAAGGTGATAAAATTTCATATGCAGATGCATCACTTGAATGCTACGCATGAAGTGCATTCCCCAATTTATAAAGAATGGTTGGATACAAAGGCTCCATATACTTGCCCAACAATGGAAGCCAAGGATGTAACCATGCTTGTATTGGCACACTCTCCCTGTGAGGATCCCAAGTATCTAATGTCATTGTTAATTTGGGCATCACTATATGATCTAGAATGTAATGAAGTACTAAAGCCGGTAGTATGTATGTATGTATGTATGTATGTATTTGTATGTATGTATGTATTTATGTATGTATGTATGCATATATCATGTGGAGATCTAGGATTTCACTGCCATGCCCTTGTGATCTCTACATTTCATTGTCATGCCCTTGTGATCTTTGCATCTTGTTGTCGTGCCCTTGTGATCTTTGCAACTTGTTGTCGTGCCCTTGTGATCTCTGCATCTCATTCATTTTATTGTACCTAATACGATGATAGTTCTATAGGATTTTTTTGTCATTCCCTTGTGATCTCTGCATCCTACATATCTACTGCTGCTATTAATTTGGGCATCACTATATGATCCAAAATGTTATGAAGTACTGAAGCCGATAGTAAGTTCTCCCATGTCTCCAGAAAATGTAGCATAGGTTTAGTGTCCCTTGGCTCCCAGGAATTTGTAGTAGCTATTCTCATTGCTAGAAGAATAACTTTAGTTAAGAGTTGAGTGTAAAGAGTTGAAGAAGCAAGTTTTGGTTATGTGTAAATGCCATAAGCACGTGGCTCATTCCCTTGCAAAAGCCATAACCTAGTTAAATATATGTATATATACAAGCCATAATCTAATTAAATGGGTCTAGTTGTTGATTACTTAGGTTGATTACAAATTCCTGTAGAATTGTCATCAGATTAGGTACAATAAAAGGAACAATCAACATTATTTTTGTGTAGGATCTTGAGCTAAGTCACTTAGCACAGGTTGAGTGAGTTTTATTGTTTAATTATTTGGATTCTAGAATATGTATGCAACTAGGTCAATTTTTTTGTTGTGTAGATAACATGTAATAAGCACCTTTAAAAATATCTCTCTGTATACATACATACATACATACATACATACATACATGTATATGTATGTATGTATGTATTATGTGGAGATCTAGGATTTCGTTGTCATGCCCTTGTGATCTCTACATCCCAAGTTATCTACTATTGTTGTTAATTTGGGCATCACTATATGATCCAAAATGTTATGAAGTACTGAAGTCAATAGTAACTTCTCCCATGTCTCCAGAAAATGTAGCATAGGTTCAAGGTCCCTTGGCTCCCAAGAATTTGTAGCAACTATTCTCACTGCTGGAAGAATAACTTCAGTGAAGAGTTGAGTGTAAGGAGTTGAAGAAGCAAGATCTGCTTCTATGTAAATACCATAATCACGAGGCTCATTCCCTTATAGAAGTTGTAACCCAGTTAAATATGTGTATATATCAACCTAGCTAATCAACAACTATACCCATTTAACTGGGTTATGACTTGTTTCTTTGTAAAAATATCTGCTATGATATGTTTTTGTAAATTTTTTTGTGAACTCTGCCCATTTTTCCTAGTCTACATTATTTTTGTGGAGGATCTTGAGGTAAGTCACATAACACTTTAAAAAAGATCTCTTTGTATATACATACATACATACATACATGTATAATATATGTATGTATGTATGTATATATATGTATGTATGTATGTATGTATATATATGTATGTATGTATGTATGTATATATATGTATGTATGTATGTGCCCTTGTGATTGTTGTATTTTATTGTCGTACCCTTGTGATTGTTGTTAGGGCCTAAGATTTGGAATCAATTTAAGCTAATTTGTATGGTAGTAGAATTCCTTGAATTTAGTGACACAGTGCTAAGTGGAATCTAAAAATTTGTATTTCAATTCTCTGTTGGGGATATAATCGTATTTTATTCCTTAATTTTGGACACATAAATGAGGGTTTTAGCTCAGGCCATGGGAGAGCATTTGAGTTGTGAACATAACATTGGGAATGATTTATGTCATGTTTTTTTTTTCTTTTTTATATCTAAAATCAACTTCACATTGTGTTGTAACTCTAGCATAAGTGTTTGATCTTTGATAATTTTCATTTGAACATTCAAGTTTTCAAGTTTCCTCTTTATTATATGTTGGTTTATCAATGATTTCCTCCAGTTTGATTATAGTGCATCTCAGCTAGCATTGAGAATTGTGTCTCAAACTTGCAAGCTCTTTTTCCAAAAAACTCTAGAAAATTATAGCCAAAAAACTCTAATTTTTTAAAGAAAATTCTAGAATTTGTTTGCGTTATTTTTACACATGTTTATGAGTTGGATAAAGTTGTATGATTTGTTAAAAATGTGTCTAGTCTCTAGAACAATGTAGAAGGGCTATTTTTAGAGTGTAAACAACTCATTATATGACTTTTATGGGGGTTTAGACTAGAAGACAAAATAATGGATGAAAATGGTATGCTTGGAGTTACAAATTACAAGTGGATGGCATGGTTGTTTTGCCCATGGTTTTGTAAAATCACAAATGGTTTCCAAGTGGAAAATCACTATAAAATGAGGGCTTGGGGAGGTGTTTGAATCATCAAATTCAATTTGCAAGACTGGTGCTAGAAGGAGTATCTCTCTGAATTTGAGTCTGAGTTTGAGTTGTGATGATGGGCTTCTGTAAGAACTTGCATTGCAAGTGTATTGTAATCTTCCAAATTTGATGGTACATTGTGTGGGTTTTGGAGGGTGGGGTTTTTCTCCTGGAAGGGTTTCCCCATGGTACTCATTGTGTTATGAGTTCATTGTTATTTTGATTATGTTATTATACATTTCTTGAGATCTCTACAATAGTTAGTTGAATTTGCATAATCGTCCTCTCAAAGTTTAGTGTAGGAAGCAATTTTGTGCACCTTAGCTTCCTTACAAGTGGTATCAAAGCCTAGCCAGTTTTGGTTCTATTTGTTGGGTACAAGGTTTTTTGAGCTAATCAAGGTTTGAGTGGGAGCTTATACAGAGGTTTTTTATTTCTATGTTGCAAGATTGCAGAGATGGCAAGCACATCAGGGATAATTGATGTAGAGATTTTTTTTGGCACAAACTTTGAAATGTGGAAGTTGAAGATGGAAGATCTATTGATTGATTGAGATTTATGGGATGTAGTCGATGAAAAGAAACTGAGGCCCACAGATCCAACTTCAGCTATAGAGTATGATTGTAGAGATAGAAAAGCTAAAAGTCTCATCAGATTCTATCTTGCAGACTTGATTCTAATTAATGTCCATGAAGAACCTATTGCAAAGGAGCTAAGTAAGATCTATCAAGTGAAATCACTTGTGAACAAGATTTTCTTGAGGAAGAAGTTATATTCCTTGAGAACGGAAGAATGTGGATAGATTTTTGAGAATCTTGAAAGTTTTAATATGTTGGTGACTCAGTTGAGCTCAATTGGGGTGTGAATGGATGAAGAAGAAAGGTGCCAAATATTTCTATGTTCATTGTCAGACTCATGGGACAACCTTGTCATGGCCATAGGGAGCACTTCAGTCGGCTTGAAGATGGAAGACATTGTTGGTTCTCTACTTTTGAAGAGATGAGAAGGAAGGTCTCTCTGAATGCCAAAGAGGCTTTGATTATTCAAGGAAGACCAGAGGAAAGAGACAAAAATGAGAAGTAGCATGGTTTTTCTAAGTCCAAGAATAAGGGGAGATCAAAATCTCATGGTAAGTCCAAGGTGATCTATTGGAATTGTGGCAAACCTGGGCACTTCTAAAAGGACTGCAAAGAGGAAAAGAAAAAGAAGAAGAAGCAAGATTCTAATTCTGAGTCCAAGAAGGAAGATGGAGATGCTTTCAT
This sequence comes from Cupressus sempervirens, assembly GCA_028749045.1. NCBI lineage: Eukaryota > Viridiplantae > Streptophyta > Pinopsida > Cupressales > Cupressaceae > Cupressus > Cupressus sempervirens. The sequence goes on along the minus strand of CM053792.1, from coordinate 947,702,497 downwards.
CGCAACCTTGGCCACTCATGCAGGTGACAATGCATGGTTGATAGACTCGGGTGCATCTTTTCACATGACCTAATAGAAATTGGTTTAGTAAGAATGGAAATTTTGATGGTGGTAAGGTATATTTGGATGATAACTCAGTTCTTGATATTGTTGGTTGTGGAAGTATTCATGTGAAATTTTATAATGGTAGAATTAGAAGATTTGATGGTGTCTTGCATATCCTAGGACTAGAGAGGAATTTGTTATCTATTAATAAACTAATAGATGCGGGTGTGCATGTACAGTTTTCTGAAGTAGGTGTGAAAATTGTGAGAGGTGCTATGGTAATAGCAAGAGGAAGCAGATTGGGTACATTGTACTAGCTCGATGCACACACAATTGAGTGCAATAGCACTTCTGATAAGACTACTTTTTTGGAGAAGGATAGGGTTTCTCTTTCAATAGATGGTCATGTTTTCTGGGTACCCAAGGGTGCTCTATCCACTGAATCAAAGTTACCTATAGAGAAGACTATGTTATGGCACTAGAGACTCTGCCATATAGGTGAGAAGGTCTATGAACCTTAAAGAACAAAAACCTTGTTGATGGGTTGAATGACTGCAATCTTGATTTTGGTTTTTGTGAGCATTGTATCTATGGTAAACAAAATCGCATTCGGTTTTACTCAAGTTCTCATAAGTACTCATGTATTTTAGATCTAATCCATTTGGATGTATTTGTTCTAGTTGATGTTCCTTCTACTGGTAGATCAATTTATTATGTTTTTTTCATTGATGATTTTCGTAGAAGAACATGGGTTTATTTTCTTAGAAGTAAAGCTGAAGTTTTTAGTCATTTCAAAGAATTTAAAGCAATGGTTGAGTTGTAGTCTAGAGAGAAGATAAAGCATTTGAGAACTCATAATGGTAGTGAATATCGCTTCAATGATTTTGACACATTTTGTAAAGATTATGGTATTAAAACAGAGAAAACAACTCTGAATTCTCCACAATAGAATGGAGTTGTAGAAAGAATGAACATGACCTTGATGGAGAAGGCTAGGAGTATGCTGAGTGGTGTTGGACTAGAACAAAAGTTTTGGGCCAAAGCTATAGCCACTGTTTGCTACCTGATAAACAGGTCTCCTACATCAACTCTTGTTGATAAGATGCCAATGGAAGTGCGGTCAAGTCATAAGCCTTCACTTAGACATCCGAGAGTTTTTGGTTGTGAGGCATATGCTCATGTGCCAAAGGAGAAGCATACAAAATTGGACAACAAAGTTGTCAAATGTATCTTCATTAGATATAATTATGGTGTGAAAGGATACAATCTTTGGGATCCTATTGCACAAAAGGTATTTTACTCCAGAAGTGTTATTTTTAGAGAAATTGAGCCTTCTTTTGTTATAGTGCAGCCATAATAGATAAAAGAAAACAAAGATGTGATTCAACTTCCTACAACACTTGAGAAAGTTGAATTGAGGCCCTTAGAAAGACAAGTTGTTGAAGAGAGCTCTACGAGTTCTAAATCATTAGAGGAAGAGAGAGAACTTGATCATGAACCTGAACCTGAACCTGAACCAGATCTTGTTCAAAGGTCTAGTAGACAAAGGAAAGCACCAGAAAGGTATGGATGTTCTCCTAATGATTGGAGGTGTATATTTTCTTTGAATACTAATATTGATGAATCAAAATCTGTAGAAGAGGCTCTTGGTATGAATGATTTAGATTCTTGGAAGATAGCCATGGAAGAAGAGATGGCAACTCTTAAGAGGAATGACACATGGGACCTTATACCATTGCCTGAAGGACGAAAGCTTGTTGGTTGTAAATGGGTGTTCAAAAGAAAGATGGGTTCATATGGAAGAATAGAGAAGTTTAAAGTACAATTGGTTGCAAAAGGTTACTCCCAAGTTGCAGGAATTGATTATGGTGAAATTTTTTCTCCTATAGAAAAAATGACATCCATTCAATTTTTACTTTCTATTATAGCAGCTTATGATCTAGAAGTTGAGCTAATGGATGGGAAGACAACTTTCCTTCATGGCGATTTGGAGGAAGAAATTTATATGACACAACCAGAGAACTTTGTGGTGAAAGGTAAAAGTCATTTGGTCTGTAAATTGAAGAAATCCTTGTATGGTCTAAAACAAAGTCCTAGGATGTGGTACCAGAAGTTTGATAAATATGTATTGAGTTTGGGATTTGTGTAATCCAAATCTAATCACTATATATACTACAAGTCTGATGGTGATTATTTCCTGGTTAATGCCTTATATATTGATGACATGTTGTTTGTTGGCAAAGGAAAAAGGTTTGATTGCAGAATTAAAATTTCAACTCTTAGCCAAATTTGAAATGAAAGATCTTAGTGCAACAAGGTAAAATCTAGGAATGGAGATTATAAGAGATAGACAAAACAAAAAGCTTTGGCCAGGACAGAGTAAGTATGTTGATACTATTATGAGAAGATTCAATATGTAGGATTCTAGACCGTTAAGTGTTCCTATTACTATGGGACCAAAGCTTTCGAGCTCATAGTGTCCTAAATCCCCATCAGAGATGGAAGAGATGAGTCGAGTACCATCTCAAAGTGTTGTTGGAAGTTTGATGTATGCTATGGTCTGTACAAGACTAGGCATTGCCCAAGTAGTGGGAGTACTTTCCCATTATATGTCTAATCGAGGAAGAGCACATTGGGATGCAGTAAAAAGAGTTTTCAGATACTTGTAGGGTACCTCAAAGTACTCTATATGTTTTCATGGAACAAAATATGAGCATTCCTTGGATATTCAAGGTTATGTGGATTCAAACTAAGCTGGCGATGTTGATATAAGAAGATCCACTAGTGCATATGTGTTTACATTATTCGGTGGTGTAATCAATTGGATGAGCAAGTGACAAGATATGGTTACTTTGTTCACTACAAAGGCAGAGTATATGGCAGCTACTCATGCCTACAAGGAAGCCATTTGGCTTAAGAGACTGTGTTTAGATACATAGTTCAAACAGGGTACAATAACAATTTATAGTGACAGTCAGAGTGCAATCTGCCTAGTGAAGAACTTGACATTTCATGCCAGGACCAAACACATTGATGTACAATATCATTTTGTGAGAGATATGGTCGAGGATGACAAGGTGAAGTTGGAGAAGGTAGAGATGTTGGTGAATGTTGCTAATGCATTAGCTAAGCCCGTGAGCATAGAGAAGTTCAGATGGTGTTCAAAGTCTATGGGCCTCTCGACCCCTAGCAATTAAGTCCATGAAACTATGGATCCCCTGACTCTTGCAAGGTGTTTGACAAGTGGGAGAATGTTGAGAATTGTGTCTCAACCTTGCAAGCTCTTTTTTCATAAAACTCTAGAAAATTGTAGCTGGAAAACTCTATAATTTTTATAGAAAATTCTAGAATTTGTTAGAGTGTAAACAACTCATTATATGACTTTTATGGGGGTCTAAACTAGAGGACAAAATTATGGACGAAAATGGTATTCTTGGAGTTACAAATTACAAGTGGGTAACATGTGGCATGGTTATTTTGCCCATGGTTTTTTAAAACCACAAATGGTTTCCAAGTTGTAAATCACTATAAAAGGAGGGCTTGGGGAGGTGTTTGAATCATCAAGTTCAATTTCCAAGACTGGTACTAGAAGGAGTATCTATTTGAGTCTAAGTTTGAGTTTGAGTTGTGGTGATGCACTCTTGTAAGAACTTTCATTTCAAGTGTATTGTAATCTTCCAGATTTGAGGATACATTCTGCGAGTTTTGGAGGGTGGGGTTTTTCTCTCGGAAGCGTTTTCCCATGGTAACCATTGTGTTATGAATTCATTGTTATTTTGATTATGTTATTATGCATTTCTTGAGATCTTTGCAATAGTTAGTTGAATTTGCATAATCATCCTCTCAAAGATTAGTGTAGGAAGCGATTCTGCACACCTTAGCTTCCTTATAGCTAGTTGCTCTAATGATGCAATCACCCATCCATCTCTAGATTATGCGAGCACTTTTTGACTTATAGAATCTAGATAGATACTGAGAGTTCCAAAGCCATAAACCTTAAGATCATAATGTGTGTGTCCCATTGTAGGGAAAAATTGGATGTCATGTTGTTGTGCATATATTACAATCACTTCCTTCAAACTCAACTGAGGTGCACCCATGGAATTATTCAGGTGAATCCCACTGCCCATGGAAGCTGAGGCTTGTTGTTAAGCATACGTTGATGTTGCTGAAGTGG